>OY997264.1:329058011-329683011 GCA_963921465.1 Triticum timopheevii
CTATGGATATTCTTGTTTGTTCCTTGTGGGACTAACCCATGCAGGTATGTTGAAAGTGCGACTCACTCCAAAGGATTGCTCCAAATGATCTACATCAACATTGAGCAGCCACATCTTGAACACCTACATGAAGTCATCATCGACAAAACCCAAGGTTAGTTCATCCCTCTAAAAGGGGATCTCACATCTAGGGGGAGCTTAACTCTAAAAATTGAGTCAAAGCAACTCTAATGGTGTGAACACATCAATGCATTATGTAAAAGTGGTAACCCCACTTGAGCTTAAACGATGAGTATGACCGATGATCAAATGTTCTCATTTGACTCCTAAGTCAATGTACTCATATATAGATGATCTAGTCATTGCCAATTGTTTGATAGATGCTAGAATTGGTTGCGCATGCTTTGCCACATATTTCATTTGCCATCTTATTGTGTGAGCATGTTGGTTGCATATTTTACTCATTCGAGGACATCCACTTGTTGCTTTGTTTGATTGGTTTCCTTTTCTTTTGCCAAGTGGATGGACAAGAATGCCTAAGAACCTTCTCTATCTATCTATGCTCTTCTTGTCTCAAACTCTATTCATGCCACATCACAAAATTTGATCAAGTCAGATTCGAACCACTCTGTGTGAGGAGCACTCGGAGTCCCCGATTCGTCATAGACTTAAACTTCCAAAACTTCTTTGTGATTCTCGGTCTGACTGATTCCTCCATTTCGGTCCTACCGAGATCACTAAGTCGATCTAGGTTTTCAATCTCGGTGCAACCGATTTGAACTTTTCGGTCACACCGAGTTGCAGTAACTGTATACAGTTATGCATCTCGGTGCCACCGAGTTGTTCCACTCGGTCACATCGATAGGGTCGGGCTATATATACTCACGGGAAAAAAATTGGAAATTTTTTCGAACCCCTTCGCCCGCGCAATAGCTCGCTCTGCCTCCAGGGTCTCCAGATCGTCTCCTCGTCGCCAGCCGCCTCCTGTCGCTGGTCTCCGCCGCTGTCAACGGATTTCACTCCCGCCGTTGCCGCCGTAGCAAGTTCATTGTCAAGCTAGGGTATGGACTCGGTCACAGTGCTATCCTTGTCCGATTCCTAGCACATTGTGTTCATTATGATTCTTGCCACGATTGAGACACTCCTATCCAGTCAATACAATCCTTAGATTAGATGGGATTTGAAAATTTAGGGTTAGGTTTCCGCCGAAACTATCTCAGACCCACCGAGTTGAAAAACTCGGTCCCACCGATTTGGCTAACGCCATTGCACTAGTAACTCTCGATCTGACTGAGAATTGCTAATCGGTGTGACCGATTTGAAGACTTTGTGAAACCCTAGCAGTCTTGGTGCCACCGAACTGTGACTCGGTCTGACCGAGTTCACCAATTTAGGTTCCAAAAATGCTTCGGTATCACCGAGTTTGAAAATCGGTTGATCCGAAATGCTTTCTGTGGAAAACTAAAACTGAATTTTTGAATCATTCTTTTGCAAAAATCTCTGCATTTTGTGATGCTCATCCATTCTATCTCATCTATAACTATTCACAGGGTCAGCAGTCAGTGATTTGCAGCATGTCAGACCAAAGTGATAGTCAGAACAAGTCAGAAGAGCACAATCACATGAGTGAGGGAACTAGTCCCTCTAGCACTTCAGATGATGGCAGCAGGAGCACCCCAAGCAATCTGCCTAAAGCTGCCACCAGGACAAGGAAGAAGAGAACTTCAGAATCTGAAGATGAGGATTACTTGGCAGAAGAAGATGAGGCTACCTCCAAGAAGGTAGTGCTCAAAAAGGAGTATGCCTCAGCAAAGAACACAAAGCCTGGACTCAATAGGAAGGTTCCTGCCAAGAGGACACCTATGCTGAAGGTCAGAGGATCAACTCAAGTGCCTGAAAAGTCTGAACCCAAAGAGGCACCTGCAAGAAGAGTCACAACTTCCAAACCCAAGAAAGTTCCCACTGGAGAAACTATGAAGTTTACCATAGAATCGGAAGATGAAGCTGCTGGACAAGATAAGAAGAAGAAGAGAGCCAGAACCACTACTGCCCAGATTCTTGGAAATCCCTCTATGAGGAGAGACTCTGAAGAGGAAGAAGAGGCTGTTGCACCAGCACCCAAGGCACAAAAGCTGATGGGTGATGCTATTAAGTCAGGGGCTGCAACATCAAAGCCCAAGGAAGCACCCAAAGCTGCCCCCAAGCCCAAGCTTGCACCAAAGAGGAATACCAGGAGTATTCCAGCTGCTGAGAAGAACAAGGCCCCAGTGTCTGAAGTTGCTGATGAGGAAGATGAAGAAGGACAAGTCCTGAGAAATCTCAAACCCAAGATTCCAGACCACAATGATGCTCATCCTGTGGCTGAGAACATGAAAATCAGGAGAGATTCAGGGTTGAGGCTATGGAGAGAGTCAGATCCATATGCTACCAGGAGAAGGACTGCTGTTGTTTACAGGTTCCACACTAACAAACAACAGGACTTCTATGAAACAGTGCTGTTGGACAAGAAACCAATTGTGTGTGATATGAGGTGGGTTGACTGGACCTACATGAAAGAAAATGAGGAACACTATCCAGGAGGGAAGACAACCACTGATGCATTTGCCAGAGTGCCTAGAGCTCATAGGTCAGCTGCAGTGCCTGTGACAGACTCTAGAGCCACATCATCTGCACCAGCTACAACTCCTACAGCTCCAGTGCAACCAGCTCCAGCACCAACTCCTCCAGCTCCATCCATTTCAACTAAAGCCTTCGTCCAAGGAGCCATCTCTATACCACCACCTGAAGATCAAGCCTGAGAGTCGATCTAGCACTATGCATTTTCTATGAACTTTTTGGTAACTTGTTGCCAAAGGGGGAGAAAAATGTATAGATCATAGGCTTCGAGAGAGAGAGTGTTGCTTTTGTTCTCTCTTGATTTGGTGGTTAAACTTTGTTTGCTTTTGATTGCTTGAGATTCTATGCTATTATCTGTGAGACATTGATGATCATGTGTTTGATCATAAGCTACACTTATGCATGTTTGATGATATTATCTTACCTATCCTTATGTGATCATTCACTTTGCTTGGTGATGAGTGCATATATTCAATCTTTATTATTTTGAGCGCTCCACCAAGATGTATGTGACATGGAAGAGTAACCCATGAGCCTAATTCCTTATGCATTTGCAGTCCAAAGCAAATTTTAAACTATGCACAAATTTAGGGGGAGCTCTTGCTTATCACATACTTCTCAAAGCAACAATGTTTTTCAATCTTATTATCATTTGTCTAAGCTTTGATCTATATGTTGTCATCAATTACCAAAAAGGGGGAGATTGAAAGTGCAACTATCCCTAGGTGGTTTTGGTAATTCATAACAACATATAGCTCATTGAGCTAATGCTATTCCAAGACTATTATTTCAGGAAAGCTCAATGAATGGCATGGCATGGATGATGAAAGTGGATCCCTCAAAATACTAAGGACAAAGGATTGGCTCAAGCTCAAAAGCTCAAGACTCTTCATTTTATATTCTAGTGATCCAAGATCACATCTACCATTCTTAAGAAGTTGCTCCCCACTACTCCCTATTCTCTCACCATGCACACTGTCCACATCAGCGAGTTGTCACGTCATTATTCAGTTTTGAAGAGTAGCCAATCAGTTTATTCGCCCACACCTCCTCCACCAGACCGAATCCAGCTGCCACCTCCAGGTCAGCGCAGGTGCTCGCATCTAGATGTGCATGTAGTCGCTCCGTTTCCAGTTTTAAATTACCACTGAAGCTCAACGATGTCAATTTGCAAATAGAAGCCCAATCGTCCTGCACCCACCATCATCCCGTTTCCTCTCCCTCTTCTCTCCTTAAATAAAGGATCAATCTTCTCCCTTGGCAATTGTATAGAGTGCAGTGGCTAGGAAGCAATCCCTTTGTGTGGTCCGCCCCTCTGGCAGGTCGCCGGCCCCGCGGCACCTCCCCTTCTCTTCCAGCTCTGCCGGTGCTGTCCATTGCCTCCCCTCAATTTTTGCGTGTGGTCCGCCCCTTTGGCCTGGTCGCTGGTCTGCGGCACCTCTATCTCTGTCGGCGCTGCCCACTACCTCCCCTCGATCTCTACATGTGGTCAGTCCCTTTGGCATGGTCGCCGGTCTGCGACACCTCCCCTCCTCCGCCTTTGCCGGTGCTGCCCGCTGCCTCCCCTCCTCCTCCGCCCTTCCACTGTCCTTGGTGGCCTCTGTTGAACCCTAGTTTGTTCGCCGCTCCCGCAGATGGAAGGCATGGATAGGAGGCTGCGCATGCGGTCGTGGTCTCTGTATGTGGGAGGAATCCGGCCGTCCGCTGGAGTTTCTCCTGGAAGTTTGCTCTGTCCGTGACTGAACCATGGAACGAACGTCGCACCGGCCAAGTGCCCAGCCGGGATAACTTCCTTTAATTTCAGCCTCGAAGGAATGGGTCAGGTGATGGTAACGCTGGGTAGGGCCTCCATTAACAGCCACGGACTGCAACAACGTTGGATTGACCTTGAGCGTGTATAAACATAGATATAGCTTGGACTAGAAAATCTGATTTGTGGTCTGCGTCCTCCCCCAACTTCACTCACACCAAAGGTCGGTGCGCTGCCTCCTCTATCTCATTACATTTGAGCGATTTTTTTGAGTTAATTTCGGGTGGAAACTCTGATTTGTGTGTTGTAGGAAGCCGTTTTCTGGATAAAAGCTATATGTTCCGTCTCCGTCCACCTCCCGCTGGCAGCAAGTCTGGTCAGTCTCTCGCATCCACAATCCTCTGTAACTTGAGCATTTTCGGCAAGAAAGTGTCGAGATATGATGGATCGTTCTCATATCTCCCATCCGGATGATTTTGATTGCAAGCAATAGATGGGTGAAAATCCTATTTTTTTCAGATCTTGGAGTGCTGTTTATCCAGCTTCTGTAATGCTTTGCCTTTCCTCTGAATATTTGTGCATGTCTTGCTGTGGTTTTGAAACTTGGATAGTTGTCATTTTGAGGAGCTTGCTTTCACGTATCTTGCCAAAGTGACATCCGTGAAAGTTATTCTCTCTATTAATCAAGAGTTAACTGTTTGTTGTAATCCAGACAATCCATTTTTTAAGGTAAAGCATAGCTTTATAGATTAATGCTACTTCTGAAATATTTTATTTGTCATCAGGTACTTCTCTCTGCATTTATAGGTAAACAAAAATATTGGAGTGAGGGCTCAACTGATTTGACAAAATCAATATAAGTTATGGATGCATCACATATGTGGTTCTAAAGTTACAGAAGTATAGAGGAAGCCAGATCGATTTCTCAATTACTATAACCTTTTTTCTTAGATAGACTTAGCAATTCGGATCTGATGTACCAACTTGTGGAATTAATCTCTACGATGAATAGTTTGTTTAGAGGAGATTTATCGTCTATAGTTTCTATCTCTCAGTAAGGTCCTTTTATGGTTATGCCAGTTCTACAACTAGCCAGGTAAGGGCTAGGAGCTATATGGCCTACTTGCAACTATATCATGGCAAAGCATATATGAGTTACTGTACTTTATTTGTAGTTTAAAACCGTGTAATGCCCATGTAGTGTGGACAACTCTACCTACTAATCAACACTAAATAGATATGTCCCGTGGAAGGTTTCTTTGCATTAGCTTATTCTGGGGTTTTTTTTGGAATCTTGAACTGATAGCAAAATATTGTAGATAATGTCCTCTTGATTTCTGATATTGAATAGTTATAAATGAATATAGTCACATTTTTTTGCTATGCTTATTGATTCAAGCTTTGGAATTTTGGACCAATTGTCTTAGCAATGCCATTGGGGCATCAGCTCCCTATGCTTTGCTATATGTACAATTTTTCTAAAATTTCGTATTCTACTACAGTTTTCTTATCAGGAGTTAATTGGGATTTTCTTATAAGTAGTGCTTTTATACAGCTCTGACCTCTACTATTTTTGTTGTAGATTGTCATCCTTATCTTACGATTTTACTCATTATACTATTTGAGCGTTGCTTCCTTTGGTTGCATCGGTCAGTTTTTACAGCCCGGTGTTAAAACCACATAACAAAGGACTTACAGCTTCAACTGAAACCCAACTCTGACGACATGAGCATTGGGATTTAGATCTACCCGTTTTGAGTTTAACTATCTGTCATGCCTCTTACTGTTCCTTCCTTTCTATGACCATCCTCTTGAAATATAAACTTGAGCTAACATCATCTTCATCTATGAAGGATGTACGAGTGTAATGTCTTCCATTATCCTGATGAATACTCTTGGAAATATCAAATATGAACACATATTACATTGTTGGTCAACCCTTTTTTGTTTGGTACCACTCATTCTGTCATTTTCATTTATATATAGTCTATCTCGGTGGATGTTAGTTGAGTTAATCTATTAAAGAGGTACTTAGGATTTAAGTCCACATGAAAAATGACCTGAAATAAGTAAATTTCAGACATTGATGATATGATTTTCCATGGTAAAACAAATATTTCAGAAAGTTGTACATGGATGTCCCGCAGAAACGCGCGGGAAAATCACCTAGTTGACTCTATAGGAAAAGCCAATACTATAAAGGAGGGATGAGGTGTTTCTTAATGAGCCTCTTGCTTCATGTGCTTAGTGATATGCTCCAAATACCCTCAACTACTTTCTCACATCCATATATGACCTAAACCGAAAGTCAAAATCGGTCCCACGGATTCTTTCTATCCGGCGCCACCGAGTTCAAATGTCATAGCCACTGCCACAAACCCTAGGCAAATCGGTCTTACCGATAGGGATCTGGGTCTCACCGAGATGGGATCCCTTTGTAACATTTCAGTCAAACCGAAGTGAGCGATCGGTCCCACCGAGATTGCAATGTAAACTCCCTGTTTCCCTTTTGTAACATTTCGGTCTCACCGAAATGAGCGAATCGGTCCCACCGAGTTTACCTGACCAACTCTCTGGAAAGCTTATTACCAAAATCGGTCTCACTGAGTTTGTGTATTCGGTCTTGCCGAGATTACGTTATGCCCTAACCCTAACCATATTGGTCCTACCGAGTTGCATGTCAGTCCCACCGAAAATCCTAACGGTCACTAGGTTTACTAAATCGGTCTGACCGAGTTTGTTGATTCGGTCTCACCGAGTTTGGTAGATTGTGTGTAACGGTTAGATTTTGTGTGGAGGCTATATATACCCCTCCACCTCCTCTTCATTCATGGAGAGAGCCATCAGAACAAACCTACACTTCCAACTTACCATTTCTAAGAGAGAACCACCTACTCATGTGTTGAGGCCAATATATTCCATTCCTACCATAAGAATCTTGATCTCTAGCCTTCCCCAAGTTGCTTTCCACTCAAATCTTCTTTCCACCAGATCCAAATCCTATGAGAGAGAGTTGAGTGTTGGGGAGACTATCATTTGAAGCACAAGAGCAAGGAGTTCATCATCAACGCACCATTTGTTACTTCTTGGAGAGTGGTGTCTCCTAGATTGGCTAGGTGTCACTTGGGAGCCTCCGACAAGATTGTGGAGTTGAACCAAGAAGTTTGGAAGGGCAAGGAGATCGCCTACTTCGTGAAGATCTACCGCTAGTGAGGCAAGTCCTTCGTGGGTGACGGCCATGGTGGGATAGACAAGGTTGCTTCTTCGTGGACCCTTCGTGGGTGGAGCCCTCCGTGGACTCGCGCAACCGTTACCCTTCGTGGGTTGAAGTCTCCATCAACGTGGATGTACGCTAGCACCACCTATCGGAACCACGACAAAAACATCCGTGTCTCCAATTGCGTTTGAATCCTCCAAACCCTTCCCTTTACTTTCTTGCAAGTTGCATGCTTTAATTTCCGCTGCTCATATACTCTTTGCATGGTTGCTTGAATTGTGTGATGATTGCTTGACTTATCCAAAGATAGCTAAAATCTACCAAACTCTAAAATTGGGAAAAGGTTAAGTTTTTAATTGGTCAAGTAGTCTAATCACCCCCCCTCTAGACATACTTCAAGGTCCTACAAAACGCTTGTTGTAATCATTTTTTTCTTTAGAAAAACAATGGACACGCTCTACCGTGCGGATCCTCCTCCAGCTATGCACTAAATTACTCACTTTCGCCGACGTGTGGGACAACTCAGGGAGTCCTGGATTAGGGGGTCCTCGGACAGCCGGACTATATACTTTGGCCGGACTGTTGGACTATGAAGATACAAGATTGAAGACTTCGTCCCATGTCCGGGTGGGACTCTCCTTTGCGTGGAAGGCAAGCTTGGCAATTCGGATGTGTAGATCTCCTTCTTTGTAACCGACTCTATGTAACCCTAGCCCCCTCCAGAGTCTATATAAACCGGAGGGTTTTAGTGCATAGGAGGACAGACAATCATAATCATAGGCTAGCTTCTAGGGTTTAGCCTCTACGATCCCGTGGTAGATCAACTCCTGTAATACTCATATCATCAAGATCAATCAAGCAGGAAGTAGGGTATTACCTCCATCGAGAGGGCCCGAACCTGGGTAAACATCGTGTCCCCCGCCTCCTGTTACCATCAGCCTTAGACGCATAGTTCGGGACCCCCTACCCGAGATCCGCCGGTTTTGACACTGACATTGGTGCTTTCATTGAGAGTTCCACTGTGTCGTCACGATAAGGCTTGATGGCTCCTTCAGTCATCTTCAACGATGCGGTCCAGGGTGAGTTTTTCCTTCCCGGACAGATCTTCATATTCGGCGGCTTCGTACTACAGGCCAACTCACTTGGCCATCTAGAGCAGATCGATAGCTACGCCCCTGGCCATCAGGTCAGGTTTGGAAGCTTGAACTATACGGCCGACATCCGTGGAGACTTGATCTTCGACGGATTCGAGCCCATGTCAGGTGCGCCGAACAGGCACGACGAGCATGACTTAGATTTGCCATCCAACATTGTTAGGGAGATCACGCCTGCAGCTGCCTCGGCCCTCAATTCAGAGCAGATCATGCCATCCGAGGATGGGCGGATGGACCCCGCCAGGGAGGCCGTACACTCAGCAGCGATAGAGCTGAACACTAACTTCACCTCTTATGAGGCCGGTGTCATCGGACCCTCGGACTCGCCTCCGGCCACAGGCTCCGAACCGCGTGCGTCCGTGACTATCGAATCTGATTGGGCACCGATCTTGGAGTTTACCTCCGTAGATATCTTTTAGCACTCGCCCTTGGGCGATGTGCCAAATTCATTAAGGTCTCTCTCCTTGTTAGGGGACTCTTGGCCGAACTATGTCTGGCTAGAGTGGGAAGCGGACGACGAAGAAATTCGTTCCCCACCCACCACCCACTTAATAGCCACTGTCGATGACTTAACCGATGTGCTTGACTTCAACTCCGAAGACATCGACAGTATGGACGACGATGCAGGAGAAGAACAGGAACCATCGCCCTGAGGGCGCTGGACAGCCACCTCATCATATGATATATACAGGGTGGATACCCCCAAAGAAAGCAATTCAGATGTTGCAACGGAGGATAATCCCCTTGAGAAGCAATCTAAGCACCAGCGTCATAGGCGCCGCTCCAAGCCCCGCCATAGCAAAAATAGCGATACCGGCACAAGTGATGATAACAATCCGGATGGTGCCGAAGACGAAAAAAACCTCGCCCAGCCAGGCTTCGAGTAGGCCGAGCGGGAGGATGGGCACGCCAGCCCCAAGGAATAGGCAATAGACGGAGGATCAGAGGAGGAAAATTACATGCCCTTCTCTGAAGACGAAGTGAGTCTTGGCAACGAAGAATTTATCATTCCTGAGGATCCCGTCGAGCAGGAGCGCTTCAGGCGCCGACTTATAGCCACTTCATAAAGCCTAAAGAAGAAGCAGCAGCAGCTTCAAGCTGATCAAGATCTGCTAACTGATAGATGGACTGAGGTCCTGGCAGCCGAGGAATACAGACTCGAGCGCCCAACCAAAAGTTACCCAAAGCGTAGGTTGCTACCTCAACTCGAGGAGGAGGCATTAACGCCCACACTACCAGCATGATGCGGCTGACCGGCCACCCCGTGGCCAGGATAAAGCAGTGTATCAGCCCGAACTCCAGCCTACACACCGTCGCCAATCAAACAGGAACACCAAGGCCCAGGGCTACACGCACGACCTGCGAGGCAAATTGAAAAATAAAGCAGGACGGTCAAGATCGATCTGCGGATCACGGGGGCGCGCCCCAACGCGTGATGATGACAGTCACGCCGGATATACCAACAAATCTGGCCGGACCGAATACAATCTAGCCCGGCACAGAAGCGCTGCACATCCCCAATGCTTCACTGATGAAGTAATAGATCATAAATTCCCAGAAGGGTTTAAACCCGTGAACATTGAATCATATGATGGTACCACAGATCCTGCGGTATGGATATAAGATTTATTCCTCCACATTCACATGGCCCGCGGGGATGATCTACACGCCATCAAGTACCTCCCACTAAAACTCAAGGGACCGGCTCGGTATTGGCTGAACAGCTTGCCGGCAAACTCCACCGGAAGTTGGGAGAGCCTGGCAGACGCATTCCTGGATAACTTCCAGGGCACTTATGTACGACCACCGGACGTTGATGATTTAAGTCACATAACCCAACAGCCAAGAGACTCAGCCAGGGAATTCTGGACTCGGTTCCTAACTGAAAAGAACCAAATTGTCGACCGTCCGGATACCGAAGCCCTAGCGGCCTTTAAGCATAACATCCGTGATGAGTGGCTTGCCCGACATCTCGGCCAAGAAAAGCCAAAGTCCATGGCAGCCCCCACGACACTCATGACCCGCTTTTGTGCAGGCGAGGATAGCTGGTTGGCTCATAGCAACAACACAGCAAGCAATCCTGGCATATCAAAAGCCAAAGACAGCAACGACAAACCACGATGCAACAAACACAAGCGTAGTAAAAACAGTGATAACACCGAAGACACGTCAGTCAACGCCGGATTCAGTGGCTCTAAGTCTGGTCAGCGGAAAAAGCCATTCCAAAAGAACAATTCAGGCTCGTCCAGTCTGGACCACATACTCGATCATCCATGCCAAATTCACGGCACCACAGGAACACCAGCCAATCACACCAACAGAGAATGCTGGGTCTTCAAGCAAGCCGGCAGGTCAGGTGCCGCAAACAAGGAGCAAGGGTCTCAAAGCGATGAAGATGACGAGGATTCCCGATCACCAAACAAAGGAGGGCAAAGGAAATTTCCCCCACAAATCAAAACTGTGAATATGATAAACGCCATCCACATCCTCAAACGGGAACGGACATGCACTCTTAGGGATGTCGACTTAACGGAGCCAGTCGCCCCACAATATAAACTATGACCGATCACATTCGATCATACAGATCGTTCGGCTAATACCAATTAATTAGGGCAATTCAGCCGCACTCGTCCTCGACCCAATAATTGACGGGTTCCACCTCACACGAGTCCTTATGGATGGAGGAAGCAGTCTAAACCTGATGTATCAGGACACAGTGCGCCAGGTGGATATCGATCATTCGATGATCAAACCCACTAAAACCACCTTTAAACGTGTTATACCATGTGTGGAGGCCAGTTGTACAGGCTCCATCACTCTGGAGGTAGTCTTCGGATCACCAAACAATTACCATACCGAAGAGTTAGTCTTCGACATTGTCCCCTTTCGCAGTGACTATCAGGCACTGCTCAGATGAACCATGTTTGCTCGATTCAACGCGGTGCCACATTATGCCTACCGTAAACTCAAGATGCCCAGTCCACGCGGCGTCATCACGGTTAATGGCAGGGCCGAACTTCCCCTCACCGCCGAAGAGTCTACCGCCGCGTTAACAGTAGAAGCAACGAGTGGCACTGTCGGTGTCAAAACCGGCGGATCTCGGGTAGGGGGTCCCGAACTGTGCGTCTAGGCGGATGGTAACAGGAGACAAGGGACACGATGTTTTACCCAGGTTCGGGCCCTCTTGATGGAGGTAAAACCCTACGTCTTGCTTGATTAATAAACATGATGTGTATTACAAGAGTGGATCTACCACGAGATCAAGGAGGCTAAACCCTAGAAGCTAGCCTATGGTATGATTGTTGTAATGGATGTTGTCCTACGGACTAAAACCCTCCGGTTTATATAGACACCGGAGAGGGCTAGAGTTACATAGAGTCGGTTACAATGGTAGGAGATCTACATATCCGTATCACCAAGCTTGCCTTCCACGCCAAGGAAAGTCCCATCCGGACACGGGAGGGAGTCTTCAATCTTGTATCTTCGTAGTCTTGGAGTCCGGCGGACGATGATAGTCTGGCTGTCCGGACACCCCCTAGTCCAGGACTCCCTCAGTAGCCCCTGAACCTGGCTTCAATGATGATAAGTCCGGCGTGCATAATGTTCGGCATTGCAAGGCGGGTTCCTCCTTTGAATAATCCATAGAAGATTGTGAACACCAGGATAGTGTCCGGCTCTGCAAAATAAGTTCCACATTCCACCGTAGAGAGAATAATATGTGCACAAGTTCAATCTGCTGACGTATTCTGCGGCATGACGTCACACCATTACCAAGCTTTTACTTGAATCGTTTTTTATTATACCACCTCAGCGCGTTTAGTGAAGCGGTTTCCTTGGCATGTCTTGTTGAAGCAGAGATCCTGTTCCCCTTATTCTGGGATTCTCATCAATACGGTCGTGGGTAACCCAACCGCGCCCGTCGCCACGCCCCCTCTATCGAAGGCGAGTCCCGAACGGTCACGGAGACGGCTCTTGGTATTCTTCCTCTTTATAATATGACCAAGGCTCGTTTCTTTTCTTCAATCCTCCATCCAATCTCCTTCTCGCTTCAAGTTCCAACACCCAGAGCCCCAGATTCATGTGCTTCGGACCTTCAACAATGTCCGGTTCCGACCTTCAGGGCCGGTGGATGCCTTCCTCCGTCACGGAGGAGGACGTGCTAAAGCTGCGAGAGGCCAAGTACCTGTCTTACGAGATTTCGCACAGGTTGCCCGCCGAAGGGCAGGCCATCCCCACCCCTGAGCCCGGCGAGTATGTCGTCTTTGTATCTCACCTCCGTCGGGGTTTAGGCTTCCCGACGGATCCTTTTGTGAGAGGGCTCATATTCTACTACGGGTTGGAATTCCACGACTTGGCTCCGAAGTCCATCCTCCATATCTCCGCATTTATCGTCGTCTGCGAAGCCTTTCTCCGTGTCACCCCTCACTTCGGCCTGTGGCTGAAGACCTTCAACGTGGAGCCGAAGATGATCGGGGGATGTCAAGCAGAGTGCAGCGGGGCGGCCGTAAGCAGGAGGGCCGATGCCCTGTGGCCCGAGGGCTCCTTCCAAGAGGAGCCCGGCTTGTGGCAGCAGGAGTGGTTCTATATCACTGCTCCGAAGGGCAGCAGGCAAAAGCTGCCGCCCATATTCCGCTCGGGACCTCCTCGACGGTTGATGTCGTGGGTCAACCAAGGGCTCAACTGGGGGCTGTCAAAAGACATGCCCCTATTGCAGGGCCGGATTCGAGACCTCCAGGCGAGGGAGATCGATCTGGTCGTGGTGATGCAGGTTATGCTAATTAGGCGTCTCCTGCCCTGCAAACGCCGTCCTCTCCGGCTATGGGAGTTCAATCCGGAGGGACCACGGATTCTCCAACACTTTATGGGTACGACACCCGTGGAGATGTACAAGTTGTTCTTCGGACCACAAGCGGCGTGTCCGGAATTGACTGAGGATGCCGGCCTAAGCTGCAATCGCCCAGATACTCAAGTAAGTAGCTCAGTGTTCGGACGCACCGTTTGTTTGCCTTTCTACAATTCGCCTTTTAACCCGTTATCCTTCAACAGAAGTGGATAGCGCAAGCAAAGCTGATACGGTGTCCGGCCCCCCTCCCAGAGACCGCGCCGGAGCCCGTGCTGGTCAGAATGTTGGAGGTTGCGCCTTCGGAAGAAGGCGAAGGGGAAAATAGAGGAGCTACCACCTCGCCCAAGGGGGCGCTTGAAGAAGGGGGGATTGAGAATCCCTCCCTCCAGGGGGAGAAGAGGACCACCTCCGAAGACCCAGAGGCCAAAGCCCCTAAGCGGGGGAAGAAATCTTCACCAGAGGGTCCTGCGTCCGGGGAGGTCCCGGCCGCACAATCTTCTCTAAAGAATTAGCCCTCCAGCGAGCCGTGAGTAGAAAAAGGGGAGTTCATTAATAAGAAACATCCCTATTTGTGCTTCTGAGTATAACCGAAATTTTTACCTTGTAGTTCGGATCTCCGACCTTCTCAGATGAGCTCGTCTTCGGGGGATCTTCGTCCGAAAATGATGGAGAGTGAGACGCCTCCGTCTGCTGCGCCGTCGGAGAGGGCGGACGAGCCTGAAGTGTCATCACGGAGGGTATCCCCGAACCCGGCGGAGCCGAAGAGTTCGGCGCCAACTAGTGTTCGGCCGGGGGAGCTGAAGGATCTGCTTGAGAGGGCGTCCATCTCAGAAGATCACCGTGCATTGATGAGTACGGTGATTAGAAGGATTTCGTCCACTGAAAGCGGATTGCATAATGCCGTCAGGAGTTTGCTGGCGGGGTTTGAGGTACGTAAAAACGACCCAACTTTTTGACAGTTTTGCACGTGAAAGTGCACCCTGTATAGATAGTAGCCCCTGAGACTCGGTAGGCTATCGAAAGCGGCAGCGTGCCGAGGATCAAAATCGCAGGTATTGAGTGTCGCCTTTCCTATGCAGGTGGCGGATGGTCCGGGGCTAGCCAGACTGATGGAGTTGCTGAGTTAATGCGGCAACTTGATGTTGCGGATGCAGACATCGCGCTAGTCAACAAGCGACTTGACGAGTCGCAAGGTAAGTTGTCTCTCCGCAGTCACCTATTAAGGGAGCCAAAGCCCACCTCTTACAATATTTATGCTTGACGCAGATGGTGCTGCTGCTATGGAGAGCCTTCGGGCAGAACTTGCTCAAGCCAAGGAGCAAGCCCGAAGGAGTGATGCGGCTGCCTCGAGGGCGGCCGAGGAGTTAGAAGCCGAAAGGGCTGCACACTGCTGAAGCAGGGAAGAGATGGCCAAACTGGCCGTTAAATTGAAGGGTGCTACCGACCGCAATGAGGCTCTTGAAAAGGAGCGCCTATCGGTGCGAGAAGACCTGGAGAAGGCCACCGCCGAGGCCAAGGATGCCCGCTCTACAATGCGGGCTATGAAGGAGGAGCTGCGTCAGGCAGGAGACATTGTGGCTGGCAAGCCTTTTCTGCTGCGCCGCAGGTTTACGGATCCAAATTATGCCCAGCTTGGCCAGCTGTGGGGTCCGGAGGATCCATATATGGACTTAGCGGCAAGTGCGGCGGATGCCGTTGTGCACTTCCGAAGTCAGAAGGATCACAAGACGGAAGACCTGTTTTGATCTCAATTCCATAGTCCGGATCGTTCACTTTCGCTGACCGATCGGTTGGCCGAATGGGCTGAGCTGAATAGGTTGTCCGGACTTGCCATGACGGATATCGTGACTCATGTCTGGCCGGAGAGGCCCAAGGCGACGAGCTATTTTGGCTTATTGCAGCAATTTCTTGGGGCGGTGCCGCATCTCAAGTTGATGAAGCGGTCGGCCTACATAGAGGGTGCGCGGATGGCCCTTGCCCGTGTGAAGACACATTGGACAGAGATGGATGCCACCGTTGTTGCGACCCAGGGTTCGGATGAGAGCCGGTTACCCGCCGAGCACTATTTTGGGGAACTTATGCGTGGTGCTCGTGTAATAGAGTCGTAGTGCTCGAAAAATGTCACGTTCAAATGAACATTTTATTTTGTAAAACAATGGTTATGGTGTAACCGCTTTTTATACTTGTGCGTTCAAGTATTGAAATATCTCCTATGCGGTCGTTTATGTATACGTGTGTATAACCTGAAAGATGGCAGTCTTCGGCTTCAGCCCCCACGCACAAGATGCGGGGGTGTTCGCAAAAATAGCGCATTTTCGCACTTAATTCGCACTTAATCCGACGTCATGGTCCCGTTAAGGAGGTAGTAGCGTAGCAAACGAGGCAACTAGACTATAATGCTTTATCACTTTCACTTAGCCATTGGAGTTCGAGGGTGGGACTACGATATAGCCCCTGGGGGCACCGCGCTCTCCGAATTTGGGGCGCGCATGTGCCTGACCGGGAAGCGGTCCTTCGTCAAAGCGGAGGAATTCTAAACATTCCGGTGGTCGATTGAGTGGTTGACCAGTCTCTCGCTGTATCATGACAGTCAGTTTTCGGCTTTCTCTACTGAGGTGCTCGCCCAGCCGAACTAGGGCACAATCGCAGTAGTTCTCCTGGTGCCGCGTTAGGCGATGATACGGAACGTAAGGCAGCAAAACACAGGAGCCGGGCAAACCCAACATTTGACCAAAGACATGATTCGGAGCTGATGCATATAAGGCCTAACTCGAGACGCCGAACACTCCCTAAGGTGTTCGGTCTTTATAATAATGGGCAGAACAATGCCCTAAGCCCCTAGTGTCCAGGTACGGGCAAGGTCTTCTGACGCGGCCGATGCCAAAACGTCAGTCTCCACTCTGGTTATAATGAAAAGACAGGGGATTATAGCAACAAGAGACAGTAAAAAAGGTTTACGCAGGGTCTTAATCTGAAAAGAATCCTTGCGACGGGTCCCTACTGCACGTCTGCGCCTGTGTCTCCGTTGTGCCGTTGTCCTGGACGGGTATGCACGTTGTTCATCTGTAAAAAGAGAGGAACTTAGTTTTGAAGGGAAATCGTGCGAAAAAGTGCATGAAAAAATATTAGTAAATGAATAAAGCGGAGTCTATATTAGCTCATTATTGCTTATACGCACAGCCCCTTGTGAAGGGGTGTGCGGCTAGGGAGCCCCTAGCTTATTTATGCCGGACTCGTCTAGCCGTGTCTGGGGTCTTTGAATGACCCTCTTAATGAAATGATGCCACGTGGACCGGGCATTTTAAGTGTAAGAGACGCGTAATGTGGTATGGCGTTAAAGCGGACAAAAGCTTCACGGCCCAATAGTGCTTGATGGCTACTTTTGAATGGGGTGACATGAAAGACTAGTTTTTGCATCGGAAGTTGTTCGGTGACCCGAACACAACTTCTAGTAATAGGGAGCCTGTGCACTTGGCGTAAGGGCCTGGCGTCACTCCTTTAAAGGAAGTGCGGCTATGTCGAATTGTAGTAAGGTCTATCCCCAACTTGCGGATTGTGTTCGGATATAGCAGGTTTAAATCGTTGCCGCCGTCCATCAGGACTTGTGTAAATTGTAGTCCGTCGATTATAGGATCCAATATCAGAGCAGTCCATCCTACATTTCGAACACTTCTGGAATAATCCAGCTGGTCAAAAGTGATTGGTTTTGACATCCAATCTCTAGGTTCCGCTGGGTTGGACCGTACGAGACCCATCTTAGCGGGTGCCACATTGTTTTTCCGTATTATCACATGAAGTGAGTTTACTGCTTTGACTTCTTGTGGGAAAGTCTTTTGTTTTCCGGTGCCCTGCTGGTGGGGTTCGTCGTCGTCCTCGCTTGGTGCGTCAAGCCCCTTGTGTTCGGCGTTGAGTCGGCCGGACTGTTTGAAAACCCAACAATCTCGGTGGGTGTGGTTTGCGGGTCTTCCGGAGGTACTGTGGATTTGACATATCCGATCCAAAATTTTGTTTAAGTTGGATAGCTCATCACTGTTGCCCTTAAGAGGCAGTGTTTTGTTGTTTGGCCGCGAGCTTTTGAATCCGGCGTTGACCATCGTGTTCTTTGGGCTTTTCTCTTTATTCCGGCGCTGATCTTTTCTGCGCCGTGATTTTCCGTTTCCATCTCTGATCTCGGATGTACTTGGGTCGCTGGTGCTGCATCTTGCTAGCCAGCTGTCTTCCCCCACGCAAAAGCGGGTCATGAGGCTTGTTAGCACGGACATTGTCCTCGGCTTCTCTTGCCCGAGGTGTCTGGCGAGCCATTCGTCTTGGACGTTGTGTTTGAAAGCTACTAAGGCTTTGGCGTCTGGACAGTCGACTATTTGGTTCTTTTTAGTAAGGAACCTGTTCCAGAATTTGCGCGCTGACTCTCCGGGCTGTTGAGTTATATGACTTAGATCGTCTACATCCAGAGGGCGGACATAAGTCCCTTGAAAATTTGCTCTAAACGCGTCCTCAAGCTCTTCCCGACTTCCAACAGTGTTTTCTGGGAGGCTTTTGAGCCAATGCCGAGCTGGCCCTTTGAGCTTGAGGGGTAGGTATTTTATGGCGTGGAGGTCATCTCCTCTAGCCATGTGTATGTGTAGTATATAATCCTCTATCCAGACTCCAGGGTCTGTTGTTCCGTCGTAAGCCTCTATGTTTATGGGTTTAAACCCTGCTGGGAATTCATGATCCAGCACCTCATTGGTGAAACATAGTGGGTGTGCGGTGCCCCTGTATTTGGGTGTACCGCTGTCTTCGAACACTTGGCGTGTTGTGTTGTTTCCTGGGGCCCTCTTTTTTGGCCCGTAAATGGACCTGGCTGGGCCATCTATTTTCCCAGGATCATGAGTCGGCTTGTGTGCGGTGCCGCTTGTAGATTTTGGCCTATCATCTGGCCGTCTATCCGGCCAGGCGGCCTCTTTGTTTTTTGATTATGGAGGCTCTATGGCTTCCTTGTCAAATTCTGGCAGCAGCTTGCGCTTCGGGTAGCTCTTTGATTGATGTCCATTGCCGTATTTGTCTGCGGTTTTGAGCACTTTGCTCCACCTCATTCTGAGTATGTCTTCCGCTGTTTTGAGCTTCCATTTTTCCTTCTTCAAACTTCTTGCAGTGGCGATGAGTCTTTTCCAAAGGCTCTTATTCTCCGGTGGTGTGTCTGGCGTGAGGTCGTCTGAACTATTGGTTTCGCCGGGCATGGATTGATTATCCGACTCGTCCTGTTCGGACGGTTTCTTGGCTGCATGTTCGTCGTCCACTGGTTTGCCCTGCTCTATTGCTGGGTCATTAGGAGCGCTGTTGTTGTCGAGGCGGGACTTGGGGCGGCGTCTGCGTCGCCGTTTTGGTTGTTTATCGGCGGGATTATCCTTTGCCGCGCCCCGTTGGTCCTCATTATCGCTTCCTTTCGGGGTATCCACCATATATACATCATGGGTTGCGGTGGCCCTCCAGTGCTCTGTGAGCGCTGGTTCTTGATCGTCTCCGGCATCGTCGTCCATACCGTCGATGTCTTCGGAGTCGTAGTCTAGCATGTCGGTTAGATCGTCGACAGTGGCTACGAAGTGGGTGGTGGGTGGGCTTTGAATTTCTTCGTCGTCCGCATCCCAACCATCCTGGCCATAATCCGGCCAGGGCTCTCCGGATAGCGAGAGATGTTTTAGCGAATTTAAGATGTCGCCAAAGGGCGAGTGCTGAAAGATGTCCGCGGTGGTGAACTCCATGATTGGCGCCCAATCGGATTCGATTGGCAGGGGCGCAGGAGGTTCGGAGTCCGGCAGGGAGTCCGACACCTCAGAATCATGAGCTTTACAGGGGACAAGGTCAGTGTTCATCTCTATCGCCATGGAAGGCGCAGCTCCCGAGGAGGTGCCCAGCCACCCATCCTCGATCTGCGCGATCGGCTCCGGACTATAGGTCGGAGCGGATTCATGTGCGGCCTCCAAGGCATTGTCCGGCGGCAGAGCTAGATCGTGCCCATCGCGACAGTGCGGCACGCTCGGCTGTGGATCGGATCCATCGAAGATCAAGTCTCCGTGGATGTCCGCCGTGAAGTTTAGGCTTCCAAACCTGACCTAACGGCCAGGGGCGTAGCTTTCGATCTGCTCCAGATGGCCAAGTGAATTGGCCCGCAGTGCGAAGCTGCCGAATACGAAGATCTGCCCGGGGAGAAAAGTCTCACTCTGGACGGCGTTGTTGTTGATTGAAGAAGCCATCGAGCCTATCGGTGACGACACAGAGGAACTCTCAATGAAAGCACCAATGTCAGTGTCAAAACCGGCGGATCTCGGGTAGGGGGTCCCGAACTGTGTGTCTAGGTGGATGGTAACAGGAGACAAGGGACACGATGTTTTACCCAGGTTCGGGCCCTCTTGATGGAGGTAAAACCCTACGTCCTGCTTGATTAATATTGATGATGTGTATTACAAGAGTGGATCTACCACGAGATCAAGGAGGCTAAACCCTAGAAGCTAGCCTATGGTATGATTGTTGTAATGGATGTTGTCCTACGGACTAAAACCCTCTGGTTTATATAGACAACGGAGAGGGCTAGGGTTACACAGAGTCGGTTACAATGGTAGGAGATCTACATATCCGTATCGCCAAGCTTGCCTTCCACACCAAGGAAAGTCCCATCCGGACACGGGACGGAGTCTTCAATCTTGTATCTTCGTAGTCTTGGAGTCCGGCGGACGATGATAGTCCGGCTGTCCGGACACCCCCTAGTCCAGGACTCCCTCAGGCACCTTTCAATCGAACCTCGAGTCGACGACTGAGCTCCCGGACACCGCCAAAGGAGTACGAACTACTGCGCGGCAGGATAGCCCGTCTCATCCGGTGCTCAATTAAACACTACGGCAAAAGTTAAGATAGGCCACATACTGCGTCTCAACCGCACTGTGGCACACAAACATTTCTCGCATTTTCTTTGCAGGTTCACCTTTGCGTAGGCCAGGATTGATGGCATGGAAACAGTTCGAACGTGTAAGGGAATCTTTAGATATTCCCTTCGATGACCATTCGACCACACTCCGGATCTGCATACAACTTCCTCCCGCCTGGTCTCAGCAGGTTCCACAGTCATATTTATTTTTATCACATTACCTGTACTCATACGCATCGATGTATTATTCAAATACAACGTGTGGATTTATATGATACTTATATGATGTTATTTCTTATTGAAACTCTTTTGTCAAAAGGCAGCTGCACATCGCGATACGCCTTAATATGCCAGGGGCTTCATTATACCCATAATACGGCAATAAAGTCCGAACACCATCACGGCAGTTCGGCACCCTGAACTTATTGCATTATATGCATCAGCTCCGAATCATGTCTTGGGTCAATAGTTGGGTTTCCCCAGCTCCCATGTTTTGGTACCTTACGTTCCACTATATCAGCTAAGGTAGCACAAGGAGAACTAATGCGATTGTGTCCCGGTTCTTCCGGACGAGCACCTTAGTAGAGAAAGCCGAAAATTGACTGTCATGATACAGCGAGAGCTGGTCAGCTACTCGAGAGGTTGTCAAATCTTTAAGGATTTCTTCCGCACAATGCCATAACCAATGTAGAGTGCGATGGATCGGTTTTTCTTCCGATCAGGTGCTTATAGGGCCCCTCCTGTGGTCTTCCGAACACCAGGGGCTGCGCCTACCTTCCTTTCGTCAAACTCCTATGGCTAAGTGAGAGTGATAAAGCCCTATAGTCCGATTGCCTGGTTCGTTGTGCTGAACACCTCCTTCAAGGACCCAAAACTGTGATAAAGAGTGCTCAGGTTTATCCCGAACACCCCCGTACTTACTACGTGGGGGCAGAGGCCGACAACTGCCAACTCTCAGGATTAATATATAAAACGGCCGCACAGGAGGAAAAACTTCCAAATAACCGGCAATAAATAATAGAAATGACCTTGTTCAACATTACATAGGATGACATGACTGTATTCATGGAAATATAATGTCCTTGGTGCATTGCTCCGCCGCAAGGCGGGCTCCTTTCAAGACACTATCATAATATAATTCGGGCTTCCGGTGCTCCTTCCCCTCCGGTGGTCCCTCGGTCATCAGCTTTTCCGCATCCATCCAGTGCACCTTTGCACGGGCGAAGGACATCCGCGCACCCTCCATACAGACCGACCACTTGATGACTTCGAGTCGAGGGAAGGCCCTCACAAGCCGCTTCACAAGCCCGAAGTAACTGCTCGGAATAGACTCGGCGGGCCATTGCCGGACAATTAAATCCTTCATGGCTAGCTCGGCCGCCTTATGCAGTTCGATCAGCTGCTTCAGTTGATCGTCAAAAGACACCGGATAATTCGGTGCCAGATACTGCATCCAGAAGAGCTTATCCGCAGCGTTCCTTTCTTCGGCTCGGTAAAATTGGGCGGCATCAGATATGCTGCGTGGCAGCTGCGCAAATACCCCAGGAGAAATCAGTATTAAAATTATCAACTTAATTTTCTCCTTTCAACTACCCGCTTTGTATAGAAAAAGCCTTACCAGCCGCAAATTTTCTCGCCTCCTGGATTTCCTTCAGGGCACCTTGGGCTTCTCCTCGGGCATCACTTGCAGCTTGGCGAGCTTGGGACAGTTCGGATTCTTTCCTTGATAAACTCTGCTCCTAGGTCTCGCATTTCTTCACGGCCTCCTGAAGTTCTCGCTCAGCTTCAATAACCCGGGCCTCGTGCTTTTCGCGTAGATCCTGCTCTGCAGCCGCCTTCTTCTCGGCTTCGGCCACAACCTTCTTAAGAGCCTCAATTTCGGCCGCCACCCCTAGAGCACGTCATAAAAATATTCTCATCATGCACACTTATTCATTTGTGCTAAGTAAACAAGGTTTTTGTATACCTTGGTTATCCTCCAACTGCTTCTTCACTCGGCCAAGTTCTCCTTCGGCCCGCTCTAGACTCTGCTTCAGTCCGGATACTTCCGCAGTATGAGAGGCGGCAGTCGCTATAGACGCCTGCTTCTAAAAAAAGAGAGATAGATGTCATCAAGTGAGTCTCCCGCGAACATAAATTTGATCCTCTGTCCGGTTCTTTCTTTCACTTAACAGTGTATCAGGGGCTACTATCTATACTATGACACTCTTCCAAAACTCATAAAACATACCTCAAAGCCTCTTATAAGGCTGATACAGGATTCATTCAGTCCACTCTCAGTGGACTGAATCTTCTCAATCACCGCACCCATAAGGGCACGGTGTTCATCAACGATGGAGGCGCTTTTCAGCGCCGCCGACAAAGTATCCGGCACCTCTGGTTGGACAGAGGTTGCCGGTGGAACAAGCATACACCCTCCAGCCAAGGGAGGCCGCCTGCAGGATTCTGGAGCTGTATGGGTCTCTGGAATCGCGTCCGGCTGGGGGCCTAATTCAAGATCGCCCCCGCCGTTGACGTCCATGGGAGCCTTCTCTCCCATGGGTCCGGTCCCCGAAGTTTGACCTCCCGGTGCCGCCTTTACCATCTACCCCCCCGCCCTCCTTGGCCTCGGCCCTCCTGGGCCCGCTCTCCATAGCATCCGAACCCAGCAAATCCTCCGACGAGGATTGTTCGGTGCGGGTCCTCGCCAGACTGCAAAGAAGTATGGATCAGAATAAAATATAATACCATGACGAACCCGGACGCATAAGTGTGTTCGGACTTTATATACTTACGAGTTCACTAGGGGCTGGGACCTAGGATCCCACTCCGGGCTGCTATCGACGGCGGTGGACTCCTCGGGTAGAGGAGTTTTCCTCCTCTTAGGCGACTCGGCCTCCATGGATATGGAGGCCGCCCTTTTCTTTCTTCCCCCCACAGGGGATTCGTCTTCCTCCTCCTCCTCGTCCTCTTCGGAGGAAGAACGGGCATTGGAGTCTTTGGATTTTGTGTCCGAGGCACCGCGGCGACGGAGGCCGCCCCTGGTCTTCTTGGCCTCTTTCTCGGCCTTTTTCTTTGGTGCCTTGTAAGGCGCCGGGACCAGCATCTTCGTTAGAAGCGGGCTGACCGGTTCTTCTGGCAGTGGGGCCGGAGAGTAGATCCGCCACGCCTTCATCGTCCAGCCCTAGGAGAGTTGTGGAAAACACATTAAGCATTTTCCTCGGGATATGCGAATAAAATATACGAATTACCAACATAACAGTGACTTACCGAACTTGCAGGGCGGGACAGTTGGTACCCCCGGTCCTCGGTGGAGTCCGGCCATGATTTGCCGGAGTTAAAGAGCACCTTCCAGATGTCCTTGTGCGAGGAGCCAAGAGCTCCCGTAGGGTCTGTAATAATACGTGATGCCATGAATGAATGGGTGGAGGGAAAACCCTAGCCCGTAGACAAAATGAGGGAGGAATACCACCCTCTCGTGGGGTTCCGGAGTGGGGAATATTTGTCCCGCCATCGGAAGATGGTGGCCGATTCTCTTGGCCAGATACCCGGCCTCCCGAAGCTTTTTGATATCCTTCTCCCGGATGGTAGAGGCCATCCACTTGCCTCCTGCACCGGACATTTTCAGAAAACCTTTGTGGGCGGAGAAGACGAACGCTTGGGCGCTGGTGCTCGAGCAAGGAGGAATGGATGAGCAGAGGAGGAAGAAGGCGTGGGTGAAAAAGGGAGTTCTTATCCCCTTATAAAGGCAGCAGGGATCCTGTGCCTCACCACTTGCCCGGTAAACTCGCTTATTCTCCAAGCGCCACGACTGATGGCGCGGTTGGGTTACCCACACCCGTATCAATGAGAATCCCGTGATAAGGGGACACGATCTCTGCTTCGACAAGACATGCCAATAAAACCGCCTCGCGATAGGTGCGGTGGCAGGTTGAGAAAAACGGTTCGTATAATGACCAGGCCGCGGTGTGATGTCACACTATGAACAGTTGTCAGCAGATTAGATTGGTAAAATATTGTGCTCTCTACGGTGGTACGTGGATATTATTTTGCAGATTCGGACACGACCCTCGTGTTCAAAATCTTCTATGAAGTAATCGGAGAAGGAACCCGCCTTGCAATGTCGAAGACAATCTACGTGCCGGACTCATCGTCATTGAAGCTTGGTTCAGGGGCTGCTGAGGGAGTCCTGGATTAGGGGGTCCTCGGATAGCCATACTATATACTTTGGCCGGACTGCTGTACTATGAAGATACAAGATTGAAGACTTCGTCCCGTGTCCGGGTGGGACTCTCATTTGCGTGGAAGGCAAGCTTGGCAATTCGGATGTGTAGACCTCCTTCATTGTAACCGACTCTGTGTAACCCTAGCCCCCTCCGGTGTCTATATAAACCAGAGGGTTTTAGTCCGTAGGAGGACAGACAATCATAATCATAGGCTAGCTTCTAGGGTTTAGCTTCTACGATCTCGTGGTAGATCAACTCTTGTAATACTCATATCATCAAGATCAATCAAACAGGAAGTAGGGTATTACCTCCATCGAGAGGGCCCGAACCTGGTTGAACATCATGTACCCCACCTGCTATTACCATCAGCCCTAGACACATAGTTCGGGACCCCCTACCTGAGATCCACCGGTTTTGACATCGACAACAGCCAGCACCTGGGTCCACCAGCCATGCAATAAATTACTCCATAGTAGATGACGGTAGATTACCCCGATCGAAGCACCGCAGTAATGCCCAATGAGCCGTCAAATCACAAACCCCCTCCTTTTGAGCAGTAAGTTGGACGGACAAAGCAACCATCATTTCACTCTTCTCTCTCAGCTTCCTCTCTTGAAGAAAACCCCCACTCGCTTCGCTTCTCCCTCATCTCGTTCCTCCTTTCACTCTTCTCTCCCAGTTTCCTCTCTTGGACGTGATGTCTATGGCTCTGGCCAAAACCGTCGAGGCTCATGGTACGAAGAAGTGCAATCACCCCGCCGAGACTACCGCAGACAAGCTCAAAGCCATTGCCCTGTCCAAGCCCCCCTCTCCGGGATCCCTCATTTAGCAAGTCCAGGTAATGTCTCTTGTTGATGGTCTTTTTCTCGATCTTGATCGTGTTTTTTCATCTAACACGCAGTACTAGTACTGGTAATACAACTTTCTGGGTGATCTTGCATGTGATTTTAATGTGCTAAATGACGGTTCTAAATTCCTCTTTTGACCAAAACATGCGAGAGGTTGACACTGATTTCTTATAGATTACTTTCAACTATTCCCTCTGTCCCAAATTTCTTGTCTTAGATTTGTCTAGATACGGATGTATCTAATACTAAAATGTGACTTGATACATCCGTATCTAGATAAATCTAAGACAACAATTTTGGGACGGAGGGAGTACTTTATGAACATCAATGCTACCTTTGAAGAGGGTATATTTGCCTCAGTAACTTGTGTTATGGATATTGCAAGTAATCCCTCTGCTCTCATGCCTTTGAAGACATGTTCTAGTGTCTTTGTTCACTCATTTCTGTGCGTATATGTAGTCATATATGGAGTATAATATTGAAAATCATCTTATATTTCTGAACGGAGGTAGTAATAAAATATGGTTTCTGTTTGAATTAGAACCAGGTCTGCGGTGGAGATGAAGTTCTCAAAGTCATGCCGTGTGAACTGGAAGACATGGGAATGAGTTCTACTGCTAAACTATCTAGCTGCTGTGTCCTTGTCGCCACGTGTCCTGAACTAGTGTTTTCCTGTAGCATTGTTGTCGGGCGTGTTCTCGAGGTTGTACTTGACCACAACAATTTCTTGGCTGTGCCTTCGATTATGAAGGGTGTGGTTCTTGTAAAGCTTCCCAACAAATCTGATGCGGCCTGTCTTCATCATCATGTTTATGACTGGAAAGACCACTCTGTTAGGTTCTCCAAGGTTGACGAGATCACTACACCACAGCACTGCATCTGTGACAGACAGGTTGGTCGAAAAAACAGCATTCGCCGACATGCAGTCGGTCGGGAAGAGTATTGCCGACCGATCACGTCTGTTGGGCAAAGTCCAGACGGGAAAGCCTTTTGCCGACCGACAGTTGGATGGCGATACAAGACATTGCCGACCAAACATCTCTTGGCACTACTATGAACCTTTCCCGACCGATTTTCCATTGGTACTGTCCTAGATCTTTTCCCGACCGACTGTTTGACGGTGCAATCTTTGTCGACCGATATTCTGCTGGCTCTGCTATGTATCATTCCTGATGGACAATTGGATGGTGTTGTTTTTTACCAACCGACTCTCCGTTGGCTCTGGCGTAAGCCTTTGCCGACCGATAATAGGACATTTCCCATCCAACAGTTCGTCAGCGTTTAGTTTAACTGAGCAATAAATATGACAACATGTTATATATTTCTCATCTGCTTTATACATTATCAATCAAGTTGCATATCTCATCACGGCACAATATCAATCAAGTTAACTAACTTGCATGTACGCACAGAAAAATAAATCATGACCAAAGAAGGATAAAACAGTAATTCATTCTCGTAAGCCTTCCAGCATTTATAAGTTCCAGTCACCATATCACTCGATAGGTTTACAAAATGATAGATGCATGTCCATCGATTCATTGTTTGCTCCATTACACAAAATACCCAGATGACAAGACCCCGCCATATAGGTTCACAAAATGATCCTAAAAGACACCATTTTTGCTCCATTAGACAAGATGTCTAGCGAACACGAACTGCCATCTTCATGGTTCCTTCCTAGTCCTTTTGTAAGTCTTACCTACAAAGGATACAAAGTCACCGGTGAATTCATTCATTCATAGAGATAATGGTGAAAATAATAATTTCATAAAGCATGAATGGCAGTGGGGTTTTAGTGTTATAAAAAACAGGACAAGTCCTAAATAATGCGACCACATGTTTAATTAGAATTTGTACTATGTTAGACATAATAGAGCATCAATGCCTGATGGCCATGGAATATATTTCATTAAGAAATATGAGCAATATGCATCATCTGGCTGCAGTTTAGCATACGGCCAATTATTGGGAGCAACACATTCACGTACAGACTCACGATGGTCAGTTTTTCTAGAAAAAACCACTAATTTTCTTTCTTTCTTTTCTCTGGGCTGGAAAAGACTGCAGTGCGCCTGACGATTATATTTAGAAAACCATCAAAGAATTACATATGCACCTCAATGACACAAATTATATTAAAGTAAGCCATTAATTTCAGATAAGCATATGTACTGTACATACAAATCTTTATAGGTATAAGAGCCAGAACCTGTGAAACCATCAGGTTATGCATAAGAGAAATAAAGAAGATAGAATGTAATATATGGG
This sequence comes from Triticum timopheevii, assembly GCA_963921465.1. Lineage (NCBI taxonomy): Eukaryota > Viridiplantae > Streptophyta > Magnoliopsida > Poales > Poaceae > Triticum > Triticum timopheevii. The sequence continues at coordinate 329,085,817 of OY997264.1, forward strand.
CCTAGAAACAGGATTCAAAAAATAGCAAAACTATAAAAAAAACTGTATGACTACTTTATGGACATGAATCAGGATTCGGTATAAGGATACAATGTACTATATATGGACATGAATCTAATTTATTGCTAGTGGCAGAACTAAAAAAATTGTATGACTACTTTAAGATCCAAAACTTGGATTGCACCTGACCATTATATTCAGAACAGTAGATGTACTTTAGTGCACAAATTAAATTAAATTTAGAAATTATTGTACACTTGTACATCTCCTACAAGTTTATGCGTTGCTGTCTAGTACATCGCTGGTGCTATTTGAGTTTCTTGGTGGCTAATGTGTGGGGTCACAATGGCTGTGCTATAACTTTTTGGTGTGTGACAGTACCTTAGCAACTTGTGTACTTTGAGCAAAAGAAAGCACCAAGAAGCATCTCTTTAACAGTACCTTAGCGGCGGGATGAGGAAGATGCTCCTGGTTTGTAGGGTTTCATCTAGCAAAGTGATCATGAGTCAGTATCACAAATCAAACAATTTGAGATAAGTGGAAAGAACACATATTGTAGGTGATTACCTTGCTAGATGGCCACGCAATGGTCCTTGTGATGGCATCGGCGATAATTTGTAAACCATCATATTCATAAGGCACTGTGGCATCCCTTCTGATAGCAACATTGACAAGAACCTCATAAGTTGCTGGTCCAAGGAGCTATCCACCCACAATAGTGTCTGGGTCAACTGAGATAATCGTTGCCTTGGCACAGGAGTTTCAGGACTAGTCCATGCATATAGAAGCACATCCATACCAATCTGAATCAATGATTATTTTAGAAACATGAAAATGAAACAGAATTTAAACATATAGGTAAGGATGTGAAGATTACAAGGCTTTCATCTTCATGGGCTGATGAGCTTCTTGCAGGGGGCTTTGCAACAACTCTTCTATGAACAAATGGCTCTTCATCATCCTGTTCAACATCTTCTTCAGGATCTTATCTTCCTCAGCTTCAACTCCGGAGTTCTACCAGACAACAATATGGAAATAGAGTTAGTGCATGCAAGATGGATTAATGATGCAATGAAAAGAGCTGAAAATAGTTCATTACTTGTCGAGAATTGGAACCGTTGTGCGAGCTAGGAGTTTCCAGATTATGCCTTCCTTCTGAAGCTAACATCAATTCCATTCGGTTCATTCGTTCCTCCATTTGTTGCACATGCCGCTGGAGCATGTTAAAGCGATTTTCAGCTTCTCGGTGCCCTTCCATTGCAACTAGAACTCTTGTGCTCACTTTACCCCGTGTACCCGGTGTGCCCAAATCTTGAGGTGTTGGCCCTAGACCTAACACACGGACACGACCCCTGGGCTCCTTCAGTCCACATACACGTGCAAACAGATTACCTTCTTTAATGCTTTTGTCCTTCCATTCAGGGTGCTTTTCAGCACTCTCTATGAGTTCTTTCTGCAAAATGCTATTTACTTGCTCTATAAATTATACTTGTACAATTTCTGAGTAATACTGAAAAACATGGCAAAAGAGACTTACAATTGTTGCTGCTGCCTGCGGCACATAACTCCCTTTCCTTTCCCCTTTCTTGCATGTATGTGTTTCGATATAAACTTCATCTCTCTGAGGATCATGCCCAAGTTTGACAGCCTACAACCATTTATTTATTTCAATATGCATTAGTCACTGAATCACAGTGGGAAATCATTTATAATTGGGGTAATTGTTTTTACCATTTCATTGGCAACACGGGCATGACTCTTGCTGCCAGATGTATGAGGTACTGCATTGGCACGATTCTTTTTGGCGATAGCACTACGAGACTACAAGCAAAAAGTAAAGGAGATTTATCACACATATTGTTTGTGTTTTGAGAATCATTACATGCATATTTGTTTATCTATGTCCAGGACAGAGTGTGCTGCAAAGATATACTACAGTTTTGATTAGCAGGATGACTTACTTCAAATGCCGAAGATCTCCAATAAGTAATAAGGGTCTTCCAGTCAGCTTCACTAATTCTGCTGTCACGTATTTTCATAAGTTGTGCATCAGTGAGCACAACATCAAACTTGTACCTCTTTAAATCTGACTTCCAATCCTTCCATTTTATGTGTGAAGTGTTGATAACAAAGCTCAAAGCAGTTGAGTCCAACTCATGAAATGCCTATTAAAATGAGAGAAACCAGGACACTCAGTTAGATGGCATTGAAAAAGAATGTGTAAGTTATAAATTATGCTCATTTCTACCTTCAAGGTCTCCCACACTAACAACTTTTTCTCTACATCAACATCTCGCCAATCTAACTCTGCAGGTGGTATATGCTTCCTCACCAAAGTACCCAATGAAATTGGCAAATTTAGTTGCATCTGGCCCAACAGGCTGGCCATCCCCATTAAGTGGAATATGGATTTTGGGTTGATTCAGCCTTGCATATATGTTAGCCTTTCGAGTAATTTCTCTTCCACCTTTCTTTTGACTACCATCACCATCAAGCTCACGAGTAATCTCTTGATGCAAGAAAATTAACATAGTCATACAACAATTCTAGCAAGTGACAGAATATGAACAATTCTAGAAAGTGACATTAGGCTACCTTTGGAAGGTTGATGCTCAGGATCAACATGATCTTGATCTTTTGATACCCTAGACCTCGAAACACGTTCTTCATTCGCGCTTACAGGTGCGCTGGAGGGTGCCTACATAGATATATAGGTTAGTGTTGCAAGGTACATTTGCTTCCTTCAGGTAGAACATGAATGTGATGGAAGCTACATACCTTTCTTTTCTTTTTGGGGGCTTGGTTCGCTTCCATATCTTCCTGCATAGAAGCTCTTGTTGCTCGTACCGCTGCTAGCCGTTTATCATTCTGTTCAATGGTCTTGCTTCTCAATAGTTCATACTCTACCGCTTTCAGTTGTTCCTCTGTGACCCCACCATCTTTAGCTCTTCCATTTGCGCTTTCCATTTTTCCTCCTGCAAAAGACACACTATGTGAGTACATCGCTGAAAATACAAAACATTAGAAGATCATACACAACACTTACTTTTTTTCAATATCACTTGCTTTAAGAACTAGTCTATCTATATCTGTCCTAGCAGAACCAATGCATCCATCCGCAACACTCACACGTATAGCAGTACATGGATCAGGCAACGTCTCAACCGATGATTTATTAAATGCATAGCCTAGGAATTTGGCGAGCCCTTGTAAGTACTTCTCTTTATGCCTACATGCAAGTGTACATGTGTAGTGTGTTATATATAGTTTCAGCATATAAGCAAAACAAAATATATATGTGGCGTTATACCTAGGCACATCCATCCAACCTTTATCCATGGTATATTAGCTTCACAATTGGTTACTACCAAGTCAACACTAAATCCTGAACGAATAATATCAAAACCAGAGAATGCAAGGAATCAATTTAAGTACTGTAGATAAATTGGCGCGGAAAAGAAATGAAGAATCATAGAACCAATTCAATGGTAGTACACATAGTAAAGGCAGATACCACCATAAATAAAATGTATCAAAGCTGTGGTTGACTCACCAACTGGTGGAGGATGCAGCGACAAGCACGGGAGGGGGATCGATGCACCGTTGCTGGAAGCTAAGTCGTTGGCAGCAAGAATCCTAATAACCAAAATAATTAGACAATATAAAATTCAGTGTCAAACATGAGGAGGCATCTCTACATATTCATGACATCCACACATATGGAGGGCCTCTGGACTTGAGTGGGGAAGAGAAACTCACCTAGTGGTTGCAACAAATATTCTACAACTTCTCTTTGTCGGCTCAATGTTACCAGCAGTGCTCCTCTATGTTACTTGTAGAAAAAACAAGACATATGAACAAGTAGACTACAACTTTTGAGATGTTGTGCTTTATATATTTACAGCTCTCTGCCATGTTTTCTTTCACTTCAAAATCTACTTCAGTAAACAAAAAGAGAAACTCAAGTTAAAAAATTTTGTTACTGAAATTTAGATATAACATCAGGTCAGTTAAGTTGTATGTTTTTAGAGACTCCAGTTTTTTGGATGTATGTCCGAGTTGCATGTTTTTGAAGGAAACATGATTCTAAAAGTCAAGATGATGCTTTTTAATGAAGTAATACATACTGTTGGCAAGGTCAATCCATATGCATGACAATATTTATCTCCTCGGCGCTCTTTTTGTGTATTAACTTTATAGTTAAACTCTTCTTCATTTTTCTTCAGATCATCCTGACAAGAAAACTCTATACCGATGACTACAAATTCCTTTCTATCGGGACGGTGGAATTAAAGGACAGAACTGCAATGGGAAAAGAACAAAAATTGCACACAAGAGCTCAACTTCTAGAATTAGTTCATATTGCTACCACCAAGCCTCTACTCTGTACATTGATTAGCACATTTTCTGCCTGCATAGTATCTCACAATCAGACTAGCTGCAGTACACATCAAACTGGAGAAGAAAAGCAAGAGGTGTAGCCGATCCCTACTGCCAGAGCTCCCCGTTCCCCACCAGCCCACTCTCACAACAAAGCCTAGAGAGAGAGGGGGGGAGGTAAAGACAGAGAGGGAAGAGTTGTACCTCAGCCGCATCGACCATTGCCATTGCCGCTGCGTGTCTTCGGGAGCTGGACGGTGGAGATGGGGGAAGTCAGTCCAGGGAGGGTGGCTTGACGCTTCCCGAGATTCTCACACGCCTACTGCCGGTTGAAGAGAGGCGCCCGGAGAGAGAGAGCACTAGGGCGTGGGGCCGGCGGTGGAGAGACAGGATAGCGTTGGGCAACGTTGAGGGGCGGCGCTGCAGACCGGCGCCGCAGAGGGAGGGCGACGTGGGGCAACGGTGGAGCGGTGCTGCAGAGGGAGGGCGGCGTGGGGCGGCGGTAGGACGGCGTGGGCCAGCAGTGGGAGCGTGGGATCGACCGGCGGGAGCCTGGCGGCGTGCGTGGGGAACGAATAGATCGAGCTAGCTAGGGATTTGGTTGTCCTGTGCGTACATGCGAGGGGAACGAAGGAGAGATTGGGTTTTTTCGAGGGAGATTGGGTTTGGGGGGGAAAATGTTCGCGGGTTGGGCCGTTTGTTGGCGCCAAAATTTGGCCGTTCGCGCGCGAGGCCCAGTTAGCTTCAGAATGTCAGTCGGCGTTATTTACCGACCGACGGTCCGTGGGCCATAACAGATTTCCTGACCGACTATTTGATGATATATGTTACAGCATTCCCGACCGATAGTGTGTCACTGAACAGATGTTTCCCGACCCACAGTCCGTTAGAAATTTTTCTGACATATTGTCGGTCGGCAATGGTGACTTTTTCCCAACACACACCGGTAGGGAATTTTGGTGCATGGTGTAGTGGATGGTGATGGTGCATGTAGACATCTCTCACGAAGTCCATGGCCTAGTCAGTTATGTGGGGTTCATCCCGTAGGTCGGTGGCAAGAAATAGTCTGTAGATTTTAATTAGTGCAACTTTGCTTGTCTGTAGTAAGTACTATTGTTCAGTACTTGATTTGTGTTTGTGAACCCTGTATTTTTTATTAGTACTGCCGCTTTTGTTGTGTGGTCAGTCCTGAGAACGGTCTATGTTAATGTCTGTCCACTCAATTCGGTCTGTATATTTTGAAGTATCCAGATCATCTTTTTTGTGAGGATGATTTATCAATTATGGTTACACTCCAATATCTATATGCGTTGCATGGTTTATCGCACCCACCAGGATTTCCAGTCCCATGGATGTTCGGTCCATATGATTTGTCACGACCTTTGGACTGTCCTGCTTGTGGGAGTAGGCGGGGCCCCTGCATGCCACCCGTAGTTGGATGATCAATCTTCTGTTTAGCACTTCAACATAGTGATTTCCTGGTAAGGATTCACTCGTGTCACATCAAGTAAATCTTATTGATTTACTGTCGAAATCTTATTGATTTAATGTCATGTTTTCTTTCTTTTTCTGCAATTTTATGATGCAGGTTTTGCCATGTAACATTCATCACAGAATAAACCGTTTGGTTTGCTCTACGATGGCATTTTTTGCAGGTTTCACTTCTTATGTCGTGTCAGTAACGAAGGCATTGTCCATCACTTATATTACTGGAAAAAATTGGATTAGTCTGTTGTCTGAGTACAAGATGAATCACTATGATGAACTGCAGTTTGGTTTAACACGAATGCCACAATTATTCCTTCTCGCGTTTAAAAGAAATGAAGAAAAAAACTGGATCACAGTCATGGATCCTAATCAAGTTAGAAAGCTGATCATAGCTGACCAGACACGATCGCCGCTGTCTTGCACATCGGTACCACCTTTAGCAACGGTCGAGCACAGGCAGTTGCTGTAGCACTGACAGCGGTAGCAGCTCAGTCTGATCCAGCTGAGGATTGGGCACCGACCGTGTCAGCAGATCAGTCCGATCTATCAGAGGATCAGGCATCGACACCGACACCTGCTCCGACACCGGCACCAGCTCTACAAGGAGCACCATCTCCGGCAGCAGCAGCGGCTTCGGCACCTGCACCAACACTTGCACTTGCATCTGCTCCGGCCCGTGCAATGGCAACCGAACGAGCAGTTGCACCGGCAACAGACTGGGCTGTAGTTCGCACTTCATATACCAAAGTCCTTACAAAAACCGACATGTCCACCTTCTTGGTAAGCGTTGGCCGCCCAAGTGCTTCGTTCTTTTTTCTTTCCATGTTGTTTCACATGATTCACTGTGTTGATCTAACTATTTGGGTATGTCTTCTTGTTTGCAAACAGAGAATTCCTAGAGCAACGAGGAAGTCGTTCAACAATCCGGGCGACCGCGGCCAAGTTTCTCTTACCATCCGCAGCCTTGGTGTGAATGAACCTGCTCAATATACCGTAAGTACAAAGGATGGTCGCATGATGATTGATGCTAAAGGATGGTCAAGGTTCAAATCTAAATCATATCTTGCGATAGGGGATGATGTCAAAATCGAACTGTCCCGGCAAGGAGATTTGTTCCAAATCAACTTTGAAATTCTTCAGTAGCAGCACGCAACTGCCGAACTGATCTATCCTCCGAGAGATTTTGATGTAATAATCTGGCATGGTGAAACACGTGTCATGTGTGTATAATTAGTACGACAATATTATTTATCACAGGGTATATCGTTTATAGAATTGCAACTCTCATTGCTGGTTAGGAACTATCGTTCGATTTCATTCCAACAGCTGCCGTGCTTTATTCAATTTTGTGTATTCGCCTTGCCACAACATCTAAAACCAGTGCTGTACCGATCGCTTGCAATATGAAAAACGCTGATGTAGAACACATGGGCCCCCAAACATGCAGGGTGGGCCTGCGGCCCAAAGTCCAGAACCATGAGCCTGTCTGAGTATTATATTCTCAGCTGAACCCCCATAAAAAAAGCTGAACCCCCATAATGCCCGTGCGTTGCACGTAACATCAAGATGCATTTGTATGAGTATTTTATCTTGTGAGAGAAAAGGATGAACGAGGGAAGGCCTTATTTGCAAATGTGGAGAGGTGTATGGGTACCTTTTTGCAAAATTGCCATAGTTTCCTTCCTATCCGTTAGATATAAATCGAACAACCTATACTGCAGGATGGCAGGCACACCATCATCACCAACTCATCTATACTGTGTTAAAAACAACTCTACTTTTTATAATTATATATGTTATATATATATCCCCCTTGATTTTTCTTATTTATAAAGTTGTGATATAAAAGATTTGTATATTTCTTTACAGAGGGAGTATCTCTCTGTCAAAAATATATTTATGTGTAACTAGTTACTCCTGTCTTTCTACTTCCTTTCGCTGATAGGTGGGGCAACCGGCAACGGGGTCCACGTGCCATATGCACAAATTAGAGTGCACAACTGCATGGTAGACACACCCCGGTCGTAGCGCCCAGTAATGCTTGATGAGCCATCAAATCCCAACCCCCCCCCGTTCCAGCTTTAGCAGTAAGCTGGATGGACGAAGCGGCAATATTTCACTGGGCCCGAATCCCCTTCTCCCTCTGTCGGTGTCAAAACCGGCGGATCTCGGGTAGGGGGTCTCGAACTATGCGTCTAAGGCTGATGGTAACAGGAGGCGGGGGACACGATGTTTACCCAGGTTTGGGCCCTCTCGATGGAGGTAATACCCTACTTCCTGCTTGATTGATCTTGATGATATGAGTAGGGCTGGAAAAAAAGCTCGAAGCTCGCGAGCTAAACAAGTAGCTCGTGACTCGGCTCGAATCGACTCAAACTCGAAGAATAATGAGTCGAGCCGAGCTTTAGTTTAAGATCGTTTATAGACCAAGTTAAACGAGCTAATCTCACAAGTACTCGTGTAACTCTTTAGGCTCGATGCAGTAGATCAGCCACTCCCAATACAAAGAAAGATCAGCCACTAAACAGCCTACGTCCCAGGAGCACAACCCAAGGCCGAGCAGTTGAAGGCCTAGCCTCCTAGGAGACTCACGCGTTACAAGAAAATTACAATTTTATAGTGATATATATGTTTAATATATACATAATCATTTTTATCATATTTGAGGGCTTTATGTTTATATCTTAAATGAGCTTAACAAGCTAAACGAGCCAGCTCGCGAGTTATACGAGTCGATCCAATCTTGGGTTTTAGCTCGTTATAGTAACGAGTCGAGTCGAGCTAGCTTGTTAACAAAATGAGCTCTAGCGAGTCGAGCCGAGCTGGCTCGACTCGGCTCGAATTCCAGCCCTAGATATGAGTATTACAAGAGTTGATCTACCACGAGATCGTAGAGGCTAAACCCTAGAAGCTAACCTATGATTATGATTGTCTGTCCTCCTACAGACTAAAACCCTCCAGTTTATATAGACACCGGAGGGGGCTAGGGTTACACAGACTCGGTTACAAAGAAGGAGATGTACACATCCGAATTGCCAAGCTTGCCTTCCACGCAAAGGCGAGTCCCACCCTGACACGGGACGAAGTCTTCAATCTTGTATCTTCATAGTCCAACAGTCCGGCCAAAGTATATAGTCCGGCTGTCCCAAGACCCCCTAATCCAGGACTCCCTCAGCAGCCCCTGAACTAGGCTTCAATGATGATGAGTCCGGCGCGCAGATTGTCTTCGGCGTTGCAAGGCGGGTTCCTTCTCCGAATACTTCATAGAAGATTTTGAACATGAGGATCGTGTCCGGCTCTGCAAAATAATTTCCACATACCACCGTACAGAGCACAATATTTTACCAATCTAATCTGCTGACAACTTTGCATAGAGTGACATCACACCGCGGCTTGGTCATTATACGAACCATTTTTCTCAACCTGCCACCGCACCTATCGCGAGGCGGTTTTATTGGCACGTCTTGTCGAAGCAGAGATCATGTCCCCTTATCATGGGATTCTCATCAATAGGGGTGTTGGTAACCCAACCGCGCCATCAATCGTGGCGCTTGGGGAATAAGCGAGTTTACCAGGCAAGTGGGGAGGCGCAGGATCCCTGCTGCCTTTATAAGGGGATAGGAAATCCCTTTTTCACCCACGCCTTCTTCCTCCTCAGCTCATCCATTCCTCCTCGCTCGAGCACCAGCGCTCGTCTTCTCCGCCCACAATGGTCTTCCGAAAATGTCCGGAGCAGGAGGCAAGTGGATGGCCTCTACCGTTCGGGAGAAGGATATAAAAGGCTTCGGGAGGCCGGGTATCTGGCCAAGAGAACCGGCCACCGTATTCCGATGGCAGGACAGGTCGTCCCCACTCCGGAACCCCACAAGAGGGTGGTATTCGTCCCTCATTTTGTCCGTGGGCTAGGGTTTCCCCTCCACCCATTCATTTGCGGCATCATGTATTATTACGGAATCGGTTTTCATGATCTATCCCCAATTCCTTCCTCAACATCTCGACATTCATCGTCGTGTGCGAGGCCTTTCTCCGCATCTCGCCACACTTCGGTTTATGGCTGAAGGTTTTCAATGTGAAGCCCAAGGTAGTGAGCGGCGAGCACGCAGAGTGCAGAGGCGCCATCATGAGCAAGATGCCCAACGTCACATGGCCAATAGGTACTTTCAATGATTCCATCAAGGAGTGGCAGCAGCAGTGGTTTTACATCACAGAGCCGCGCGGCAAGCAATGGGCCGCTGCTCCCGAATTCCGATCCAGAGCCCCCCTGTGGCTTATGTCCTGGCCCAAGAAGGGCCTGAACTGGTCTTCGTCCGACGAACTGTCGGTGCTCCACACGTGCATCAAGGATATGGAAGACAAGAACATCAAACTTGTCAATGTAGTCCAGGTGATGTTAGTTCGCCGGATTCTTCCTTGTCAACACCGGGCTTGCAATTTATGGGAATTCGACCCGGCCAAGCACCAGACCCTACGGGAGCTCTTTGTCTCCTCGCACAAGGACATCTAGAAGGTGCTTTTTAAGTCCGGCAATCATGGCCGGACTTCGCCGAGGACCACGGGTACCAACTGTCCCACCCTGCAAGTTCAGTAAGTCACTGTTATGTTGGTAATTCGTATGTTTTTTTCGCATATCCATAGGAAAATGCTTAATGCATTCCACAACTCTCCTAGGGCTGGACGAAGAAGGCGGGGCGGATCTACTATCCGGCCCCACTGCCAGAAGAACCGGCCGACCCACTTCTGACAAAGATGCTGGTCCCGGCACCTTACAAGGCGCCGAAGAAGAAGGCCGAGAAAGAGGCCAAGAAGACCAGGGGCGGCCTCCGTCGCTGCGGCGCCTCGGACACAAAATCCGAAGACTCCAATGCCCATTCTTCCTCCGAAGAGGACGAGGAGGAGGAGGTAGACGAATCCCCCATGGGGGGAAGAAAGAAAAGGGCGGCCTCCACATCCATGGAGGCCGAGTCGCCTAAGAGGCGGAAAACTCCTCTACCTGAGGAGTCCACTACCGCCGATAGCAGCCCGGAGTGAGATCCTAGGGCCCAGCCCCTCGTGAACTTGTATGTATATAAAGTCCGAACACGCTTATGCATCCGGGTTCGTCATGGCACTATATTTTAATCTGAGCCATACTTCTTTGCAGTTCGGCGAGGTCCCCACCGAACAATCCTCGTCGGAGGATTTGCTGGGTTCGGATACTATGGAGAGCAGGACACCCCCGAAGGCATCTTCCCCCAAACATGTGAATGACACTGAGGTTTCGTCCTAGGAAGTCCCAGGCCAAGGAGGGGGGGGGGAGATCGTAAAGGCGGCACCGGGAGGTCAAACTTCGGGGACCGGACCCATGGGAGAGAAGGCTCCCATGGACGTCGATGGCAGGGGCGATCTTGAATTCGGCCCCAGCCGTCGCGATTCCGAAGACCCATACGACTCCAGAATCCGGCAGGCGGCCTCCCTTTGCTGGAAGGGGTATGCCTGTTCCACCAGCAACCTCTGTCCAACCAGAGGTGCCAGATACTTTATTGGCGGCGCTGAAAAGCGCCTCCATCATTGATGAACACCGTGCCGTTATGGGTGCGGTGATTGAGAATTTTCAGTCCGCTGAGAGTGGACTGAATGAATCCTGTATCAGCCTTATAAGAGGCTTTGAGGTATGTTTTATGAGTTTTGGAGTATCATAGTATAGATAGTAGCCCCTGATACACTGTTCGGTGAAAGAAAGAACCGGACAAAGGATCAAATTTATGATCGCAGGAGACTCACTTGATGAAATCTATCTCTCTCTTTTTTTACAAGCAGGTGTCTATTGTGACTGCCGCCTCTCATACTGCGGAAGTATCCGGACTAAGGCAGAGTCTGGAGTGGGCTGAAGGAGAACTTGGCCGAGTGAAGAAGCAGTTGGAGGATAACCAAGGTATACAGAAACCTTGTTTATTTAGCACAAATGAATAAGTGTGCATGATGAGAATATTTTTATGATGTGCTCTAGGGGCAGCGGTCAAAATTGAGGCTCTTAAGAAGGTTGTGGCCGAAGCCGAGAAGAAGGCAGCCGCAGAGCAGGCTCTCCGTGAAAAGCACGAGGCCCGGGTTATTATAGTTGAGCGAGAACTTCAGGAGGCCGTGAAGAAATGCGAGACCTTGGAGCAGAGTTTATCAAGGAAAGAATCCGAACACTCCCAAGCTCGCCAAGCCGCAAGTGATGCCTGAGGGGAAGCCCAAGGTGCCCTGAAGGAAATCCAGGAGGCGATAAAAATTGCGGCTGGTAAGGCTTTTTCTATACAAAGCAGGTAGTTGAAAGGAGAAAATTAAGTTGATAATTTGAATACTGATTTCTCCAGGGGTATTTGCAGAGCTGCCACACAGCATATCTGATGCCACCCAATTCTACCGAGCCGAAGAAAGGAACACTACGGATAAGCTCTTCTGGATGCAGTATCTGGCACCGAATTATCCGGTGCCTTTTGCCGATCAATTGAAGCAGCTGATCGAACTGCATAAGGCGGCCGAGCTAGCCATGAAGGATTTAATTATCTGGCTATGGCCCGCCGAGCCGATTCCGAGCAGTTACTTCATGCTCGTGAAGCATCTTGTGAGTGCATGTCCTCGACTCGAAGTCATCAAGCGGTCGGTCTGTATGGAGGGTGCACGAATGGCCTTCGCCCGCGCAAAGGTGCACGGGGGAAAATGGATGCGGAAAAGCTGATGACCGAGGGACCGCCGGAGGGGAAGGAGCACCGCAAGCCCAAATTATATTATGATAGTGTCTTGAAAGGAGCCCGCCTTGCGGCGGAGCAATGCTCCAAGGACATTATATTTCCATGAATGCAGTCATGTCGTCCTTTGTAATGTTGAACAAGGTCATTTCTATTATTTATTGCCTGTTATTTTGAAGTTTTTCCTCTTGTGCGGCCGTTTTATATATTAATCATGAGAGTTGCCCAGTCGTCGGCTTCTGCCCCCACGTAGTAAGTACGGGGGTGTTCGGGATCAACCTGAGCACTCTTTATCCCAGTTTTGGGTCCTTGAAGGAGGTGTTCAGCACAACGAACCAGGCAATCGGACTATACTAGTTTATCACCCTCACTTAGCCATAGGAGTTTGACAAAAGGAAGGTAGGCGCAGCCCCTGGTGTTTGGAATACCGCACGAGGGGCCCTATAAGCACCTGATCGGAAGAAAAACCGATCCATCACACTCTGCATTGGTTATGGCATTATGCGGAAGAAATCCTTAAAGATTTACAACCTCTCGAACAGCTGACCAGCTCTCGCTGTATCATGACGGTCAATTTTCAGCTTTCTCTACTGAGGTGCTCGTCTGGAAGAACCGGGACACAATCGCAGTAGTTCTCCCTATGCTACCTTAGCCGATATAGAGGAACGTAAGGTACCAAAACATGGGAGGTGGGCAAACCCAACTATTGACCCAAGACATGATTCGGAGTTGATGCATATAATGCTATATGTTCGGGGTGCCGAACTGCCGTGAAGGTGTTCGGACTTTATTGCGTATTATGGGTATAATGAGGCCCTTGGCATATTAAGGCGTGTTGCGATGTGCAACTGCCTTTTGACAAAAGAGTTTCAATAAGAAATAACCGCAGATAAGCATCATATAAATCCACATGTTGTATTTGAATAATATGCCGAAGCGTATGAGTACACGTAATGTGATAAAAAGAAATATGACTGCGGAACCTGCTAAGACCAGGCAAGAGGAAGTTGTATGCGGATCCGGAGTGTGGTCGGATGGTCATCGAGATGAATATCTAAAGATTCCCTTATGCGTTTGAACTGTTTCCACGCCATCGGTCCTTGCCTACGCAAAGGTGAACCTGCAAAGAAAATGCGAGAAATGTTTGTGTGCCACAGAGCGATTGAGCCGCAGTATGTGGCCTGTCTTAACTTTTGTCGGAGTGTTTAATTGAGCTCCAGACGAGCCGGGCTATCCTGCCGCGCAGTAGTTTGTACTCCTTTGGCGGTATCCGAGAGCTCGACCGTCGACTCAAGGTTCGATTGAAAGGTGCCACTTGTTGCTTCTACTGTTAACGCGGTGGTAGACTCTTCGGCAGTGAGGGGAAGTTCGGCCCTGCCATTAACCATGATGATGCCGCGCGGACCGGGCATCTTGAGTTTACGGTAGGCATAATGTGGCACCGTGTTGAATCGAGCGAACGCGGTTCATCTGAGTAGTGCCTGATAGTCACTGCGAAAGGGGACGATGTCGAAGACTAACTCTTCGGTACGGTAATTGTTTGGTGATCCGAAGACTACCTCCAGAGTGATGGAGCCTGTACAACTGGCCTCCACACCTGGTATAACACCTTTAAAGGTGGTTTTAGTGGGTTTGATCATCGAATGATCGATACCCATCTGGCGCACTGTGTCCTGATACAGCAGGTTTAGACTGCTGCCTCCATCCATAAGGACTCGTGTGAGGTGGAACCCTTCATTTATTGGGTCGTGGACGAGTGCGGCTGAATTAACCTGATTGGTATTAGCCGGACAATCCGTATGATCGAAAGTGATCGGCCGTAGTTTATATTGTGGGGCGTCTGGCTCCGTTAAGTCGACATCCCTAAGAGTGCATGTCCGTTCCTGTTTGGGGATGTGGATGGCATTTATCATATTCACAATTTTGATTTGTGGGGGAAATTTCCTTTGCCCTCCTTTGTTTGGTGATCGGGGCTCCTCGTCGTCGTCATCGCTTTGAGACCCTTGCTGCTTGTTTGCGGCACCTGACCTGCCGGCTTGCTTGAAGACCCACCATTCTCTGTCGGTGTGATTGGCTGGTGTTCCTGGGGTGCCGTGAATTTGGCATGGACGATTGAGTATGCGGTCCAGACTGGACGGGCCCGAATTGTTCTTTTGGAATGGCTTTTTCTGCTGACCGGACTTAGAGCCACTGAATCCGGTGTTGACTGCCGCGTCTTCGGCATTATCACCATTTTTACGACGCTTGTGTTTGTTGCATCGTGGTTTGTCGTTGGTGTCTTTGGCTTTTGATGTGCCAGGATTGCTTGCTGCGTTGTTGCTATGAGCCAACTAGCTATCCTCTCCCGCACAAAAGAGGGTCATGAGTGTCGTGAGGGCTGCCATGGACTTTGGCTTTTCTTGGCCGAGATGTCGGGCAAGCCACTCGTCACGGATGTTATGCTTAAAGGCCACTAGGGCTTCTGCATCTGGACAGTCGACAATTTGGTTGTTTTTAGTTAGGAACTGAGTCCAGAATTTCCTGGCTGACTCTCCAGGCTATTGGGTGATGTGACTTAAATGATTAGCATCCGGTGGTCGTACATAAGTTCCCTAGAAGTTATCCAGGAATGCGTCTTCCAGGCTCTCCCAACTTCCGATGGAGTTTGCCGGCAAGCTGTTCAGCCAATGCCGAGCCGGTCCCTTGAGTTTTAGTGGGAGGTACTTGATGGCGTGTAGATCATCCCCGCGGGTCATGTGAATGTGGAGGAAGAAATCTTCTATCCATACCGCAGGGTCTGTGGTACCATCATATGATTCAATGTTCACGGGTTTAAACCCTTCTGGGAATTCATGATCCATTACTTCATCAGTGAAGCATTTGTAGTGTGCGTCGCCTCTGTGCCGGGCTACATTGTATTCGGTCTGGCCGAATTTGTTGGTATATCCGGCATGACGGTCATCGTCACGCGTTGGAGCGCGCCCCCGTGATCCGTAGATAGATCTTGACTGTCTTGCTTTATTTTTCAATTTGTCTCACAGGTCGTGCATGTATCCCCGGGCCTTAGTGTTACTGTTTGATTGGCGACGGGGTGCGGGCTGGAGTTCGGCCTGATACGCCGATTTATCCAGGCCATGGGGTGGCCGGTCGGCCGCATCGTGCGCTGGTAGCGTGGGCTTTAATGCCTCCTCCTCGAGTTGAGGTAGCAACCTTCACTTTGGGTAACTTTTGGTTGGGCGCTCGAGTCTGTATTCCTCGGCTGCCAGGACCTCGGTCCATCTATCAGTTAGCAGATCCTGATCAGCTTGAAGCTGCTGCTGCTTCTTCTTCAGGCTTTTTGCAGTGGCCATAAGCTGGCGCCTGAAGCGCTCCTGCTCGACGGGATCCTCGGGCACGATGAATTCCTCGTCGCCAAGGCTCACTTCGTCTTCCGAGAGGGGCATGTAATTGTCCTCCTCTGATCCTCCGTCTGTTTCCTTTTCCTTGGGGCTGGCGTGCCCATCCTCCCGCTCGGCCTGCTCGAAGCCTGGTTGGGCGGGGTTGTTTTCGTCTTCGGCGCCATCCGGATTGTTATCATCTCTAGTGCCGGTATCGCTATTTTTGCTATGGCGGGGCTTGGAGCGGCGCCTATGATGCCGGTGCTTAGATTGCTTCTCAAGGGGATTATCCTCCATTGGCTCATCGCCATTGCTATCTTTGGGGGTATCCACCATGTATATATCATATGATGAGGAGGCTGTCCAGCGCCCTGAGGGCGATGGTTCTTGTTCTTCTCGTGCATCATCATCCATACCGTCGATGTCTTCAGAGTTGAAGTCAAGCACGTCGGTTAAGTCATCGACAGTGACTATTAAGTGGGTGGTGGGTGGGGAACGAATTTCTTCGTCGTCCGCCTCCCACTCTAGCCGGACATAGTTCGTCCAAGATTCTCCTAACAAGGAGAGAGACCTTAATGAATTTAGCATGTCGCCCAAGGGCGAGTGCTAAAAGATATTCACGGAGGTAAACTCCATGATCAGTGCCCTATCAGATTCGATAGGCATGGATGCACGCGGTTTGGAGCCTGTGGTTGAAGACGAGTCCAAGGGTCCGATGACACCGGCCTCATAAGAGGTGAAGTCAGTGTTCGGCTCTATCGCCACTGAGTGTACGGCCTCCGTGGCGGGGTCCATCCGCTCATCCTCGGATGGCATGATCTGCTTCGGATTGAGGGCCGAGGCAGCCGCAGGCGTGATCTCGCGAACACTGTCCGATGGCAGATCTATGTCATGCTCGTCGTGACTGTTCGGCACACCTGACATGGGCTCGAATCCATCAAAGATCAAGTCTCCATGGATGTCGGCCGTATAGTTCAAGCTTCCAAACCTGACCTGATGGCCAGGGGCATAGCAATCGATCTGCTCTAGATGGCCAAGCGAGTTGGCCCGCAGTACGAAGCCGCCGAATACGAAGATCTGTCCGGGGAGGAAAAACTCACCCTGGACCGCATTGTTGAAGATGACTGAAGGAGCCATCAAGCCTTATCATGACGACACAATGGAACTCTCAATGGAAGCACCAATATCGGTGTGAAAACTGGCGGATCTCGGGTACGGGGTCCCGAACTATGCTTCTAAGGCTGATGGTAACAGGAGGCGGGGGACACAATGTTTACCCAGGTTCGGTCCCTCTCGATGGAGGTAATACCCTACTTCCTGCTTGATTGATCTTGATGATATGAGTATTACAAGAGTTGATCTACCACGAGATCATAGAGGCTAAACCCTAGAAGCTATCCTATGATTATGATTGTCTGTCCTCCTATGGACTAAAACCCTCCGGTTTAGACACCGGAGGGTGCTAGGGTTACACAGAGTCGGTTACAAAGAAGGAGATCTACACATCCGAATTGCCAAGCTTGCCTTCCACGCAAAGGAGAGTCCCACCCAGACACGTGATGAAGTCTTCAATCATGTATCTTCATAGTCCAACAGTCCGGCCGAAGTATATAGTCCGACTGTCCAAGGACCCCCTAATCCAGGACTCCCTCACCCTCGTATGCTTGTTCAGAGAAAAACCCCTCTCGGCGATTGCATAGTGTTTTCTCATGGAGAACCAGGTACGAATTCTTCATCCATACCTGATAAATCCAAGTCCCTTGGTCGCAAGTAATCCTAGGATGGTAGCCGTCGCCATTGATGCATTTTTCTTCCTGCTGAATCTAGTGTGTTTCATTTGCAGTGCCCAAAGTGCAAGGACCCTACAGGTTTCTGCGCCCTCGGCGAGACGCCACACTTGTTCCTTCTCATCCTAACACAGGATTTTAAAACGCGCACAGTATGTTCCTAGAATCCTCTTTTTTATCCGGGAGGGTGGGGTTTTTTTGAACTTGATGTCGGCTAATTTGGAAATTTGGATTGCTATATTTGGATAAAAGGTACTACTAGTACGATGGTCAACACTGACATGAAGGAGGAAGTTATTTCTAGATTTGGATAGGGAATACATTGTGTTCTCATATTATTTTTCCTGCAGTGCATTATTTGCTTTGCCAGACACATGTACTCAAGATGCTTGGCCTTGCCATAACTGAATACACTAGTTTAATGGTCACAGTGAAGACAAGCCATGGATAGAAGTTCCGAGTTGGGTTCATGAACCAAGAAGATCGCTTCTTTTTTATGGCCGAAGTTGGATAAAGTTTCTCAAGTGTTACGGACTGAAAGTTGGCGCACGAATGTTGATGGAAATAGCAGAACCTGGTCTCATCTTCACTGCGATCTTCCACCCCGACGTCATTCCAATTGTTCATCCATGTTAGTTTTGTATCTGGTTCTTGCTTGCTGCCTTGATTACTTCTTAATCCACATATTCTGTCTAACTAATCACAATTTAACTTTAGAAGTAGCAACGAATCTCTCACGAAGATGCTACTTCTAACTAATATTTTCTTATAATTGGTGGCACGTGTAGGTTTTTTCAGAGTTAAGCAGGCTGCTCGTTTGTTATTCTGTAGTAACTCAGCTGTTACTGATGGCAAGTTGACTGGGATGACATCCACAAGTTCCTACACTTTATTGATCGTCTTGAGGTCCTCGTGGGGCATTTCAATGGAGGAAGGCCACATGGGACATGTGTGCCACTGCTGCACTCGTTGAACAGGTCCAACTGTGTTGAGAAACTTATGGTACGAGCTATTTTCTGTTATATATGTTGTTCATAAACTATTGCTTATACACAGTTTTACAGCTTTGATCTTCTTGAAACAGAAACTGCCCAGTTCTATTGTTCCTATACATATGCCTGACCATGGTCAGGTTAGACTTGCGCTTGGTCACAACATGATGTTTATGTTGACCTACTCCATTCCCCTTGGAGGTGAAAAGATACTTATTCATGGGTGGTCTCAAATAATGAAGGCCCGTCCATCTTGGAGAATAGGACAGAAGATTATGTTCATGCTTTTCCATGGCTCTAAAGCTAATATCCTGTTTATTGACCACATTGCGAGATGAAGCCGCTTTCAGAAGGTTGTGGACGCGCCGGGTTGCGCCTGGGCCTTGTCCTAGGGCTTGGCGGCCTCACCCTTGGTTAACTGTAGGCAAAGTAGCACTGTTCGAGGCGTGCTTTTTATGGTTGAACCTATATAAGTACTCATACTGCTTTCAGCTTTGGTTGTTAAGTGCCCCTACTGGTTTCAGTTAAGGTTGTTCAGTACTCCTGCTGCTTTTACTGTCTGTCGTGTTTCTTCAGTCCTGTCTTCATCTAGCCGCCAAAACCAAACCAGTACCGGCGGGGCCGCCAGCTTCCGCCTCCCACGGCTGGCTGTGCCTCAGCGCACGCATCGCCGCCCCACCTTCTCCTAAATTGTTAATGCCGACGTCCTCCGCGTGCTTTAGTGCGCTCGCCATGGTGCCGCCCTCTTGCGTTGTCAACATGGTCAACAAACAAACAGGAATCGGCAGAAGTACATGGAGAGGATGACAGTAGGGGCCCACCATGTCAGCGTATGGAAAAATAAAATGCTTCCTTCTAGTGTTTTCCTAACATCTGGGACCCACGACATTGTGAGTGTATATAGTCAATAGACGAGAGAACAACACAAGATCGGCTGACACCTGGGACGTACCTGCTCGAGCAGTATTTTTTTTGTTATTGTTGAGACGGAGCAGGGTTTGAACTGGGATGTGGCCCGTCTAGCCCAGGCTTATATTTTATGTTCACCATGTGACTAGCCCAGCTATTTTTTCTTTGTGAAAATGAGCCCAGTTTATTTTTTCTAAAGAATACTTATTTTTCTATGCCCTGATGGCCTGCAACTCTTTCAAGACGTCTGCAAATCTTGAAAGTAATATGAAATGGGTTGTAAATATAAAAACAGATGACAAATTGGCAATTACTTTATAATTTCTAAAAAAAATCACATTTTCAGATTCCTATTTCACTGGGCATTAACCTAATTTAAATATATCTTCAAACTACTTTAAGACATTTCGGTATTAAAAATAGTTTGGAACCCACAGAAATATGCGAAATTGGCCCTGGCCAACAAAAAAAACGACTGCAATAAATTGCATAAGAAATTGCAATGAGCTATATATAAATTATTAAAAGAAGAGGGAGTGGTCTGACTTGTGGGCCTGTTAAGTTGACGTGTATGCAAGATTTTTTTTAGTTATTATATACGTCAACAAACGATTCTAGCAGACGTGACCATTGGATGTCAATCCAACGGCCATCGTGTTTCTTCAATCTCTGATCTTCTTGCTCCAGCCGCCAAAGCAGCGCCGGCGGGACCGCCTACTCCCGCCTCCCGTGGCCGGCTATGCTGCCGCGCAGGCCTCAACGCCCCCTACAACTTCCACCGCTGGCCAGGGCATCCCTCTACTCACCCACACCCCCTGTTATTCTATGACGACGGCAGCCTCACACCGCAGCCGAACCAGTGAACCCTCGTACTCCTCTCCGCGCGGGCTTCCACTGCCGCGTCTTCCCCGGCTCCGCGTCGTCCCCTGTCTAGGCCTCGCCGTCGTCCACCGCCTTGGTGCTCTCGGCGCAGCGTGGTCAATGTGGTCAACGACCGACTTCAATCAGAAGAGTACTGTACGTGGAGAGGCTGACAACTGGGTCCACAGCAGCCGCAAGGAAGTGCCTCCTTATTACACGCAAAATAATTATTCAACCACCTCACAGCAGGGACCCACCGGACGGGCCACTAGTATTTCGCAAAAAACATTCCCCTTGACTACTAGGACCCATCGGACGGGCCACCGTATTTCGTGAAAAAAACGTTCCCCCCGCTATCAGCTCAGACCCACCGGAAGTGCCTCCTTATTACGCACAAAAAAATGAATACCCCCTGCTAGCTGGGACCCACCTTGGTGGGAGGCTGACTTGTGGGCCTACTAAGTTGACTAGGACGGAGGCCTTTGTCAACTTTTGTCAATATGAACGATTCTAGCTCCAGTGACCGTACGATGTGAATCCAACGGCCGTAGTGCTTCTTCAACCTCTGGTCTTCTTGCTCCAGCCGCCCAAGGCAGCGCTGGTCGTGCCGCAACTCCTGCCTCCCATGGCCGGTTGTGATGCCGCGGAGGCCTCACCACCCCCTACTACTCCCACCGCTGGCTAGGCCATCCCTCTACTCACCCACACCCCATGTTATTCTACGGCGACGGCAGCCTCACACCGCAGTCGAACCAGTGAACCCTCATACTCCTCTACGCGTGGGCATCCACTGTCGCGTCTTTCCCGGCTCCATGTCGTCCCCTTCCTAGGCCTCGCCGTCATCCACCGCCCTGGTGCTCTCAGCGCGGCGTGGTTAACGTGGTCAAGGAACGACTTCCATCGGACGTGGACTGTACGTGGAGAGGCTGACAGCTAGGTCCACGCCCGCAACAAGGAAGTGCCTCCTTATTACGTGGAAAATAATGATCCACCTGACAGTAGGGACCCACCGGACGGGCCACCGTATTTTGCGAAAAAAAACGTTTCCCCCCTGACTGCTGGGACCCACCAGCTACATCTTCGTAGCAAGGAAGTGCGTCTGGGCAAAAAAAAACAATTCGCCCCCTGACTGCTGGGACCCACCAGGTACATCTTCGCACACAAGGAAGTGCCTGACTGTCGGGACCCACCTAGTCGAAGCGTATGTAGCGTTGTCATTCTGGTCACGAATGTGTACGTACATACTGGTGGATGTAGAGGCGCGCACGTGTCGTAGTAGAGGCGCGCACGTAGCATGTACACATATGTACATCGGCTAGTGTGCAAGAAAGAAAATACGGCCACATACGTCCATACGGGGGGGGGGGGGGTGTCTCGAACGCCTACTCACGCATACGTACGGCCAGGGCTCGTGTACATGGCTGGGTCAGATCGGAGAAACATCATCGTCGTCATGTTCAGGGGGAGCCAACCGGCTGGGTCGGAATGGAATGCGTCATCGTGTTCATCGAGAGGGCTTGGACGAAACAAGCGATGGAAACGAGGCCTGGCCTACCGCAGAACGGGGGAAATGACCTTGTGTTCGACCGGCCACGTTCGAAACGGGATCCTGTTCATCGGGAGGGGTCTGGCATACCGCAAAACGGAGGAAACGAACCTCCTACGGTCGAAACGGGGGTCCTGTTGATCGGGAGGGGTGTGGCGTACCGCAAAACGGACAAAACGGACTTGTGTTGGAGCGCCACGGTTGAAACGGGGGTCCTTTTCATCGGGAGGGGTGTGGCGTACCGCAAAACGGGACTCCACGGGATACTGTTCATCTCCGCCGTCGACCTCCTCGAGCCTCCATGGGCTATTGTTCATCCACCATCGACCTCCTCCAGCCTCCACGGGCTCCTGTTCATCCAGCCTCCACCGCGCGCTACTCCACCGGCTACTATTCAACCACCCCTCCACGGGATACTGTTCATCCACCCCTCCACCGTCTACTGTCCATCCAGCCCTCCACAGGGTCGTCTTGTTCATCCAGCCCTCCGCGGGGTCCTGTTCATCCAGCCCCAACTAGCTCGATCGATCAGGGTCCTGTTCATCCAGAGGCAACGCCACGGGGTCCTGTTCATCCACCCCACCGCTCACTGTTCATCCAAACCCCCCTGCAACGCTCACTGTTCATACAGAGGCAGCATCGATCGGCTTTAGTTAGCAGCAGTAGCGAAGGAATCGCTCGATCGATTTCTGTTAACAGCCATCGATCAATCGCTCGGGTTCACTAATGCGTAGCCTGCAGTGCAATCGCTCGGGTTCAGTTAGAGCCCAACGCCTCGCTCGGGTTCAGTTAGAGCCAACACCTCGCACACACGCACGTACATGTACGAGAGAAACGCACATCGCTCGGCCCCCGACCTCCCACCGTAACTGGGAACTCACCGAAATTTTCCTCGCCCTTGCTTCTACCATGGTTTTTTCCGTCATGGATGGCCCAAAGAATGTCATGCAGCTGCGGCTCCGGCCCTCCCAGGATGAAAAGCCCATTTTCTATCATGATTTTTTTTCATATAAGTAGGAGCCCACCACATCTATGATGATACCAGGTTTTGTCACAATTATCGTCATAGAAGTGTCATAAGTATGACAAAAAAATCGTTCGGCCCAAAATGTGTCACGGGTGTGTCTTTTTTTTTGTAGTGGAGTGCGGGTGTACTCGAGGCCGAACCCAACCACCTGGTACTTGTCCTTGGCAAGCAACAACTCCATGATGTGGATGGAGTGCTCCACCCAGACCGGGTTGTTGGTGTACACCACAGAGAGGTCCGTGAACTTTCTGTGGGTGTCCACCATGGCATGCATGGTGAACTGCTGCTCGTCGTCGGCAGCCGCTTGGAGCGCCATTGGAGCCGTACAGGATACCCTCTAAGAATTTGTCGTTGTGGGTGTGCTTCTTGCAATGGTGGGGCGTGATAGAAAGCTTGAAGAGACATAAGGGTTAAATGGTCGCTGTAATAAATGGGGGTCGGCCGGCCTATAATCGTCACGTCTTGTCACGGCGTTCATAGCGGAGGATTCCGGTGCACGCTTGACAACACTGCATCGCACACGTTTCGTTTGACCACGCGTGGGCTTGAAGTGGCGCCAAATGTATCATCGGTGAGCCTGTGATACATCTCCAACGTATCTATAATTTTTGATTGTTCCATGCTGTTTTATTATCAATGTTGGATGTTTTATATTCATTTTATAGTCATTTTATATCATTTTTTGGTACTAACCTATTGACATAGTGCCAAGTGCCAGTTGTTGTTTTTTCCATGTCTTTTACATCGCAGGAAATCAATATCAAACGGAGTCCAAATGCCAAGAAACTTTGCGGAGAATTTTTATGGACTAGAAGGAAGCTACTGGGCCCTGGTTGCACCTGGGGGGAGTCCTGAGGAGGGGACAACCCACTAGGGTGCGCTAGGAGGCCTAGGCGTGCCCTGGTGGGTTGTGCCCACCTCGGGAGCCCCCCCAGACCGCCTCTTTGCTCTATGAATACCCCAATATTCCAGAAACCCTAGGGGAGTCGACGAAATATTCAGCCAGCTGTCGCAGAGTCCAGAACCACCAGATCCAATCTATACACCATCTCAGATGGGGTTCACCACCTCCATTGGTGCCTCTGTGATGATGCGTGAGTAGTTCTTTGTAGACCTTTGGGTCCGTAGTTAGTAGCTAGATGACTTTCTCTCTCACACATAATTCTCAATACAATGGTCTCTTGGAGATCCATATGATGTAGCTCTTTTTGCGGTGTGTTTGTTGGGATCTGATGAACTTTGAGTTTATGAGTTATTTGAGTTTCTTTGATCTATTATATGCATGATCTCTTATAGCCTCGTATTTCTTCTCTGATATTTGGGTTTTGTTTGGCCAACTCGATCTATTTATCTTGCAATGGGAAGAGGTTCCTGGTAGTGGGTTCGATCTTATGGTGCTTGATCCCAGTGACAGAACGGGAAACGACACGTATGTCGGATTTTGGGTTCCGGCAAAGCCCTTGAGGTTCGAACACTGGGGTGCGCACGAAGATCTCCCCCTACCTAATCACGCCCTTAGCCTTACCACAATCTCAAAGCCTAGGTCGACGAACCCGCATAGAAGAGACACGAGATTTATACTGGTTCGGGCCACCGTTGTGGTGTAATACCCTACTCCAGTGTGGTGTGGTGGATTGCCTCTTGGGCTGAGGATGAACAGTACAGGGGAAGAACAGCCTCCTGAGGTGAGGTGTTCTTGTGCTTGGTGAGTGCGAGGATGGAATGATCCAGTCCGGATGAGATCCTCCCCTCCTATGGTGGTGGCCAGTCGTATTTATAGAGGCCTGGTCCTCTCCCCAAATATTGAGCGGGAAGGGAGCCAACATCAGCCAAATTCGAAGGGAGACAACTAGTACAAGCTATCCTGACTAAAGGTGGTCTTCGCATGCCAAAGGCTCTGGTGTTGATGCCTTCTTGGGCTCCACGGTGACCTCCGTCCTACCGTCTTGCTGGTCTTGGTCTAGTTGTACCGATATGGAAACCTTTTCCTAACGCCTCGGGACTCCTCGCCTGCGCTTGCCCCTTTAGCACCAAAGAGGAAATGAGGATATTGTGCACGCAGGCGCTCGGCTGGCCTTGGTCGTCACGGCTGATGTTGTAGGAACCTCGCGAGGTTCCCCTTTCCTTGATCTCTCCGCCCCTCGCGAGCCAGCCTGGCGAGGCAGCTCCTGAGGAGGTCTTGTGTCGTCCGCCTCGCGAGGGTCTTGAGTGTTTGCTGGTGAAGATGGGCCATATAGGGCCGCTGGTGGAGCCACGCCGTGGGCCGCAGGCAGGCAAGTCTGGGGACCCCCGTTCCCAGGACACCGACAGTAGCCCCCGGGCCCAAGGCGCGCTCGAACTTGGCTTCGAGGTGAAGCCAAAGGGAAGCTGCGGAGCGCCATGGGCCCCAACAGCCTGCGGCCTAGGTCGACGCGTGGCGATTGATTGTACATGGGCGTCTATGCTTCCCCGCGCTGCCTCGGCAACTGCCCGTCTGACAAAAGGCTGGCGCGGGCAACACTTGCCTTCATTGCTCTCCTTAGCCTTGCTCCAGATCCCCCTTCTTGCTCCTTGCTTCCGAAATCTCCAGATCTGCTTCAATCCCCTTCTGAGCTTTCGACCAATGGCGCCCCGAAAGGCCAAGGCCGCTGTGCCGCCTGCTTGGTACGAGCCAGCCCTAGACGTGCCCAATGTCTCAGAGAAGAACCTCGCCGCCACGCGCCTGTTGATGGCTGGGGGGAGCAACGAGAAGGGGAAGACCGAGCTTCGGGCCGGCTCAGCCGAGCCGGAGGCTCAAGGGAGCACCTTCTACCCCTTCTTGATGAGAAGCGTTGTCGCTAGCCTGGTTCCCCCCTTCTCCGACTTCTTCTATGTCGTCCTCCGCCATTACAGGTTGCAGGCCCTTCATCTCCATCCCAACTCGATTCTTCTCTTGTCGATCTTTGCCTTCTACTATGAGGCGTATGTCGGGGTGATGCCGTATGTGGCTCTGCTGCGCCACTTCTTCTTCCTTTGAATCAACAACAGCCATGCCTCAGGGTGTGCCAACTTTGTCGCGGCCGACAAGGCCAACGCGATCTCGAAGGTCGGGAAGAAGGCCGATGGCTTCGGGAGCAAGTGGATCATGATGGATGCCAAGTGTGTCCAACCCTGGTTGAGGTTGCCGACGGAGATACCCCAGTCTAACGAGGGGTGGTCCCGTGCAAAGCTTACTAATGACTGGGCGGCGTCGGTGCTGGAAAAGATGACCGCCGACCTGAAGTCGGGCAACACGAAGGCGGCGAAGCTGACGGGGGCCATGCTCCTGAGGGAGTTCCTGATGCTGCGGGTGGCTCCGCTCCAGGAGCACTCACGCCCCCTATGGATGCTTGGGAGAGAAGAGGACAAGCTTCACCTGAGTTTGGTGGCCTTGGCTAACGAGGATCTGGCTGTGGCTCTCCGCCTCTTGGTCGGGGACGACCAAGAGTATCCGTCGAGTGCACTCGTTCCCTTGTTCCTTCGTAAGGACGGAGCGCAACTTGTGGCCACCATGCCCACCTTAGACGAGCGCGGCCTGGTGCCGCCGGCGCCCCTCGTGGTCCCGGAGGCGACTGATGACCCAAAAGTATAGGTCTATCGTAGTCCTTTCGATAAGTAAGATAGTCGAACCCAACGAGGAGCAGAAGGAAATGATAAGCGGTTTTCAGCAAGGTATTCTCTGCAAGCACTGAAATTATCGATAACAGATAGTTTTGTGATAATGTAATTTGTAACGGGTAACAAGTAATGAATGTAAATGAGGTGCAGCAAGGTGGCCCAATCCTTTTTGTAGCAAAGGACAAGCCTGGACAAACTCTTATATAGAGAAAAGCGCTCCCGAGGACACATGGGAATTATCGTCATGCTAGTTTTCATCACGCTCATATGATTCGCGTTCATTACTTTGATAATTTGATATGTGGGTGCTGCCCTTTCTTGGACAAGCATCCCACTTATGATTAACCCCTATTGCAAGCATCCGCAACTACAAAAGAAGTATTAAGGTAAACCTAACCAATAGCATGAAACATATGGATCCAAATCAGCCCCTTACGAAGCAACTCATAAACTAGGGTTTAAGCTTCTGTCACTCTAGCAACCCATCATCTACTTATTACTTCCCAATGCCTTCCTCTAGGCCCAAACAATGGTGAAGTGTCATGTATTCGACGTTCACATAACACCACAAGAGGAAAGACAACATACATCTCATCAAAATATCGAACGAATACCAAATTCACATGACTACTTATAGCAAGAATTCTCCCATGTCCTCTGGAACAAACATAACTACTCACAAATCATATTCATGTTCATAATTAGAGGGGTATTAATATGCATAATAGATTTGAACATATGATCTTCCACCAAATAAACCAACTAGCATCAACTACAAGGAGTAATCACCACTACTAGCAACCCACAGGTACCAATCTGAGTCTTTGGGACAAAGATTGGATACAAGAGATGAACTAGGGTTTGAGAGGAGATGGTGCTGGTGAAGATGTTGATGGATATTGACCACCTTCCGATGAGAGGATCATTGGTGATGACGATGGAGATGATTTCCCCCTCCCGGGGGGAAGTTTCCCCGGCAGAACAGCTCTGTCGGAGCCCTAGATTGGTTCCGCCAAGGTTCCGCCTCGTGGCAGCAGAGTTTCTTCCCGAAAGCTTGCTTATGTTTTTTATCGGACGAAAGACTTCATATAGCAGAAGATGGGCACCGGAGGCCTGCCAGGGGGCCCACAAGACAGGGGACGCTCCCAGGGGATAGGGCGCGCCCCCACCCTCGTGGCCAGGGTGTGGGCCCACTCTGGTGGATTCTTTCGCCAGTATTTTTTATTAATTCCAAAAATAACTTCTGTGAAGTTTCAGGACTTTTGGAGCTCTGCAGAATAGGTCTCTAATATTTGCTCCTTTTCCAGCCCAGAATTCCAGCTGCCGGCACTCTCCCTCTTCATGTAAACCTTGTAAAATAAGAGAGAATAGGCATAAGTTGTGACATAACGTGTAATAACAGCCCATAATGCAATGAATATCGATATAAAAGCATGATGCAAAATGGACATATCAACTCCCCCAAGCTTAGACCTCGCTTGTCCTCAAGTGGAAGCCGATAACGATAAATATGTCCACATGTTTAGAGTTAGAGGTGTCGATAAAATAAAATACGGACATGAAGGCATCATGATCATTCTCATAACAGCAACATTGATATTGTCATATTATTTCTTATGCTCAAGTAATAATCTATTCACAATGTCAAGTATGAATCAGAAACCTCATTGAGAACTACAAACTATAATCTCAGTCATTGAAGCAATTGCAAGTTATCATCACATCGGAAAGAGTCAATATAAGATCTTTTCAGCAAGTCCACATACTCAACTATCATTTTGTCTTTCACAATTGCTAACACTCACGCAATACTTATGGGTATGGAGTTTTAATCAGACGTAGAGAAAGATAGGGGCTTATAGAACCTTTTACCTCAAGGGTAATGTCAACAATAATAATTCATGCTAACTTACATCCAATGGGATATATATATCAGGATCTTTCCAACACAATGTGCTTGCCAAAGGATAAAATGTAAAAAGGAAAGGTGAAAATCACCATGACTCTTGCATAAGGAATAAGACAATAAGTAAAAGATGGGCACTTCGCAGAGGGAAGCAAAGGTTGTCATGTGCATTTATGGTTGGATGCATGAATTCTTAATGCAAAAGAACATCACTTTATATTTCCACTTGTGATATGAACCTTTATTATACAGTCCGTCGCTTTTATTGCTTCCATATCACAAGTCGTATAAAGTTTATTTTCTCCACACTAAATCATACATATTTAGAGAGCAATTTTTATTGCAATGCAACATGACAACTTACTTGAGGATCTCACTCAATCCATAGGTAGATATGGTGGACTCTCATGGCAAAACTATGTTTAAGGATATTCAGAAGCACAAGTAGTATCTCTACTTGGTGCAAAGAATTTGGCTAGCATGAGGGGGAAAGGCAAGCTCAACATGTTGGATGATCCATGACAATATACTTTATTTCAGATATAAGAAAACATAACCCATTTCGTTGTCTTCCTTGTCCAACATCAACTCTTTAGCATGTCATACTTTAATGAGTGCTCATAATCATAAAAGATGTCCAAGATAGTATATTTATATGTGAAACCTCTCTTTCTTTATTACTTCCTATTAATTGCAACGATGACCAATACTATGTTTGTCATCTCTCAACAACTTTTAATCATCATACTCTTTATATGTGAAGTCATTACTCTCCATAAGATCAACATGATCTCTTTATTTCTTTTTATTCTTTCATTTTTCTTTAATTCCCTCACGATCATACCAAGATAATCAAGCCCTTGACTCAACACTAATCTTTATTATATATAGCTCACGGATCCGATTACATAGAAGGATCAAGAGGCAAAACTCAAAACTAAATCATACTAAAACTTTATTTCTACTAGATCAAGATATTACCAAAAGGATCAAACTAAGAAAAACGGTAAAGATAGGAGTGTGATGGTGATACGATACCGGGGCACCTCCCCCAAGCTTGGCAGTTGCCAAGGGGAGTGCCCATACCCATGTGATTATATCTCTTTCTTTGGGGGTGGTGATGTGATATTCTTGGCTATGATACCCCTCAGGATACGATTCTCCTCCTCGAGCTTGTTGACTTGTCGCTTAAGATCCATTATTTTCTTATGGAGCTTACCTGTGACGGTTAAAGCTCCTTGAACCCATGGATGCTGCATAGCTGCGGGAGAACAAGTAACACTCTTTTTCATATTTTCATAAGAGAGAAATTTAACATTGGAGGGGATGACCGAGTTTGGGATAGCTGAGCTCTTTAGTTCCCCCATTGTGAATCCTTCCCGGAAACGAGAAGTAACTTCTTGATCCTCATCCAGGGCATCTATCCTTTTCAAGTCAGCTTCCATCTCTTCCTCTATTGAGGGCCCAAAGTGATAGGCATCACAGTTTGCCCCTGGACCTGGTGTCGGTTGAGACACCCGACTCTCCCCGACTGACTCTTAAGACATCTTGCTCTAATCTGTGGCAGAAACAACTCGAAACAAAAACAAAGGATATCTGCGTGGTACGGTGGTCAAAACCTTCAGGTGATTATATAATGAATTTTTAGTGACCAAAAGTAGTATCGTGCAAGAAAACAGAGTCCGGAGGGCACACAAGGTGCCCACAAGGCAGGGGGCGCGCCCAGGGGGGTAGGGCGCGCCCTCCACCCTCGTGGACGCCTCGTGTCCTTCCCGGACTACTTCTTATTTTCCTATTTTTCTAAATATTCCAAAACGGAGAAAAATTGCCATTAGAACTGTTTTGGGTCGGTTTACTTACCGTACCACATACCTATTCCTTTTCGGAGTCTGAAATGTTCTGGAAAGTGTCTCTTATGTATTCCTCCGGCATTACGATTTAAATAATATTATTTTCAATATTTATGGGATTACCTGAGATATAATGTTCGATTCTTTGACCGTTCACCACCTTTGGATTTGTGCCTTTGAAGATGTTGATTTTTATGGCACCGGAACGATAGACCTCCTCGATAAGTAAGGGCCTTCCCATTTAGAGAGAAGTTTTCCTGCAAAAAATCTTAAACGAGAGTTGAATAGCAACACATAATCACCTACATTAAATTCACGCTTTCGTATCCTTTTGTCATGCCATCTTTTAACTTTTTCTTTAAACAGTTTGGCATTCTCGTAAGCCTGGGTTCTCCATTCATCAAGTGAGCTAATGTCAAAAAGCCTCTTCTCACCGGCAAGTTTGAAATCATAGTTGAACTCTTTAATGGCCCAATATGCCTTATGTTCTAGTTCGACAGGTAAGTGACAAGCTTTCCCATAAACCATCTTATACAGAGACATACCCACAGGATTTTTATATGCAGTTCTATAGGCCCATAATGCATCATCAAGTTTCTTGGACCAATTCTTTCTAGATCTATTAACAGTCTTTTGCAAAATTAATTTGAGCTCTCTATTACTCAATTCTACTTGACCACTAGACTGTGGGTGATATGGAGACGCAATTCTATGATTAACATCATACTTAGCAAGCATTTTACGAAAGGCACCATGGATAAAACGTGAACCACCCTCAGTCATTAAATATCTAGGGACTCCAAACGTCGGAAAAATAACTTCTTTAAGCATCTTAATAGAGGTGTTGTGATCAGCACTACTAGTTGGAATAGCTTCTACCCACTTAGTAACATAATCAACAACAACTAAAATATGTGTATACCCATTAGAGGAAGGAAACGGTCCCATGTAATCAAAGCCCCAAACATCAAATGGTTCAATAACGCGTGAATAATTCATAGGCATTTCTTGACGTCTACTAATATTACCAATTCTGAGACATTCATCACAAGACAAGACAAACTTACATGCATCTTTGAAGAGAGTAGGCCAATAAAAACCGGATTGCAATACCTTATGTGCAGTTCTATCTCCAGCGTGGTGTCCTCCATAAGCTTCGGAGTGACACCTGCGTAGGATCTATTCATGTTCATGCTCAGGTATACAACGTCTAATAACACCATCTACTCCTTCTTTATAAAGATGTGGGTCATCCTAGAAGTAATGTCTTAAATCATAGAAAAACTTTTTCTTTTGCTGGTATGTGAAACTAGGTGGTATAAATTTAGCAACAATGTAATTAGCATAATCAGCATACCATGGAGCAATACGAGAAGAATTTATGACATTTAATTGTTCATCAGGAAAGCTATCATCAATAGGTAGTTGGTCATCAAGAACATTCTCTAACCTAGACAAGTTGTCTGCAACGGGGTTCTCAACTCCCTTTCTATCAATAATATGCAAGTCAAATTCTTGTAGTAGGAGAAACCATCTAATAAGTCTAGGTTTAGCATCTTTATTTTCCATAAAATATTTAATAGCACCATGATCAGTGTAAATAGTTACTTTACAATCAACAATATAAGGTCTGGACTTATCACAAGCAAATACAACTACTAAGAATTCCTTTTCAGTAGTAGCATAATTTCTCTGGGCATTGTCTAGAGTTTTACTAGCATATTGAATGATATTTAATTTCTTATCAACTCTTTGTCCTAGAACAACACCTACAGCATAATCACTAGCATCGACGGAGCCCTAGATTGGTTTCGCTAAGGTTCCCCCTCGTGGCGGCAGAGTTTCTTCCGGAAAGCTTGCTTATGATTTTTTCTCGGACGAAAGACTTCACATAGCAGAAAATGGGCACCGAAGGCCTGCCAGGGGGCCCACGAGGTTGGGGGGGTGCGCCCAGGGGGGTAGGGCGTGTCGCCCACCCTCATGGCCAGGGTGTGGGCCCCCTCTGGTGGATTCTTTTGCCAGTATTTTTATTAATTCCAAAAATAACTTCCAAGAAGTTTCAGGACTTTCAAAGCTGTGCAGAATAGGTCTGTAATGTTTGCTCCTTTTCCAGCCCAGAATTCCAGCTGCCGGCATTCTCCCTCTTCATGTAAACCTTGTAAAATAAGCGAGAATAGGCATAAGTATTGTGACGTAACGTGTAATAACAGCCCATAATGCAATAAATATCAATATAAAAGCATGATGCAAAATGGACGTATCAGCGACAGAGCTGGTGGACGTGTCTTCCGGCGACTCCGACAAGGAGGGGGGAGAGGAGGAGAGCGAGGAGCGCGACTCGGAGGTGACTTCCGAGGGTATGGGGGAGACCTCCCGCTTGCACAAGGTCGACATCCTCCGCACTCTACCTGATGACGACGAAGAGGCCGGCGTCCTTTTGGAGAGGGAGAAGCCACCCGTGGTTCCAATGAGGGGCAGGTCGGCATTGATCTCCCAAGATGCTGCTTCTCCTCCGACACCGCCTGGAGCCACTTCTGGCCCATCTGCTATCCCTTCTTCCGCTCCTGGAGCCCGTGCGCCTGCCTAGGCTACGAGGCTCTCAGGCTTCAAGCTCAACAAGCGGAGGGACTAAACCGCGGTGGACCAGTAAGTGCTCCTGCCTTGTTTTGTTCTTGCTTCTGCTGCTTGACCTTGACGCTTCTCCATTGTGCGATTAGGCCGACACCTGTGGCGAAGAAGGGGAAGGAGGAAGCGGTGGTGCTGCTCGGGACCAACCTGCCTACCGCGGCTGCATCTCCCTCTGTGGAGAGGGGCAGCGTTGGCACTCATGTCTCTCCGGCACGGTCGTCCTCGCGAGGCCTGGGGGAGCATCCTCGGTAGGAGTCAGCCCCCATGGCCCTGCTGGCTCTGGAGGCGCTGACGTCCGCCTCGGCTGCTGAAGTCCCCAAGGCTCAATTTCCTCCAGTCTCCTAGGCTATGGTGACTGTGCCGCCTCCTCCTGCTCCTCCTTCTGCACCGCTGATTCCAGGTTCTTCCGCCTCCCCTGATGTCTTGGAGCGCGCTCTTTCTAAGATGACCCGGCAGCGAGTAGATCTTCAGAGCACCGACCCCCACCTGGTAGCTGGGCGCCTGGAGCTGGTCTCTGGCTGGCTTCATTCTGACGTGTCCGTTCGGGCGGCGCTGAACCAGGCCGTGGCAACCTCTGAGAAGGAGAAGCAGGCCGCCGCCCAAGCAGCGGCTGCTCGTGAGGTGTCGCTGAAGGATGTTGAGGCCGCCCAGGATCGCTGCCGGGTGCTGGAGGTCGAGCTAAAGACCCTGCGCAACAAGCGTGCGGCAGAAGCCCGTAACCGCAAGGCGGAGGAGGAGAAGATGAAGGCCCGGGAGGATGCCATCAAGGGTCGCGACGCCGAGCTGGAGGAGTTGGCGAAAGCACAAGCCGTGGAACGCAGTCGGCTGGAGAAGCTGGAGCAGAAGGTGGAGGTGGAGAAGGTCAAACTTGGTGCCAAGGTGAAGGTCCTGGCCGAGCACCATGAAGCCTTCAGGCTCCTCGAGGAGAGGTCTTGGACAGCGCTGCAGTCACTCTACGAGAAGAGCTTGGAGGAGCCGCTGGCCACCAGCATCGAGGGCCCCGCCCAGCTGCTTCCTTATCTGGTTGTTGCGCTCGAGGACGTCGTGAGCGGTATCGGCCCCATGGCAGAGGGAGAAGTCCGCGTTCTTTCCTCAGCCGCGTTGACGCGCATCTTCAGCCACCTCCATCTTCGCGACCCTGCCGCCCGCCTTGGCGAGCTGCTGGAGCCTGTGGACGACAAACACTGTGCAGCCGCTGTCGAAGCTGTGAAGGGTCAGGTGGAGGCCCTGCTGGAGAAGTTCCGCGCCTTTGCTCCCACGCCTTCGACCGGCGGTGCTACTGATCCCGACACTTCGGCAGGCGATGCATGTGAAGGCGACGCCACCAAGGAAGGAGCATTCCTTGCAGGGGACGGCGGTGTCCGGGGATGACTTTCTCGCGGCTCCTCTCCTGTTTAAACTCCTGCAACATGTATCGTGCCTCGTGGAGGCGTTTAAACGTGCGTTTGGTATTTGGAGAACAATATGTCTTGTAATATTTGCTTAAAGATTTTTGCGATTTCCTTCCCATTTGCTTTTTGTTCTACGTCTGCAGAGCCCAACCCCGCGCGTACCTCAGCCGCCGTTGGGTCGTTCGGATCACCAGGACGAGACCAAGGAGTGAGTGGCTACGTGGCCGTTAGGATCCTGAGTCGCGATGCTCAAGAGTCCCCCTTGACACGCAAACAGCTTACAGAAAGGAAATGTAGGTATATGTCTAGTGTTCTACGTCGGCAGGGCCCGACCCCGCGCATACCTCAACCGCTGTCGGGTCGTCCGGATCACCAGGACGAGACCAAGGAGTGAGGGGCTACGTGGCCAGTTAGGCTCCTAAGTCGCGATGCTCAGGAGTCCCCCTTGACGCTCAAACGACCTTCATACCTTTACCCTCTATTGGTGTCAAAACCGGCGGATCTCGGGTAGGGGGTCTCAAACTGTGCGTCTAAGGTCGATGGTAACAGGAGACAGGGGACATGATGTTTACCCAGGTTCGGGCCCTCTCTATGGAGGTAATACCCTACTTCATGTTTGATTGATCTTGATGAATATGAGTATTACAAGAGTTGATCTACCACGAGATCATAATGGCTAAACCCTAGAAGTCTAGCCTGTATGACTATGGTAATGAGTACCCTCCTTCCAAACTAAGTCCTTCGGTTTATATAGACACCGGGAAGAACTAGGGTTACACAAGGTCGGTTACAAAGGAAAGGAATCTACATATTCGGTCGCCAAGCTTGCCTTCCACGCCAAGGAGAGTCCCATCAGGACACGGGTGTAGTCTTCGGTCTTCGTATCTTCACAGCCCATCAGTCCCGCCCATGGGACCCCTTAGTCTAGGACTCCCTTAGTAGCCCTTGGACCTGGCTTCAATGAAGAGGAATCCGGCGCGTAGATTTGTCTTCGGCATTGCAAGGCGGGTTCCCTTCTTTCCGGATACTTCACAATGGTCTTCGAACGATCGAGTTTGGCTACGCAGCACGAGCAGCATATTCTTCCACAGAGGGCATAATAATTTATAAGTCCAATCCTCTGGCAACTTTTTACAACATGACATCATGTCAGTCCGGTCATTATTTCGAACCGTTGTTTCGCCTGCGGCCCCACGTTCTAAAACGCGGTTGTCATTGACACATCTTATCCAAGCAGAGATCGTGTCCCCTTTTAAGGGATTCTTTTATCGACACAGACATGGGTAACCCAACTGTCCTTAGGGTACAACTCCTTGGGAATAGGCAAATTTTAAGGCCCGGTAGGAGGCGTTTGATATTCTCGGCCTTTATAAAGGGGCACAGACCCGCCTTTCCTCTCCATGCTTGCTTCTTCCTCATCTCTTACTACCTCGAGTTCCAACACCCAGGCTTCACCCTCCGTAAGCCGCAGTCATGTCCGGATCCAGCCGTCAAGGCTGGTGGGTGGCTTCTTCTGTCACAGAGGAGGATATCGCGAAGCTTCGGGCGGCAAGATACCTGACCGCAGAAATCCTCCATCGGCTTACCGTGGAGGGGCAGGTTATCCCTACCCCCAGATCCGGTGAGAGGGTCGTGTTCGTTTCCCGCTTCCTCCAAGGATTAGGGTTCGTCCTCAATCCCTTCGTCCGGGGGCTCATGTTCTATTACGGATTAGATTTTCACGATCTCACCCCGAACTCTGTTCTTCTCATCTTGGTGTTTATCGTCACGTGCGAAGCCTTCCTCCGAACTCCTCCACACTTCGGCTTGTGGCTCAAGACCTTCAATGTGAAACTACAAATGATAGAGGGGGAGCAGTGAAGTGCGGTGGTGCCTCAGTGAGCAAGCTTACCAGCGCTATCTGGCTAAAATGATCTTTCAAAGAATCTTCCGACTTATGGCAGTAGGAGTGGTTTTATATCACCGAGCCCCACGGTTCCAAGTGGGGAGCTACGCCTGTATTTTGATCCAGCCCCCCAATTCTGCTTGCATCATTGATTAATAAGGGGTTGGACTGGGGATTAGTTGACGAGGTGCGGACTTTGCAAAATCGCATCTGAAGCCTCATTGAGAAGGATATCGATATTGTCAACGTTACTCAGGTAATGCTAGTCCGCCAGACCCTGCCGTGCCAGCGACGGCCTCTCCGCTTGTGGGAGTTCAACCCAGAAGGGCCATAGACTCTTCAGCACTTCTTCGGCACTACGCACGAAGGAATGTGGAAATTATTCTTCAGGAAACGAAAACAATGGCCGGACACCACCCGAGATACCGGCCTACACTGTAACCATCCGGACATGCCAGTAAGTACTCGTCCGCTGAACACATCATAATCAGATATCCTGTGGTCAGACACTGAGCAAACCATCTTTTTCCAGGGCTGGATAAAGAAAGCGGAACGGATTAGGTGTTTGGCCCCTCTTCCCGAAGACTCAGCCGACCCCGTGTTAACAAGGATGTTGGCACCGGCACCGTACCAGGCGCCGGCAGGGGAGGGAAAGGTGGAGAGTGAGAAGACCCGGGGTGACCTTGGTTCCGAGGTAAATTAAATACTGAGTCCGGAGAAATCAACATTTCCTCGCCGGAAGACAAAGGCGAAAGAGAAGCCAGTATCCCTTCTCCATTCAGGAAGAAAGGGCCGCCTCTAAAGGTTGGGAGGGGCGGTCTCCTAAGAGGGGCAAGATGCCACCGTCGAGCGGCTCGGGATTGGAAGGCGACGCCGTTGAACAGCTCCGTCATGAGGACAAGCCCTCAACCAAACCGTAAGTGAATCCGGGGTGCTTTGATAGCGTCCCGCCCCTTTCCTGTTACCGAAGAGATACGTAACGTGCCTTTGTATTTTTATAGTTTGGCACAGAGTTTTTCTGGGCAGTCCTCTTCTTCGGGAGATCTCCTCCCAGAGATGATGGAAAGCGAGACGTCTCCCCCGACCTCCTTGCCCAATAAGGTGGACGGCTCTGAAGTGTCATCTTGGAGGGTTTTTCTTGATCAACAAGCGGTGCAGGGGATGAAAGAGGCAGTACCCGAAGGTGGACCTCCGATCGTTCGGGATTCAGGGGCCAATAATGAAGGCCCCGGATTGTCCGGTTTTCAGCCAACGATGATTCTGGAGACGGGTGAACGGGTTCCTCTAGAGGATGGTCATGCTCCTACAGCGGCTTCCAGAGACCCGGCGTCGCCGGATATATTGAGGGATATGCTACGAAAAGCATCTGTCTCGGGGGAACAACGTACCTAGATGGGTATGGTGGTTGAGAAGATTCTGTCCACAAAGAGCGGATTGAATGAAGCCTTCATGAGCCTGGTAAGAGGCTTCAAGGTTTGTGATGTAATGTTTTCAACTATATTTCATTTGCAAAGATGCACTTGTGTATAGGTAGTAGCCCCTGAGACTCGGGTTGGCTTCCCATGGGAGGCGAACGGAGGATCAAGAAGAAATACTCAAGGACTAATATGATTAAGTGGAGCATAGGCTGCTTCCCCCCTGGCTACTTCCCAGACTATGGATATTGCCAAGCTGCAGCAGAAGCTTGATGTGGCAGGGGATGACATTGCGTTAATCAATATGCGTCTTGACGAGTCGCAAGGTATGTATTCGGGGCAGTCCCTTCACATACATTTTTGTGATATAAGCATGAGGATGAAAGTTATATAGTGGAATATGCATGGTTGTAGATGGTGCTGCCACTGTTGAAATTCTTCGGGCAGAGCTGGCCCGGGTCAAGGAGTAGGCCCGATTTAGTAATGCGGCTGCCGAAAAGGCATCGGCTGAGTTAAAAGCCGAACAAGATGCTTGGCGCCAAGACGAGGAGAAGATATCCACGATGGCGCTCGAACTAAAAAATGCTGCTAGCCGCTATGAACTTCTTGAGAAGGAGAATGAAGCCAAAACGGCCGAACTTGACAAGGCCTTACGAGAGGTGAGAGAAGCGCGGTCTGAATCTAGAGCAGCCCGTGAGGAGATCCGACAAGCTGGGGAGATTGCGGCCGGTAAGCCCTTTTTGGTACAGACTAAGTTCGGCGATCCGAACTATGCTCAGCTTAACCAGGTGTGGAGTTCTCCGGACAAGTTTTTAGACTTGCCGAAGAGTTCTTCCAATGCGGCGCGGTTTTACCAAGCGCGAGAGGGGAATGCAATGGAGAACTTTTCTGCTCACAATTTGGCGCGTCAAAGCGCCCTCTGTTGCAGAATGAACAGATGTTCCAATGGGTCGAGCTTCATAGGATATCCGGTGCTACCATGAAGAACGTCATAATCCAGTTGTGTCCAACTGAGCCTGTTCCGAATAGCAACTTTGGCTTGGTGCTGCGGCTTGTTGATGTGGTGCCACGTATCGACACAGTGAAGCGGTTGGTGTGCATTGAGGGTGCACGGATGGCCTTTGCCCGAGTCAAGACATTCTGGTGGAAGATGAAGGCCATCGATGTTGCGGTGAAGAGTCCACCCAAGGGCAAGGACCGTTACGCACCGGAGAATTATTTTGAAGACGTCTTAGAGGCCGCCCGCTTGATAGAGAGTCAATGCTCGAAAGACATAATATTCGAGTGAGGTGTATGGGAATTGTAAAAGACAATTTTATAGTTAATCTATTTTTATGTTTTGCTCGAAAGCTTGTGTTCCTCCTGTGCGGCCGTTTTTATATAATCTGTAAGTTTTCCAGTCGTCGGCTTCAGCCCCCTCGTAGGCAGTACGGGGGTGTTCAGAAAAGCATTTGATCACTCTTGACCCAACGCTTTGGTCCATGAAGGAGGTGATAAGGCGGCGAACCAGGCAATCACACTATAGGGCGTTAACACTTTCACTTAGCCATAAGAGTTTTATAGGGGGACTACGATATAGCACCTGGTATGTGTACGGCTTAGTCCAATATGGTGCGTTACATATATGACCTGAAGAAAAAAGGTCCTTCATGTGATAGGGAGGGAATCGCGACAGATTTCGATAAGTCATCAAGTGGTTGACTAGCTCTCACAGCATCATGACAGTCGGTTTTCGGCTTTCTCTACTGAGGTGCTTGACCAGATGAACCGGAAGCACAATCGCAGTAGTTCTCCCTTTACTACCCTAGCCGATAGAGCGGAACGTAAGGTAGCAAGCACAGGAGCCGGGCAACCCAACCATTGACCCAA
This sequence comes from Triticum timopheevii, assembly GCA_963921465.1. NCBI lineage: Eukaryota > Viridiplantae > Streptophyta > Magnoliopsida > Poales > Poaceae > Triticum > Triticum timopheevii. The sequence goes on from OY997264.1 coordinate 329,125,432, forward strand.
GACATGATTTGGATCTGATGCATATAAGGCCAAACTCGCGACACCAAAGTATGCTGTAAAGCTGTTCAGACTTTGTTGGCAACTCATTTGTTACCATACCAAGCCCTTGGCAGGTTATGCCAAGGTATATCTGTGAAACAACCATAGGAGCCATGTTCATTTGCGAAAAAACATGAATGATTAATTCGGATAATGTTTACTGGAACCTGAGCGATGTGGCAATGATTACTTTATATATAAAAAGACGACAACCCCGGCTATTTGACATGCCCGGGGTCGACGGCGGAGGAAAAAGGCATATTAAAGGTTCAAAATAAAGAGTGCAAACTACAAAAAGTTATTTTGGACCTCCTGTCGCACGTCTGCACCGCCTGTCCACGGCGAGGGGAATCCTTGACGGAAGTAGCCCCCTTAGGTGAGTCTACGGATCTGAACTCTGATAGAGTCAGTTTAGATGTTTGTCCTTTGCGTCACCTATTTTTAAGAGATAATGAAGAAAGAAAAAGGAAAGTAGATAAAAAATGTTACGGGAATGCTTGCAGGCTTGTCCGTATTGTGCTTCCGCCGATGCCCATGGTATCTTAAGTACGCAGTGATGTATGCATGATACAAATTTTGCCGGTATATGAGGTGGGCGACGGAAGCAGAACTGCTATTTCCGCTCCGGGATTGGTCGATCCTCGGGGGGAAATTGCTTCTGACCCCCGGTATTTGGTTGTTGAACCTCTCCGTCGTCCCTATCGCCTGGTGGCCTCCTCCCCTTGTGTTCGGTGTTGAGCTTGCCGGCCTGCTTGAAGACCCAATAGCTTTTGTTGGTATGATTAGCTGGTTTATCGGGGTGGCCGTGAATCTGGCAGGGTCGGTCCAATATCCTATCTAGGTTGGATGGTCCGTCTCGGTTCGACTTGAATGGCTTTTTCCATTGACCGGGTTTGGGATTGCTGAATCCGGCGTTGACCGCTGTGTTGCGTGATCTTTGATTATCATTGCGACTGTTGTGTTTGCTTTGTCGTGGCTTGTCATTGCCATCTCGGATTTCGGAAGTGCCTGAGTCGCTGGCGTTGTTGCTTCTACGAGCGAGCCAGCTGTCTTCTCCCACGCAAAAGCGGGTCATTAGAGCGGTAAGGGCTATCATGGATTTAGGTCCTTCTTGACCGAGGTGGCGTGCATGGCATCCGGTGGCCGGACATATGTTCCTTGGAATTTGTCGCGAAAGGCATCTTCCAAATCTTCCCAGCTGCCAATAGAATTTTCCGACAGACTGTTTAACTAGTACCGAGCTGGTCCTTTGAGTTTTAGTGGTAGGTATTTGATGGCATGAAGGTCATTCGGCGAGCCATGTGGATATGGAGGAGGAAGTCATCGATCCATACCACGGGATCTGTTGTTCCGTCGTATGATTCGATATTCATAGGTTTGAACCCGTCTGGGAATTCATGCTCCATTACTTCGTCTATGAAGCAAAGAGGGTGTGCGGCGCCTCTATGTTGGGCCACACTACGACGTACCTCCGATGGAGTCCATTTGCGGTTTTCGGCCCAGTGTGGATAGGTTTCTCACGTTCGAATAGGTAGCCATCATCGCGTGTCGAGGCTCGTCCTCGTGATCCGTAGATCGATCTTGCGTGTCCTGCTCTGCTATCCAAGTCCTGTCGAAGGTCGTATGTACAACCCCGAGCTGTTTTATTCTTGCCTTTACGGCGAGGTGGGGCAGTCTGGTGTTCGGCTTGAGTCGCCGCTTTATCCGGACCAAGTTGTGGTCGGCCTGCCGCATTGTGCGATGATGGTACGGGCTCCAGCGCCTCGTCATCGAACTGAGGTAGCAATCTACGCTTTGGGTAGCTTTTGGCTGGGCCACTAAGGCCGTATTCTTCAGCGGCCAGGACTTTGGTCCATCTATCATTGAGCAGATCTTGGTCCGCTTGAAGCTGCGGCTGCTTCTTTTTCAGGCTCCTTGCAGTTGCTATTAGCCGACGTTTGAAGCGCTCCTGCTCGAGAGGTTCCTCAGGCACGATGAAAACCTCGTTGCCGAGGCTCTCCTCTTCCTCGGAGAGCGGAAGATAATTACTGTCCTCCGAGTCTCCGTGTATGGCATGTTCAACAGGGCTAACTTACCCATTTTCCCGTTCCTCCTGTTCGAAGGTTACCTTGAACGGATCGTCATTATTTTCGGCATTGTCCGGAGTATTATTTTTTCCGGTGCCCGTATTGCAGTCTTTGGAACGATGTGACTTAGAGCGGCGTCGAGGAAGCTGGCGCTTGGGCTGTATCTCAGGAGGTTTATCCTCAACTGGATCCTCTTTGTCATCATTGTTAGTTTTTTCCGGTGTGTCCACCATGTATACATCGTAGGAAAAAGTGGCCGTCCGTCGTTCAGTGAATGGCGGGTTTTGGCCTTGCTCCTTGCCGGCATCGTCATCCATATTGGCGATTTTTCAGGCTTCTTTTCCCGGAGTTGAAGTCAAGCATGTCGGTTAAGTCCTCGACAGTGGCTATGAAGTGGGTGGCGGGTGGGAAGCAAAGTTCCCCATCATCAGCCTCTAGTTTGAACCGTACATAGTTCAGTTGTGAGTCCCCCACCACGGACAAGTTCTTTAATGAGTTCAGCACATCACCCAAGTGCGAGTGCTGGAAGATGTCTGCAGCACTAAACTCGAAGATCGATAAGCGATCAAGTTCGGTATACGCGGACTCACATGGTTCTTAACTTATACCCGGAGAAGAGTCTGGAGTTCCGGTGACACGAGTATTGCGTGAGGTTAAGTCTATGTGCGGCTCCAACGCCGGGGAATCTGTGGCCTCTGCGGTGGGGTTGAGCCTCCAATCCTTGGATGCCACAGTGTGCTCTAGATCTAAGGCCAGAGTGGTCACAGGAGCTATCTCCTGGATGCGGTCTGATGACAGATTTAGGTCATGTTCGTCAAGGTGACCAGGAGCAGTCGCCGTGGCAGGAATCCGGAGAAAGGTTTTTCCTTGGACAGCGTCATTGTCGACGATTGAAGGGGCGATCGAACCTTTTGGGGATGGCACAATGGAACTCTCAATCAAAGCACCAATGCCGGTGTCAAAACCGGCGGATCACGGGTAGGGGGTCCTGAACTGTGCGTCTAAGGTCGCTGGTAATAGGAGATAGGGGACACAAGGTCGGTTACAAAGGAAAGGAATCTACATATTCGGTCACCAAGCTTGCCTTCCACGCCAAGGAGAGTCCCATCCAGACACAGGTGCAGTCTTCGGTCTTCGTATCTTCACAGCCCATCAGTCCGGCCCATGCCTAACAGGCCGGACGCCCGAGGACCCCTTAGTCCAGGACTCCCTCACCCTCGCCGAGGCTCGACTCGGGAGGGGCGCGCGAGGACCAAGTCCGGGGGACCTGGCTGGGTAGCGTACGCTTGGGCATGACCCGAGCGCAGCCCCCGTGCCCAGCCCCCTCACGCGACTCTCCCGAGGGGAGGTGTTGCTATGAGGCCAGACACTGAGCTCAAGGGCTCCCTGAGGTTGATACAACCGCAAGGCCGCCCTCAGTTGTTTATCACCAGCGCGGAGCATAGCGCTTCCGCACTTGCACGGGCATAGCTGCTCCTCGGCAGTGTCAATGGCCAACTCGGAGCATGGTGCTTCCAATGGTATGTGGGAGGCGACTCCCAACTGCGGAGAGCCCCCGGGGCGTGTACAATCCCGCCCTGACACATGGCTTGCACGGCAGGGCTAGATGAGGTGTGTATGGGCACTCGTGAGCCAGCGCTGGACTCATGTGGCCCTACGTCAAGGCGGGTTCTGATTCGTCCATTTTGCATCATGCTTTTATATAGATATTTATTGCTTTATGGGCTGTTATTACACGTTATGTCACAATACTTATGCCTTTTCTCTCTTATTTTAAAAGATTTACATGAAGAGGGAGAATGCCGGCAGCTGGAATTCTGGGCTAGAAAAGGAGCAAATATTACAGACCTATTTTGCACAGTTCCAAAAGTCCTGAAACTTCATGGAAGTTATTTTTGGAATTAATAAAAAAATACTGGCGAAAGAATCCACCAGAGGGAGCCCACACCTTGGCCACTAGGGTGGGGGGCGCGCCCTACCCCCTGGGGGCGCCCCCTGCCTCGTGGGCCCCCTAGCAGGCCACCGGTGCCCATCTTCTGCTATATGAAGTCTTTTACCCTAGAAAAAAATCATAAGCAAGCTTTTGGGAAGAAACTTCGCCGCCACGAGGCGGAACCTTGACGGAACCAATCTAGGGCTCCGGCAGAGCTGTTCTGGCCGGAAAACATCCCTCCGGGAGGGGGAAATCATCGCCATTGTCATCACCAACAATCCTCTCATCGGGAGGGGGTCAATCTCCGTCAACATCTTCACCAGCACCATCTCCTCTAAAACCCTAGTTCATCTCTTGTATCCAATCTTTGTCCCAAAGCCTCAGATTGGTACCTGTGGGTTGCTAGTAGTGTTGATTACTCCTTGTAGTTGATGCTAGTTGGTTTATTTGGTGGAAGATCATATGTTCAGATCCTTTATGCATATTAATACCCCTCTGATTATGAACATGAATATGATTTGTGAGTAGTTACGTTTGTTCCTGAGGGCATGGGTGAAGTCTTGCTATAAGTAGTCACTTGAATTTGGTATTAGTTCGATATTTTGATGAGATGTATGTTATCTCTCTTCCAATGGTGTTATATGAACGTCAACTACATGAAACTTCACCATTATTTGGGCCTAGAGGAAGGCACTGGGAAGTAATAAGTAGATGATGGGTTACTAGAGTAATAGAAGCTTAAACCCTAGTTTATGAGTTGCTTCGTAAGGGGCTGATTGGGATCCATATGTTTCATGCTATGGTTAGGTTTACCTTAATACTTCTTTTGTAGTTGCGGATGCTTGCAATAGGGGTTTATCATAAGTGGGATTCTTGTCCAATAAAGGGCAGCACCCAAGCACCGGTCCACTCACATAGCAAATTATCAAAGTAACGAACCCAAATCATATGAGCGTGATGAAAACTAGCTTGACAATAATTCCCATGTGTCCTCGGGAGCGCTTTTCTCTATATAAGAGATTGTCCAATCTTGTCCTTTGCTACAAACTGGGCCATCTTGCTGCACCTTGTTTACTTTCATTACTTGTTACCCATTACAAATTACCTTATCACAAAACTATTTATTACCGATAATTTCAGTGCTTGCAGAGAATACCTTACTAAAAACTACTTATCATTTCCTTATGCCCCTCGTTGGGTTCGACATTCTTACTTATCGAAAGGACTACAATAGATCCCCTATACTTGTGGGTCATCAAGACTCTTTTCTGGTGCTGTTGCCGGGGAGTAAAGCGCCTTTGGTAGGTGGAATTTGGTAAGGAAAAATTTATATAGTGTGCTGAAATTTACTGTCGCTTGTTACTATGGAAAATAATCCTCTGAGGGGCTTGTTCGGGGTATCTTCACCCCGACCAGTAGAGCAAAGAGTTGCTCCTCAACCTACTGAACCTACTGAAAGTGTTTACTTTCAAATGCCTTCGGGTATGATAGATAAACTACTAGCTAATCCTTTTACAGGAGATGGAACATTACATCCCGATTTGCACCTAATCTATGTGGATGAAGTTTGTAAATTATTTAAGCTTGCAGGTATGCCCGAGGATGTTATCAAGAAGAAGGTCTTCCCTTTATATTTGAAGGGAGAGGCATTGACATGGTTTAGGCTATGTGATGATATGGGATCATGGAACTACAACTGATTGAAATTGGAATTTCATCAGAAGTTTTATCCTATGCATCTTGTTAATCGTGATCGTAATTATATATATAATTTTTGGCCTCGCGAAGGAGAAAGCATCGCTCAAACTTGGGGGAGGCTTAAGTCAATGTTATATTCATGCCCCAATCATGAGCTCTCAAGATAAATGATTATTCAAAAATTTTATGCTCGGCTTTCTCTTAATAATCGCTCCATGCTCGATACTTCTTGTACTGGCTCTTTTATGATGAAGACTATTGAATTCAAATGGGATTTATTGGAAAGAATTAAACGCAACTCTGAAGATTGGGATCTTGAAGAAGGTAAGGAGTCAAGTATAACACCTAAGTTCGACTGTGTTAAATCTTTTATGGATACCAATGTTTTCCGTGAATTTAGCACTAAATATGGACTTGACTCTGAGATAGTAGCTTCTTTCTGTGAATCCTTTGCTACTCATGTTGATCTCCCAAAGGAGAAGTGGTTTAAATATAATCCTCCCACTGAAGTAAAAGTAGTCGCACCTATTAAAGTTGAAGAAAAGACTATCACTTATAATGATCCTGTCGTTCCTACTGCTTATATTGAGAAACCACCTTTCCCTGTTAGAATAAAGGATCATACTAAACCTTCAACTGTGGTCAACAAAAATAATATTAGGACACCCAAACCCCCTGAGCAAATTAAAGTTGAACCTAGTATTGCTATGGTTAAAGATCTCTTGGCTGATAATACTGATGGGCATGTTATTTACTTCTGTAATGAAGCTGCTAGAATTACTAGACCTGATACTAAAAATAAACATAGACCTGTTGTAGGCATGCCTATTATTTCTGTTAGGATAGGAGATCATTGTTATCATGGCTAATGTGATATGGGTGCTAGTGCAAGTGCAATAACTCACTCTTTATACAAATAAATTATGCATGATATTGCACCTGCTGAGTTAGAGGAAATTGATGTTACAATTAAGCTTGCCAATAGAGACACTATTTCACGAGTTGGGATTGTTAGAGATGTTGAAGTATTGTGTGGGAAAGTTAAATATCCTGTTGATTTTCTTGTTCTTGGTTCCCCAAAAGATAGCTTTTGTCCCATCATATTTGATAGACCCTTCTTTAATACTGTTAATGCTAGGATAGATTGCAAAAAGGATGTTGTTACTATTGGTTTGGGGGATATGTCTCATGAGTTTAACTTTGCTAAATTTTGTAGACAACCCCATGATAAAGAATTGCCTAGTAAATATGAAATTATTGGTCCTGCTTCTATTGCCGTGCCTCCTAGTGATCCTTTAGAACAATATTTGCTAGACCATGAAAATGATATGTTTATGACTGAAAGAAGGGAAATAGATGAAGTATTCTTTAAACAAGGACCTATCTTGAAACACAACTTGCCTGTTGAAATCCTAGGGGTCCTCCTCCACCCAAGGGTGATCCCATGTTTGAGCTTAAACCATTACCTGATACTCTTAAATATGCTTATCTTGATGAAAAGAAGATATATCCTGTTATTATTAGTGCTAACCTTTCAGAGCATGAAGAAAAGAAATTATTGAAAACTCTGAAGAAGCACCGTGCTCCTATAGGATATACTCTTGATGATCTTAAGGGCATCAGTCCAACTCTATGCCAACACAAAATAAAATTGGGAAAAGACACTAAACCAGTTGTTGATCACCAACGACGGTTAAATCCTAAGATAAAAGAAGTGGTAAGGAAAGAAATACTAAAGCTTCTGGAGGCAGGTATAATTTATCCCATTGCTGATAGTCAGTGGGTAAGTCATGTCCATTGTGTCCCTAAGAAGGGAGGTATTACTGTAGTTCCTAATCATAAAGAGGAATTGATCCGACAAAGAATTGTTATAGGTTATAGAATGGTAATTGATTTCCGCAAATTAAATAAAGCTACTAAAAAGGATCATTACCCTTTACCTTTTATTGATAAAATGCTAGAAAGATTATCCAAACATACACATTTTTGCTTTCTAGATGGTTATTCCGATTTCTCTCAAATACGTGTGTCAAAAGAGGATAAAAAAGACCACTTTTACTTGCCCTTTCGGTACCTTTGCTTATAGACGTATGCCTTTTGGTTTATGTAATGCACCTGCTACCTGTCAAAGATGCATGATGGCCATATTCTTTGATTTTTGTGAAAAGATATTTGAGGTTTTCATGGATGATTTCTCCATATATGGAACTTCTTTTGATGATTGCTTGAGCAGCCTTGATCGAGTTTTGCAGATATGTGAAGAAACTAACCTTGTCTTGCATTGGGAGAAGTGCCACTTTTTTATGGTTAATGAAGGTATTGTCTTGGGGCATAAAATTTCTGAAAGAGGTATTAAAGTTGACAAAGCTAAAGTTGATGCTATTAAAAAGATGACGTGTCCCAAGGACACTAAAAGTATAAGAAGTTTCCTTGGTCATGCTGGTTTTTATAGGAGGTTCATTAAGGACTTCTCTAAAATCTCCAGGCTTCTGACTAATCTCTTACAAAAAGATATTCCTTTTGTATTTGATGATGATTGTGTACAAGCATTTGAAATACTTAAGAAAGCAATGATTTCTGCACCTATTGTTCAGCCACTTGATTGGAATTTACCCTTTGAAATTATGTGTGATGCTAGTGATTATGTTGTAGGTGTTGTTCTAGGACAAAGAGTTGATAAGAAATTAAATGTTATACAATATGCTAGTAAAACTCTAGACAATGCCCAGAGGAATTATGCTACTACTGAAAAAGAATTTTCAGTAGTTGTATTTGCTTGTGATAAGTTCAGACCTTATATTGTTGATTCTAAAGTAATTGTTCACACTGATCATGCTGCTATTAAATACCTTATGGAAAATAAAGATGCTAAACCTAGACTTATTAGATGGGTTCTCCTACTACAATAATTTGATTTGCATATTATTGATAGAAAGTGAGCAGAGAACCCCGTTGCAGACAACTTGTCTAGGTTAGAGAATGTTCTTGATGACCCACTACCTATTGATGATATCTTTCTTGATGAACAATTAGATGTCATAAATGCTTCTTGTAGTGCTCCATGGTATGCTGATTATGCTAATTATATTGTTGCTAAATTTATATGACCTAGCTTCACATACCAGCAAAAGAAAAAGTTTTTCTATGATTTAAGATATTAGATGGTGTTATTAGATGTTCTATACCTGAGCATGAACAAGAACAGATGCTACACAAGTGTCACTCCGAAGCTTATGGAGGACACCACGCTGGAGATAGAAATGCACATAAGGTATTGCAATCCGGTTTTTATTGCCGTACTCTCTTCAAAGATGCCCGTAAGTTTGTCTTATCTTGTGATGAATGTCAAAGAATTGGTAATATTAGTAGACGTCAAGAAATGCCTATGAATTATTCACTCGTTATTGAACCATTTGATATTTGGGGCTTTGATTATGGGACCGTTTCCTTCCTCTAACGGCTATACACATATTTTAGTTGCTGTTGATTACGTTACTAAGTGGGTAGAAGCTATTCTAAGTAATAGTGCTAATCATAACACCTCTATTAAGATGCTTAAAGAAGTTATTTTTCCGAGGTATGGAGTCCCTAGATATTTAATGACAGATGGTGGTTCACATTTTATTCATGGTGCTTTTCGTAAAATGCTTGCTAAGTATGATGTTAATCATAGAATTGCATCTCCATACCACCCGAAGTCTAGTGGTCAAGTAGAACTTAGTAATAAAGAGCTCAAATTAATTTTGCAAAAGACTGCTAATAGATCTAGAAAGAATTGGTCCAAGAAGCTTCATGATGCATTATGGGCCTATAGAACTGCATATAAAAAACCTATGGGTATGTCTCCGCATAAAATGGTTTATGGAAAAGCATGTCACTTACCTCTCGACCTAGAACATAAGGCATATTGGGCCATTAAAGAGCTCAATTATGATTTCAAACATGTCGGTGAGAAGAGGCTAGTTGACATTAGCTCACTTGATAAATGGAGAACTCAGGCCTATGAGAATGCCAAACTGTTTAAAGAGAAGGTTAAAAGATGGCATGACAAAAGGATACAAAAGTGTGAGTTTAATGTAGGTGATTATGTGTTTCTATTCAATTCTCGTTTAAGATTTTTTGCAGGAAAACTTCTCTCTAAATGGGAAGGTCCTTACGTTATCGAGGAGGTCTATCATTCCGGTGCCATAAAAATCATCAACTTAGAAGGCACAAATCCAAAGGTGGTGAACGGTCAAAAAATCAAACATTATATCTCAGGTAATCCTATAAATGTTGAAACTAATGTTATTAAAACTGTAACCGCGGAGGAATACATAATAGAAACTTTCCAGAACGTTTCAAGCTCCGAAAAGGAATAGGTATGTGGTACGGTAAGTAAACCGACTCCAAAACAGTCATAATGGCAATTTTTCTCCGTTTTGGAATATTTAAGAAAATAGAAAAATAAGAAGTAGTCCGGGAAGGACACGAGGCTTCCATGAGGGTGGAGGGCGTGCCCTACCCCCTGGGCGCGCCCCCTACCTCGTGGGCACCTCGTGTGCTCTCCGGACTCTGTTTTCTTGCATGATACTTCTTTTACTCGGTAAAAATACATTATATAACCCCCCAAAGGTTTTAACCATCGTACCACGCAAATATCCTCTATTTTTGTTTCGAGCTGTTTGTGCTGCAGATTAGAGCAAGATGTCATCTAAAAAATCAGTCGGGGAGAGCCGGGTGTCTAATCCGACACCAGGACCAAGAGCAAGCAGTGATACTGACCACTTTGGGGCATCAACGGAGGAAGAGATGGAAGCCGACTTGAAAGGGATAGATGCCATGGAGGAGGATCAAGAAGTTACTTCCCGTTTCCGAGTCGGATTCACGATGGGGAAACTACAGAGCTCAGCCATCCCAACCTCGGTCATCCCTTCCAATGTTAAATTTCTCTCTTATGAAAATATGAAAAAAGAGTGTTACTTGTTCTCCCGCAGCTATGCAACATCCATGGGTGAAAGGAGCTTTAACCGTCACGGGTAAGCTCTGTAAGGAAATAATGGATCTTAAGCAGCAAGTTAGTAAACTCGAGGAGGAGAATCGTATCCTGAGGGGCATCATCGCCAAGAATATCACATTACCACCTCCGAAGAAGGAGACATAATCACATGTGTATGGGCACTCCCCTTGGCAACTGCCATGCTTGGGGGAGGTGCCCTGGTATTGTATCACAAGCACACTCCTATCTTTACCGTTTTTCTTAGTTCGATCGTTTTAGTAATATCTTGACCTAGTAGAATAAAGGTTTAGTATGATTTAGTTTTGCTTTATGATCCTTCTATGTAATCGAGTCCGTGAGCTATATATAATAAAGATTAGTGTTGAGTCAAGGGCTTGATTATCTTGCTATGATCATGAGGGAATAAAATAAAAAGAAATAATAAAAAGAAATAAAGAGATCATATTGATCTTATGGAGAGTAATGACTTCACATATAAATAGTATGATGAATAAAAGTTGTTGAGAGTTGACAAACATAGTTTTGGTCATCGTTGCAATTAATAGGAAGTAATAAAGAAAGAGAGGTTTTCACATATAAATATACTATCTTGGACATCTTTTATGATTGTGAGCACTCGCTAAAGAGTTGATGTTGGACAAGGAAGACAACGTAATGAGTTATGCTCTCTTATATCTGAAATAAAGTATATTGTCATGGATCATCCAACATGTTGAGCTTGCCTTTACCCATCATGCTAGCCAAATTCTTTGCACCAAGTAGAGATACTACTTGTGCTTCCAAATATCCATAAACCCAGTTTTGCCATGAGAGTCCACCATACCTACCTATGGTTTGAGTAAGATCCTTCAAGTAAGTTGTCATCGTTACATGCAATAAAAATTGCTCTCTAAATATGTATGATTTATTAGTATGGAGATAATAAGCTTTATACGATCTTGTGATGTGGTAGCAATAAAAGCGACGGACTGCATAATAAAGGTCCATATTACAAGTGGCAATATAAAGTGACATTCTTTTGCATTAAGATTTCATGCATCCAACCATAAAAGAACATGACAACCTCTGCTTCCCTCTATGAAGGGCCTATCTTTTACTTTTGTCTTATTCCTTATGCAAGAGTCATGGTGATCTTCACCTTTTCTATTTTTTACATTTTATCCTTTGGCAAGCACCTTGTCTTGGAGAGATCCTGATATAGATATATATATCCAATTGGATGTAAGTTAGCATGAATTATTATTGTTGACATTACCCTTGAGGTAGAAGGTTGGGAAGCAACACTATAAGCCCCTATCTTTCTCTGTGTCCGATTGAAACTCCATACCCATAAGTATTGCGTGAGTGTTAGCAATTGTAAAAGACTAAATGATAGTTGAGTATGTGGACTTGCTAAAAACCTCTTATATTGACTCTTTCCGATGTTATGATAAATTGCAATTGCTTCAATGACCGAGATCATAGTTTGTTAGTTCTCAATGAAGTTTCTGATTCGTACTTGACATTGTGAATAGATTATTACTTGAGCATAAGAAACGATATGACAATATCCATATATGTTGCTGTTATAAGAATGATCATGATGCCCTCATGTCCGTATTTTATTTTATCGACACCTCTATCTCTAAACATGTGGACATATTTATCGTTATCGGCTTCTGCTTGAGGACAAGCAAGCTCTAAGCTTGGGGGAGTTCATACGTACATTTTGCATCATGCTTTTATATCGATATTTATTGCTTTATGGGCTGTTATTACACGTTATGTCACAATACTTATGCCTTTTCTCTCTTATTTTACAAGCTTTACATGAAGAGGGAGAATGCCGGCAGCTAGAATTCTGGGCTGGAAAAGGAGCAAATATTAGAGACATATTCTGCACAGCTCCAAAAGTCCTGAAACTTCACGGAAGTTATTTTTGGAATTAATAAAAAATACTGGTGAAAGAATCCACCAGGGGGCCCACACCTTGGCGCGCCCCCTGCCTCGTGGGCCGCCTGGCAGGCCTCCGGTGCCCATCTTCTGCTATATGAAGTCTTTAACCCTCGAAAGAATCATAAGCAAGCTTTCGGGAAGAAACTCCATCGCCACAAGGCGGAACCAATCTAGGGCTCCAGCAGAGCTGTTCTGCCGGGGAAACATCCCTCCGGGAGGGGGAAATCATCGCCATCGTCATCACCAACGATCCTCTCATCGGGAGGGGGTCAATCTCCAACAACATCTTCACCAGCACCATCTCCTCTAAAACCCTAGTTCATCTCTTGTATCCAATCTTTGTCCCAAAGCCTCAGATTGGTACCTGTGGGTTGCTAGTAGTGTTGATTACTTCTTGTAGTTGATGCTAGGTGGTTTATTTGGTGGAAGATCATATCTTCAGATCCTTTATGCATATTAATACCTTCTGATTATGAACATGAATATGATTTGTGAGTAGTTACGTTTGTTCCTGAGGACATGGGAGAAGTCTTGCTATAAGTAGTCATGTGAATTTGGTATTTGCTCGATATTTTGATGATATGTATGTTGTCTCTCCTCTAGCGGTGTTATGTGAATGTCGACTACATGACACTTCACCATTATTTGTGCCTAGAGGAAGGCATTGGGAAGTAATAAGTAGATGACGGGTTGCTAGAGTGACAGAAGCTTAAACCCTAGTTTATGAGTTGCTTCGTAAGGGGCTGATTTGGATCCAGATGTTTCATGCTATGGTTAGATTTACCTTAATACTTCTTTTGTAGTTGCGGATGCTTGCAATAGGGGTTAATCACAAGTGGGATGCTTGTCCAAGAAAAGGCAGCACCCAAGCACCGGTCCACCCACATACCAAATTATCAAAGTAACGAATGCGAATCATATGAGCGTGATGAAAACTAGCTTGACGATAATTCACATGTGTCCTCGGGAGCGCTTTTCTCTATATAAGAGTTTGTCCAGGGTTGCCCTTTGCTACAAAAAGGATTGGGCCATCTTGGTGCACCTTGTTTACTTTCATTACTTGTTACCTGTTAAAAATTACCTTATCACAAAACTATGTGTTACTGATAATTTCAGTGCTTGCAGAGAATACCTTACTGAAAACCGCTTTTCATTTCCTTCTGCTCCTTGTTGGGTTCGACACTCGTACTTATTGAAAGGACTACGATAGATCCCCTATACTTGTGGGTCATCAGGTTGTGCCTGTTCTTGGTTCTTGATGGTTGTGGCGGTCCTGCGAGATGGTTAGACAACCTGCACCGAATGAATCCCCTAAGGTTATCGCATGAGAAGGCCAAGCACCAACGACCCCAGGAGGTGACGTGAATGGGGCCGGCCCGCTAGACAGAGCTCAACCGTTGGATTTATCGTTGCTGCAGGGACGGGCCCGAGCACAGACGTCGTGCCTAGCCTTCTTATGCGAAGGGTCCTGAAGAAAGACGATGGGGCTTCCATGGTGGGTGACAATCAAGGAGGTGATAACCATAGATAGACTATGCATGGAAAGAAAACTAGCTCAGATACATGCAAGAACGATATATGCCACTGGGTTGGACTTGAGCGACTTGGGGATGATGCAGCCCGAGGGGCGCTCCCAGCAGAGTAAGCTAAAGACATAAAAAAGGGATACATGCCGCAAGGATGGGCCCACGCGGCCTGGGAGTGATGCGGCCAAGAGGGCGCTCCCAGCTAAATAAACTTGTAAAATGTCACCTAGTTCTGTTGTCGAAGGGGTGTTGGGGTAGCTGAAGATGCGTGGTCAAGGGGTTGCCCCTCACGAGCCACCGGGGGCCTGAAGGAAATATGCCCTAGAGGCAATAATAAAGTTATTATTTATTTCCTCATATCATGATAAATGTTTATTATTCATGCTAGAATTGTAGAACCCGGAAACATAATACATGTGTGAATACATAGACAAACATAGTGTCACTAGTATGCCTCTACTTGACTAGCTCCTAAATCAAAGATGGTTAAGTTTCCTAACCATAGACATGAGTTGTCATTTGATTAATGGGATCACATCATTAGGAGAATGATGTGATTGACTTGACCCATTCTGTTAGCTTAGCACTTGATCGTTTAGTATGTTGCTATTGCTTTCTTCATGACTTATACATGTTCCTATGACTATGAGATTATGTAACTCCTGTTTACCGGAGGAACATTTTGTGTGCTACCAAACGTCACAACGTAACTGGGTGATTATAAAGGTGCTCTACAGGTGTCTCCAAAGGTACTTGTTGAGTTGACGTATTTCGAGATTAGGATTTGTCACTCTGATTGTCGGAGATGTATCTCTTGGCCCTCTCGGTAATGCACATCACTATAAGCCTTGCAAGCAATGTAGCTAATGAGTTAGTTACGAGATGATGCATTACATAACGAGTAAATAGACTTTCCGGTAACGAGATTGAACTAGGTATTGGATACCGACGATCGAATCTCGGGCAAGTAACATACCGATGACAAAGGGAACAACGTATGTTGTTATGCGGTTTGACCGATAAAGATCTTCGTAGAATATGTAGGAACCAATATGAGCATCCAGGTTCCGCTATTGGTTATTGACAGGAAACGAGTCTCGGTCATGTCTACATAGTTCTCGAACCCATAGGGTCCACACGCTTAAGGTTTTGTTGACAGTTTTATTATTAGTTTATGACTTTTGATGTACCGAAGGTTGTTTGGAGTCCCGGATGTGATCATGGACATGACGAGGAGTCTTGAAATGGTCGAGACATAAAGATCGATATATTGGACGACTATATTTGGACACCGGAAAGGTTCCGGGTGAGATTGGGACAATACCAGATCTCCGGGAGGTTATCGGAACCCCCCGGGAGGTATATGGGCCTTATTGGGCCTTAGTGGAATGGAGGGAGAAGACGCAAAGGAGGGGGCGCCCCCCCCCCCAAGCCCAATCCGAATTGGGAGGGGGGCCGGCCCCCCTTTCCTTCTTCCCTCCCCCTCTTCCTTCCCTCTCCTACCCCTAATAGGAAAGGGGGGAGTCCTACTCCTGGTTGGGGTTGGACTCCCCCCTAGGGCGCGCCACCACCTTGGCCGGCCCCCTCCTCCACTCCTTTATATATGAGGGATGGGGGCACCCCATAGACACAACAATTGATCTCTTGATCTCTTAGCGTGTGCGGTGCCCCCCTCCACCACAGTCCTCGATAATATTGTAGCGGTGCTTAGGCGAAGCCCTGCGACGGTAGAACATCAAGATCGTCACCACGCCGACGTGCTGACGGAACTCATCCCCGACATTCTACTAGATCAGAGTACGGGGATCGTCATCGATCTGAACATGTGCTAGAACTCGGAGGTGCCGTAGTTTCGGTGCTTAATCGGTCGGGCCGTGAAGACGTACGACTACATCAACCACGTTGTTCTAACGCTTCCGCTTTCGGTCTACGAGGGTACGTGGACAACACTCTCCCCTCTCATTGCTATGCATCACCATGATCTTGCGTGTGCGTAGGATTTTTTTTTGAAATTACTACGTTCCCCAACAGTGGTATCCGGGCCTATATGTGTTGATGTTATAAGCACGAGTAGAACACAAGTGAGTTGTGGGCGATAGAAGTCATACTGCTTACCAACATATCATACTTTGGTTCAGCGGTATTGTTGGATGAAGCGGCCCGGACCGACATTACACGTACACTTACGCGAGACTAGTTTTACTGCCGTGCTTTGCACACAGGTGACTAGCGGGTGTCTGTTTCTCCAACTTTAGCTGAACCGAGTGTGGCTACGCCCGGTCCTTGCGAAGGTTAAAACAACACTAACTTGACGAACTATCATTGTGGTTTTGAAGCGTAGGTAAGAACGGTTCTTGCTAAGCCCATAGTAGCCATGTAAAACTTGCAACAACAAAGTAGAGGACATCTAACTTGTTTTTGCAGGGCATCTTGTGATGTGATATGGTCAAGACGTGATGCTATATTTTATTGTATGAGATGATCATGTTTTGTAACCGAAGTTATCGGCAACTGGCAGGAGCATATGGTTGTCGCTTTATTGTATGAAATGCAATCGCCCTGTAATTGCTTTACTTTATCACTAAGCGGTAGCGATAGTCGTAGAAGCAATAGTTGGCGAGACGACAACGATGCTACGATGGAGATCAAGGTGTCGCATCGGTGACGATGGTGATCATGACGGTGCTTCGGAGATGGAGATCACAAGCACAAGATGATGATATCCATATCATATCACTTATATTGATTGCATGTGATGTTTTCTTTTATACGTCTTATCTTGCTTTGATTGACGGTAGCATTATAAGATGATCTCTTACTAAATTTCAAGATAAAAGTGTTCTCCCTGAGTATGCACCGTTGGCAAAGTTCATCGTGTCCAGACACCACGCGATGATCGGGTGTCATAAGCTCTACGTCCATCTACAATGGGTGCAAGCCAGTTTGGCACACGCAGAATACTCAGGTTAAACTTGACGAGCCTAGCATATGCAGATATGGCCTCGGAACACTAAGACCGAAAGGTCGAGCGTGAATCATATAGCAGATATGATCAACATAGTGGTGTTCACCATTGAAAACTACTCCATTTCACGTGATGATCGGTTATGGTTTACTTGATTTGGATCACGTGATCACTTAGATGATTAGAGAGATGTCCATCTAAGTGGGAGTTCTTAAGTAATATGATTAATTGAACTTAAATTTATCATGAACTTAGTACCTGATAGTATTTTGCTTGTCTATGTTTGTTGTAGATAGATGGCTCGTGCTATTGTTCCGTTGAATTTTAATGCGTTCCTTGAGAAAGCAAAGTTGAAAGCTGCCGGTAGCAATTACACGGACTGGGTCCGTAACTTGAGGATTATCCTCATTGCTGCACAGAAGGATTACGTCCTGGAACCACCGCTGGGTGCCAAACCTGCTGCAAGAGCAAAACCAGATGATGTGAGCGCTGGCAGAGCAAAGCTGATGACTACTCGATAATTCAGTGTGCCATGCTTTACGACTTAGAACCGGGACTTCAACGACGTTTTGAACGTCATGGAGCATATGAGATGTTCCAGGAGTTGAAGTTAATATTTCAAGCAAATGCCCGGATTGAGAGATATGAAGTCTCCAATAAGTTCTATAGCTGCAAGATGGAGGAGAATAGTTCTGTCAGTGAGCATATACTCAGAATATCTGGGTATAAAAATATCTTGATTCAACTGGGAGTTAATCTTCCGGATGATAGCGTCATTGACAGAATTCTTCATTCACTGCCACCAAGCTACAAGAGCTTCGTGATGAACTATAATATGCAAGGGATGGAAAAGACAATTCCCGAGCTCTTCACAGTGCTAACTGCGGAGGTAGAAATCAAGAAGGAGCATCAAGTGTTGATGGTCAATAAGACCACCAGTTTCAAGAAAAAGGGCAAAGGGAAAAGGAAGGGGAACTTCAAGAAGAACAGCAAACAAGTTGCTGATCAAGAGAAGAAACCCAAGTCTGGACCTAAGCCTGAGACTGAGTGCTTCTACTGCAAGCAGACTGGTCACTGGTAGCGGAACTGCCCCAAGTATTTGGGGGTAAGAAGGATGGCAGGGTGAACAAAGGTATATGTGATATACATGTTATTGATGTGTACCTTACCAGAGCTCGCAGTAGCACCTGGGTATTTGATACTGGTTCTGTTGCTAATATTTGCAACTCGAAACAGGGACTACGGATTAAGCGGACACTGGCTAAGGACGAGGTGACGATGCACGTGGGAAATGGTTCCAAAGTCGATGTGATCGCCGTCGGCACGCTACCTATACATCTACCTTCGGGATTAGTTTTAGACCTAAATAACTATTATTTGGTGCCAGCATTGAGCTTGAACATTATATCTGGATCTTCTTTGATGCGAGACGGTTATTCATTTAAATCTGAGAATAATGGTTGTTCTATTTGTATGAGTAATATCTTTTATGGTCATGCACCTTTAAAGAGTGGTCTATTTTTGATGAATCTCGATAGTAGTGATACACATATTCATAATGTTGAAGCCAAAAGATGCAGAGTTGATAATGATAGTGCAACTTATTTGTGGCACTGCCATTTAGGTCATATTGGTGTAAAGCGCATAAAGAAACTCCATACTGATGGACTTTTGGAATCACTTGATTATGAATCACTTGGTACTTGCGAACCATGCCTCATGGGCAAGATGACTAAAACGCCGTTCTCCGGTACTATGGAGAGAGCAACTGATTTGTTGGAAATCATACATACTGATGTGTGTGGTCCAATGAATGTTGAGGCTCATGGCGGATATCGTTATTTTCTCACCTTCACAGATGATTTGAGCAGATATGGGTATATCTACTTAATGAAACATAAGTCTAAAACATTTGAAAAGTTCAAAGAATTTCAGAGTGAAGTTGAAAATCATCGTAACAGGAAAATAAAATTTCTACGATCTGATCGTGGAGGAGAATATTTGAGTTACGAGTTTGGTTAACATTTGAAGCAATGCGGAATAGTTTCGCAACTCACACCACCAGGAACACCACAGTGTAATGGTGTGTCCGAACGTCGTAATCGTACTTTACTAGATATGGTGCGATCGATGATGTCTCTTACTGATTTACCGCTATCATTTTGGGGTTATGCTTTAGAGACGGCCGCATTCACGTTAAATAGGGCACCATCAAAATCCGTTGAGACGACGCCTTATGAACTGTGGTTTGGCAAGAAACCAAAGTTGTCGTTTCTTAAAGTTTGAGGCTGCGATGCTTATGTGAAAAAGCTTCAACCTGATAAGCTCGAACCCAAATCGGAGAAATGTGTCTTCATAGGATACCCAAAGGAAACTGTTGGGTACACCTTCTATCACAGATCCGAAGGCAAGAGATTTGTTGCAAAGAATGGATCCCTTCTAGAGAAGGAGTTTCTCTCCAAAGAAGTGAGTGGGAGGAAAGTAGAACTTGATGAGGTAACTATACCTGCTCCTTTATTGAAAAATAGTTCATCACAGATACCGGTTCATGTGACGACTACACCAATAAGTGAGGAAGCTAATGATGATGATCATGAAACTTCAGAACAAGTTACTACAGAACCTCGTAGGTCAACCAAAGTAAGATCCGCGCCAGAGTGGTATGGTAATCCTATTTTGGAGGTCATGTTACTTGACCATGGTGAACCTACGAACTATGAGGAAGCGATGATGAGCCCAGTTTCCGCAAAATGGCTTGAAGCCATGAAATCTGAGATGGGATCCATGTATGAGAACAAAGTGTGGACTTTGGTTGACTTGCCCGATGATCGGCAAGCCATCAAGAATAAATGGATTTTTAAGAAGAAGACTGACGCTGATGGTAATGTTACTGTCTACAAAGCTTGACTTGTTGCAAAAGCTTTTCGGCAAGTTCAAGGGGTTGACTACGATGAGACTTTCTCACCCGTAGCGATGCTTAAG
Organism: Triticum timopheevii; assembly: GCA_963921465.1. Taxonomy (NCBI): domain Eukaryota; kingdom Viridiplantae; phylum Streptophyta; class Magnoliopsida; order Poales; family Poaceae; genus Triticum; species Triticum timopheevii. The sequence continues at coordinate 329,145,575 of OY997264.1, forward strand.
TCTGTCCGAATCATGTTAGCCATTGCCGCATTTTATGATTATGAAATTTGGCAAATGGATGTCAAAACTGCATTCCTGAATGGATTTCTAGAAGAAGAATTGTATATGATGCAACCAGAAGGTTTTGTCAGTCCAAAGGATGATAACAAAGTGTGCAAGCTCCAGCGATCCATTTATGGACTGGTGCAAGCCTCTCAGAGTTGGAATAAACGCTTTGATAGTGTGATCAAAGCATATGGTTTTATACAGACTTTTGGAGAAGCCTGTATTTACAAGAAAGTGAGTGGGAGCTCTGTAGCATTTCTAATATTATATGTGGACGACATATTATTGATTGGAAATGATATAGAATTTCTGGATAGCATAAAAGGATACATGAATAAAAGTTTTTCAATCAAAGACCTCGATGAAGCTGCTTACATATTAGGCATCAAGATCTATAGAGATAGATCGAGACGCTTAATTGGACTTTCACAAAGCACATACCTTGATAGAGTTTTGAAAAAGTTCAAAATGGATCAAGCAAAGAAAGGGTTCTTGCTTGTAATACAAGGTGTGAAATTGAGTCAGACTCAATGCCCGACCACTACAGAACATAGTGAGAAATTGAAAGAAGTTCCCTATGCTTCAGCCATAGGCTCTATCATGTATGCAATGCTGTGTACCAGACCTGATGTGTGCCTTGCTATTAGTTTAGCAGGGAGGTACCAAAGTAATCCAGGAGTGGATCACTGGACAGCGGTCAAGAACATCCTAAAATACCTGAAAAGGACTAAGGATATGTTTCTCGTTTATGGAGGTGACAAAGAGCTAGTCATAAATGGTTACGTCGATGCAAGCTTTAACACTGATCCGGACAATTCTAAATCGCAAACCGGATATGTGTTTACATTAAACGGTGGAGCTGTCAGTTCGTGCAGTTCTAAACAAAGCGTCGTAGCGGGATCTACATGTGAAGCGGAGTACATAGCTGCTTCTGAAGCAGCAAATGAAGGAGTCTGGATGAAGGAGTTCATATCCGATCTAGGTGTCGTACCTAGTGCATTGGGTCCAATGAAAATCTTTTGTGACAATACTGGTGCAATTGCATTGGCAAAGGAATCCAGATTTCACAAGAGAACCAAGCACATCAAGAGACTCTTCAATTCCATCCAGGAGCAAGTCCAGGTGCGAGACATAGAGATTTTCAAGATACATACAGATCTGAATGTAGCAGACCCGTTAACTAAGCCTCTTCCACGAGCAAAACATGATCAACACCAAGACTCCATGGGTGTTAGAATCATTACTGTGTAATCTAGATTATTGACTCTAGTGCAAGTGGGAGACTGAAGGAAATATGCCCTAGAGGCAATAATAAAGTTATTATTTATTTCCTCATATCATGATAAATGTTTTTTATTTATGCTAGAATTGTATTACCTAGAAACATAATACATGTGTGAATACATAGACAAACATAGTGTCACTAGTATGCCTCTACTTGACTAGCTCGTAAATCAAAGATGGTTAAGTTTCCTAACCATAGACATGAGTTGTCGTTTGATTAACGGGATCACATCATTAGGAGAATGATGTGATTGACTTGACCAATTCCGTTAGCTTAGCACTTGATCGTTTAGTATGTTGCTATTGCTTTCTTCATGACTTATACATGTTCCTATGACTATGAGATTATGTAAATCTCGTTTACCGGAGGAACACTTTGTGTGCTACCAAACGTCACAACATAACTGGGTGATTATAAAGGTGCTCTACAGGTGTCTCCAAAGGTACTTGTTGAGTTGACGTATTTCAAGATTAGGATTTGTCACTCCGATTGTCGGAGAGGTATCTCTGGGCCCTCGCGGTAATGCACATCACTATAAGCCTTGCAAGCAATGTAGCCAATGAGTTAGTTACGAGATGATGCATTACGTAACGAGTAAAGAGACTTGCCGGTAATGAGATTGAACTAGGTATTGGATACCGACGATCGAATCTCGGGCAAGTAACATACCGATGACAAAGGGAACAACGTATGTTGTTATGCGGTTTGACCGATAAAGATCTTCGTAGAATATGTAGGAGCCAATATGAGCATCCAGGTTCCGCTATTGGTTATTGACCGGAAACGAGTCTCGGTCATGTCTACATAGTTCTCGAACCCGTAGGGTCCGCACGCTTAAGGTTTCGTTGACAGTTTTATTATGAGTTTATGAGTTTTTATGTACCGAAGGTTGTTCGGAGTCCCGGATGTGATCACGGACATGACGAGGAGTCTCGAAATGGTCGAGACATAAAGATCGATATATTGGACGACTATATTTGGACACCGGAAAGGTTCTGGGTGAGATTGGGACAATACTGGATCTCAGGGAGGTTATCGGAACCCCCCGGGAGGTATATGGGCCTTATTGGGCCTTAGTGGAAAGGAGGGAGAAGAAGCAAAGGAGGGGGCGCCCCCCCCCCCCCCAAGCCCAATCTGAATTGGGAGGGGGGCCGGCCCCCCTTTCCTTCTTCCCTCCCCCCTCTTCCTTCCCTCTTCTACACCTAATAGGAAAGGGGGGAGTCCTACTCCCGGTTGGGGTTGGACTCCCCCCGTAGGGCGCGCCACCCCCTTGGCCGGCCCCCTCCTCCACTCCTTTATATAAGGGGGAGGGGGGCACCCCATAGACACAACAATTGATCTCTTGATCTCTTAGCCGTGTGCGGTGCCCCCTCCATCATAGTCCTCGATAATATTGTAGCGGTGCTTAGGCGAAGCCCTGCGACGGTAGACCATCAAGATCGTCACCACGCCGTCGTGCTGACGGAACTCATCCCCGACATTCTGTTGGATCGGAGTACGGGGATCGTCATCGATCTGAATGTGTGCTAGAACTTGGAGGTGCCGTAGTTTTGGTGCTTAATCGGTCGGGCCGTGAAGACGTACGACTACATCAACCGCGTTGTTCTAACGCTTCTGCTTTCAGTCTACGAGGGTACGTGGAGAACACTCTCCCCTCTCGTTGCTATGCATCACCATGATCTTGCGTGTGCGTAGGAATTTTTTTGAAATTACTACATTCCCCAACAGTGGTATCCGAGCCTAGGTTTTATGCGTTGATGTTATATGCACGAGTAGAACACAAGTGAGTTGTGGGCGATACAAGTCATACTGCTTACCAGCATGTCATACTTGGGTTCAACGGCATTGTTGGATGAAGCGGCCCGGACCGACATTACGCGTACGCTTACGCGAGACTGGTTTTACCGCCGTGCTTTGCACATAGGTGACTAGCGGGTGTTTGTTTCTCCAACTTCAGTTGAACCGAGTTTGGCTACGCCCGGTCCTTGCGAAGGTTAAAACATCACTAACTTGACGAACTATCGTTGTGGTTTTGATGCGTAGGTAAGAACGGTTCTTGCTAAGCCCATAGCAGCCACGTAAAACTTGCAACAACAAAGTAGAGTACGTCTAACTTGTTTTTGCAGGGCATCTTGTGATGTGATATGGTCAAGACGTGATGCTATATTTTATTGTATGAGATGATCATGTTTTGTAACCGAAGTTATCGGCAACTGGCAGGAGCCATATGGTTGTCGCTTTATTGTATGAAATGCAATTGCCCTATAATTGCTTTACTTTATCACTAAGCGGTAGTGATAGTCGTAGAAGCAATAAATGGCGAGACGACAATGATGCTACGATGGAGATCAAGGTGTCGCACCGGTGACGATGGTGATCATGACGGTGCTTCGGAGATGGAGATCACAAGCACAAGATGATGATGGCCATATCATATCACTTATATTGATTGCATGTGATGTTTATCTTTTATGCATCTTATCTTGCTTTGATTGATGGTAGCATTATAAGATGATCTCTCACTAAATTTCAAGATAAAAGTGTTCTGCCTCAGTATGCACCGTTGGCAAAGTTCGTCGTGCCCAGACACCACGTGATGATCGGGTGTCATAAGCTCTACGTCCATCTACAATGGGTGCAACCCAGTTTTGCACACATAGAATAGTCAGGTTAAACTTGACGAGCCTAGCATATGCAGATATGGCCTCGGAACACGGAGACCGAAAGGTCGAGCGTGAATCATATAGTAGATATGATCAACATAGTGATGTTCACCATTGAAAACTACTCCATTTCACGTGATGATCGGTTATGGTTTAGTTGATTTGGATCATGTGATCACTTTGATGATTAGAGAGATGTCTATCTAAGTGGGAGTTCTTAAGTAATATGATTAATTGAACTTAAATTTATCATGAACTTAGTACCTGATAGTATTTTGCTTGTCTGTGTTTGTTGTACATAGATGGCTCATGCTATTGTTCCGTTGAATTTTAATGCGTTCCTTGAGAAAGCAAAGTTGAAAGATGATGGTAGCAATTACACGGACTGGGTCCGTAACTTGAGGATTATCCTCATTGCTGCACAGAAGAATTACATCCTGGAAGCACCCCTGGGTGCCAAACCTGCTGCAGGAGGAACACCAGATGTTGTGAACGTCTGGAAGAGCAAAGCAGATGACTACTCGATAGTTCAGTGTGCCATGCTTTACGGCTTAGAACCGGGACTTCAACGACGTTTTGAACGTCATGGAGCATATGAGATGTTCCAGGAGTTGAAGTTAATATTTCAAGCAAATGCCCGGATTGAGAGATATGAAGTCTCCAATAAGTTCTATAGCTGCAAGATGGAGGAGAATAGTTCTGTTAGTGAGCATCTACTCAGAATGTCTGGGTATAACAATCACTTGATTCAACTGGGAGTTAATCTTCCGGATGATAGCGTCATTGACAGAATTCTTCAATCACTGCCAAGAAGCTACAAGAGCTTCGTGATGAACTATAATATGCAAGGGATGGAAAAGACAATTCCCGAGCTCTTCACAATGCTAAAAGCTGCGGAGGTAGAAATCAAGAAGGAGCATCAAGTGTTGATGGTCAATAAGACCACCAGTTTCAAGAAAAAGGGCAAAGGGAAACAGAAGGGGAACTTCAAGAAGAACAGCAAACAAGTTGCTGCTCAAGAGAAGAAACCCAAGTCTGGACCTAAGCCTGAAACTGAGTGCTTCTACTGCAAGCAGACTGGTCACTGGAAGCGGGACTGCCCCAAGTATTTGGCGGATAAGAAGGATGGCAAGGTGAACAAAGGTATATGTGATATACATGTTATTGATGTGTACCTTACCAGAGCTTGCAGTAGCACCTGGGTATTTGATACTGGTTTTGTTGCTAATATTTGCAACTCGAAACAGGGACTACGGATTAAGCGGACACTGGCTAAGGATGAGGTGACGATGCGCATGGGAAATGGTTCCAAAGTCGATGTGATCGCCGTCGGCACGCTACCTCTACATCTACCTTTGGGATTAGTTTTAGACCTAAATAATTGTTATTTGGTGCCAGCGTTGAGCATGAACATTATATCTGGATCTTGTTTGATGCGAGACGGTTATTCATTTAAATCTGAGAATAATGGTTGTTCTATTTATGTGAGTAATATCTTTTATGGTCATGCACCTTCAAAGAGTGGTCTATTTTTGATGAATCTCGATAGTAGTGATACACATATTCATAATGTTGAAGCCAAAAGATGCAGAGTTGATAATGATAGTGCAACTTATTTGTGGCACTGCCGTTTAGGTCATATTGGTGTAAAGCGCATGAAGAAACTCCATACTGATGGACTTTTGGAATCACTTGATTATGAATCACTTGGTACTTGCGAACCATGCCTCATGGGCAAGATGACTAAAATGCCGTTCTCCGGTACTATGGAGAGAGCAACTGATTTGTTGGAAATCATATATACTGATGTATGTGGTCCAATAAATGTTGAGGCTCATGGCGGATATCGTTATTTTCTCACCTTCACAGATGATTTGAGCAGATATGGGTATATCTACTTAATGAAACATAAGTCTGAAATATTTGAAAATTTCAAAGAATTTCAGAGTGAAGTTGAAAATCATCGTAACAAGAAAATAAAATTTCTACGATCTGATCATGGTGGAGAATATTTGAGTTACGAGTTTGGTTTACATTTGAAGCAATGCGGAATAGTTTCGCAACTCATGCCACCCGGAACACCACAACGTAATGGTGTGTCCGAACGTCGTAATCGTACTTTACTAGATATGGTGCGATCTATGATGTCTCTTACTGATTTACCGCTATCATTTTGGGGTTATGCTTTACAGATGGACGCATTCACGTTAAATAGGGCACCATCAAAATCCATTGAGACGACGCCTTATGAATTGTGGTTTGGCAAGAAACCAAAGTTGTCATTTCTTAAAGTTTGGGGCTGCAATGCTTATGTGAAAAAGCTTCAACCTGATAAGCTCGAACCCAAATCGGAGAAATGTGTCTTCATAGGATACCCAAAGGAAACTGTTGGGCACATCTTCTATCACAGATCCGAAGGCAAGACATTTGTTGCAAAGAATGGATCCTTTCTAGAGAAGGAGTTTCTCTCGAAAGAAGTGAGTGGGAGGAAAGTAGAACTTGATGAGGTAACTATACTTGCTCCTTTATTGGAAAATAGTTCATCACAGAAACCGGTTCCTGTGACGACTACACCAATAAGTGAGGAAGCTAATGATGATGATCATGAAACTTCAGAACAAGTTACTACAGAACCTCATAGGTCAATCAGGGTAAGATCCGCGCCAGAGTGGTATGGTAATCCTATTTTGGAGGTCATGTTACTTGACCAAGGCGAACCTACAAACTATGAGGAAGCGATGATGAGCCCAGATTCCGCAAAATGGCTTGAAGCCATGAAATCTGAGATGGGATCCATGTATGAGAACAAAGTGTGGACTTTGGTTGACTTGCCCGATGATCGGCAAGCCATCGAGAATAAATGGATTTTTAAGAAGAAGACTGACGCTGATGGTAATGTTACTGTCTACAAAGCTCGACTTGTTGCAAAAGGTTTTCGACAAGTTCAAGGGGTTGACTACGATGAGACTTTCTCACCCGTAGAGATGCTTAAGTCTGTCCGAATCATGTTAGCCATTGCCGCATTTTATGATTATGAAATTTGGCAAATGGATGTCAAAACTGCATTCCTGAATGGACTTCTGGAAGAAGAATTGTATATGATGCAACCAGAAGGTTTTGTCACTCCAAAGGATGCTAACAAAGTGTGCAAGCTCCAGCAATCCATTTATGGACTGGTGCAAGCCTCTCGGAGTTGGAACAAATGCTTTGATAGTGTGATCAAAGCATATGGTTTTATACAGACTTTTGGAGAAGCCTGTATTTACAAGAAAGTGAGTGGGAGCTCTGTAGCGTTTCTAATATTATATGTGGACGACATATTATTGATTGGAAATGATATAGAATTTCTGGATAGCATAAAAGGATAATTGAATAAAAGTTTTTCAATGAAAGACCTCGGTGAAGCTGCTTACATATTAGGCATCAAGATCTATAGAGATAGATCGAGACGCTTAATTGGACTTTCACAAAGCACATACCTTGATAAAGTTTTGAAAATGTTGGTGTTTTAATTAAACGGTGGAGCTGTCAGTTGGTGTAGTTCTAAACAAACCGTCGTCGTGGGATCTACATGTGAAGCGGAGTACATAGCTGCTTCTGAAGCAGCAAATGAAGAAGTCTGGATGAAGGAGTTCATATCCGATCTAGGTGTCGTACCTAGTGCATCGGGTCTAATGAAAATCTTTTGTGACAATACTGGTGCAATTGCCTTGGCAAAGGAATCCAGATTTCACAAGAGAACCAAGCACATCAAGAGACGCTTCAATTCCATCCGGACCAAGTCCAGGTGGGAGACAGAGATTTGTAGGATATATACAGATCTGAATGTAGCAGACCCATTGACTAAGCCTCTTCCACGAGCAAAACATGATCAACACCAGGACTCCATGGGTGTTAGAATCATTACTGTGTATACTAGATTATTGACTCTAGTGCAAGTGGGAGACTGAAGGAAATATGCCCTAGAGGCAATAATAAAGTTATTATTTATTTCCTCATATCATGATAAATGTTTTTTATTCATGCTAGAATTGTATTACCTGGAAACATAATACATGTGTGAATACATAGACAAACATAGTGTCACTAGTATGCCTCCACTTGACTAGCTCGTAAATCAAAGATGGTTAAGTTTCCTAACCATAGACATGAGTTGTCATTTGATTAACGGGATCACATCATTAGGAGAATGATGTGATTGACTTGGCCAATTCCGTTAGCTTAGCACTTGATCGTTTAGTATGTTGCTATTGCTTTCTTCATGACATATACATGTTCCTATGACTATGAGATTATGTAACTCCCGTTTACCGGAGGAAAACTTTGTGTGCTACCAAACGTTAGAACGTAACTGGGTGATTATAAAGGTGCTCTACAGGTGTCTCCAAAGGTACTTGTTGAGTTGACGTATTTCTAGATTAGGATTTGTCACTCCGATTGTCGGAGAGGTATCTCTAGGCCCTCTCGGTAATACACATCACTATAAGCCTTGCAAGAAATGTAGCTAATGAGTTAGTTACGAGATGATGCATTACGTAACGAGTAAAGAGACTTGCCGGTAACGAGATTGAACTAGGTATTGGATACCGATGATCGAATCTCGGGCAAGTAACATACCGATGACAAAGGGAACCACGTATGTTGTTATGCGGTTTGACCGATAAAGATCTTCGTAGAATATGTAGGAGCCAATATGAGCATCCAGGTTCCTCTATTGGTTATTGACCGAAACGAGTCTCGGTCATGTCTACATAGTTCTCGAACCCGTAGGGTCTGCACGCTTAAGGTTTCGTTGGCAGTTTTATAATGAGTATATGAGTTTTGATGTACCGAAGGTTGTTCAAAGTCCCGTATGTGATCACGGACATGACGAGGAGTCTCGAAATGGTCGAGACATAAAGATCGATATATTGGACGACTATATTTCGACACCGGAAAGGTTCCGGGTCAGATTGGGACAATACCGGATCTCCGGGAGGTTATCGGAACCCCCAGGAGGTATATGGGCCTTATTGGGCCTTAGTGGAAAGGAGGGAGAAGAAGCAAAGGAGGGGGCGCCCCCCCAAGCCCAATCCGAATTGGGAGGGGGGCCGGCCCCCATTTCCTTCTTCCCTCCCCCCTCTTCCTTCCCTCTCCTACTCCTAATAGGAAAGGGGGGAGTCCTACTCCCGGTTGGGGTTGGACTCCCCCCCAGGGCGCGCCACCCCCTTGGCCGGCCCCCTCCTCCACTCCTTTATATACGGGGGAGGGGGCACCCCATAGACACAACAGTTGATCTCTTGATCTCTTAGCCGTGTGCGGTGCCCCCCTCCACCATAGTCCTCGATAATATTGTAGTGGTGCTTAGGCGAAGCCCTACGACGGTAGAACATCAAGATCGTCACCACGCACTAGTGCAGAACCGGGCATTAGCACCGGTTCGTAAGGCCCTATAGTGTCGGTTACATAACCGGCACTAATTAGTGGTCACTAAAGCCCCCCCCCCCTTTAGCACCGGTTCAGCACGAACCGGTGCTAAAGGGCGACCACGTGGCACGAGCCAGCTCCGGGGACCTGGAGCCCTTTAGTACCGGTTTGTAAGACAAACCGGTACTATAAGGTTTGGAGGGTTTTTAGTTTTATGATTTCTTTTTCATTTAATTTTGTGTTTCCATTTTAATTCTTTTTCGTTTGCTGGTATTTTACGATACTACACATTGTACACGTTATGCATATATATATATATATATATATATATATATATATATATATATATATATATATATATATATATATATATATAATTTCTAGTAGAACCAATCATGCATATATATCACATCAATGTCTCACAAATTAAACCACCATATTAATTAATTCACACATACACACATGTACAGATATATACAATTTCTCCTACATATGGATGTTGCCTTCGGAGCTAGTCTAATTGGTGCCTTCGGAGCATGATGACAATTGAAAGTGGTTTTCATTGGGGCGGTAGCGGGTAATAGAATTCTCCATTCGGATTTATGACCTGGTCGAGCAAAAATCCCGCTATTTCCTCTTGAAGTGCTTCTACGCGCTCCGTTTCTATGAGCTTCTCCCACACCTCTTTGAACTGTTAAGAAGGAGATCAATATGCATGTGTATTAGTTGTGTGACTAGCTAGATATCGATAATGGTGTAAAAATTGTGAATAGTGTTCTGACAAGCGTACCCATTGCTGTCTTTGAGATCTGCTCCTTTCGGACGCCATCATGCAAATATTCTCGCAAACGCAGAATGCACACAGATCAGTACCCTGCGCCTGCTTCAGGGCCTTTACGAGAATGGAATTTGATCAGATAAAAATTAATCAAGCATGATAATTAAAGAGATGGCAGCTAGCTAGCTAGCTAGCTAGCTAGCTAGCTAGTACTACTTAATTACTTACCTTGGGTCGTAACCATTCAAGCTTTTGTTTCCACGGGCCGGGCGTGACGCTGATGAATCTTGCCCAAGCCCTGCCCGCCGACAAAGAAAATGAATAAAGGGGTTATTAAATAGTTCATATCATGAAATGACGAACTAAATAGGCCGAGATATATAGTTAATAATGATTGAAATTACCTGTTGACTATCCCATACAAGATGTTAAAGTCAGTTTTTTTTAGACTAGTGAGTCGAGTACTTCAACTGTTCCGTCGTCAACTTTAATGATACACAAGACCCAGTGAAATCTGCATATGCACGCACGTTTACATGTCTTAATTAAGCGGGCATATGTTAGCAAAAACATGTAGCTATAGCTAGTAGGCAAAAACAGAGAATTTGTAGTACAAGACAGTGTGACTCACCCAAAGTGGTAAGGAAGTAGTATATCTTCATTGTATTTGAGGCGCTTCAAGAACTCTAGCATGCTGCTTTCTACTTCCTTTGCATGATGTTCATTTATCTTCCATGTGAATTCATTAACGGTGTTTGGGTCAATGAACCCAATGCCATAGCGTCCACCTTTTCTCATTTCATATATCTTCATCCTGCATAATACCACAAAAAAGAATATATATAGTGAGGATAATTACAGGTAATGATTGATCTCAAAAGGATCACTACAGCTAGCTTGAGACTTAAATTATAGAAAGAAATCACTTACAGACAATAGCAACTGACGATAGATTTGTCGAGTGCTTCCTTATTGTATAACTAAAACAGTTCTAAATACTCAACGGACCCAGCTTTCTCATGGTAGTAATGGTCCTCCTTGACATTCACCATGAGGGACACTCGATCTGAAATCTTGGTAATGTTCATGTACCATTGATGCAATTCATACATTCTCATTGGGAGGTTCTTGACCTTGTCTGGCGCGACCAAAGGTTGGCCCCGGACATATTGCCGTTTTACTTCATCCTCTCTAAGCAAAGGCATGGGCTCGATCTCGAGGAGTTGTCCAACAGTGATGTTGAGAACTTCAGCCTGCATTATATGCTCCTCCGTTATTACCACATTGCCCACCTCGGGAACATGCACTGTTTGCCCACAATAATATTGGGGGCGCGTACTGTCACCTGTTGTTGGCACAACAAGCGAGGGGATCGATTGCGCCGCCTGTTCTCCCAGCTGGGGAATGGTTTTCCGCATTTTTTGGCAGCTGCTTCTTTTTTGCTCGATCCCGATGTAGACGTGCTCGCCTCCCTTTGTAGACGTGCTCGATTTAACTTCCTGATGTGGTGCTCATAGTCTGTGTCAACAGGCTTGGAAGCTGGTGGTTGAGCCATACGAATGAAGTGGTCAATCATTTCCTCAGGCACTTTCTCCCTTGGCGGCGGTGGCGGTTTCGGTGCAAAATGGGCTTCCACCTCGGCCTTCGATATGGCTGTGATTTCCTCCTCGGACTTGTCATAAGACCTCTGCGGAAGAGGCTTCAGGCTTGGACCATATTTATACCGCTTGCCTCCGCCTGTACTTCCTGCAGTACTACCTCGACTCGTACGGCTACGCACCAGAGCTGCGGGGTGTCTCTGCGATTGCTGAGGCGGCGGAGATGGCTGACGGGACTGAGTTGGACGAGCAGGAGGAGTGGCCTGAGGTTGTGCCGGACTTGGAGGAGGAGTGGACGTCTGACGTTGTGGCGGACTTGGAGGAGGAGGATTGTCCTGACACTTTGCCGGACTTGGAGGAGGAGGATTGTCCTGACACTTTGCCGGACTTGGAGGAGCGGGAGTCTGCTGACTCGGTGGCGGACTTCGACGAGGACTCGGGTGACGCGGTGTCGGTGGCCTTGGAAAGATGATGCAATCCTTTTTCCATAGGATGATACGATGTTTGGCCTCTCCGAGAAAGCGCTCGCCGTCACCTCCAGCAATGTCAAGCTGTAGCCCCGAATATGGGTCCATCACCTCATCAACCACGACACGAGCAAAGCCCGCTGGAATCGGGTTGCAATGGAAGGTTGCCTCGGGGGGATTTGTGAAAGCACAGCCGTCCGCCACCTTCATGGATATGTTCTTCATTTTGTAGTGTAGCTCGCAGTTAGTGTTCTCCGTGATGTCATCCACGGGGTATCTACCCAGCATTGGGTCGTCCGGGACGGAACCCACGCTGCTTCTCGGCATGGATGGGCCGGTGCTATCCAATGCTGGATCATCCGCTAGCTGCTGCAGCTGCTGAGACCCCCTTTGATGGGTAAGTGAGTCGATCTGCTCCTGCTGCCGCTGGAATTTGACTGCCAATTCCGCTTGACTTGCTTCTAGGCCTTGAAGGCGTTCATAGTCCCGCTTCCTCTGCTCCTCCTCCATCTTCCTCTTCTTCTCCTCCGCAATCTTCTTTCTCGCACGGGTTCTGTAGTCGGTGTTCCAGTCTGAAAACCCCTCATACCACGGAATAGCGCCCTTGCCTCGTGTTCTTACCGGGTGTTCAGGATTTCCCAGGGCACGCGTAAGCTCGTCGTTCTCTCTGTTGGGCTGGAACACCCCCGTTCGTGCCTCTTCTATTGCAACAAGTATCGCATCGTCGGCTCCCTTTAGACTTGCCCTCGTCGAAACATTTCCTGTCTCCCGGTCCAACTCCCCCCCATGCGCATAGAACCAAGTCCTGACCCTGGCGGGCCAGCTCTTAGTAGCCGGAGTGACACCTGCATCCTCCATCTCTTTCTCAGACTTATCCCACTTAGGCATTGCCACCGCATAGCCACCTGGCCCCAGCTTATGGAACTTATCCTTTTTTTTGGCATTCTTCTTGTTTATTCTCGACCGTTCCTTAGCTAATTCTGAATCCTTGAATTTCACGAAATCGGCCCAATGATCACGTTGGTTCTCCAGTGTTCCCTTGAATACTAGAGTCTTCCTTCCTCCGCTGACGTACTTGTTCCATTCACCATTCTTGTAGTTCTTGAATGCAGTCGCCATCATCTTAAGAGCAGCCTCTTTGACTTTCTGCACATCTGCTTCTGTGAAATGATCTGGTAGGGTGAAATGTTCCATGAGAGTATCCCAAAGCAGATCTTTTTGATTGTTGTCGACATAAGTAACATCTGGACGTGGCTTTGCTGGCGCTCTCCATTCTTGAAGTTTGATCGGGAGTTGGTCCTTCACAAGAACTCCGCACTGACGAATGAACTTGTACGCAATCTTCTTAGGCGCTATTGGTTTGCCAATAGGGCCGCATGCCTCGATATTGTACTTTATGCCCGGCTTCAACTTTTTGTTCGGGCCTCGTTTCGTCCTTTTTTCTGAAGATTTGCTCGATCCGGATGGCTGAAAGAACAAAGATCGATTCGTTAATATATCTTCAAGTCATTTAAAACATGTGATGATCACCAGATGCCTGCTTATATAAATATATATACCTCGTCGGTGTTTGTTGTTTCAGGATCATGTTCTTCGTCATCGTCATAATCATTCATGACTTCGTCGTGATCGAATATCATATCACCCTCTCCGGTGTTGTTTAGAAATTCGGAGCCATCATAATCTTCTTCATTTTGATTATCATCTGCCCCGCGTATCATATCGAACATGGTCTGTTCTCCCTCTCTGTCGGTATTGTTTGCCATAGCTTTTGTTTAACTAATCCAAAAGAAATATAAAACAAATTTAGTATTCAAATCTCGAATAATAGATATAATCTCGAATACATCGTCTAGAATAATAGATATAATCTCGAATACATCGTCCAGAATAATAGATATAATCTCGAATACATCGTCCAGAATAATAGATATAATATCGAATACATCGTCTCGAATAATATATAATATTGAATAGTACATCACTGGCTATTAGCTAATAAAGATCGAATACTACAGAAGAATCTAGGACACTCGCGGTTCCTCCGACGCGGGCAGTGGACACCCAAAGAGAAGGAACCATCACAGGATCATAGCTGAAGTGAGATCCCCGAAGATACTGCCACGTATTGGAGAACCTGCCACCCTCTAATGCAACCATGTAGCGATGGACGTGCTCGTCCTCCTCCCTGACACGGCGACGTACCACCTCCGGTGGGGCCGGGTCCCTCCGCACCGAAACTGGCCCACTTGAACGCCACCAAACGAGATCAGGGTCGACGACTGGACCCGCGGCCGGGTTCCTCGTCAAGCGGCGCGCCCCTCCAAGCAGCACCTCCCAGTGCCAGCCCGGCGGAGCCCAATCCCGGACATGGGTCGGCTGGACGTCGTCGCGGACGGGTCGACGGCGAGGATGCGGGCCGGGCATCGTCGAGAACAAATACTAGCTATATGCCCGCAAAAAGTAACATTTTTTTAATGATTGGATTTTGATCACTAAAATTTCTAACATTTCTATATATATAACTAACATTTCTATAACATTTCTAACAATGCTATATATAACTAACATTTCTATAACATTTCTAATATTTTAGAACTAAAAAACAGAAAAAAACTATAACATTTCTATATATATAACTAACATTTTTATAACTATTTCTATAACTAAAAAACAGAAAAATTTCTAACAATTCTAACTTTTTTATAACTATATATTTCTATAACTAAAAAACAGAAAAATTTCTAACAATTCTAACTTTTTTATAACTATATATTTCTATAACTAAAAAACAGAAAAATTTCTACAATTTCAAACATTTCTAACAAATCTAACAATTCTAATATTTCTAACAAATCTAACAAATCTAACAATTCTAACATTTCTAACAGAAAAATGTATGTGTGTGTGTGTGCGCGCTCACCGGCCGGCTAGGCGAGAGGCGACGGGGGGCGCACGGCGACGGGGACGGCGACGGGCGCGGCGACAACGGGGCAGCGACGACGGGGACGGGGACGTACGGGCCGGGGTGGCGACGGGGGAGGCGACGGGGCGCACGGCGACGGGTCGGCGATGACGGGGACGGGGCGGCGACGACGGGGACGGGGCGGCGACGACGGGGACGGGGCGGCGACGACGGGGACGGGGCGGCGAAGACGGGGACGGGGCGGCGACGGGGGCGGCGACGACGGGGACGGGGCGGCGACGGGGGCGGCGACGACAGGGACGGGGCGGCGACGGGGGCGGCGACGGTGCAGAGGAGAAGAAGCAGAGGGAGATGAGAAACTGACGAAATTTCGAAGTGTTTACTTATATAGAGGGCACCTTTAGTACCGGTTGGAGCCACCAACCGGTACTAAAGGTCTGTTTTGGCCAGGCCAAGCGGCGGGAAGCGACCCCCTTTAGTACCGGGTGGTGGCACAAACCGGTACTAAAGGCCCCCCCTTTAGTACCGGTTTGTGCCACGACCCGGTACTAAAGGGTGTGCGCTGGCGCAGGTGCGGTGCGGAAGTTTAGTCCCACCTCGCTAGTCGAGGGGCTACCGCACTGGTTTATAAGCCCCAGTGTGGTAGCTCTCTCGAGCTCCTCTCCTAATCAGGCCTACTGGGCCTACCTGTCCTCCTCGCCTTGTGGGCCTACTGGGCCTTCGCGGGCCTGCATCCTGGCCCAATGAAAGGTTGTGTCGCTAGTCGTATGCAGGCCGCTTTGGCCCAGTAGGCGGGCTTGTTTTTGCTTTATTTTTTTTGCTTTATTTTTTTGCTTTATTTTTTTGTTTTATTTATTTTTGAGTTGTTTTTTGTTGTATTTAGAGTTTCTTTGTGAATATTTTTGCTTTAGGTACAAAAAATTACAAACTTTCTCTTAGTGCCGGTAGATTTCAAATTTGAATAGTTTAAATTTTGAATTATTTGAAATTTGTGTGAATCACTAGTTTGTGAATAACTTAACTTTGAAAGAAGTTTTTCCAGTGATTCTTTTTTCTTATGTTCAATATTAGTGTGTTTTATCATTATATTCAATTTAGTAATTCTTAGGTTATTTAAAAAATGAAATGCCTTTGTAACAGTTCAGTTTTCGTCGGAAACCCTGATACTTCGAAAGTGATTGTCCATTTTGTACACGAAGTGCATCCAGTTTTTGCCGTAACCCTCTCTACTTTCTTGCACATGCTATTTGTATGAAATTATGATACCATGCCAACTTTCAACCTTTTATGAGTTCATTTGAATTGCTTTTCAATTTCAGGGTCATTTAGCTGGAAAAAATCAGTAAATGCATGAAAAGAATTTGTTTGCACATAAAATTTCTTCGCGTTTCAAATGCCAAAACACATAACTACCCTAACTATTACAGACATTCCCTCCTGGGTGTGAAACACAGAAGAAAGTGATGATAGTTAAGCCGATCACATCCCAGATCTTTGGGTGTGAAACTTTTTCTTCGCGTGTGTCCCTTTGCGCCGTAACCATGGAAAATCTTCATCATTTAACGGGATGCTCAGGTCAATATTCACTGTGAATGGAGCAATTTCATCAAACTTTTCATAATCTTCTGACTTGTCTGTCTTGTCATCCACTCCCACGATGTTTCTCTTCCCAGAAAGAACTATGTGCCGCTTTGGCTCATCGTACGATGCATTCGGTTCCTTATCTTTTCTTTTTCTTGGCTTGGTAGACATGTCCTTCACATAGAAAACCTGTGCCACATCATTGGCTAGGACGAATGGTTCGTCTGCATACGCAAGATTGTTGAGATCCACTGTTGTCATTCCGTACTGCGGGTCTTCTGTTACCCCGCCTCGTGTCATATTGACCCATTTGCACCGAAACAAAGGGACCTTTAAACCACGTCGATAGTCAAGTTCCCATATGTCCTGTATATAACCATAATATGTTTCCTTTCCCGTCTTGGTTTCTGCATCAAAGTGGACACCACTGTTTTGGTTGGTGCTCTTCTTATCTTGGGCAATCGTGTAAAATGTATTACCATTTATCTCGTACCCTTTGAAAGTCATTATATTCGAAGATGGTAACTGGGACAGCAAGTACAGGTCATCTTCAATAGAGGTGGCATGCATGGTACGTGTCTGCAACCAATTGGCGAAACTCCTGGTTTGTTCACGTGTAATCCACTCATCAGACCGCTCCGGGTGTTTGGAGCGTAGCAAATTCTTGTGTTCATCCATATACGGAGCCACCAAGGTGGAATTCTGTAGAACTGTGTAGTGTGCTTCAGTGAGAGAATGTCCGTCCATACATATTATTTGTTCCCCTCCTAGCGTGCCTTTTCCATCCAGTCTGCCCTTATGCCGCGATTAAGGAACACCAATCGGCTTAAGGTCAGGAATAAAGTCAATACAAAACTCAATGACCTCCTCATTTTGATGGCCCTTGGAGATGCTTCCTTCTGGCCTAGCACGGTTATGAACATATTTCTTTAAGACTCCCATGAACCTCTCAAAGGGGAGCATATTGTGTAGAAATACAGGACCCAAAACGTTAATCTCTTCGCATAGGTGAACTAGGACGTGCGTCATGATGTTGAAGAAGGATGGTGGGAACACCAACTCGAAACTAACAAGACATTGCACCAAATCATTCTATAACCTTGGTATGATTTCTGGATCGATTACCTTCTGAGAGATTGCATTGAGAAATGCACATAGCTTCACAATGGCTAATCGAACGTTTTCCGGTAGAAGCCCCCTCAATGCAACCAGAAGCAGTTGCGTCATAATCACGTGGCAGTCATGAGACTTTAGGTTCTGGAACTTTTTCTCTGCCATGTTTATTATTCCCTTTATATTCGACGAGAAGCCAGACGGTACCTTAATACTGAGCAGGCATTCAAAGAAGATTTCCTTCTCTTCTTTGGTAAGAGCGTAGCTTGCATGACCCTGATGTATGCCGTCTTCTCCGTGCATACGTTGCTGGTCCTCCCGTGCCTCAGGTCCCAAAATATAGATTTCTTCTTCCACATGGGTGCGCGTCCGTCCGCGTCCTTCGGAACAGGTTGTCCGCCAGGACCCTTTCCAAATATCACCTTCAAATCCTTGACCATATCATGTACATCAGCACCAGTACGATGGCGAGGCTTCGTCCGGTGATCCGCCTCACCTTTGAAATGCTTGCCTTTCTTTCTTACGGGATGCCTGCTCGGAAGAAATCGACGATGTCCCAGGTACACATTCTTCTTACAACTATTCAAATATATACTGTCGGTATCATCCAAATAGTGCGTGAATCCGCGGTATCCCTTGTTTGTCTGTCCTGAAAGGTTACTGAGAGCAGGCCAATCATTGATGGTCACGAACAGCAACGCCTTGAGGTCAAATTCTTCCCCCATGTGCTCATCCCACGCACGTACACCTGTTCCATTCCACAGCTGTAAGAGTTCTTCAACTAATGGCCTTAGGTACACATCAATGTCGTTGCCGGGTTGCTTAGGGCCTTGGATGAGCACTGGCATCATAATGAACTTCCGCTTCATGCACAACCAAGGAGGAAGGTTATACAAACATAGAGTCACAGGCCAGGTGCTATGGTTGCTGCTCTGCTCCCCAAAAGGATTAATGCCATCTGCGCTTAGACCAAACCATACGCTCCTTGCGTCATCTGCAAACTCCTTCCCGTACTTTCTTTCGATTTTTCTCCACTGCGACCCGTCAGCGGGTACTCTCAACTTTCCGTCTTTCTTACGGTCTTCTCTGTGCCATCTCATCACCTTGGCATGCTCTTTGTTTTGGAACAAACGTTTCAACCGTGGTATTATAGGAGAATACCACATCACCTTGGCAGGAATCTTCTTCCTGGGGCGCTCGCCCTCGACATCACCAGGCTCATCGCGGCTGATCTTATAGCGCAATGCACCACATACCGGGCAAGCGTTCAAATCCTCGTACTCACCGCGGTACAGGATGCAATCATTAGGGCATGCATGTATCTTTTGCACCTCTAACCCTAGAGGGCAGACAGCCTTCTTTGCTTCGTACGTACTCTCGGGCAATTCGTTGTCCTTTGGAAGCATATCCTTTATCATTACCAGCAACTTTCCAAATCCCTTGTCAGTTACACCATTCTCTGCCTTCCATTGCAGCAATTCCAGTGTGGTGCCCAGCTTTTTCTTGTCACCTACGCAATTCGGGTACAACAATTTTTTGTGATCCTCTAACATGCGCTGCAACTTCTTCTTCTCCAAATCACTTGCGCAGTTTCTCTTTGCATCGGCAATGGCCCGACCTAGATCATCAACAGGCTCATCTGATGCCTCTTCTTCAGCTTCTTCCCGCATTGCCGGCTCAGCTTCTTCCCGCATTACCGGCTCAGCTTCTTCCCCCATTGTTGTATCATCGTATTCAGGGAACCCATGGCCAGGATAGCTGTCGTCGTCCTCTTCTTCTTCATTGTCTTCCATCATAACCCCTCTTTCTCCGTGCTTGGTCCAAACATTATAGTGGGGCATGAAACCGGACTCAAACAGGTGGACGTGAATGGTTCTTGACGTAGAGTAATTGTGACCATTCTTACAGACACCACATGGACAAGGCATAAAACCATCCGCCCGCTTGTTTGCCTCAGCCGCAAGCAGAAAAGTATGCACGCCCTCAATGAACTGGGGTGAGCATCGGTCATCGTACATCCATTGCCGGCTCATCTTCATTACACAACACCGAATAGACCAAATTAATACAAGTTCATACATAAAGTTCATACAACACTTAAATGCAACAAACAAATAACTCTCTAGCTAAAGCATTTAAATGCAACAACAAATGCGATCAAGATCGCAACTAAGGTAACAATTGATCCAACAGCATAATGATACCAAGCCTCACTATCGATGGCATATTTTCTAATCTTTCTATTCTTCAAGCGCATTTTCTCCATCTTGATCTTGTGATCATCGACGACATCGGCAACATGCAACTCCAATTCCATCTTCTCCCCCTCAATTCTTTTCAATTTTTCTTTCAAGTACTCATTTTCTCTTTCAACTAAATTTAACCTCTCGACAATAGGGTCGGTTGGAATTTCCGGTTCACATACCTCCTAGATAAAAATATCTATGTCAACTTGATGGGCATAATTTGTCATAAACACGAAATGCAACTAATAGTTTTAAAAGAGAATATACCACATTCGAATCATAACAAGGACGAGGGCCGACGGGGACGGATATCAAAACCATGGCACTATGTATAACAAACAACGTACGGGTAAGATAATTATTACATGATTAACTATATATCCAAATCACACAAACATCAATTTTTTATATAAAATTACATGAACAAGAGGCTCACCACAAGGTGGTGCCGGTGACGGGACGGTGCGGGCGATCGACGGTGGTTACGACGGAGATTTAGAAGGCACTAAGTAAACCACACCTACATATGCAAACTAAGTGTTATTTTTGACCTCAAATTGCATATAAATCAAATACTAGCACATATATATATTTCCTCCCAAATTACTAAACTCACAAATTAGTAACTATATAAAGCATTTGAAGAGCTAATCTAGCAATGAGAGATGAAAGGACAAAGTTGCTAACCTTTGTGATCATTTTAATGGATGGGGGCCTTCAAATCTTGACAAATTTTGGGCAAAATTTGTGGTGAGCTCGAGGGGAAGAGGAAACAGAGAGGAGAGGAGAGGGGAAAGGGGGAAGAACAGAGCAAGCTGGACGAAGGTTTTATATGCAGGAGGACCTATAGTACCGGTTCGTGGCACGAACCGGTACTAAAGGTGCTGGAGGGGGCCCAGACTGACAACATCCTGCCACCACCCTCATTAGTACCGGTTCGTGGCACAAACCGGTGCTAAAGGTTAGCCACGAACCGGTACTAATGAGAGCGGCCCGGCTAGCCGTTGGAACCGGCACTAATGTATACATTAGTGCTGGCTCTAATACAAACCGGCACTAATGTGCTGCACGTTTGACCCTTTTTCTACTAGTGACGCCATCGTGCTGATGGAACTCATCCCCGACATTCTGCTGGATCGGAGTACGGGGATCGTCATCGAGCTGAATGTGTGCTAGAACTCAGAGGTGCCGTAGTTTCGGTGCTTGATCGGTCGGGCCGTGAAGACGTACGACTACATCAACCGCGTTGTTCTAACGCTTCCGCTTTCGGTCTACGAGGGTACGTGGACAACACTCTCCCCTCTCATTGCTATGCATCACCATGATCTTGCGTGTGCGTAGGAATTGTTTTTGAAATTACTACATTCCCCAACAGCTCTGGGGGTCCAGGCGGTTCCTTGAGGACCGTCTCCATCTCCGCCAGGACTGCATGAAGCCTGGCCTCCTGAGCCGCCAGGATGCTCCGTAGGTTGCTCTGGAAGGCGGACGCCACGCTTGGCAGGCCAAACGGCATGCGAACATAGCTATGAGGCGGGCCCTTGCAACGTCCCACGCGCGAAGGCTAGAAGAGCTCCTAAGATGCGGCCCTGTTGAGCCCTGTGAGGTCGATGCAGATGCGCAGCCCACGATCTTCACCTGGATGGGGGACCGCGCCAGGTGGGCAACGATCGCCGCGCATGGCTCTCGCATCTTGCAGTTCCTCGGTGGTCTTGGCAATGAACTCCTGAGCGCTGGGCGCCCCTTGCACGGTGTCCTCCTGAGGGAAACGTGCCACAAAGCAGGCCTCCATGTGGTGCCCAAGCGCCTCCCTCGTGATGTTGGCAAGGTCGGAGGCCCTCCAGAAGAGAGCCCTCGAGCCCTGCCCGAGGAGGGTGCCGGGCGCGCCTTCCTATGCAACGGAGGGAGGCGCCCCAGGCGCGGGCGCCGATCCTGATGTGGCACCACTCGAGGTGCCACTCCCCTGAGGCCCTGCGCAGAGTAGCTGCTTCTTCTTCTTGGGGGGCGACCTCAGGAGGGTGCTATGCTGCATTGTTGTCGGGGTCTTCGATGGATGCAGCTTGGAAGGCGCGCTGGAGGGAGCACACCGCATCTTTTTCTTTGTAGGGGACGGTGATAATCCCACCGCTTCTAGGCATCTTGAGGACATTGTAGCCGTGGTGTGTCACTGCCATGAACTTGGCCAGGGCTAGATACCTGAGGATGGCGTTGTATGGAAGACGGATGTGGGCGACGTCGAAGTCGATGAGCTCGATGCGGTAGTTGTCGCGCTGCCCGAAGGTGACAGGGAGGTGGACCTGCCCTATCAGGGTGGTGGAGCCGTCGGTTACTCCTAAGAAAGGCTTGGTAGGTTGAAGTTGATCATATTGTACTTGGAGGTTGTCGAACGTCTCGATAGACAGGACGTTAAGCCCTGCGCCGCTGTCGATGAGGGTCTTGGTGACTTGCACGTTGCTGATGATGGGTGAGCAAAGCATCGCGAGGGCGCCAGCAGTGGCCGCGCACTTGAGCTGATCTGCTGAACTGAAGGTGATGGCGCACTTGGACCACCTAAGCGGGCGTGTGGCCTCGAGCCTGGGAAGGACTGCATTCACCTTGCAAGCAAACTGCTTGAAGATGCGCTGAGATGCTGGGGCTTGAGCTCCGCCCAAGATGCAGGTGATAGCACACGGCTCTTGTAAGCCCCCGGCCCCCTCGTCCTGATGATGGTCGTCATTCCTTCTTGGTGGTGGCAGCAGCGGAGGAAATCCAGCATTACCCTGAGGGCAGTTCTTGCGAGGCTGGTCCCTCCAGGCGCCCTCGCGAGGTTGGTCCTGCCAGCGGTCCTCGCGAGGCCGGTCGCGCCACTCCTAGCGGGGGCCACGGTCGTCCCAGCGTCCCCCGCCATGTCCTCCTCCTCTGCCGTAGCCCCGGTCGTTGCGCTCGGGGTGTCGACCGAGGCGTCCATCTTGAATGGCCCTGAGCTCTTGACAGTCGTTTGTGTTGTGGCTGTGGACGTTGTGGAAGGCGCAGAACGAATGACTGCTTTTGGATGACTCAGGCTGGTCCCGGCCGCGCTTCGTGTCTGGCTTCTCCGCGAGTATGGCCACTCCTTTGCGCTTCACGTCCTTGGCCTTGGCTTTCTTCGCCTCCAGTTCGGCAGCCGGGAGCTCAAGGAGGGAAAGGCGCCCTTCCTCGGCTCTCGCGCACTTGGTCACCAGGTTGAACAGCTCCAGAGACGTGCGTAGCTCCTCATGGATGGCGAGCTCCTCCTTCATCTTGACATCACAGATGCCATCAAAAAACACCGAAATGATGGCCTCGTCCGTCACCTTGGGGATCTTGAGGCGAACGTTGTTGAAGCACTGGAAGTACTTCTGGTGGGTCTCTCCTGGCTGCTGCTTGATGCAGCGCAGGTCACCCGTGGCCGGAGGGCGGTCGCGAGTGCCCTGGTAGTTGGCGACGAAGCGGTCGCGCATCTCGCCCCAGGAGGAGATCGAGCCCGGGGGCAGGTTCAGGAGCGACCAGCGAGCACCATCCTTGAGAGCCATGGGGAACCAGCTCGCCATGACTTTCTCGTCGCTGTTGGCCGCCTGGATGCTCAGCTCGTAGAGCTGCAAGAACTCCGCGGGGTCGGGGGTTCCGCCGTAGCGAGGAGGCAGGTCTGGCTTGAACTTGCCCAGCCAGGTGACGCTACGCAGCTCAAGAGTGAAGGCACGGCAGCCTGCGGTGGCCACCGGGACCCTTTGCTAATGTGGAGCCGGCCCTTGATGCCCACGCACCGCTGCCGCGGGCGGCGCACGGTTTTGCCGGAGTGGCGCCGGGAGCGCGGGCGTTCTCTTGCGGACGGGGAACTTCCTGGCAGCTTCTTTCTTCACGCACGGGAGCCTGATGCGGTGGGTCGCGCTTGGGGGGCGCATGCCTTGACGCCAGAACACCGTCTTGGTGCAGAGGCGGTGGTGGTGGCGCTCCATGAGCCACGTCGCCCGCAGCTAGCGAAGGGCGAGGAAGCGAGAGGGATGGCACGGGGGATCCCCCTGCGGCACTGACGAGATCGGTGATGCGGTCCAGCCAGTTCTTGCAGAGGTCGTCGACGGGGCGGTAGCGCTGGAGCTCGCGTGACATGAGCAATGTGGCCTGCGCGTCCGTGGGAGCGCGACGAGCGTGAGTCGACGAGCCGCCGGAGTCAGCGACGGAGTGGCGATGCGGCCGTCCCGCCGCACCAAGGGGTGCAACGAGGATGCTTGTTGCTCGTTTCCTACCGGGCCGGTGGCGGCGTTGGCGGCAGGTGACGGAGAACAACTGGGAGTCCCGCCGACGGGAGCCGTCTGAGCAACGCAGGCGGCGAGGGCGGCTCGGCGCTTAGCGCGAGCTCGGCGAGCGTCTTCCATGGATGTGACGAAGCAACAGGATGTAGATTGACGGAAGGAAAGCTTCGGTGCACCCCTACCTGGCGTGCCAAATGTTAGATTTCGGATTCCGGCAAAGCCCATGAGGTTTGAACACTGGGGTGCGCACGAAGATCTCCCCTACCTAATCACGCCCTCAGCCTCACCGTGATCTCAAAGCCTAGCTCGACGAACCCGCAATACAAGAGACACGAGATTTATACTGGTTCGGGCCACCGTTGTGGTGTAATACCCTACTCCAATGTGGTTGGTGGATTGCCTCTTGTGCTGAGGAGGAACAGTACGAGGGAAGAATAGCCTCCTGAGGTGAGGTATTCTTGTGCTTGGTGAGTGCGAGGATGGAATGATCCCGTCTGGATGAGATCCTCCCCTCCTATGGTGGTGGCTAGTCCGATTTATAGAGGCTTGGTCCTCTCCCCAAATATTGAGCGGGAAGGGAGCCAACAACGGCCAAATTCAAAGGAAGACAACTAGTACAAGCTATGCCGACTAAAGGTGGTCTTCGCCTGCCAAAGGCTCTGGTCGTGACGCTGTCTTGGGCTCCATGGTGACCTCCGTCCTGCCGTCCTGTTGGTCTTGGTCTCGTTGCACCGATATGGAAACCTTTGCTTGATGCCTCAGGATTCCTCGCCTGCGCTTGCCCCTTTAGCAGCAAAGAGGAAATGAGGACACTGTGCGCGCTGGCACCCGCCTGGCGCCCGCCTGGCCTTGGTCGTCACGGCTGATGTCGGAGGAACCTTGCGAGTTTCGCCTTACCTTGATCTCTCCGCCCCTCGCGAGCCATCCTAGCGAGGCAGCTCCCGAGGAGGTCTTGTGTCGTCTGCCTCACGAGGCTTGGCCCCTCGCGAGTGTCTTGAGTGTTTTCTGGTGAAGATGGGCCGTACAGGGCCGCTACTGGAGTCACGCCATGGGCCGCAGGTAGGCAAGTCTGGGGACCCCCGTTCCCAGGACACCGACAACGTATGTATCGTTGCTACTAAGGATAAAACGATGAGGTCTACATAGATAGATCTTGTCTACATCATGTCATCGTTCTTATTGCATTACTTTGTTTTTCATGAACTTAATACACCAGATGCAAGCTGGATAGCTGCCGATGTGTGGAGTAATAGTAGTAGATACAGGCAGGAGTCGGTCTAGTAATCTTGGACGTGATGCCTAAGTAATGATCATTGCCTGGATATCGTCATAATTATTTGAGGTTCTATCAATTGCCCAACAGTAATTTGTTTACCCACCGTTTGCTATCTTTCTCAAGAGAAGCCACTAGTGAAATCTATGGCCCCCAGGTCTTCTTTCTCATTTATTTGCTTTGCGATCTATTTTATTTGCACTTTTTATTCAGATCTATTAAACCAAAAATACAAAAATATTTTGCTGCACTTTATTTTATTTGCAATCTATTTATTCAATCCATTGCAACTTTCTCTCGTCCACACACCGTTTGAGGCGTCGTACCCGAAAGGGATTGACAACCCCTTTAACACGTCGGGTTGCGAGGTGTTGTTATTTGTGTGCAGGGGCTGTTTACGTTGTGTTGCTTTGTTCTCCGACTGGTTCGATAACCTTGGTTTCATATATGAGGGAAATACCTACCGCTGCTGTGCTGCATCATCCCTTCCTCTTTAGGGAAATACCGACGTAGCTTCAAGCGACATCAAAAGGAATTTCTGGCGCCATTGCCGGGGAGGATCTTCAACATATACCAGGTTCCTAATCACAAATCTCATCTCGTCGAAATTTACATTATTTGCCATTTGCCTCTCGTTTTCCTCTCCCCACTTCACAAAAAAATTGCCGTTTTATTCACCTCTCTTTTTTCGTTTGCCGTTTTCTTGCCGGATCTGCTTTTGTGTGTGTTAGATCTTGTTTGCCGTTATGGATAACTCCTCATCTATCGCTTGCACTCCCGAGAATGTAGTTCTCAAGTTCAAACAAAGGGAAGGAGAAAATTTAAAAGATGCTTGGTATAGAATTTGCAATGCTCATAATAGATCCATCCGTAAGCAATCTACCGTTGTTCTTCTTCGCTCTTTTTATGTTGGCATCACCACTTGGTATAGATTCGTCCTTGATATGATTACCGGTGGAAATTTCTTGATGTGTCCCTCTCTTGATGCTTTTAATGCTATGGGAAATTTAGTGAGATCACCACCTCTCATGATTAATGAAACAATCTTGACTCTTGAGCATGTTTTGGAAAGACTAGATGCTATTGAAAGGAAAATGCTCACCGAAGATCATATGGAAATTATATATAAAAAGATGCATAATTTTGCCACTAATATTAGGTCAAAAGCTGGAGATATTTTTAAGTTGATGAAAGAAAAGGGTACCTTAATCCATGAAAGAATAGAAGAAAGTTCGTCTCGGATTGATAAATTAGAAGAAATTTTTAGTAAACTAAGCACGGCTTTTAGTTCCGCTAAAATTATCGAGAAAACTCCCACAAGGCGTGGTAAAGCTACTAGGAACAAGGGTGCAACTTCTAGTATTAGTAATAACGAAGATCTTAAGATGATTAGTGTTCATCCGGATTTTGTTGAAGCGATATGGGAGCCTTTTTGCAAGAATGAAATCTTTAAATTTATTCCTAGGAGTATTGATATTGAAGATCTTTATGCTAAATCTTTGAAGGATTCTAAGTGTTTGATTGAAGAGTTGGACAAGGATGACAAAACCTAGATCCTTGCTTTATGCCTAGCTAAGGGCGTAAAACTATAGCGCTTGTTGGGAGGCAATCCAATGAATATATTTTATTTTTGCCTTTTGCTTTCTGTTCTTGAGTGTTAGCACAATTATGCTACTGTTATGATTGTGTTTTTTGTGTTTTAATTAGTGTTTGTGCCAAGTAGAACCAATAGGATCTTCTTGGGTGATAGTTGCTTGATCTTGTTGAAAAAGACAAAAATTTTGCGCTCACGAGAATAATTGTTAAAAATCACCAGAACATGATAAAATGCCAATTCTTTTTGCAGAAGATTAATATACAGATTACCCAGGTCTTCCTAGTTTCTACGAATTTGTGGAGTTCTAGAAGTATTCGAACAAATCAGATTGCTACACACTATTCTGTTTTGACAGATCTGTTCTCTTTGTGTTGTGTGCTTATTTTGATGGCTCTATGGTTTTCTTTGATGAGTTTTTGCCATAGAAAAGTTGGAATACAGTAGATGTAATACAAAAACAAAATATTAATTTGTTTTATACAATACTTATAGTAGTGGTTTGCTTTCTTATACTAACGGATCTCACGAAGGTTTTGTTGAGTTTTGTGTGATTGAAGTTTTCAAGTTTTGGGTTATCTTACGATGGATGAAAGAAGGATAGAAGAGCCTAAGCTTAGGGATGCCTCAGCATCCCAAGCTATTATCCAAGAATGAGCGATCGACTAAGCTTGCGGATGCCCCCGAGTGGCATCCCCTCTTTCTTCTAACAACTATCGGTATTTTACTCGAAGTTATGTTTTTATTCGTCACATGATATGTGTTTTGCTTGGAGCACCTTGTATGATATGAGTCTTTGCTTGCTTTATTTTGAGTTTGAAGTCATCAATCCTTGCTGGACACACCTATTTGAGAGAGCCAAATTATTTCATGACTTGTTAGAATTGCTCTCTGTGCTTCACTTAAATATTTTTTGACCTTGAAGACTGCAGGGCTTACACCCCACAACATTTTATTGAAAAATAATAACAAAGATTACAAAAGGTTCCTCAAGATGAGGAACAAAAGGAAAGAAAAGGAAGAAAAAAGAAAGAAGAAAACTATACAGGTCAGGCTACACTAAAACAAACCTGAAAAGAAAAGAAAATTACATGTGCAAGTACATCAAGGGGGAAGGAAATCAATCCATTTGAGCAGAGCCTCCTTATATCTTCTCTTAATCCTGTGAGAAAGCAGGGTAATATCATGTATGAAGCCATTTCTCCATTGCCTAAAAGAAGGCCTAATGTGCCTAAAAGCCTTATCATTCCTGACTTCCAAAATGTTCCACCAAGCTAGAAAGACCACCTCAGAAAAGAAAGGTTTATCAAACTCCTTCCTGGCATGAAGGGCAATTTCCACCATGTCATCACTATTCAACCAAGTGATTTGAAGATAGTTCCAAATGCGTACACTAAAATTGCATTGAAAGAAGAGGTGATTTCTGTCTTCCAGCACTCTAGTCAAACAAAGAACACACTCCGGCCCCTCATTAATTTTCCAATGTCTGTGCTGAATCATATCTTTGGTGTTAACTCTATCCATTATTACCAGCCAGGCAAACATTTTTATGGACATGGTGCAACAACTCCTCCATATCCAATTGAGTATAGGGTTATACATGACAGGTTGGTGGACAAAGTCATAGAACCTCTTGGCCGAATATTCAGATTTCTTTCCATGTCTCCAAGTCCAGATATTCTTGCCATCAACATCCAAAGAGATCTCTCCCAACATTGATGAAAGCTGGTTGAGCTCATGAAAGGCCAATTCAGACAGTGGCAAGGAAAACCTCTGCTGCAAATCACCTGCCTGAAACATTTCCATGACTGAAAGATTTTTCTGCAAGCAGTAAGAAAACAACCTTGGAAACCTATCCTGAAGAGGGGCACAAGAGTTGTTAATCATCCAGTGATCGGACCAGAATAGTACTGTGTCTCCTCTTCTGACTGTGACAGAGGTAACAACTCTGAATTTGTCCATTAACTTACAAATATCTGGCCACCAAAAAGAACCACATACTTGGTGTCATGAGGGACTCTCTCAAAATAATAAGAGTCCCAAACCAAGTGTACCCATGGAACATCTGCTCTGTTATAAAATTTGTTTAGATGCTTAAGAAGCAGAGCCTCATTCTGCAATCCCAGATTCAAGATTCCAAGTCCTCCCTTCATTTTGGCCTACAAACTAGTGGCCAAGCAGCCAATGAATGGCCCTTATCCTGGCCATAATTCCTCCATAGGCACTGTCTCTGAATTCTTTCCAATTGCTTTAGGATGCCCTATGGTATGGACAGACAACAAAGGAATAAAATTGGTAGGAATGATATCACAGAGTTAACCAGCTACAACCTACTGCCTTGAGGCAAAAACCAAGAACTAGAAGTAAGCCTTCTCTCCATGCAATCCACTAGAGGTAGCAGATCAATGATTTTTGGCTAGTGGTACCTACAGGTAGACCCAGATATGTGAATGGCATTGTGCCTATCTGACAACCAAAAAGAGCAGCAAGATCTGAAGCAGCAGAGGCCTCCACATTGATTGGATACATTGAGGACTTGTGGAAGTTAATCTGCAAACCAGTAGCCAAAGAGAAGTAATGCAATGTTGATTCACAAAAAGCAATGTATCATCAGCATATTGTACCACTAGATAATCTGGATCATGTGTTGGCAGAAGCAAATTAAGTAATCCCTGTCCAAGGAGATTATTAATCATGGTCTGCAAGAGGTCAGCAGCAATCAAAAAAAGCAAGGGAGAGATAGGGTCTCCTTGATTTACACCACATTTGCACTTAAAGTGCTTATCAGGGACTCCATTGAGCAGAATAGAAGAAGTGCCAGAAGATAACAGCTCCTGAATCCAGATGATCCATTTCCTATAAAAACCTTTTGCTCGAAGGATTTTAATGATTGCCTCATGCTAAATAGAATCAAAAGCTTTTTCAAAATCAAGCTTCAGTAACATGAGTGGCTTCTTTGACTGATTGCACTGGTAAATGTATTCAAAAGTCCAAGCAAGGCAATCTTGAATTGTTCTTGACTTAATAAACCCATATTGATTCTTATGAACACATTTGGTGATTTCCTCCTGAAACCTATTAGCTGCAAGTCTGGTGAGAAACTTAAGACCCACACTGGTGAGAGATATTGGCTTGAAATCACCCACATTTACAGGAGTTTGCTTCTTGGGAATCAATGTAATGAATGCATCATTGAGGTTCTCCAGCTACACTGTCCCTGCATGAAATTCCTTCACCAACCTAATAAAATCACTGGAAATGATGTGCAACAAGATTTCATAAAAAGTGCATTAAAACCATTAGGCCCAGGTGCTTTATCAATGGGTAATTCTTTAATCTCTTTCTCAATTTCTTTGACCTCAAACTGCTTTGTGAGGACCTCCAGACCCTGTACTTTAGGGATCAACGAAATAATTTCTTCCCCCAGCTCAATTGGCTTTCATGAGCTAGGACTTGCTCTGGTGCTTCACTTATATCTTTTTGAGCACGGTGTGCCTAGTATTTTTGAAGAAATTCTCTCTTGCTTCACTTAAATTTATTTGAGAGTTGTAAATTTTTTGAAGAAATTCTCTCTTGCTTCACTTAAATTATTTTGAGAGAAATAAAAAAAATTATGCTCTTGATCTTCGCTTATATTTGTTTGAGCTTATGAAAAGCAACACATGAAAATTAGTCCCAAAGTGATAAATATCCAAGAAGGAAAAGTAAAAAACTTTCATGAAGATCATTGGACAAAATAAACTTGATTCCTAGTAATAGTTTTGAGATATGATGATGTGATATGTGAGTTATGTTGATGAGTAATTATGCTTTAGTAAGAATGTTGGTGTTAAGGTTTGTGATTCCCTATGCATGCACGGAAGTCAATAGTCATGCAATGAAATTATATCCTACTTGTGGTGCATTATTAGGTGTTAATTATGCTTAATGCTTGCTTATGAGATTATTTGTTTCTTGGTTGGTCGCTTCTCAATCTTTTTGCCAGCCTTCATTTTGCACCAAGTATGACCTCTACTTGTGCATCCAAAATCCTTTAAGCCAGTTTTGCCACATGAGTCCACTATATCTACCTGTATGCGGTATTCTTTTGTCATTCTAAGAAAATTTGCATGTGTCATCTCTAATTTTAAAAATAAACTCCTCTTTTGTGTGTTTGTTTCGCTCACGGAACGGTAACGGGTGGCTAATATTTTCCATGCTGGATGTGTTATTCTCACGATGAGTGTTTATTCACTTGTAATTGCACGAGAGTAAGGCAAAGGTTTTAGGGATGCCCAGTCCTGAAATGTAAAAATGAATTTACTTTATGTTGTCAAATAATAAATTCCTTGGAAAGTGTTGGTATGGAGGGCAACCGTGGATACGGCTAGCCATGGAAAGTGAAAGTAATTTGGAAAAAGGAATAAACTTTATTTTCTTTTTGGGAACCGCCTATGGCATATCTAGCATGGATAGTGCTCGGAACTCTAAGTCGTTTTCGTTGGTGGGATGGAGACACCTCCCAAAATGTTTTTATCTCTAATTTTTCGCTTTGAGCTCTGGCACCTCTACAAATCCCTACTTCCCTCTGCAAAGGGCCTTTATTTTACTTTATGCAATTTTTATTTTCATTTTAAGTCTCCATCTTCTCTTACAAAAGCACCAACTAAGAGGCAATATGATCATACTTAAGTATTGGGTGTAGCTAATATTCGAGTGTGTTTCGTGAATGGATCAATGTTTGAGCATGATGGGCTAGGGATAACTTATTTTAGCGTTATATTATTTTGAAAGACATGGTTGCTTGTTGATATACTTGGGTATCTAAATTATTCTGTCAAAACTAGACTATTGCTTTGAATCACATAAAAGTCCAAATGTCCATGCTACAAACAAAAGAATATGATATGACATGATAAACAACACTCCACATCAAAAATTCTGTTTTTATCACTTACCTACTCGAGGACGAGCAGGTGCTAAGCTTGGGGATGCTGATACATCTCCAACATATCTATAATTTTTGATTGTTCCATGCTGTTTTATTATCAATCTTGGATGTTTTATAATCATTTTATATCATTTTTTGGTACTAACCTATTGACATAGTGCCAAGTGCCAGTTGCTGTTTTTTTCCATGTTTTTTATATCGCAGGAAATAAATATCAAATGGAGTCCAAATGCCACGAAGCTTTGCGGAGATTTTTTTATGGACCAGAAGGAAGCTATTGGGCCCTGGTTGCACCTAGGGGGGAGTCCCGAGGAGGGGACAACCCGCCAGGGCGCGCCGGGAGGCCCAGGCGCGCCCTAGTGGGTTGTGCCCACCTCGGGTGCCCCTCGGACCGCCTCTTTGCTCTATAAATACCCCAATATTCTAGAAACCCTAGGGGAGTCGACGAAATATTCATCTAGCCGCCGGAGAGTCCAGAACCACCAGATCCAATCTAGACACCATCTCGGATGGGGTTCACCACCTCCATTGGTGCCTCTCCGATGATGCGTGAGTAGTTCTTTGTAGACCTTCGGGTCCGTATTTAGTACCTAGATGGCTTTCTCTCCCTCTCGCTGAATCCTCAATACAATGGTCTCTTGGAGATCGATATGATGTAACTCTTTTTGCGATGTGTTTGTTGGGATCTGATGAACTTTGAGTTTGTGATCAGTCATATATTTTTATATCCATGAAAGTTATTTGAGTTTCTTTGATCTCTTATATGCATGATCTCTTATAGCCTCGTATTTCTTCTCCGATATTTGGGTTTTGTTTGGCCAACTCGATCTATGTATCTTGCAATGGGAAGAGGTGCCCGGTAGTGGGTTCGATCTTACGGTGCTTGATCCCAGTGACAGAAAAGGAAACGCCACGTATGTATCGTTGCTACTAAGGATAAAATGATGGTGTCTATCTCTACATAGATAGATCTTTCCTACATCATGTCATCGTTCTTATTGCATTACTCCATTTTTCCATGAACTTAATACACTAGATGCATGCTGGATAGAGGTCGATGTGTGGAGTAATAGTAGTAGACGCAGGCAGGAGTTGGTCTACTAATCTTGGATGGATGCCTATGTAATGATCATTGCCTGGATATCATCATAATTATTTGAGGTTCTATCAATTGCCCAACAGTAATTTGTTTACCCACCGTTTGCTATCATTCTCGAGAGAAGCCACTAGTGAAATCTATGGCCCCTGGGTCTTCTTTCTCATTTACTTGCTTTGCGATCTATTTTATTTGCACTTTTTATTCATATCTATTAAACCAAAAATACAAAAATACTTTGCTGCACTTTATTTTATTTGCGATCTATTTATTCAATCTATTGCAACTTTCTCCCTTCCATGCACCGTTTGAGGCGCCGTACCCGAAAGGGATTGACAACCCCTTTAACACGTCGGGTTGCGAGGTGTTATTATTTGTGTGCAGGGGATGTTTACGTTGTGTTGCTTTGTTCTCCTACTGGTTCGAAAACCTTGGTTTCATATCTGAGGGAAATACCTACCACCGTTGTGCTGCATCATCCCTTCCTCTTTGGGGAAATACCAATGTAGCTTCAAGCGACATCAGCCTGTTCCCACGTACCGTGCAGTTTACTGCGCAAGCTTCCGCCCGGCTAGTTTGGCCATGTATCGGCTAGAAGAGGGACAATCGTGGGCGTTTATTGGCAATAAGCTTTTAAAAACGAAGTGTGTGGAATGACTTTGTTCATAAGTTTACCCGTGGGTCATGAGGTCGAAGTTACACAGAAGGGTGATGATGGACACTCGAGTGCGATAATTAAATCTATGCTCTACAGGGCACACGGTTGAAGGAACCAACTGTGTGCAATAATGTCGAAGATCGCAGTCGAGTTAGCTATACAGATCGTGTGCTATGAGATCGACAGGGTAAACAGATTCGAGAATGGTTAATAAAATCTAAGACCATTGCATATTAAGGTCAACATAGTGCTACAAATATACGAGTCTCATACGATGCCATTTCAACGATTGTACCACAAAAGGTCGAAATATTACATGGCTCAAATAAAAAAATTACAAGGTTCAAACTGATATTAGAAATGAAATTCAGCTCATCAGCTGCAAACGCTCGCGCTGATCCGCTGAACATGGATATCAGAGAGGTTCAAACTAATATTACCAGTTCTAAGTCTGGTTTTGAAACGTCATAATTTTTGCAACGGGGCGAGCCACTGAGAAGTCATGTATGGGGTTGACACGATGACTTCTGTTTACTTTGTCATCTGAAGTTCTAAAATGGAATTCAGCATTTTCGGAGCCTATTCCATTCTACCGCAGCCGCCGGCGCTGATCAACAAACCATTCATTTTTGCGAAATAAATGCAGGGAAAATCACATTACCTTCAGCACCCTTGCTTTGACAACAAAGAACCTGGCGAATATAATCTCCGGTAAGGTCCCTCGGTAGGAGTTCACAGTAATTTCCGAAAGATGCAGATCTAGGTAGTCGACATGATTGTTATATTGTATCACATTATCCACCACTAGGCCTAATCTTATATGCAAAAGAAGAAAAGGTGTTAGTGCCTACATGCAGTTTTCAACACTACTATAGGCCTATTTGGGTTGCAGGATTTGTAAAATGCACTAACATGCCATCTTCAATCTGACATGATTAACATGGGCATTTGATTACAATCTAGAAAAATGTAGCCTTCCTCACAAGAGGTTGGAGTGGATGAAAAGTTCCCTAAGAAAACTAGTACATATGAATTCAAAGGAAAAATGCTTATGGATTGTAACCATATGGATCAAGCAACCAATATGGGGGGGGGCATGTTTGTACTAAAATCCTCCAAAAGGATCCTTCAGAAATCATAGTACATTGTCATTGTAAACTTGGAAAAAGGTGTCACAACTTGAACTCCCTTATGGTTAACATTTAACAGGAAAGGAACATCACCTCGATGTATAACTTCTCCAGGCACGGAAAGCATCTCAGGAAACTGACAACTTTCTTGAGGTTGGGGCCGATAGATTCAAGTGCCAAGACCTTCACTGTGTGCACTTTTGTGGTCAAGCTTGTCGGAATCATTTTCTGGATGACAAACGAACATACATCTTCAAAATTAGAAATAATGTTAATTTGTTGAAGGAGAGGTAGAAGGCGGCTGTTGTACCTGAACGGGTGTGGATCCAATAACAAGTTCGGAGTATTTGTTAGACGAGTAGCCCACCACTGTCAATTTCAGCGCAGAAATGACATTGATTCTTGTTGGACCTTCTTGATCAACTACAAGTAATCTCTCAAGTGCAGGTGTGTCCTCAGTGACCATACCGTGGTACACATCTTGTGATGTCTTCCTGTCGCACCAGCAACACACATAAATAGTTCGGAGAGTCATGGAGGTGATTTGGAAGCTACTAAACCCATTGATTGCCTGAAGACGAAGGTACTCGAGTGCAGTACAGCCATGGAGCAGGCGCTCCATGTCATCGTTTGGGAGGCAGACGGCGACAGCTCAAGGTGCCTCAGTCGTGGTAGAATAAGAGTGAGCGCATCATTAGAGGGGAGATGGCAGTTCCTGAACTTGGCGACAAGCAGTGTGGGCGCGAGGCGGAGCGTGAAAGTTGGCAGCGAGCGCATATGCCCATCATAAAAAGTGAGCTCCTCGAGCTGATCTAGGGCGGGGGATCGGAACCAGTCGTCAAGCTTGTTCGGTCCTTTCCGTTGGAACGGAACTTGTCCATTCTAAGTCCTCTGGTTGGGCCAAGGTGACTGCCAAGGATCTTGGAGAACGCATCCAAGCTTTTGCGATAGCCAAGGCAGAGCTCGTGGGTGTCGATGAGGTCGAGGGGGGTGGAGTTCCATAGGGGGCGCCACCGTCGGGAAAGGATGATTGTCCGCACCCCATATTTGATTGGGAGGGAGATGATGATTGTCAACATATCATCGGGGAGGCTGCTGATGTAGTCTATGCCTGCTGGAGTCGCTTGCGGTTCTTGCTCACCCCGCCTCCGCTTGTTGGCAGCCCCATTCTCCACCTACGGAGTATCCTTGTCAGCAGAGCTTTCTGATAGAAGTGGGAGTACAGGGAATATTTAATTAAAACGGGCCAATAGAAAAGTCTATTGGTAACCTGAAGTTATTAGGTAGGAATATAGTAAGAAAATGGAATAACAATTTGTTGCTTAAATACTACACAATTCATTTGATATTGCAAGGTAAGTCAACATGCAGATACTTGAAAAGAAAACTTACTTCAAACAAAGTCTGTACGGACGATATCGGGGAAGTTAGCATATATCTCATGACCAGGCTCTTTTATGTGTTGTGCAATTATAGTGCCAGTGTTCAGTACATAAAACTTAGAAATTTCTTTCCAAAGGCCAGTGCCAAAATAGGAGTCACCACGTTCATCAAGTCTTATAGTAGCAACGATTGTAAACCCATGGTTTGTGTTCAGTATGACATCCCTGCAGTCTTGATTTATGTAAAGGGAAAGATTGCGCACTACAGATTCTGTTGCATAGCAAGGGACGCGCTGCAGAAAGTGGTAGGATTGTTAAAGAAAATATGGTAACATGCAAATATGGGCCCAAATTGAAAGAACTGTACAACAGTTGAAATCGAAGGACACAAATATATAAAAACAGATAGGGTAAACATGATGTCATGGAAATATGAGAGTAATCGAAAGAACAATACATCATTAATATGCCTAATATAGAAAGAAGGGGGAAAAATCCCCTTTGATGTATATGGTGCATGTGGCACCTTTTATCCAAATGTAGCAATATTTAGTATATGTTCAGAAAAGTAGGCCATGCCAACCGATTTAGGGTGAGATTGAGCATACCACGCACATCCTCAAGTCATCTATACGGTGAGATGGAATGTCTGGCGAAGGCCGCAAGTCCTGATGTGTCCGTGCACTGTACACTCTATGAATGACAGAAAACCCTCAAATCAGATCGAATAAAAATGAATTCACGTCGATTTCGACCGGGTGATTAAAGGAGGCAGATGAACTGGGATAAGAGATGAGATAATATCTTATTAAATCAGTTACCATGTCCATGAGAAAGAACCCTCAGTACGACGGATTCCCCAACCGAGCGGAGTTGGGTCGACCGCGAGCAGCGTCAAGAAAGTCGATGGCGATAGGCGGCAAGCGAAAGTGGCGAAATGCGGTGGGTTTGCCGGCAGGCATCGAGCTAAGTGGTTGCCACCACGATAAGCGGTGCCATGCATAGACACGGAGGAGCTTGTGCAGGTGTGAATGGGGACCGAAGGGGGTGGCTGGCGGGGTGAGGGTTTTTGTGACATCGGGATGGTGAGGGTTTTCTTTTTTCTTTTTTGAATTGGGTGGTGAGGGTTTTTTGTCCCAGAAAGAATTTTGGAGGCAACGGTTTGCTAGAGCCAAGCATGTGTGATTGATGCAATAGGCAAAATGAAATTTAATGCACATAGTTCCAATTTTGGGAACCATGTGTGATTGACGTACTACCTCCGTCCTGGTTTATTGGTCCCCTTTGTAATTTGTACCAAATTTGACCAAATATTGAACTAATAAATGTTTATGCGTGCCACCAAAAAATTATATCATTGAACACTATGCTCAAATACGCATCCAACAATATAATTCTTGCTGACCTGCACTAACATTTTTTTAGTTAAATCTTTGGTCAAAATTTAACACAAATTACTAAGGGGACCAATAAACCAGGATCGAGGTAGATTCCATCAATCGAACTAATTGCATCCATATCGTCAGATTAAACATAGATTAAACAAACTCAGACATAGATAATAAGTGTACACGTACACAAGCATAGTTCAACCGTCATTAAGCATACTCAAGCATACATAGTTCGATCCCACATCTCATCTCACATGCTGGCACAATCCTGAAGCTTCTCCAGGTACTTGGCGTACGTGCCCTGCCACCCTGCGAGAATACTTCTGCTTGAAAGAGCCAACGGCCCGTCCTCTTGCATGCGCCAAAACACTTTGGTATGCGTCATGAAGCTTGTGGTTGCAAAATGGGCATTGATACGTCCATTTTGCATCATGCTTTTATATCAATATTTATTGCATTATGGGCTGTTATTTCACGTTATGTCACAATACTTATGGCTATTCTCTCTTATTTTACAAGGTTTACATGAAGAGGGAGAATGCCGGCAGCTTGAATTCTGGGTTGGAAAAGGAGCAAATATTGGAGGCCTATTCTGCGCAACTCCAAAAGTCCTGAAACTCCACGGAATATCTTAAGATAAATAAATAAAAATCGTCGCCAAAGATGAAGGCCAGGGGGCCCACACCCTGCTCACGAGGGTGGGGGGCGCGCCCCCCTACCTCGTGGCCCCCCTGGTGGCTCTCCGATGCCATCTTCTCCTATATGAAGTCTTTCAATGAGAAAAAAATAGAAGGCAACCTTTCGGGATGAGACTCCGCCGCCACGAGGCGGAACCTTGGCGGAACCAATCTAGGGCTCCGGCAGAGCTGTTCTGCCGGGGACACTTCCCTTCAGGAGGGGGAAATCATCATCATCGTCATCACCAACGCTCCTCTCATTGGTAGAGGGCAATCTCCATCAACATCTTCACTAGCACCATCTCATCTCCAAACCCTAGTTCATCTCTTGTATCCAATTCTTGTCTCCAAGTCCGGGATTGGTGCTAGTAGGTTGCTAGTAGTGTTGATTACTCCTTTATGCATATTATTACCCCTCTGATTATGAACATAATATGCTTTGTGAGTAATTACGTTTGTTCCTGAGGACAAGGGAGAAGTCTTGCTATTAGTAGTCATGTGAATTTGGTATTCATTCGATATTTTGATAAGATGTATGTTGTCTAGCCTCTAGTGGTGTTATGTGAACATCGACTACATAACACTTCACCATTATTTGGGCCTAGAGGAAGGCATTGGGAAGTAATAAGTAGATGATGGGTTGCTAGAGTGACAGAAGCTTAAACCCTAGTTTATGCGTTGCTTCGTAAGGGGCTGATTTGGATCCATATGTTTCATGCTATGGTTAGGTTTACCTTAATACTTTTGTTGTAGTTGCGTTTTCTTGCAACAGAGGTTAATCATAAGTGGGATGCTTGTTCAAGTAAGAACAGCACCCAAGCACTGGTCCATACATATCAAATTATCAAAGTACCGAACGCGAATCATATGAGCGTGATGAAAACTAGCTTGACGATATTCCCATGTGTCCTCGGGAGAGCTTTTCCTATTATAAGAGTTTATCCAGGCTTGTCCTTTGCTACAAAAAGGATTGGGCCACCTTGCTGCACTTTATTTACTTTTGTTACTTGTTGCTCGTTACAATTTATCCTATCACAAAACTATCTGTTGCCACTTATTTCAGTACTTGCAGAGAATACCTTGCTGAAAACCGCTTATCATTTCCTTCTGCTCCTCGTTGGGTTCGACACTCTTACTTATCGAAAGGACTACGATAGACCCCCTATACTTGTGGGTCATCAAGACTCTTTTCTGGCGCCGTTGCCGGGGAGTGAAGCACCTTTGGTAGGTGGAATTTGGTAAGTAAAAATTTATTTAGTGTGCTGAAATTTTCTGTCACTTGTTACTATGGAAAGTAATTGTCTGAGGGGCTTGTTCGGGGTATCTTCACCCCGTCTAGTAGAGCAGAGAGTTGATCCTCAACCTACTGAAGCTACTGAACCTATTGCAAATGAAAGTCCTTTTGAAATTCCTTCGGGTTTGATGGAAAAACTGCTAGCTAACACTTTTACAGGAGATGGAGTAAAGCATCCTGATGAACATCTATGCTATGTGGATGATGTTTGTGGACTATTTAAGCTTGCAGGTATACCCGATGATGTTGTTAAGAAGAAGGCCTTCCCTTTATCTTTGAAGGGAGACGCATTGACATGGTATACCCTATGTGATGATATGAGATCATGGAACTATAAAAGATTGAAATATGGAATTTCATCAAAAGTATTACCCTATGCATCTTGTTCATCGTGATCACAATTATATATATAATTTTTGGCCTCACGAAGGAGAAAGCATCGCTCAAGCTTGGGGAGGCTTAAATCAATGTTATATTCATGCCCCAATTATGAGCTCTCAAGAGAAGTAATTATGCAAAGTTTTTATGCTCGGCTTTCTGATAACAATCGCACCATGCTCAATACTTCTTGTGCTGGCTCTTTTATGATGAAGCCTATTGAATTTGGATGGAATTTATTGGATAGAACTAAACGCAACTATGAAGATTGGGACCTCGACGAAGGTAAGGAGTCAGGTATGACACCTAAGTTTGATTGTGTAAAATCTTTTATGGATACCGATATTTTTCCTAAGTTCGCACTAAATATGGACTTGACTCTGAGATAGTAGCTTCTTTGTGTGAATCTTTTGCTACTTATGTTGATCTCCCCAAGGAGAAGTGGTTTAAATATCATCCTCCCATAGAAGTAAAAGTAGCTGCACCTATTAAAGTTGTAGAAAAGACTGTCACGTATAATGATCCTATTGTTCCCACCTCTTATGTTGAGAAACCACCTTTCACTGTTAGAATGAAGGATCATGCTAAAGCATGAACTGTTGTTCGTAAAAGCAATATTAGAACTTATACACCTCCTGAGAAAGTCAAAGTAGAACCTAATATTGCTATTGTTAAAGATCTCTTGTCTGATAATATTGATGGGCATGTTATTCAATTCTGCGGTAAAGTGCTAGAATTGCTAAACCTTGTGCTAGAGATAAACATAGACCTGTGGTAGGCGTGCCTGTTATTGCTGTTAAAATAGGAGATCATTGTTATCATGGCTTGTGTGATATGGGTGCCAGTGCTAGTTTTATACCCATTGACTTATACAAAGAAATTATGAATGATATTGCACCTGCTGAGTTAGAAGATATTGATGTTACAATTAAACCTGCCAATAGAGATACTATATCTGCAATGGGAATTGTTAGAGATGTTGAAGTCTTGTGTGGAAAAACCAAATATCCCGCTGATTTTCTTGTTCTTGGTTCTCCACAAGATAGCTTTTGTCCCATAATATTTGGTAGACCCTTCTTGAATACTGTTAATGCTAAGATAGACTGCGAAAAGAATGTTGTTACTATTGGCTTGGATGATATGGTTCATGAGTTTAATTTCTCTAAATTTAGTAAACAACATCGTGAGGAAGAATTGCCTAGTAAGGATGAAATTATTGGTCTTTCTTCTATTGCCGTACCTCCTAGTGATCCTTTAGAACACTATTTGCTAGACCATGAAAATGATATGTTCATGAATGAAAGAAGGGAAATAGATGAAGTATTCTTTAAACAGGAACCTATTCTGCAACACAATTTGCCTGTTGAAATCCTAGGGGATCCTCCTCCACCCAAGGATGATCCCGTGTTTGAGCTTAAACCGTTGCCTGATAATCTTAAATATGCTTATCTTGATGAAAAGAAAATATATCCTGTCATTAATAGTGCTAACCTTTCAGAGCATGAAGAAGAAAAATTATTAAAAACTCTGAAGAAGCACTGTGCCGCTATTGGATATACTCTGGATGATCTTAAGGGCATCAGTCCCACTCTATGTCAACATAAAATAAATTTGGAAGCGGATGCCAAGCCAGTTTGTGATCCTCAACGACGTTTGAATCCTAAAATGAAAGAAGTGGTAAGAAAAGAAATACTCAAGCTTCTAGAGGCAGGTATAATTTATCCCGTTGCTGATAGTCAGTGGGTAAGTCCTCTCCATTGTGTCCCTAAGAAGGGAGGTATTACTGTTGTCCCTAATGATAAAGATGAATTGATTCCGCAAAGAATTATCACAGGTTATAGGATGGTAATTGATTTCTGCAAATTAAATAAAGCTACTAAGAAAGATCATTACCCCTTACATTTTATTGATCAAATGCTAGAAAGATTATGCAAACATACACATTATTGCTTTCTAGATGGCTATTCAGGTTTCTCTCAAATACCTGTGTCGGCTAAAGATCAATCAAAGACTACTTTTACATGCCCTTTTGGTACTTTTTCTTATAGATGTATGCC
Source organism: Triticum timopheevii (assembly GCA_963921465.1). Taxonomy (NCBI): domain Eukaryota; kingdom Viridiplantae; phylum Streptophyta; class Magnoliopsida; order Poales; family Poaceae; genus Triticum; species Triticum timopheevii. The sequence goes on from OY997264.1 coordinate 329,187,787, forward strand.
TTTTGGTTTATGTAATGCACCTGCTACCTTTCAAAGATGCATGATGGCTATATTCTCTGACTTCTGCGAGAAAATTTGTGAGGTTTTCATGGACGACTTTTCCGTCTATGGTTCCTCTTTTGATGATTGCTTGAGCAATCTTGCTCGCATTTTGCAGAGATGTGAAGAAACTAACCTTGTCTTGAATTGGGCAAAGTGCCACTTTATGGTTAATGAAGGTATTGTCTTGGGGCACAAAGTTTCTGAAAGAGGTAGTGAAGTTGATAAAGCCAAGGTTGATGCTATTGAAAAGATGCCATGTCCCAAGGACATCAAAGGTATAAGAAGTTTCCTTGGTCATGCCAGATTCTATAGGTGGTTCATTAAGGACTTCTCAAAAATCTCTCGGCCTCTGACTAATTTATTACAAAAAGATGTACCATTTGTCTTTGATGATGATTGTGTAGAAGCATTTGAAATACTTAAGAAAGCATTAGTCTCTGCACCTGTTGTTCAGCCACCTGATTGGTATTTACCCTTTGAAATTATGTGTGATGCTAGTGATTATGCTGTAGGTGCTGTTCTAGGGAAAAGAGTTGATAAGAAATTAAATGTTATCCATTATGCTAGTAAGACTCTAGACAATGCTCAAAGAAATTATGCTACTACCGAAAAGGTACTTTTAGCAGTTTTATTTGCTTGTGATAAATTCAGACCCTATATTGTTGATTCTAATGTAACTATTTACACAGATCATGCTGCTATTAAATATCTTATGGAAAAGAAAGATGCAAAACCTGGACTTATTAGATGGGTTCTCTTGCTACAATAATTTGATTTACATATTTTTGATAGAAAAGGAGTTGAGAACCCCGTTGCAGACAACTTATCTAGGTTAGAGAATGTTCTTGATGACCCACTACCTATTGATGATAGCTTTCCTGATGAACAACTAAATGTCATAAGCACTTCTCGTAGCACTCCATGGTATGCTGATTATGCTAATTATATTGTTGCTAAATTTATACCACCTAGCTTCACATACCAACAAAAGGAAAAGTTTTTCTATGACTTGCGACATTACTTTTGGGATGACCCACATCTTTATAAAGAAGGAGTAGATGGTGTTATTAGACATTGTGTACCTGAGCATGAACAGGAACAGATCCTACGCAAGTGTCACTCCGAAGCTTATGGAGGACACCACGCTGGAGATAGAACTGCATATAAGGTATTGCAGTCCGGTTTTTATTGACCTACTCTCTTCAAGGATGCCCGTAAGTTTGTTTTGTCTTGCGACGAATGTCAAAGAATTGGTAATATTAGTAGACGCCAAGAAATTCCCATGAATTATTCCCTTGTTATTGAACCATTTGATGTTTGGGGCTTTGTTTATATGGGACATTTTCCTGCCTCTAATGGATACACACATATTTTAGTTGCTGTTGATTACCTTACTAAGTGGGTAGAAGCTATTCCAACTAGTAGTGCTGATCATAACACTTCTATTAAAATGCTTAAGGAAGTTATTGTTCCGAGGTTTGGAGTCCCTAGATATTTAATGACTGATGGTGGTTCACATTTTATTCATGGTGCTTTCCGTAAGATGCTTGCTAAATATGACGTTAATCATAGAATTGCATCTCCATATCACCCACAGTCTAGTGGTCAAGTAGAATTGAGCAATAGAGAGCTCAAATTAATTTTGCAAAAGACTGTCAATAGGTCTAGGAAGAATTGGTCCAAAAAACTTGATGACACATTGTGGGCCTATAGAACTGCATATAAGAATCCTATGGGTATGTCTCTGTATAAAATGGTTTATGGAAAAGCATGTCACTTACCTCTCGAACTAGAACATAAGGCATACTGGGCTATTAAAGAGCTCAACTATGATTTCAAACTTGCCGGTGAGAAGAGGTTATTTGATATTAGCTCACTTGATGAATGGAGAACCCAAGCTTATGAAAATGCCAAGTTGTTTAAAGAAAAAGTTAAAAGATGGCATGACAAAAGGATATAAAAGCGTGAGTTTAATGTAGGTGATTATGTGTTGCTATACAACTCTCGTTTAAGATTTTTTGCAGGAAAACTTCTCTCCAAATGGGAAGGTCCCGATGTTATCGAGGGGGTCTATCGTTTCGGTGCCATAAAAATCAATAACTTCGAAGGCACAAATCCGAAGGTGGTAAACGGTCAAAGGATCAAACACTATATTTCAGGTAATCCCATAAATGTTGAAACCAATATTATTGAAACCGTAACCCCGGAGGAATACATAAGGGACACTTCCCAGAATGTTCCAGACTCCGAAAAGGAATAGGTATGTGGTACGGTAAGTAAATCGACTCCAAAACAATTTTTAAGGCAATATTTCTCCGTTTTGGAATATTTAGAAAAATAGAAAAATAAGTAGCCGTCCGGGGAGGACACGAGGCCTCCACGAGGGTGGAGGGCGCGCCCTACCCCCCTGGGCGCGCCCCCTACCTTGTGAGCACCTCGTGTGCCCTCCGGACTCCGTTTCCTTGCACGATACATATTTTGGTCGGTAAAAATTCATTATATATACTCCCTAAGGTTTTGACTCCTGTATCACGTAAATATCCTCTGTTTTTTGTTTCGAGCTATTTCTGTTGCAGATTTAGAGCACCATGACTTCTCCCTTCTCCAACAACGAAGACAAGGATGCCTGAATATTGAAGATAGAGTTGAAAAGAGAGGAACCACAAGAGATCGACAAGGATGAAAGGATCAAGAAGGCCATGGAGGTTCATGCTCCGGTGGTGAAAGAAGAAGATATCCTTCAACCTTTACCTAACCTTTTCACTCCAACAGAGATTGAAGCTTTCAAGATGATTGAGTTAGCCCGCATACAGAACAAGTATCTCACACAGGAGAATATTTTGTTGAAGGATCATATTGCTAGGCTCAAAGGCATCATCCGCAAATTGGAGGAGCTTTTACGCTCGATGTGCGATTATCCACCGTCATCATCACCACCTCCATCACCTCCGAGGACATAATCACATGGGTATGGGCACTCCCCTTGGAAATTGCCAAGCTTGGGGGAGGTGCCCTGGTATCGTATCACCATCACAACTCCTATCTTTACCGTTTTTCTTAGTTCGATCCTTTTAGTAGTATCTTGATTTAGTAGAATAAAATCATGGCATGATCTAGTTTTCAGTTTTGCTTTATGATCTTTCTTTGTAATCGAGTCCGTGAGCTATATAATAAAGATTAGTGTTGAGTCAAGGGCTTAATTATTTTTCCATGATCTTGGGTGATTAGAAGAAAAAGAATAAAAAGAATCAAAGAGTTCATATTGATCTTATTGAAAGTAATGACTGCACATAGATAGAGTATGATGATTAAAAGTTGTTGGGAGTTGGCAAATATAGCTTTGGTCATCGTTGCAATTAATAGGAAGTAATAAGTAAAGAGAGGTTTCACATATAGATATATTATCATTGACATCTTTTATGATTGGGAGCACTCACTAAAATATGACATGCTAAAGAGTTGAGGTTGGACAAGGAAGACAACATAATGAGTTATGTTTTCTTACATCTGAGATAAAGTATGTTGCCATGGATCCTCTACCGTGTTGAGCTTGCCTTTCCCCCCTCATGCTAGCCTAATTCTCAGCACCAAGTAGAAATACAACTTGTGCTTCCAAATACCCTTAAACCAGTTTTGCCATGAGAGTCCACCATATCTACCTATGGATTGAGTAAGATCCTTCAAGTAAGTTGTCATCGGTGCAAGCAATAAAAATTGCTCTCTAAATATGCATGACTTATTAGTGCAGAGAAATAAACTTTGTACGAACTTGTTGTGGACGCAATAAAAGCGACGGACTGCGTAATAAAGGTTCACATACAAGGGGCAATATAAAGTGACGTTCTTTTGTATTAAGATTTTGTGCATCAACCCTAAATGCTCATGACAACCTCAGCTTCCCTTTGCGAAGGGCCTATCTTTTATTATTATCCTCTACCTTATGCAAGAGTCACGATGATCTTCACCTTTCCTTTTTCATTTTATCCTTTGGCAAGCTCAGCATGTTGGAAAGAACATGATATATATATCTAATTGGATGTGGGGGATCATGAATTATTATTGTTGACATTACCCTTGAGGTAAAAGGTTGTGGGGCAAAACTATAAGCCCCTATCTTTCTCTGTGTCTGATCAAAACTCCGTAACCACAAGTATTGCGTGAGTGTTAGCAATTATGAAGGACTAAGTGATAGTTGAGAATGTGGACTTGCTTTTAAGCTCTGACATAGACTCTTTCCGATGTTATGGTAAATTGCAATTGCTTCAATGACTGAGGTTATAATTTGTTGGTGCTCATTAAGGTTTCTGATTCATGCTTTTGCTTTGTGAAAAGATCACCATTTCAATATGAGTAATCATATGACAAAATCAATATATGTTGCTATTATGGGAATAATCATGATGCCTTCATGTCCGTATTTTATTTTTATCGACGCCTCTACCTCTAAACATGAGGACATATTTATTGTTATCGGCTTTTTGCTTGAGGACAAGCAAGGTCTAAGCTTGGGGGAGTTGATACGTCCATTTTGCATCATGCTTTTATATCAATATTTATTGCATTATGGGCTGTTATTTCACGTTATGTCACAATACTTATGGCTATTCTCTCTTATTTTACAAGGTTTACATGAAGAGGGAGAATGCCGGCAGCTGGAATTCTGGGCTGGAAAAGGAGCAAATATTGGAGGCCTATTCTGCGCAACTCCAAAAGTCCTGAAACTCCACGAAATATCTTAAAATAAATAAAGAAAAATCGTCACCAAAGATGAAGGCCAGGGGGCCCACACCCTGCTCACGAGGGTGGGGCCCCCCTGGGCGCGCCCCCCTACCTCGTGGGCCCCTGGTGGCTCTCTGACGCCCATCTTCTCCTATATGAAGTCTTTCGATGAGAAAAAAATAGAAGGCAACCTTTCGGGATGAGACTCCGCCGCCATGAGGCGAAACCTTGGCGGAACCAATCTAGGGCTCCGGCAGAGCTGTTCTGCCGGGGACACTTCCCTCCGGGAGGGGGAAATCATCACCATCGTCATCACCAACGCTCCTCTCATCGGGAGAGGGCAATCTCCATCAAAATCTTCACCAGCACCATCTCATCTCCAAACCCTAGTTCATCTCTTGTATCCAATTCTTGTCTCCAAGTCCGGGATTGGTGCTAGTAGGTTGCTAGTAGTGTTGATTACTCCTTGTAGTTGATGCTAGTTGGTTTATTTGGTGGAAGATCATATGTTCAGATCCTTTATGCATATTATTACCCCTCTGATTATTAACATGAATATGCTTTGTGAGAAATTATGTTTGTTCCTGAGGACAAGGGAGAAGTCTTGCTATTAGTAGTCATGTGAATTTGGTATTCGTTCAATATTTTGATAAGATGTATGTTGTCTAGCCTCTAGTGGTGTTATGTGAACGTCGACTACATAACACTTCAACATTATTTTGGCCTAGAGGAAGGCATTGGGAAGTAATAAGTAGATGATGGGTTGCTAGAGTGACAGAAGCTTAAACCCTAGTTTATGCGTTGCTTCGTAAGGGGCTGATTTGGATCCATATGTTTCATGCTATGGTTAGGTTTACCTTAATACTTTTGTTATAGTTGCAGATGTTGCAATAGAGGTTAATCATAAGTGGGATGCTTGTTCAAGTAAGAACAGCACCCAAGCACTGGTCCACACATATCAAATTATCAAAGTACCGAACGTGAATCGTATGAGCGTGATGAAAACTAGCTTGACGATATTCCCATGTGTCCTCGGGAGCGCTTTTCCTATTATAAGAGTTTGTCCAGACTTGTCCTTTGCTACAAAAAGGATTGGGCCACCTTGCTGCACTTTATTTACTTTTGTTACTTGTTGCTCGTTACAATTTATCCTCTCACAAAACTATCTGTTGCCACTTATTTCAGTACTTGCAGAGAATACCTTGCTGAAAACCACTTATCATTTCCTTCTGCTCCTCGTTGGGTTCGACACTCTTACTTATCGAAAGGACTACGATAGATCCCCTATACTTGTGGGTCATCAGGCATCGATAGCCGCCATTCCAGGTCCTAATACGTCTGTTATGCATTCCCGCATAAATCTCCCTCGGGATTTGTCTCTTGTACATCCTCTGGACATCTTCATCCTCGTTGTCCACATCATCATACAACACCTATACAAATAGTAAAACAAATTTGGCATCCAATCAATGTTTACATGCCGTGAAGTAGGATTAGAAATTTATGGCTATTTTTTATACATGTCCAGAGATTATGGTTTGATTTTTTAAGCACAATCATCTATTTACAGAGCAATCTTGAAGAAAATAATGGCACAAAAATATGTAGGTCATTCAAAATCAATTGTCAAGTCGTGGCTAGGAATTATTAGCACGAACACTAACCCTAGTCGGATTACTAGAAGAAATGATTTGCATAGATCAAACAACTAATCGCTTATCACTTGTACCATTCAAACAATCAATACACTACATGGATCTAATGAAACTTACTCAGATTTCATGGATTGGGAGAACAAAACAATAGAATTTCTATTCCAAAAAGTGGGAGGCAGGAGTAACCAAAGAAACCCTAGGATCTATTTGACACAAATGGTATAGATGAGTAACCAGTTGTCCGTAGTCGTCGGCTTCGTCGCCGGATTGGTCGTTGGAGTCGTCATCGGGGTCGTCGCCCGAGTCGTCACCAGAGTCGGTGTAGAACTCCGCCTCCAACTATGGAAGCTCGACGATGTCAGGGTGCAGTGATAACTCGCCAGCGGTGATGGCAACCTCTGTCTCCATCTCCACACCGTGCTCCGGTGCTTCAGCAGCCCCGGCATTGCCACTCCCTCCGATGGGGCACTTCGGCGGCATTGTAACACCCGGGATGTAATTTTCCATATTTGTAACTCCAACTCTTGCCATTTTCGGCTATGTGATATGTTATTTTCTCCGTGGTTGGGTTTTTGTCTTTCGTTTTGCATTTTGTTCATGTCATGCATCTCATCTCATAGCATCATGGGCATTGCATCTGCATGTTTTCATAAAACTTGCATCCGCTCGTACTTGCTGCTCCTCGATTCTCTCTGTTGCGTTCGTTTACCATTCCGAGACCAATCGGGTTTTCGCTTCCCTCTTGACCGTGACCATCTAACCTCTCTTGCAAGCTCGCAGCCCCCTTGCGTGCGCGTCCGAAACTCCCCCGAACTCAAACCTGGTTGTCGTTACCGATGGGTCCAGATCATCCCCAAACATCTTTAAAACATCTCTGTTTTCTTATTTGGGATTCCCTACCTATTTATTCCCATCCGTCGGATTTCGATCAGATGATCGAAACTCCCTCATTTCCTTATATATAGAGCAACCTCTAACCAAATTAGACCAAACCCTAAATTCGAGGAGGTTTGTCCCTCGTCGCCGCCACTCTCTCCAAAATCTCCCTCAAGATCCTCCCAAATCCCATCGACCAACCACCGCAGCCTCCTCCCTCTGCCTCGCACGTCCGATCTAGAGGAGTGGAGTTCCTCCTCTGCTCGATCTCCCCTGTGACCAAATCCATCGATCCTCCCTCCAACCTCCTGCCCGAGCGCCTCAAGTTCTTCAGCCCGCCGAAGGAACTCCGGCGCCTCGCCAAATCCACGCCTCCACCTCTCCCCTGCGTCAAGGTCTCCATCCCTGCTAGACCTACAGGATGCCAAGCCCAACGCCATGGACGCATCCTCTGCCCAACCCCGCCTCTGTCTCGACTTTGCCATGCTCCTCCCCTGCCCCGAGCCTCTGCCACGACCAGCACCTGACCAGCAGGTCGCCAGCGCGTCCGTCGCCCGTTGCCCTCGCCTTCTCTCTTCTTCCCCTTTCCGTTCTTCTTCTCTGAACATCTCTCCCTGTTCTCTCTTTCTCTATCGACAAGAGGACCCCCCACGCCATGGCCTGACTGAGCTCTGCTGTGTCGGCGCCTCAAGCCGCCACCGTTTGCTCCAGATCCGGCCCCTCCGTCGGATCCCGTCGTCCCAGTCTCGTTCCCGCCGGTCTCCGCCGAGGCCGCCTCGCAGGAGCCCCTGCATCATGCTACTGCTCCCCTACTTTAACTGCTGTTGCCGCTATTTCCCATGTCGAACGAACAAGCACGACGCCCCCAGCACCCACGCCTGGGCCACCTCTGCTTCGGCCCAGCGGCTCCCCTCCATCGCGCGATGCGCAGCGCTCCAAGCTGCCCTCCTCTGCCTCGGCCTTTAGGCCCAATGTGAGCAGCCCCCTGGCCTTTCCTCTGTTGGGCTTCCTGTTCCAGATTCAGCCCATGTATTTTTTCCATGCGCTGCGAATTTTGCCATTTATCCAGGGAATTACTATTTTACAGAAAAGTCCCTATAGGTCATGCATTTAATAACTCACAAATGGTGCATCGGTTTAAAATGATTTAAACATGTAAAATGCTTAGAATTTCATCTAGTTTCATAATATTCAATTTTCAACCATGTTTAAAATGTTTAAAATGTTGTTTGTTTAAATTTGCTCAAATGCCATGCTAAAACAATTTATTTCATAACTAAATAACCGTAGCTCCATTTTAAATAAACTTTATATGTATTTGGGGTGGAAAAATGCATAGAGGAATTTGCTGCACTTTATTTTCCTCTTTAACAACTCTAAAATATGGTTTTAGGCAGAACAGTACCATATTCGAAATATGCATATGGGGATTTTTCGGAATTGTTATTTGTTGTTCCGGCCTCATTTAAACTTGCCTAAATAGTTAGGTTACTTATGTTTCACCTCTTGCCATGTTTAACGACATCTAATATTGTTGTATCTAAACAAGAGCAAACTAAATAAATCAAATGTGGTGTTTCCTCAATATGCAACTCGTTGCATATTGAGCTCCACTTAATTTGTAGTATTGTTTGTTGCACTTTGCCATGCTTTGCCATGCCTCTTTAAACCGGACATGCATCATACATGGTTGTGCATCATCCCATGTTTATGCTTGTGTGTTTACCATGTTGTTTGCTTCTTTCCGGTTTGCTTCTCTCAGTAGCTTCGGTTTTGTTCCGGAGTTGTGAGGATTCGCTCGACTACGTCCGTTTGTCTTCTTCTTGGACTCGTTTTTCTTCCTTGCGGGATCTCAGGCAAGATGACCATTACCCTCGATATCACTTCTATCTTTGCTTGCTAGTTGCTTCGTTCTTTCAGTATGCTGCGCTACCTATCACTTGTTTACTATGCCTCCCATATTGCCATGTCAAGCCTCTAACCCACCTTTCCTAGCAAACCGTTGTTTGACGGTGTTAGCAATTTTGCTCAGCCCCTCTTATAGCATTGTTAGTTGCAGGTGAAGTTGAAGATTGCTCCATGTTGGAACATGAATCTGTTGAGATATCACAATATCTCTTATTTAATTAAGGCATCTATATACTTGGTAAAGGGTGGAAGGCTCGGCCTTATGTCTGGTGTTTTGTTCCACTCTTGCCGCCTTAGTTTCTGTCATACCGGTGTTAAGTTCCTTGATTTTGCGTTCCTTATGCGGCCGGGTGTATGGGAACCCCTTGACAGTTCGCTTTGAATAAAACTCCTCCAGCAAGGCCCAACCTTGGTTTTACATTTGCCTAACAACCTACTAACTTTCCCTTCGGTTTTCGCGAGCCCCAGGGTCATATTTATTTTAACCCCCCCCCCCCCCCCCGGGCCAGTGCTTCTCTAAGTGTTGGTCCGAACCGAGCAGCCTGCGGGGCCACCTCGGGGAAATATGAGGGATGGTTTTAATCGTAGCTTGACTCGTCTGATGTGCCCTGAGAACGAGATATGTGCAGCTCCTATCGGGATTTGTCGACACATTCAGGCGGTCTTGCTGGTCTTGTTTTACCATTGTCGAAATGTCTTGTAACCGGGATTCCGAGACTGATCGGGTCTTCCCGGGGGAAGGAATATCCTTGTTGGTCGTGAGAGCTTATAATGGGCTAAGTTGGGACACCCCTCCAGGGTATAAACTTTCGAAAGCCGTGCCCGCGGTTATGTGGAAGATGGGAATTTGTTAATGTCCGGTTGTAGAGAACTTGACACTTGACTTAATTAAAATGCATCAACTGCATGTGTAGCCATGATGGTCTCTTTACGGCGGAGTCCGAGAAGTGAACATGGTCTTTGTGTTATGATTGTGCATAAGTAGTTTCAGGATCACTTCTTGATCACTTCTAGCTTCTCGACCGTTGCGTTGCTTCTCTTCTCGCTCTTGTTTGCGTATGTTAGCCACCATATTTACTTAGTGCTTGCTGCAACTCCACCTCATTACCACTTCCTACCCATAAGCTTAAATAGTCTTGATCTCACGGGTTTTGAGATTGCTCAGTCCTCGTGACTCACAAGATACTATCACAACAGTTGCAGGTGTCGATGATACCAGTGCAGGTGATGCAACCGAGCTTAGATGGGAGCTCAATGAAGATCTTGGTCATTGCTATGTTTCATTTCATGTTGATCAGTAGTGGAGCCCAGTTGGGACGATCGGGGATCTAGCAGTTGGGTTATCTTCTTTTCATTTTGATTTGTCCGTAGTCGGACTATGTGTGTGCTCTGGATGATGTATGAATTATATGTTCATTGTGTTAACTGGCGACTCTTTATCCCATTCTTGTTCATTACATGGGGTTGTGTGAAGATGACCCTTCTTGCAACAAAACCACCATGCGGTTATGCCTCTAAGTCGTGAGTCGACACGCGGGAGATATAGTCGCATCGTGGGTGTTACAGGCATATTCATACACTGGCGGCTTTGAGGATTGATAGCGGCGTCGAGGATGCAAGCGGAGAGATAGGATTGTGTGTGTGGTGAGGATGGGGGTGCGGCCGCTCGGGCGCACCATTAATATGGAGTACTGGGAGATAGGCGGGCGGCGGTCAAACTGTTGGCTTGCCTCCCGGTGAGCCTATGCACCGGACTGCTGGCATGCCTACCGTCGTTTCACACAGCTACTTGCACGCCTCCCGTTGACACTTTGCAGCGAGAGCGCCTCCGCCAATTCACACACCTGCACACACGCCTCCCGGTCTGCCTGCACAGTGGACTGCTCGCATGTGTCCCGTCAACTCACGCCTGCTCGCATGGCACACGGGTCGCGTGGCGGCACGTATATTGTTTTTCTATTTGGATGATTAATGCTGCCACTTCATTGCTTAACCGAAGCATGGCACGTATCCATTGTTGGTCTAGTGCTCACGGTTCGAATAAATATTCTGTTTGGGATATTGGTTCCCAATTATTAATAATCTCCCATTTGTAATTAGATAAAGATTACATTAAAATTAGTCTCAAATTTGACAAAAAATGTACAATGCTACTTTGTATAGGTGTCCATATGACAACGCGATAAGTTTCATGAACTTCAAATAAGTTTTGGGTGTACTAGAATTTAAAAATCAAGATTCTCAATGTTTGAAATTTCTTGTACAGGGAGTAGACATGCACCCAGTGAGACACATGTGTATTTGCAATCCATTTAGGTGCACTGTCACGTGTGCATGTAGCTCAAATTTGATTTTTGCACATTATACCCGTAGAAAATCAATCAATGTACTAAAACGTCTTAATGATCTCTGTTTTTTTCGAAATTAAAATGTCCCTCCTTTGGTAACATATGTTCACCGCGGGATAATTTAACATGCATCGTAGTTGCGGTGGATTCACGGTGTGTGTGTGGGTGTGTGCATCCGGGGGTGGCGGGTGGCTCGCTGTACACTACAAGTTGTGAGCCACCGTGTCGGTTGGCCATTTTGTTAGGCAGGTGCCACATTAGAGTCGTGAATTCGTTATTTAAAACATTACACAACCCTTCCATACATACATGTTTTGGCCTCATGCAGTGGTTGGTTGTACTACACGACACTCGATACTCGCATGTGACACTTTCTATGGGCCCACGAGGTCATCGACCATCACTTTGACGAACAGCCGGCAGTGAGGTTAATTTGACTAGCAAGGTAGAATCTTTTTTGTTTGTGTTATGGTGGGAGTATTGTAGGATAGAAAGTAGGTCTAGAGGGGAGGGGGGTGATTAGACTACTTGACCAAATAAAAATCTAGCCTTTTCCCAATTTTAAGTCTTGGCAGATTTTAGCAACTTAACACAAGTCAAGCAATCAACCTAAACATGCAAATCTAAGAGTATAGCAGTGGAATGTAAATCATTGCATATGAAGGTAAAGGGAGGGGTTTGGAACAACAAACACAATGTAGACACGGAGATTTTTGGCGTGGTTCCGATAGGTGGTGCTATCGTACATCCACGTTGATGGAGACTTCAACCCACGAAGGGTAATGGTTGCGCGAGTCCACGAAGGGCTCCACCCACGAAGGGTCCACAAAGAAACAACCTTGTCTATCCAACCATGGCCATCGCCCTCGAAGGACTTGCCTCACTTGGGTAGATCTTCATGAAGTAGGCGATCTCCTTGCCCTTACAAACTCCTTGGTTCAACTCCACAATCTTGACAGAGGCTCCCAAGTGACACCTAACCAATCTAGGAGACACCACACTCCTTGCTCTTTTGCTTCAAATGATATTCTCCTCTACACTGAACTCTCTCTCACAGATTTGGCTATGGTGGAAAGATGATTTGAGTGGAAAGCAACTTGGGGAAGGCTAGAGATCAAGATTCTTGTGGTTGGATTGGAATGTCTTGGTCTCAACACATGAGTAGGTGGTTTTCTCTCAAAAAATGAATTCTGGAAGTGTAGGCACGTTCTAATGGCTCTCTCTCTCTAATGGAGAGGAGGGTGGAGGGGTATATATAGCCTCCACACAAAATCTAGCCGTTACACACAAAAGAGCCAACTCGTTCAGACCAAATGTGTGAACTCGGTGAGACTGATTCAGTTCAAAATGTGAACATTAGGATTTTAGATGGGACCGACATGATCAACTCCGTGGGACCGATGAGCTAGGGTTAGGGCAAAACTTGATCTTGGTTTGACCGATTACTTCAACTCGGTGAGACCGATTTTAGTAACAAGCAAACAGAGAGTTGGTCAGGCAAAATCTGTGGGATCGATCGCTCCTTTTGGTGAGACCGAAATGTTATGAAAGGGAAACAGAGAGTTTGCATTCCGAACTCGGTGGGACCGATCGCTCATTTCGGTGAGACCGAAACATTACAAAGGGAAACAGAGAGTTTGCAATCCCATCTCGGTGAGACCGAGATCCCTATCCAGTGAGACCGGACTGATTAGGGTTTCTGGCTATGGCTATGTCAAGTGAACTCGGTGGCGCCGCATGAATCAAATCGGTGGGGCCAAGTTTGACTCTAGGTTTAGGACATATTTGGATTTGATAAGATGGTTGAGAGCTTTGGAGCATATCACTAAGCATTTTGAGAAAGTAGACCATTAAGAAACACCTCATCTCCTTTTAATAGTATTGGCTTTCCTATGGACTCAATGTGATCTTGGATCACTAAAATAGAAATAAAGAGTCTTGAGCTTTTGCCAATATTTTTCCTTAGCATTTTGAGGGGTCCGCATCTCTAGTTCATGCCATGCCAATCACTAAACTGTCTGAAATAATGACCTTGAAAGGATATTAGTTGAATGAGCTACATGTTGTTATGAATTACCAAAACCACCCAGGGGTTAGTTACACTTTCAATCTCCCCCTTTTTGGTAATTGATGAGAACATATAGATCAAAGCTTCGACAAATGATAATAAGAATGAAATATATCATCGCTTTGAGAAGTATGTGATAAGCAAGAGCTCCCCCTAAATTTGTGCATTATTTATGATTTGCTTTGCAAAAGCACAATCGATTAGGCTCATGGGTTACTCTTCTATGTCACATACATCTTGGTGGAGCACTCAAAATGATAGAACATACATAACATGCACTCATCCCCAAGAAAAGTATGATTGATCATACACAAAATATAAGATAGCATCATTCAAGCATAGCATAGTAAAGCATAGTATGATCAACCACATAATCATAGTAGTATCTCACACACAAGCATAAATATTGTAGCAAACACAAGCAAATAAGTAGCAAGAGAGACCAATAAGAAGCAAAACACTCCCTCTCTCTCTTGAAGCCTATGATCTATAGACTTTCTCCCCCTTTGGCAACAAGTTACCAAAAAGCTTGGAAATGCATAGTACTATATGACACTCTAAGCATGATCTCCAGGAGCTCCGGAGTGCAAAGCTGGCGTGGAGAGAATAGCATCTACAAAGACTTTGGCTGACGTCTGAGGAACTGGAGGGGTTTCCATTGGAGGGTCAACTAAGGTTGTGGTTGCAGGAGCTGAAGTTGTGTCCCTAGTGTCACTGACTGGCCCTGCTGCAGACCTTTGTGCTCTAGCACTCTCTGATATGCCTCTTTGGTTGTCCTGTCACTCCTGCCCTCAAGGTCTTCCTGTATCTTCTCAGCTGAAGTCTGAATCTCAGTGACCTTGATATCCAAGTCATAGCTTTGTCTCAAAGATCCTTTCAATGCTCTCTTGGTTTTGAGTCAGGGTAGCTAGTCCTTTTCTATTCTCACTGTGGCCTCAAGCAGATAGCTGAGCTGGTCCTGCTTTGCTTGAGATTGACAGTTGAGGGATCTGGAATCTTTGAAGCTTTTTCTGCCTTAGCCTTCTCTCTCTTCTCTTGAGCCTCAACAGAAGTGGGATGTGAAGCATCCATAACAACTGTGTTATCCTCAAATTCTGGCCTCAAGGGAAGGTTCTCTCTGTCTAGGAAGTATGTGCATGTGACCACCTTGGAATTTATGAGCATTTGAATATGTGGGGCATAGCCACATGATCTCTTCTGGTCAGCTACAATCCTCTTTACTGTCTTAATTATCAAGATCATCACCTTGAACTTCTCTGGCACATCAAACATATGCAGCAAGTTGATTGAGTGCCCTTTGATCATCCTATCATCTCCAGACTTGGTCAACAAAGTGTGCCTAAGGATAGTGTTGGTTGTTGACAGCCCTGACAGCAGATAATAAATAGAGCAAACTTATGAGTCTCCAAGGCATCATCTGGAATTTCCTTGTACATGTGTGCCATGGAGTTGTGGCCTTTCTTGGGCTTTGCATACACATCTGTATCGTCATCAGCCTCTGCAGGAGCATGGATCATCTCATCCCACTCAGCAATAGAAGATTGGTACCTCATATCCTCTGTCATCCAGACAATCTTTCCATCTGGGTAAAGTGAGCTGTGGAGTACAATTGCATCACCATCTCATCATTCCACTTTGTCAGTTTCTGACCCACAAAAGCATCAACTCCATTCATTCTCAAGCTCTCATGAACTCCAGGAAAGTGATCTTCATTATCATCAATGTATGACCAATCAACCCATCTCATGTCACTGACAATGGGCTTCTTGTCCAGGAGGACAGTTTCATAGAAATCATGTTGTTCCTTGGTGTGGAACCTATAGTCTACATCAGTCCTTCTCCTTGTAGCATATGGATTTGTCTGCCTCCAAAGTCCGACACCTGCATCTTTCCTCACTTTCATGTTCTCTGGAATTGGATGATTGTCATCATGGTCTGGAATCTTGGGCTTGAGCTTTCTGAGCACTTGGGCCTCTTCATCTTCCTGAACTTTAGGCACCGGGGCCTTGTTCTTCTCTGCAGCAGGGATGTTTCTGGTGCTTCTGTTGGGTGCAGATTGCTTTGGAGCTATCTTGGGCTTGGATGCGGTAGCCCCTAACCTGATTTCATATCCCATGAGCTTCTAAGCTTTGGGAGAAGGTGGAACATCTTCTTCATCATCCTCTTCCACATCTTCAGCTAGGTCTCTCATCATTGAGGATGTGCCAATTACCCTGGCCATGGTCTTCTTGACCCTTTACTTTCTCTTCTTGCCTCCAGCAGCTTCTTATTCTCTTGGTTCAAGAGAGAATTCCATTGTTTCCTGAGTTGAAGCTCTGTCTTTTGACATGGGTTTCCTTTGAGCAGGAGCCTTCTTCTTCATGCCTGGCTTGATGCCAGCAGCAGCAACAGCTACTTGCTCTTTTTTGATTAACTTCTTCTTGGAAGTGACCACTTCATCAACTACAAAGTCTTCATCCTCAGAATATGAATTTCTCTTCCTCCTTGTCCTTGTTTCTGCCTTGGGCAGGTTGCTTGGGGTGCTTCTTCTTCCCTCATCATAACTGCTATTTGAGGGGCTAGTGCCCTCACTGAGGTTTTGGTGCTCCTCGGACTTGTTCTGGCTGTCACTCTGGTCTAACATCTCTGACACTGAAAGCTGACCCTGTGAATAGGTAGGTTGAGATGGAGTAGATGAGTATCACGAAGCTCAGCCATTTTGCAAAACAAATGAGTCAAAAACTTAGTTTTAGTTTTCTACATAAAGCATTTCAGAGCTACCGATTAGACGAACTCAGTGACACCGAAGCAGCTTTAGAGTCTAAACATGTGTAATCGATCAGACCGAGATAGAGTTCGGTGACACCGAGATGCTAGGGTTTCACTGAGAAAGTAAACTCGGTCACACCGATTCGTACACTTCGGTCCGACCCAGTAGTACATGTGCAACGGCCTGAGCCAAATCGGTGAGACCGAATTTTCCAAATCGGTCGGTCCAAGATGAGTTTGGTGGAAACCTAAACCTAAATTTTGCTTCAAATCTAATCTAACAGAGTTTTGCAGAGTAGAGAATTGTCTCAATTGTGGCAAGAATATAGGCATTGATCATTTTGCTAATAATCGGAGTATAGAATGCACAAAGGGTTGAGTTCATACCCTAACTTGGTGATGAACCCGCTATGGGGATAACGGCGGCAAAGATTTTCGTTGACGGCAGAGGACACCAGCGGTAGGAGGTCGTGGGCAATGAAGAGAGGATCCGGAGACCACGAGTTGGCAGAGCTGGACAGACGCGGGCGAAGGGGTTTCAAGAAATTTCCAAATTTTCAACCCGGGTATGTATATCCAGACCCTGTCGGTGTGACCAAGTGGAACAACTCGGTGGCACCGAGATGCAGAATCGCAAGCGGTTGCTGCAACTCGGTGGGACCGAATGGTTCAAGTCGGTTGCACCAAGATTAAAACCTAGATCAATTTAATGAACTCAGTATGACCAAATGGAATGGATCCGTCAGACCAAAATGCACTAAGAGGTTTTGGAAGTTAAGCCCTTGACAGATCGGTGACTCCGAGTGCTCCTCACCCGAAGGGTCTGAATTCAACTTGTTCAAACTTTGTGATGTAGCATGAATAGAGTTTGAAACGAGAAAAGCATAGATAGCTAGAGAGACTACTTAGGCATTCTTGTCCATCCATTTGGCAGAAAGATAGAGCCAAAGAACCAAAGCAACAAATGGATGTCCTCGAATGAGAAAAATATGCAATCAACATGCTCACACAATAAGATAGCAAATAAAATATGTGACAAAGCATGCACAAACACTCTAGCATGTATCAAACAATTGGCAATGACTAGGTCATTTATATATGAGTATACTGACTGACGAGTCAAATGAGAATATTTGATCATAGGTCATACTCATCGTTTAAGCACAAGTGGGGTTACCACTTTTACATAAAGCATTGTTGTGTTCACACGATTAGAGTTGCTTTCCCTCTTGCATATCTTCAGGACTGAGATATAACGTACCCCTCTTCTTTGGAGTGGGTTTAGCCGGTGGTTCAGGGAGAGTCCAATCATCATAATTTTTCAATATGTTATTCACTAATTCTTCAGATTGTCCAACAGTTCGTTCCCTGAAAACACAACCAGCACAACTATCTAGGAAATCCCTAGAAGCATCGGTTAGTCCATTATAGAAGATATCAAGTATTTCATTTTTCTTAAGAGGATGATCAGAAAATGCATTAAGTAACTGGCAAGGCCTCCCCCAAGCTTGTGGGAGATTCTCTTCTTTAGTTTACACAAAGATAAATATTTCATGTAAAGCATGTTGATTCTTATGAGCAGGAAAATATTTTTTTGAGAAGTAATAAATCATATCCTGGGGACTACGTACACAAAAAAGAGCAAGAGTATTGTACCAAGCTTTAGCATCACCCTTTAATGAGAAAGGAAATAGTTTGAGAATATAGTAATAATGAGTTTTCTCATCATGAGTAAAAAGGGTGGCTATGTCATTCAACTTAGTAAGATGTGCCACAACAGTTTCAGTTTCATAACCATGGAAAGGATCAGATTCAACCAAAGTAATTAACTCTGGGTCGACAGAGAATTCATAATCCTTATCATCAATAACGATAGGTGAAGTAGCAAAATTAGGATCATATTTCATTCTAGCATTTAGAGATTTTTCTTTATACTTGCATAATAATTTCTCTAGATCATCTCTATGCCTACAAGTAAGAATACCTCTAGTTGTCTCCTCATTCATAACATAACCTTCTGGTACCTAAGGCAATTCATATCTAGGAAGGATAGTTCTAGCAGGTGTTTCAGGAGTTTCAGTTTCAAGCTCATCATCAGATTTAACAACATCATGTCGTATTACTCTAGCAATTTGTTCATCAAGAAATTCACCAAGTGGCACATCATCATTATCAAGCAAGGTACTAGCATCATCATAAGCATCATTCATAGTAGAAGTAGCATCATCAATAACTTGTGACATATTAGAATTGATAGCATGTGGTGGTGTTGCAAGTTTACTTATAACAGAAGGTGAATCTAAAGCAGAACTAGATGGCAGTTCCTTACCTCCCCTCGTCTTTGAGGGAAATATCTTAGTCTTGCTATCCTTTAGATTCTTCATAGTGATAATATGATAATAATCCCAAGTGACTCAACAAATATAGTTATGCTCCCCGGTAACGGCACCAGAATAAGATCTTGATAACCCACAAGTATAGGGGATCGCAACAGTATTCGAGGGTAGAGTATTCAACCCAAATTTATAGATTCGATACAAGGGGAGCCAAAGAATATTTGAAGGTATTAGCAGCTGAGCTGTCAATTCAACCACACCTGGAGATTAATTATCTGCAGCAAGGTGATCAGTAGCAAAATAGTATGATAGTTTTGATAGTAGTGACATCAGTAACAGTAACGATAATAGTGATAGCAGTAATTTTGTAGCAAGTGTAACAGTGATGATAACAGTCGTGACTTAGCAGAAACAATATAAGATATATTCGTAGGCATTCGATCAGTGACTTTGACTTGTTGGATGATATTCATCACGAGACAGTTATAACCTAGGGCGATATGGCACTAGCTCCAGTTCATCAATATAATGTAGGCATGTATTCCGTAAATAGACATACACGCTTATGGAAAGAACTTGCATGATATCTTTTGTCCTACCCTCCCATGGCAGCGGGGTCCATATTGGAAACTAAGGGATATGAATGCCTCCTTTTAATAGAGAACCGGAACAAAGCATTACCACACAGTGAATACATGAACTCCATAAACCACAGTCGTCACCAGGAGTGGTCCCAACTATTGTCACTCCGAGGTTGCCGGATGATAACACATAGTAGGTGACTATAACTTGCAAGATCGGATCAAGAACATGGATATAATTATGACAACATAAACGGTTCTGATCTGAGTTCATGGAACCTAGGCCCAAAGTGACAAGCATTAAGCATAGCAAAGTCATAGCAACATCAATCTAAGAACATAGTGGATACTAGGGATCAAGCCCTAACAAAACTAACTCGATTACATGATGAATCTCATCCAACTCCTCACAGAAGCGAGCCTACGAAGGAATTACTCACTCTCGGCGGGGAGCATCATGGAATTGGCGATGGAGAAGGGTTGGTGATGACAAAGAACGAAGACCCCCCTCTCCGGAGCCCCAAACGGACTCCAGGTTTGGCCTCCCGATGAAGAACATGAGGTGACGGCGGCTCCGTCTCGTGGATCGCGATAATTATTTTTCCTTGGTTTTTTCTGGAATAATGTGATTTTATAGTGTTGGTTTCAGGGTCAGCGGGGCTACCAGGTGGGGAGAACCCACCTGGCGCGCCAGGAGAGGGGTGCACCCTGGTGGGTTGTGCCCACCCAGGTGCCCCTCTCCGGTAGGTCTTGGCTCTAGAAATTCTTATTTATTATATAAAAAATTCCTTGCAAAGTTTCCTTCCATTCCGAGAACTTTTATTTCTGCACAAAAACAACACCATGGTAGTTCTGCTGAAAACAGTGTCAGTCCAGCGTTAGTTTCATTCAAATCATGCAATTATAGTCCAAAACAAGAGGAAAAGCGTTAGGAAAAGTAGATACATTGGAGACATATCAGGCCTGTGCAAGGATATCATCAGCGATGAGCTTGCAACACGTGGCCAAGTGCTTGAGCTTTCCCATGGTGAGAGGCCTAGGAGTGCCAGAGAGAGGAAGCTGCATCAGTCCAGCAACAACAGCCACTTTGTTCTTCTTGGGACAGACGCCGGGAGAAAGAGAATGCCTGGCAGAAGTACCGCCAGAGGTAGCAGCAGATCCTGCCGCCTTCATCTTGGAAGCCCACTCCACAGAGCCAGCGTGTTCCTTGTCATACAGCAGCATGATCCAAGGGCTACGGCAAGGAGAGTGGGAAGCTGCGGCCGATGCCTCTCCCGCCACAATGACCGTGCCCGCACGCTCGTTGCCCCACAGATCAGAGCCAGCATTAACCGGCAAAGGAGGACTGAACTCCAGATCCAGGGACTGCACAACCTGTCGAGTAGCCATCGGAGGTGTAGGTGACAAGCCGTGGAGACGGGAACCGCCAGATCGAGGAGCTGCAGCGTTAGTGGGGAAGAGAGGAGGTCCCTAGACCCAGGCTCAGACAGCGGCACACGGCAGGTGCAGAAGACCGCCATGACCTGAGCAAGGAGAAGATAGCATGCCCCGTGCCTCAAATCAGTGGCAACCACATGCGAGGTAACACCTCAGGGCAGCAAGCCTTCCCCGGGGAAGGTATATTCTTGATGGGCCCACAGCAGATGGGTTGGGTAATGAGGGCGTGGTGAGCCTGCACGGGCGCATGGGCCGTGAAGTAGGCGTCCGCCGACAAAATTACTCCTTCGAAAGGAGAAAGAAAGGGGCCCATAGCAGGCGGCAGCCCAACAGGCACAATGGGCTTAGGAGGGTGTGGGCGATCAACAGAGGGAGCATAGGTAGAGTGCGGGAACACAACATGCTACTACATGTGATCTGTGTTGGGATTTCCTCGATGAGGAGAGGATGATGTAGTACATTAGAGATAAGTATTTCCCTTAGTTAAGAACCAAGGGTATCAATCCAGTAGGAGAACCACACAAGACCTCGTGAACAGAACCTACACACAAAAGAACAAATACTTGCACCCAACGCGATCAAGGGGGTTGTCAATCCCCTCAACAGTTAATTGCAAGGATCAAGTCTGATAATGGTAGAAAGATAAAAACACAAAATAAAATAGCGATAAATAAATTTCAGCAATGTATTTTTGGATTTTAAAATATGATAAAGATAGACCCGGGGGCCATAGTTTTCACTAGAGGCTTCTCTCTTGACCAAAAAGCATACGGTGGGAAAACAAAATACTGTTGGGCAATTGATAAAAAAGTGCATAGTTATGAAGATATCCAAGGAAATGATCATGTATATAGGCATCATGTCTGAAATAAGTTGACCGACTCCTGCTAGTAACTTCTACTATTACTCCACACATCCACTGCTATCCAGCATGCATCTAGAGTATTATTTTCATAAAGAACGGAGTAACACCTTAAGCAAGATAACATGATGTAGACAAAGTAAATTCAAGCAATATGAATAAAACCCATCATTTTATCCTTAATGCCAACAATACAAATATGTGTCTTGTCCCTTTCCGTCACTGGGATATAGATCACCGTAAGATTGAACCCATTACAAAGCACATCTCCCATTGTAAGATAAATCAATCTAGTTGGCCAAACCAAACGGATAGATATGAGAGAAATACAAAGCTATAATAGTCATTGATACGTCTCCAACGTATCTATAATTTTTGATTGTTCCATGCTATTATAGTATCAATCTTGGATGTTTTATATGCTATTATAATTTTTGTTTGTTCCATGCTATTATAGTACAAAACGGATATATATCATTTTTGGGACTAACCTATTAACTTAGTGCCCATTGCGAGTTGATGTTTCTTGCCTATTTTTGGTTTTTAGAATATCAGTGCCAAACGAAGTCCAAAATGCCATGAAATTTTTTGGAGATTTTTTGCTGGACATAAGAGACCGTAGAAGCTTCGAGAGAGGGCCAGAAGATGGAGCAGTGTCCCACGAGGCACCAGGGCGCGCCCTGGTGGCTCGTGGGGCCCACATGGCTCCGTTTGACCTAACTCCGCCTCTATAAATTGTCTAAAATCGGGAAACCAACAAGGAGCCACCCAAAAAAGTTTTTCGCTGCCGCAAGTTCATGTTCTCGCGAGATCCCATGTGGGGGCCTTTTCTGCCATTGTCGAAGGGGAATCAATCACAGAGGGGCTCTACATCAACCTTGCTGCCCCTTCCGATGATGTGTGAGTAGTTTACTACACACCTGCGGTTCCATAGTTAGTATCTAGGTGGCTCTCTCTCTCTCTCTTTTTGATCTTCAATACAATGTTCTCCTCGATGTTCTTAGAGTTCTATTCAATGTAATGAGTTTTTGTGGTGTGTTTGTTGGGATCCGATGAATTGTGAGTTTATGATCAGATTATCCATGAATAGTATTTGAGTTTTCTCTGAACACTTTTATGCATGATTATTATAGCTTTGCATTTCTCTCTGATCTATTGATTTAGTCTGGCCAACTAGATTGATTCTTCTTGCAATGTTAGAGGTACTTTGTGATGGGTTCAATCTTGCGGTGCTCAATCTCAGTGATAGAAAGGGACATGAAACGTATTTGTATCGTTTCCATTAAAGATAAAAATACGGGGTTAATTCATGCTTGAGTTTACTTTGTCTACATCATGTCATCTTGCTTAAGGCGTTACTCTGTTCTTTATGAACTTAATATTCTAGATGCATGCTGGATAGCGGACAATGTGTAGAGTAATAGTACTAGATGCAGAATTGTTTCGGTCTACTTGTCTCGTACATGATGCCTATATAAATGACCGTTGCCTTGGATATCGTCATGATTATTTGCTTTTCTATAAATTGCCAAACAGTAATTTGTTTACCCACCGTATGCTATTTTCAAGAGAGAAGCCTCTAGTGAAAACTATGGCCCCCAGGTCTACTTTTATCATATATTAAAATCCTAAAAATACATTGCTGCAATTTTACTTTATTTTATTTTCTTATTTGTGTTCTATCTATCTATCAATCACTACACAATTTAATCTTGCAAGTAACCGCCAAGGGATTGACAACCCCTTGTTCGCGTTGGGCGCATAGATTTGCTATTTTGTGTGTAGGTGCTGCTAACGAGGTGTTGTGTGGTTCTCCTACTGGATTGATAATATTGTTTCTTAACCGAGGGGAAAACTTATCTCTACTGTACTACATCATCCCTCCTCTTAGAGGAAATCCCAACGCAGCTCACAAGTAGCAGGAAGAATGTCTGGCATCGTTACCGAGGAGATATTATCAAAATCTATCAAGTACCATTGCATTGATATGTCTCCGCCGTATCTATAATTTTTATTGAGTATTGGAGTGGCTAGAGTGAACACCCGAGTAAGGGGGTTGTTGCGTATGGGAGTAACGGTGACTTAGTACTTAATGCTATAGTTGGGTTTTACCTTAATGATCTTTGGTAGATGTGGATGCTTGCTAGAGTTCCAATCATAGTGCATATGATCCAAGTACGGAAGGTACGTTAGGTCATTCCTCTCCCTCATATAAAATTGCAATAATGATTAGCGGTCTAGTTATCGATTTCCTATGGACAAATCTTTCTCTTGTGTTAAAGAAGCTTTCTACGAAACA
Organism: Triticum timopheevii; assembly: GCA_963921465.1. Classification (NCBI taxonomy): domain Eukaryota; kingdom Viridiplantae; phylum Streptophyta; class Magnoliopsida; order Poales; family Poaceae; genus Triticum; species Triticum timopheevii. The sequence goes on from OY997264.1 coordinate 329,211,666, forward strand.
ACTAACTTATATTATCTTGCAAATTACTTGTAGTTTTATTCTCACTAAGTACATCTAGTTTTATTCTTGCAAACCTATCCTATCATCTACAAAATAGTTTCATACTTGTTCTAGGTAAAACGAACGTTAAGTGTGAGTAGAGTTCTATCGGTGGTCGATCGAACTTCAAGGGAATATAAAGCCTACCTTTAGCTCCCCGTTGGGTTTGGCACTCTTATTTATCAAAAAAGCTACAATTGATCCCCTATACTTGTGGGTTATCAAGACCTTTTTCTGGTGCCGTTGCCGGGGATCAATAGCATGGGGTGAATTTTCTCATGTGTGCTTGTTTTCTTTATCACTAAGTAGTTTCTATTTTTTCTATCCTTAGTTATGGGTATGAAACGTAAAATACCAAAAAATTAGTTGTACCTGCTAAACCAATGGTTGAAGAACCACCCAAAATCTATCATACTTATGAAGCTTTCTACTTGGATCATCTTCGATCCCTTTGTGCTCATGTTGAAAACCCAACTAGCTTAGTTGAGGGAAATCATTAAATGAGCATGCTTATTTTGTGCGACGCCGCTTATCTCAAAAAGGGAAACTCTTATGGAATCATATTAATAATTTGCATTGCTATTATTGGAATTAATGCGAAATACATGGTCTTACTTATTGTTCTGAAGACCCTAAAAGGCACCTTCCTTTCTAATGTGAGTTTAAGGATAATGGAATCTTATCTTCTTATGATAAAGGTGTTTATAATTACTATGATATTGGACAAATTGAAGAATTTGTTTCTTTTAAGGTTGCCTATGAATTTGCTTCTTTGATTGAAAAGTATGATATTACTCTTTAAAAATTTTCTTGTTCAATGAATTTCTCAGAATTTTCTACAATGTCATAATTTTTCAGAATTTTTGGAGTTAGGGAAGTATGATTACTCTTGTGTTCTTTACAGACTGTTCTCTTTAGACAGATTGTTGTTATGTTTGCATTGTTTGCATATGTTTGCTTGTCTAATGATTCTATTTGAGGATAGGGGTATTAAATATGTAGAGGCATTTAGTGTGCAATCTCAAATTATAATTTTTTGATTTTCTAGAGTAGAGAATGATAAGTTTTTGCATGGATTTATACTAACTTATCTCTTGAGTTCTTGTTGAGTTTTGTGTGGATGAAGTTTTTAAGATTCTGGGAAACTATGATATGAGAGGAATTAAGGAGACACAAGAGCTCAAGCTTGGGGATGCACAAGGCATCCTTATTTAATATTTCAAGAAGTCTCAAGCATCTAATCTTGGGATGCCCCGGTTGGCATCCCACCTTTCTTCTTCAACAAAGATCGGTTAGTATCGGTTGAGCATAAGTTTTTGCTTCTTCACATGATATGTGCTATCCTTGCAATGTCATTTTATTTTATTTTGCTTGCTGTTTGAATAAAGTACTTAAGATCTTAAATTTTATTTATGAGAAGGAGTCTTCACATAGTTACATAATCATTCGACTACTCATTGATCTTCACTTATATATTTTGAGTAGTTCGTCATTTGCTCTAGTGCTTCACCTGTATCTTTTTAGAGCATGGTGGTAGTTTTATTTTGAAGAAATTAATAAACTCTCATGCTTCACTTATATTATTTTTAGAGTCTCTATACAGCATGGTAATTTGCTTAGGTTATGAATTTAGTCCTAATATGATGGGCATCCAAGAGGGATATAATAAAAACTTTCATATAAAGTGCATTGAATACTATGAGAAGTTTGATTCCTTATGATTGTTTTGAGATATGAAGATGGTGATATTAGAGTCATGCTAGTGAGTAATTGTGAATTCGAGAAATACTTGTGTTAAAGTTTGTGATTCCCGTAGCATGCACGTATGGTGAATCATTATGTGATGAAGTTGGAGCATGAGATTATTTTTTGATTATCTTCCTCATGAGTGGCGGTCGGGGACGAGTGATGGTCTTTTCCTAGCAATCTATCCCCATAGGAGCATGCGCATAGTACTTTGTTTTGGTAACTAATAGATTTTTCCAATAAGTATGTGAGTTCTTTATGACTAATGTTGAGTCCATGGATTATACGCACTCTCACCCTTCCATCATTGCTAGCCTCTCTTGTGCCGCACAACTTTTGCCGGTACCATACACCCACCATATACCTTCCTTAAAACAGCCACCATACCTACCTATTATGGCATTTCCATAGCCATTTCGAGATATATTTCCATGCAACTTTGCACCGTTCCATTTTATTATGACACGCATCGTCATTGTCATATTGCTTTGCATGATCATGTAGTTGACATTGTATTTGTGGCAAAGGCACCATTCGTAGATCTTTCATACATGTCACTCTTGATTCATTGCACATCCCGGTACACCGCCGGAGGCATTCGTATAGAGTCATATTTCGTTCTAAGTATCGAGTTGTAAAGTAAATAAAAGTGTGATGACCTTCATTATTAGAGCATTGTCCCATGTGAGAAAAAAAGAGGAAAGGCCAAAAAAAGAAGGCCCAACAAAAAAACAAAAAAATGAGAGAAAATAGAGTAGGGGCAATGCAACTATCCTTTTACCACACTTGTGCTTCAAAGTAGCACCATTATCTGCATGATAAAGAGTCCACTATGTTGTCACTTTCATATACTAGTGGGAATTTTTCATTATAGAACTTGGCTTGTATATTATAACGATGGGCTTCCTCAAATTGCCTTAGGCCTTTGTGAGCAAGCGAGTTGGATGCACACCCACTTAGTTTCTTTTTTGAGCTTTCATACAATTATAGCTCTAGTGCATCCGTTGCATGGAAATCCCTACTCACTCATAGTGCTATCTATTGATGGGCATCTCCATAGCCTGTTGATACGCCTAGTTGATGTGAGACTATCTCCTTCTTTTTGTCTTCTCCACAACCACCTTCTATTCCACCTATAGTGTTATGTCCATGGCTCACGCTCATGTATTGCATGAAAGTTGAAAAGGTTTGAGAATATCAAAAGTAGAAACAATTGTTTGGCTTGTCATCGGGGTTGAGCATGATTTGAATATTTTGTGTGATGAAGATGGAGCATAGCCAGACTATATGATTTTATAGGGATAACTTTCTTTGGTCATGTTATTTTGAGAAGACATGATTGCTTCATTAGTATGCTTGAAGTATTACTGTTTTTATGTCAATATTAAACTTTTGTTTTGAATTATATGGATCTGAACATTCATGCCACAATAAAGAAATTTACATGGATAAATATGTTAGGTAGTATTCCACATCAAAATTTATGTTTTTATCATTTACCTACTCAAGGATGAGCAGGAATTAAGCTTGGGGATGCTTGATACGTCTCCAAAGTATCTATAATTTTTTATTATTCCATGCTATTATATTATCTATCTTGGATGTTTATATGCATTTATATGCTATTTTATATGATCTTTGGGACTAACCTATTAACCTAGAGCCCAGTGCCAGTTTCTGTTTTTTTTCCTTGTTTTTTAGTTTTTCAGAAAAGGAATATCAAACAGAGTCCAATCGAGCTGAAAATTTATGGAGAATATTTTTGGAAAATATTAAAAATACTAGAACAAAAGGATACCGGAGAAGAATCCTGAGGCCAACACAAGGGTGGAGGGCGCCCCACCCCCTAGGGCGCACCCTCCGTCCTTGTCGTCCCCTCATGGGCCCCCTGACTTGTTCCCAATGCCAACACCTCTTATAAATCCCAAAAACCCCAGAAAAGAACCTAGATCAGGAGTTCCACCGCCGCAAGCCTCTGTAGCCATGAAAAACCAATCGGAAGCCTGTTCTGGCACCCTACCGGAGGGGAAAATCATCACTGGTGGCCATCTTCATCATACCGGTGCTCTCCATGACGGGGAGGGAGTAGTTCACCCTCGGGCCTGAGGGTATGTACTAGTAGCTATGTGTTTGGTCTCTCTCTCTCTCTCTCTCGTGTTCTTGATTTGGCACGATCTTGATGTTCCATGAGCTTTGTTATTATAGTTGGATCTTATGCTGTTTCTCCCCATCTACCTTCTTGTAATGGATTGAGTTTTCCCTTCGAAGTTATCTTATCGGATTGGGTCTTTAAGGATTTCCAGAACACTTGATGCATGTCTTGCATGTGCTTATCTGTGGTGGTAGTGGGAAATTCACATGATCTACTTCATGTATGTTTTGCTTATCAACTTGCGGGTTATGTGACCTTGTGAACTTATGCATAGGGGTTGGCACACGTTTTCGTCTTAACTCTCCGGTAGAAACTTTGGGGCACTCTTTGAAGTATTTTGTGTTGGTTTGAATAGATGAATATGAGAATGTGTGATGCATATCGTATAATCATACCCGTGGATACTCGTGGTGACATTGGAGTATCTAGGTGAAGGGTTTTGGTTGATGTATGTCTTAAGGTGTTATCACTACAAAAAAAATACACTTCCGTGATGATACGTGTTTGTCACAGTAGGTCACGTTTTCTGTCATGCATGTACATCCATCATGATTTTATGACAGAATCAAGATAGTCATACCTGTGCTGAAGTAGAAGTGTTCCATGACATTACCAAAATTATCAACACGGAAGTGTCCACTTCCATGAAGATAAATCGCGCGTCATAGAAGTGCTCTCGTCAAGGGTGACTGACACGTGGCATCCACCGTAACGGGTTGCCGTTAAGCTATCGGGTCCGGTTTTGGATCCGATAACCCGTTAACAGCCCGGACCAATGGGGATTTTCCATGTGTAAAATTATCATTGGCCGGAGGAAACACGTGTCATCTCATCAGTGGGTCAGATAGGCGCCTATGATATGTCGACATGTGCGACGGCCCACCACTGGCCCATTTAGCTTACGAAGGCCGACCCGTTTGACTTGGTCAAAAGTTAGCGGGCTGGCCCATGAAAATCATGTTAACGGTCTCTTCGCAAATAGCCCATTTTACAGCCCGGTAACTCACGACCCGTTAGGGCCTACTCGAAATCGGCCCAACAACATCATGTGGGCCATTGAATATAACACCATCCCGTTTCACTTTCGGCCCAGCTATGGCCCATGATGTCTCGGCCCATATGAGGCTTTTCGTATCTTTAGGCCCTTTAGTGGCCCACGGTGACTCTAGCCCATAATGAATAGTAAATTTCTTTGTACCCATTAACGGCCCATGATTGACATGGGCCATTTCTAGCCCGTGTTAGCTTTCGGCCTACTGACGGCCCATACATTCTTGGGCTCCTTTCCGGCACCCGATTACTTCCGGCCGGTTACTAGCCTGTTCCCCTAATGGGCCAAATTTGGCTCGTGGCAAGAATCAGCCCGTTTGTGGCCCGTTAACCCGTTGCGCCGTTTCCAGCCCATCCTATATTTTGTCCCATTAACGACCCATTATGCCTGTGACAAAATTAAGACTTTGCTGTCCTCCGGCCTATTAACGGCCCGTTATCGTGCTGGGCCGATACCAATTACGCCCGTTTACGGCCCATGTAGACCCATTTATCCGACGGCTCGAGGCCCACCGACTCTACGGCCTGTTGGAGGCCCATTTATCCGACGACCCGTAGGAGGCCCATGGATCGTACGGCCCGTAGCAGGGTCAAGGTTACCATGGTCCGTATATGGCCCATGGTTGTTGCGGCCACTAGCAAACCAGGGAAAAAGAAGACTAGGAAATAAATAAGCCCGAAACTAACGCTGGGCTATTAAGGTGATTGCACAGATTACATCCACTGGGCATCAAAGATCGCCACCAGTGCAAATATAGGGAACACCTACACTATACAAAAATGACTTGTTGTTTTCTTCAGTCGTTGGCTGCATGTTAAGAACAAATTTTGTATCATAACAAAATGAATTACAACCATAAAACAAAAGGAAGGTTGGCAAGAAAGTTAATAGCATGGCAGATAAATGCACCACCAAAAGTTCAGAAGCTCAATTCATTTGACCTGACTGTTACATTTTCATGTCGTATTGTCCGATGGAGCACCATAACCTTTGCCTTCATTTCTCCTAGGCTCCTGAACAACATAGAATATGTTTGATAGGCTTGTTTCAAAACCACACATATGTTGACGACGTTCAACAATGTCTGTCCTTATTTCACAAAGGGTCTCTGTGAGGGAATGGTCTTGTGTATGGAGCACAGATATAACATTGTTTTGAGCTTGCATATCTTGATCATGAGGTAGTTTGGACGAGATTGCCTTAACAACCAACCCAGTATTATGCAAGAACGTGCTTTTGGCACTGCTAGTTGAAAGGTATTGAACCACTCCAACAAGAGGTGACATTGTGGTTATAGTTGCCTCGTCACCTTCAAAAGGTGGCGGTTCCACCATTTTTCCATAGCTTGCTGAAAAGTTGAGTTTTTACATTAGTATACCAGAATAGAAGATATTAAGTAGGCTGCAAAACCAAACAAAATAGCTTTGGTCTATATACAGAACTTATTCTGGTGAACCCATGTAAAATATTAGTTGTATTTTTCTGCAAAGTACATAATAAAATCAGGTTCCAAACATATGACCATGTACCATTGCGAATGTATTGTCTATTTCTTCACATTGTATTGATAGCTAAGGATAAAGAGACAAAGTTTATAATATGCTAAGCATAGTACGACATCATTCATATCACAAAACAACTGAGAACAGACAAACAGGCAATTGTAACATTTTGTGGGCAAGTCCAGCACGGAACTAGATTACAGATCAAGATCAAAGGAACATCACTCCTCTCTTTTAAACCTTGTAAGGTGCAATGATACGCTAAGACAATCATGTATAAAATTGAAAAGAGTAATAGACATTGGCTTGCAAACCATGCAGTTCAATGCACATATCAGAGTAAGTAGTAGTTAAAAGGAACGAGGATTAAGGACTTACAACAGCGGCTTTGACTGGTGTAGTCATGCCCTTCGTGTTGCTGGTGTGACAGTCCTTGAAGATTTCCACAACATTTGGTTCAGGTACTTTTTGGTCCTTGTGGGCTTTCCTCTGCATTTGGAAAAAGTCAATATAGATCTGATAATATGGTACAGTGAAAAGAGTGAAACAACAGCTAATTACAAGAGCCTCGCAGGGTGCAATATAGCTATGAGATCCTGTCGTCTGTTGGAATTTCACTTTCGTATGGTTGGCCTTGTTCTTTGAACAATTCACCTACAAGAAGATAGATTTGTGAGGCACATGCGTAAATAGGACTTCAACATGTACATATATATAATGTACCTGATACTTTGAATCAGACTAGTGTTTAACGAGGCCTCTCCAGTCTTCATCCGATATATTTTCCACCGGAGATGTTTGGGCAAGTTCCCTGTTAGCCTTGCCTTCAAAGTTAGTTTTCCTCAAGTTATACTGATACTGTCACAGAGCAGACTTGAAAACATAGGTGCAAGTTTGTCTGGTTGCATCATCTTGGCTATCCAACTTGAACCTCATTTGTTGAAAATTATGGGAGTCTCATTATCAGCAACCTAGAAAGTATGGGACAAAGCAAGACGATACTACTAGTTTCCATACATAACCATACTTACAGATAAATGGTAGAGGAAGGTGTTGAACTAGGTTTCATCTTTGTCATTCCTGTACTGAATCCATGTTGGGAGGATACGTACATGACACCTAATGAAAACCGCTGCCTCTGATACTAACTTGGCTGACTCTGTAGCATCACGTGGCCTTTTGAAACCTGCCTCAAAACGTATCTCCATTCTTCCTCCTCTAGATTTAGTTAACCTATCGAGCATTATCACTGATGTTTGTTTCCTCTTGCGCCTAGGTGCTAGTCCAACAACGAACATAGGAAGTGTTAGTGTACATCAAATTGTGAGACAACATATAAAGCAGCATGCAACTATAACTTGACTCCAGCAACTACCTTCTTGCTGTTGAAGCTCACAAAGTTCATCTAATCTTGCCAACTCGTCTTGTGTCAAGAGTGCTTTGGAAGTAGTGTCAGGTGGCAAGGGAGCTTGGGAACGTGCTGCTAGCTAAGTTGACAAACGAGTAACTCGTGTAGCTGGTGGTACTGTGGAAGGTGTTGCAACAACTAGGGCTATCCCTGCTTGTTTGGTGGCAGCTATTGGTTTCTGTTTGGCTTGTTCTATAGATCATATAGCACGAGATACCCTATTTGTACAATTTTCCACCAGACTTTGACCTTCTATTGCACCATCAGTACCAGCAGTATCTGCAGGATTACACTGCTTCCGTTTCTGTGTGTCCTTAGTACTAACACCATCCCCTATTATTTTGTGTTCCTTCCTCTTTCTCTGTGCCATCTTAAGTCAAGCCAACAAGAAAAAGGAATAACAATTTAGTTCTTTAGAACAAATTGATGCATGATATAGGAACTGAACTTTGATGTTAGACAACCACATGATAGGAGGATGTAATATGTATGAAAAACAGGATGGCGTGAGATAATCAAAACTATGATGTGTAAACTAAGCAAAAGACATTTCACTAAATTAGAAGCAATGCAATGGAAGGTAGACACCATATGAAAGATGCTACAAATATCGCTCTGCCAAGTTAACAGTGTCTCTTCATAACTGGCATTTAAACAAATGTGAAGCAGTACAAGAAATAAATCATATGCAAGATGCAAACAACATCACACTACCAACTTAAAGGTCTCTCATCATTAGTGCCATTGCCTATTCAAAGCATTGCATATTCACAGCTTATGATGTGTAAACTAAGGAGAAGGCATTTCAACAAATTAGAAGCAATGAAAGCTAGGCACCATATGAAAGATGCAACGAATATCACTCTACCAAGTTAAAATTGTGTCGTCATAAGTGCCATTTCAGCAAATTAGAAGTAGTACAAGCTAGAAAAGAATGCAAGATGTAACCTATATCATATTCCCAAGTCAAACGTGTCTTATGATAAGTGATTGTTGCAGGTTACACAACAGTAGTACTTCGATGTAAGAACATGGTGTGATAGACAGATATTGTATGTTCTAGAGACAGGAACACGTGTCTTATTCACAAGTATAATGTGTTAAGTAAGCAGATGGAATTCAACAAAATTAGAAGCAATACAAGCTAGACATCATACATAACATGCAACCACATATAATAGTGCCAAGTTAGAGGGAGCACTTATGATGATGCACAAGGGGAGACGTGCTCATCATCAACACAGCTACGTTGAGTGTCTATGCATGTGTTGTCTTGCAAATCATCTTGGGGGGTTGGAGGAGTAGAATTTGTACAGGCCCTCCGTTTGGAAGGAGCACCTTTATCCGCTGCCTTGCTAACTTCCTTCCGCTTTATTGATTTTGAATAGTCAAGTAAAACCGATAAGAAAAAGCAATAAAATTCACTCCTTCAGAACTCATCCTTGCATGATACTAACAATCACTACTTTGATGTAAGGCAAACACATGATACCAGGATGGAATATGTACGAAAAACAGGACATCATGGCATATTCACAACTATTTGTGTAAACTAAGCAGAAGCCATTTCAACAAATAAAAAGCAATTCAAGCTAGACACCGTATGCAACATGCAAGACAATATCACACTACCAATCTAGAGAAAGCACCTGGGATGCCGGTTTCGCCGGAAGACCGCCATCAGTCCCTGCCTTATTCTTTTCCTTCCTGCTTCTTAGTTTTATTGCCTTGTCAATTCAAACCCATAGGAAAAATAAATAAAAATCCGCTTTTCAAAACTCATTGATGCAGGATGCTGACGAGCACTACTTTAATCTAAGGTGACCGCATGATATGACGATTGAATGTGTAAGAAAAAAGGACATCATTGCATATTCACAGCTATGATGTGTAAACTAAGGAGAAGGCATTTCAACAAATTAGAAGCAATGAAAGCTAGACACCATATGAAAGATGCAATGAATATCACTCTACCAAGTAAAACCTGTGTCGTCATAATTGCCATTTGAACAAATTAGAAGTAGTACGAGCTAGAAAAGAATGTGAGATGTAACCTATATCACACTCCCAACTCAAACGTGTCTTATGATAATTGATTGTTGCAGGTTACACAACAGTAGTACTTTGATGTAAGAACATGGTGTGATAGATAGATATTGTATGTTCTAGAAACAGGAACACTTGTCTTATTCACCCGTATAATGTGTAAAGTAAGGAGATGGAATTCAACAAAATTAGAAGCAATACAAGCTAGACGTCATACATAACATGCAACCACATATAATAGTGCCAAGTTAGAGGGAGCACATTTGATGGTGCACTAGGGGAGACTTGCTCATCATCTACATTGAGTGTATATGCATGTGTTGTCTTGCAAATCATCTTGGGGGGTTGGAGGAGTAGAATCTGTAGAGGCCCTCCGTTTGGAAAGAGCACCTTTATCCGTTGCCTTGCTAACTTCCTTCCTCTTTATTGATTTTGAATTGTCAAGTAAAACCGACAAGAAAAAGCAATAAAATTCACTCTTCAGAACTCATTCGTGCATCATACTGACAATCACTATTTTGATGTAAGGCAAACACATGATACCAGGATGGAATATGTACGAAAAACAGGACGACATGGCATATTCACAATTGTTTGTGTAAACTAAGAAGAAGCCATTTCAACAAATAAGAAGCAATGCAAGCTAGACACCACATGAAAGATGCAACCAATATGATTCTGCCAAGTTAAAAGCGTCCCATCATAAATGGCATTTCAACAAATTAGAAGCAGCGCATGCTATAAATCATATGAAAGATGCAACTAATATCGCACTGCATATACTAAAGGTGTCTCGTCATATTGCTTGATGTGGGATACAAAAAAACAATAGTTTTATGTAATTAAGGACATGCTTAATAGACAGATGTACTATGTACTAAAAACAGGAAGGCATGTCACATTAACAGGTATAATGTATAAACTAAGCAGAATAGCACATGCAATTTAACGAGATTGGAAGAATTACAATCTAGACACCATATGCAACATGCAACCACATATCACGCTACCAAGTTAGAGCAAGCACCTGCGATGCTAGTGTAGGGGAAATGCGGTAATCAACTACAGAGCTACGTTCACTACCTTCATCTAGCCTTGTTGTTTCTTGAGAATCATGTGCGGAGGCTGACGCTGCATTCTTTAAATGAGGATCTTTTCTCATAGTAGTCCACTGGCCTGACTGCCTCATCATAAGTGATTGATGAGGGATACACAAGAACATTAGTTTGATGTAAGAACATGGTTAATAGACAAATGTACTAGTATGTACCAAAAACAGGAAGGCATGTCATATTCAAAGGTATAATGTGTAAGCTAAGTAGATGTAATTTAACCTAGATGGAAGCAATACAAGCTAGACATCCTGCTAGAGTGGTGGGCATGATCATCTAGGACCTGAGAGCCTGGTGGGAGGAGGGCTGCTTTGCCACCATCGTGGCTTTTTAGTTGGCTTCCAGGTGATGCCTGTCTGTGCTGGGCTTGTCACTGGCTCGGCCAGTGCCCTGACTAGCTATTTGTCTTCTGGTGCTCTCGGGATGGTGGTTCATGTAAAAAATATCTTTCCTTATCTTAATATAGATCGACTTCGGCCTTTCGAATACAAGCTAGACACCATATGCAACATGCAACCACATATGACACCGTGAAGTTAAAGCAAGCACCTGGGATGGTGGTTCACGATGAGCGAGATCATCAACTCCAGAGCTACGTTTACCATCTCCATATGTTGAACATCCAACCTTTAAAGCAAAAACACGTGTCTTGCCTGCCCGCGATTCAAGCAGGATCGACTTCTCTCTTTTCTTTTCTACTTCTGTCAAGGCAGAGTCTGAAGTACCCTTGCATAAAAATACAATAGTGAGAGTATGGGTGAAGTGTGTGCAGAACTAATGCACTGTAAAAGTAGCAGATAGCAGCTGGCTGAAAAAGAAATGATAGGAGAAATATGATAGCTCTACAACATTGCATGGCAAACAAAATTAGATTCTACTCCGTATGATTTTGTAATATATGAGCACAGGGATGGCTGGGAAATGCAGGTACTCCTCCAGCACACCACCACATGTGGTCCTATCAAAATAATAGTCGACTGAAAATAAATAGGTCAGTCGATTTTTTTATGAACCGTCCGATCTATAAGGAATGGGCAGATGGCCTTCGTCTACCTCCCGCAATTCACTATTGACGATCTTCCTCGAACCGCCAGCGACCACCGGCCCAGACCCCTGCCTCCGCCGCCCCGCCCTCCCCTCAACCTCACACCACCGCCGTGCTTGGCAGCGCCCCCGGCCATCCCTTTAATCCCGGCCGACCTCCAAATCGGGCGCCAGCAGCTCTAGGCCCCACACACCCCTAAGATAAATGCCGAGGCGTTGCTTCCCCAGCGTAATAGGCGGACTAGCGCCTGTTACGCCGGGCAATGCTTCCTTTAATTGGGAATCAACTCACCATGAATTGAAATCCAGGGGGTGACAGACCTCTAGCTAAGGTGAAATAGTATATGAGGAGAAACCTTGTGCATCGCGAGTTACTAGGAACATCTAGTATCAAGAAGAAGCGGTCAACTAGTGACTTCCATGGGATGAATACCATGCAAGCAGACACGTAAGACTTGCACGAATAAGGGAAGAGGAGTACCATTTCTGGTGGCTAGTGCTGTGTCCTCCATATGTCGCGGCGATTTTCTTCTTTTTACCGGGGGAACCGATGTTTTGGAGGAGGGTGCAGCCTTGGACGAACCCATGGCCAAATTGTTGACTATGTTGCCATGGCCGTATGTCGGCGGAGGGGAAGCAGATCCGAGGTGGTGAAGGACGGCATAGTAGGAATAGCTCCGGTGCGGTGGACGGTGGCGAAGTTGGAGCGCCAGCGGTGAGGCATAGGATGGTGTGGTTGAACTGGCTCGGGTACGGACAGCTCGGCCTCGACTTCAACTACTAGCCGTGGAGGGTGTTCCGGTTGAGGTTGTGGTGGACGATGACGTCGGTGTATCGGCTCTGGCATGATGGAGGAGGGCAGCGGTTGATGGGTGGGATGGGGTGGCGTACGGAGGTCGCCGGGGTTTCGCGGCTGGTGGAGAGGTAGTTTTGGCGCCCACGGAGTACGAATGGGGAATCGGATGGGGGGCGGGGGGCAGGGGGAGCTAAGGGAGAACCATGTTTCAGTCTGGACGCGCTTGTTTTTGGCTTTTTTGTACAAATGGGACACGCTTGTTTGAAATTTGGGGAAAGTACAAACTTTGCCCCCTCTTAAATTTTGGACCTACTGCGAGTCGGGGGTAGGATGGTAATCCCAGGTGTCCCAAATAGTGGGCGGGAGTGATTTCGGACGCGCGCATGTGTGCTTAGGAGGCCATTGTGTATGAATGTTTTTCGGAGGCGGTTGTGTGGCATCTAGATGAAGCTACAAACCTACGTCGGGTCGGTAGGTTTCACGGGTCGGAGTTAGAAAAGTAATTTCCTTCTACTACCAAACATTGGTCTCACGCGGTATCGAGCGAGTAGAGGCTCTTTTGGCGCTTCGTTCGAAATTTTGAAACAGAAGCATTCACGTTTAGAGTACTCTTGAACTTTGAGGATTGACCTAAATAGACAATGTTAAATTTGACCTTGCATGTTTGAAAACCTCATTAAATTATCCGCTTCTTTTTGAAATTTGGACACTTGAAAATCTTATAACTACGATTATTTTGGAATGGAGGAGCTAAATTTGAATCTATTTTGTACACGACTATATATGCTATTATGTACAAAAGCAAAGCAATGATTGGTGCCCCCATAATTTAGGTATGATTTACAAATGCCATGATATCGAATTCAAAAATTGAATGGACTTCATGTTAAATTTGAATTTTTTAAACCACCTTAAGTAGAATTCAAATGTATGCTAGTTCATAGCTAGCTATTTATAATGTTCATTGTGTAACTTTCGTATGTATAATGTGCTTTACACACATAACATCAACTATATTTACATTTATATTCGATTGCTAAAGCTATGCATTGTCTGGAGTTCAAAATACTAACTATGTGGATCAATTATGTCGAATAATAACATAGACATGCTCAAATTCGATAGAATCTAGATGTCTGATGAATCAATGACCGTTCCTTACGCAAATTGCAAATATCATGATCCCATCCTAATAATTGGATACAATTTATATTTTTAATCAATGTGTACATCAGTCTTTTACGTATAGTTTTACTCTCCATCAGTGGTCTCTCACACATGCTCACACACTCTCTCCCGAGGTGTCTTTCCCGCAGACATGCTCTCGATATAAACCTCCCTCCCTCTCGTAACCATTTATAACTATTTTCACTAACCTTTATCATAAGCACTCTTCCTCTCACAAGCATACACACGCACAATCCCCATCCACCCTTTCTATATACATAGACATGCCTACGTGTCTCCCGTACGCACATTATCTTTAGGCATGTCTCTCACGCATTGTCTCACACCTCTCTTCCTAATCGACGAGTATGATTCTAGCAGAGCATTCTGTAGGACGCCCCTTAAAGTTAGGTTGGATGAATAGTACTATCAGAGATAAGGGGTTACCTTAGTCCGAGGACCTAGGGTTACAAATCCTAGCCGGTTGTGTCAGTGACTGCTATCTTTGTTTTCTACAACTAGTCATCCATGGGTCTCCCTAAATGTGTCACGGTCCGACCAATGTGGCGCAGGACGGAACCGAACCAAGGGCGTCACCTCGGCCCACCGGACCTCACGCGGTGACACACCCTCTGCCCCCCGGTCTCATTATCTTCTCACACCCACTCATACCAACACACACACCACACAAAAAAAATTCTCCTTGTGCCTCTATCCCCTCCCCCTTGCATATACACACTCAAGGGCATCTCTCGCTGTGACATCATATTCGTCTCTCTCTCTCTAGACGTCTCTCATTTCTCGTTCTATCTCTCCCATGTCCCCCCTCCCCTGCCGGCCACTCTATCCATGCCTCTCTTGAATACGTAATACACACACATACCTATCTAGGCCCTGCCAAATACATCAACTACACATTCACACATGTTACATCATGTACCGCATTGATCTAAAAAGCCCTCTCTTCACGTTTATTTCGCATACAACATTCCTTTTGAATAAACTGTGACCAAAAAAATATTTTAGAATTTCTACATATATACAACATTACAAAGTTAAATGGAGGAGTATGAACGTTTATTTGCATTGCATGGTTCCCACAATGATATTTATTCTGCACTGTGAATTTTTATATTTTTATACTATATACAAAGTTACTCATAATAAAGAGAAACGAAGAGCATCTCTCTCTCCATTGCATACACCCCCTCTACGCCCCTTTCACGTACGCACACAAACTATCTCCAAGTCCTCTAAAAGTATCCCCCAGCACATTCACGCATGTTTCATCTTTCTCTCGCGATATATACAGTGACGATCATTGTATTTGAAGCAAAAGCATGATACACACATTGGACTTCATAATCCACTCATTACGGTCACCATTTATGTTTTGTGGTTATTATACAGTCACGGGATCACCGTACAACTCTGTATTTTCTCAAGACACGACTAGTTGATCAGTTAAACGCTCCACATGGCACCTCTAGTGTTGCATCACATTATCTCACTACCATTGGGCCCACCTCTCGGCGTGTATCTGCTCTACACTCTTATTAAAAATAGAGTTGGTGATGATGGTGTGCCTGGCATCCTGCAATATAGGCTGTCCGATTTATATCTGACGGATAGGAGGGAAACTATGGAAATTTTGCAAAAATGTACCCACACACCTCTCCACATTTGCAAATAAGGCCTTCCCTCGTTCATCATTTTCTATCACAACATAAACTAGTCATACAAATGCATCTTGATGTTACATACAACGCACAGGCATCTTGCTAGTAAGAATGAAAACAAACGACAAAAAAATATTGGACAGTGGTTCAAAGTCATGACCGTAGGCACAGCGGACAATGTGGCCTTGTATTGGTATCCTGAGCCGTCTGTTTTAACACACATGAGCTAGTGTGGTGATTATACACAGACGCACGCATGCACACGAACTGCATGCATGCAACACTCACACAAACAGATGCAGCCATGCACGCACGCAACACTCACATGCACACATGCACGCATGCATGCACACACCACACAACCCACGCACACCCTCACGCTCAAGTGCTCAACCTACACATGCATGCACACACATCAGGCCCTGACAGACACATACACAACCCGGTGGTTCCTGCACACGGATCGAAGTCTTCTCGCACCTGAGTAAATTTGTGTTTATCTGACCTTTTTCCTATGTGAACAGACAGGTGGGACCCACAAGGAACATGGTCAATTTAACTAGTCAACATGGTGCCATGCATACTATTTGGCTGGTCAATAGAGTGAATTCCGATGCTGAACGGCGAGCAAGTGACCGTGTAATCACCGCAAAACGTATATAGTGACCGTAATGAGTGTATTTTGAAGTCCAGTGACCGTATTACGCTTTTCTCTCTATAGGCCCTCCAAAACTACATCTCTACACGTTCTCGCATGTTACATCGAACAACTATGCAATACAACACTACTACTACACTCTAACACAATAAATCATATGTGTTTTTAGTTTTTCTAGATAGCATATTGTTACTTAATTATTTAGTTTGCATACATTAAAGTTGCCTTTGAAATGTATGGCCAGTATCATCTACCGCGCGGGAAAAATCCCGCCCTTTCCTGTTTAATCGGGTTGTATAGATGGATTGTGCGAAACAGCAAAACTATAGTACTGCAGTACTATAGTAGAAGTAACGGTTCACTGGGCTGCCGTGTCGTGTACTCCTCCATCGTAAGAGTGGAGCGCTCGCTTTCATAAATGTTCTAGTCCCTTTCGCCGACATGTGGGACATCAAGCTACCGGGTCCACGTGCCATACCGAAATACAGTGCAGAGCAGCAGGGGTGAAGCACCCAAGTCATGGAGCCGGCATAGTAATGAGCAATGAGGCATCAAATTACAAAGCTGCACCTTTCCCGCAGTTAAGTTGGAGGGATGAAGTAATAACGCTAAAAAAAGAAGTTGATGGGACGAAGCAAACATCATTTGACTCGTTGCTGAATCCGCTTCTCCCTCATCTTCTTCTAGTTAACCATGTATTGCTTCTACCGTTGTTCTACCTCATGTGGGACACGGATCGGCTTGGTAAAGCACTGACACATGGGACCGCTTGTTAGCAAACCGATAGGCCAACATCCTCTAAAAATAAGAAACCTCCCCGCCATCCGCACGGCAAAATCACCTCCTTTTTACTTCCTTCCGTCCCAAAATTATTGTCTTAGATTCTTCTAGATACGGATATATCTAATACAAAAACGTAACTTGGTACATCCGTATTTAGACAAATCTAAGACAAAAATTTTGGGACGGAGGGAGTACTAATCTTGATTCTATAATTTTTTAGATCAATATAATTGAGATTTGTATAGATAGCACACAGGAGAAAAACCAAGTGGAACGGTTAAGGGCATCCACAATGTGTAGCCAAATGTGAAAATAGCTTTTGGCATCAATGGGAACCATTGTGGACGGTGCTGCCAAAGCCAAAAAGATGGAACCGAAGCTCCCTGATTGATTGATTGAGGGAATAGAAAAATGCAACGTCTCTCCTCTTTCTCTCGTGCTTGGACGCATATACAGTATAGAGCACAGAGTCTACTTGTAACGCCCCAAGACCCACGCTTCAGAAGACTTCCATATTTTCTTGATTACCGTGTGTTTTAGTTGTGCTTGCTCTTTTATTTTTTTTGCATTGCATCATGTCATCACGCCATCAATTTCTCAAACCAACTAAAACTCACACAAATTGCATGGGTCTTTGATCCATTTAAATCGAGGGAATTCACTTGTGATTTCTCTTTATAACATATTAAAGCCACTCAATATTATTAGGGAGCTATAATAAAAGTATTCCATCTATTTGGAATTAACCATAACCCACTTGCAAAATATCCCATGCCGTTGTTATCTCAATTCTTGGTCTCCAACCTTGCCCATAATTTCTTTCATCATTTTCTGGAGCTCCACCAAAAATCTCAACATTTTTGGACACTTCAAAAACCAAGTCCTAGTTCAAACCCATTTGAGTGAAATTCAAATGAGTTTGAATTTACATCTTTCAACCATGGCCTTTTCTATTTTCTCGAAACAAGCACATTCTTATGGGTCCGGCAAAATTATCCGCGTGTCCAATTTCTTCCCCAACACCTCCTTTCTTCTCCTTTTCTTCTTTGTTATTTTCTTTTTCTAGAGAATAAGAGAGAGGGAGAAGAGAGCCCAGCAGCCTAGCCAGGCAGGCCCATCTGCGCCTAGGCCCAGCCGCCTCTATAACCCTAGCCCCGATCCCCTCCTCATCTCTTGCTCGACGCCCTCTCTCTCGTTCCCCTGTTTGCGCCGCCACAGAGGAGCAGAGCCCCGCTCCTCCCGATCCACCTCGCGTGCGACCCCGCCGCCAGCGTCCCTCGCACCGCCACCTCCTCGCTCGGCCCTTTCCAACCTCGTCTCGATCGGGAGAGGCTCCCGAGCCGCCGCCGCCACCCGGATCCATCGTCCCCGACCCCATGACCGCCTCCCCATCATCATCTCCAGCAAGAGGCCGTCGCCAAGCTCGACGTCGCTCTCCTGCACCTCCGCCGTTCACCTCCTGCAGCCCGAGCGCCTCGACTCAGCGCCGCCCCGCCATGGATGCCGCCATGGACGCCGAGCTCCTCCGCATCACCCCTGCCTCGACCCTGCTTCTCCTCTGCACCGCGCCGCCCCATCGACCCTCTGCGTCCTCGCGTCTCCCTTCTTCGTCCCGCACCCGAGCCGTCCCCATGCTGCCGCTGACCACCACCATCGCCTCCTTGCTACTGGCCACCCAAGGCCCTTGTGTTGCTTTGTTTCGGGTCATCAAGACCAACAAGTTCGCCTACACGGCCTCTACATTGAACGACTGAGACGTCCCCGAATGCATGCAAATCATGTAGACCCAAGACCACCAAGTGTACCTCTACCGCCACTGTGGGATTCGCCAAGTACCAGGATGACGACGACTCGTCAAGTTCGTCTACGTGTGTGTACCACTACCGTCGACCTCGAAGACCCCGTGGACGTCAAGTTCCTTGACGTGACCCCAAACATCTACGGAGTGTGTACAACTACGAAACATATACGACTACTTCCCCTACGACCCGTGAACGAATACTTCCCTCGACGATTTTGAACCGCCCCGAAATGCACGCTTCGAAGGTATAACCGCCGAGAACGACCACCGTGGACCGAATGCATGTGTTGAATGAGATGCACCGTTTGCACCGTGTCCAAATTGTCACTTGTTTCCATGCCACTACCCCGTGGGAACCCGGTAGTCGGGAGCACCCCACCATCTCTAGCATGTTGCGCACATCCGCACGACTCCTTTTGCAGTGGTATCTCCATGAGCTACCGGAACCGATATGTTGCTGTGGCATCATTTTTGGATTCGTCGTCGTGACACCAGTTCTTTCTGCCCTGGTGACAAATGCCTAGTATCTTGCCCATGTCAACATTTTCATAAAATTGCTTAAAACTTGCATATGTCATCCGCATCATGATAACAACAATTAAAATGTTCAAAATTGTTGTTTGCGTTAAATTGCTAAATAACATATGGGGATTTCCAGAATTGTTTTTTGTTGTTTCCGGCCTCACTTAAACTTGCCTAAATAGTTAGTTTAATTATGCTTCATCTCTTGCCATGTTTAATAACATTTAATATTGTTGAGTACCTAAACGAGATTAAACTAAATAATTGATGTGGTGTTTCGTCAATATGCAACTCATTGCATATTGAGCTCCACTTAACTTGTAATATTGTTTGTTGCTGTCAGGACCCCGACTCAATGCCATATCGATCTAGCATGTAACACCTCATATCACTTTGCGGCCTCACGCACGGTATCCCCACGGGTGTCGCCTTACCTTTGCCCGGGACCGTTTGCCCCTTTTGGCACACGTATATGATAGTGTCGCTAGCATCCATATGATAAGGAGCCCGGGCTGACATGGCTAGTCGTAAACCCAAAGTGGCACAAACTTACAGGGACAGGCATCCATGACCCAGCATCGAACGTGTCGGTCATCAGCGAGTGAATCCAGGCTGTAGCACTGGGCTAGCAGGACTCCGGTGAACCGGGCTGTAGCGGGCTAACAGGACTCCGGTATTCATCGCGTGACATTTCCCCGAAGGGACAGACATAGGAACGAAGAAGGACACATGCCGGCCAGCCTAAGTGTTCCGGAGCAGTAGCAAGCTACCATGGCTCGGTGGAAACACTAGGAGACATTTCCCGGTAAGAGAGGCTACTAAGGATAAACAACTAGATAGTCAGATCCCACACATACCAAGCATTTCAATAACATACACACAATATGCTCAATATGTGCAAATACAACATGGCATCACAACATGACTCTACGACTCAAGTATTTTATTCAATAGGCTCCGAGGAGCGAGATATTACAAACATGGGTCTCTCGACCCAGCATTCAGAGCATACAAGTCAAAGCACATGCGGAAGCTTAACATGTCTGAGTACAGACAGCTACAAATGAAAAAGGCTGAGAAGCCTGACTATCTACTAGATCCTGCCGAGGGCACAAGATCGTAGCTGAGGTAACAAGCTAAACGTCGAAGTCCAAGCGGAACTACTAGCGAGACTGAAATCTCTCTGCAAAAACATAAAATAGGCAAACGTGAGTACAAATGTACCCAACAAGACTTACATCAGAACTAACTACATATGCATCATTATCAACAAAGGGGATGGTGGAGTTTGACTGCAGCAAGCCAGCTTTGACTCGGTGGCTATCCTGAACTACGACTGCAATGTAACTCTTTTGAGGTGGCGCACACGAGTCCACATATTCACCATATCAATACACCACTATGGATCCGCTCCCGTCTCCCAACGAGAACGCCATCCATAGCACTCACGCTTATCTTGCGTATTTTAGAGTATCCACTTTCACTTGTCTATGAACTATGCAAGGGGTCCAAGTTTCCATATCCGAGGAATCCGGCTATTCGAATAGATAATGATAACCCTGCAGGGGTGTACTTCTTCACACACGCTCTCGCCACTTATCGCCCTGTACACGTCATGTACCTCGGCAACCTTCAAGCGGAAGCCGGGCGAGGGAGTCGGCCACGGCCTACCTAAACACTCAAGTCTCTCGTCCAGGTTTATCGCCTATTCGGGTTCCATCCGCAAGGAGATCCGGTCGGGGTGTCTCTCACGGCCCCAAACGATGTGAGCAGGGTTCCCAAGCCCACCTCGACGGGTGGATCTATGCTTGGTACACCGTGCCACGGTGCCTAGTCTGTCCCAAGCCCACCTGTACTGGGTGCCACTTGGTAGACTAATAACACTACCTACAAACACCAGAAACTAGTTGCAACTCCTGGACAGAGAACAAGGGTGATTAAGAAGCCGAGAGGGGCACTTAAGCATTCCAATGCGTGGTAGTAGCTGTTCATGGATCACAAACACAGAACTCAGTTCCTGAGGACGGCTGCAATGAGACAACCCACCATGTACTCCTACATGGCCTCTCACCGCTACCTTTACCAAATCGTGTTCACACACTTAGCTCTCAACAGTAGGACATGTTCACACACCTCCAATTCATCCCTGATGAATCAGACCTGACACAACTCTAAGCAATAGCAGGCATGTCAAACAAGCAGGAATGAGTAGGCACATCAGGGCTCAAACAACTCCTACTCATGCTAGTGGGTTTCATCTATTTACTGTGGCAATGACAGGTCATGCAGAGGATAAAGGGGTTCAACTACCGCAGCATGTTACAACTGAAACGTTGTTGTCCTAATGCAGTAAAAGAGAGCAGGAGCGAGAGAGTGGGATTGTATCAGAATGAACAAGGGGGTTTTGCTTGCCTGGCACTTCTGAAGATATTATAGCTCTTCATCGGTGTCATCGAACTCATCGTCGGAACGCGTCTATCGAGAGGGGGCAATTACCGGCAACTGAGAAAGAAACACAATCAATGCAAATGCACAATATGATGCATGATCATGGCATGGCAATATGCTGTGGTTTGAGCCAATGCAACTAGCAACAGATTAAATGGAGTTGGTTTGAATACAAGATTCAAATTCAAACTCCATATGTGATTATTCAAATGCCATTTAAATGATTTGTGCTAAACAGAAGCTATAAGTTGTTCTAACATGCATGAAAATGGTACAGATGGATAGATTGGATTTTTCTGATCATTTTTCATATATAATTTATTTCATTTGGAGTTATGGTTGAATTTCTATGATTTTTAGAAGTTTAGGATATTTTCTGAAAATAATAAATCATTTAAGGTTTATTTAAATTCCAGAAAACACTTACTGCGTCAGCGCTGCGTCATGCATGCGTCAGCGGTCAACAGCGCCTAACCAGGGTCAAACCTGACAGTGGGCCCCACATGTCAGTGTCCTAGTTAATTAACAAAGATTGTTAGCGCTAATTTAGTCCTAACTAAAAAGTGTCAGTGAGGCATGGGCCCACATGTAAGTGACCCAGAGGGTCATTAGATTAGTGCCTGATGGCGTTTTCGCCGGAGTTAGGCCGCCGGCCATGGCCAGACGCGGCGGAGGTGTTCGGGAAATGCCCACAGGGCTCGGTTCGAGGTGTGCTTGGGCTCGTTGGAGAGCCCTCGCTGGCGCGCGTCGAACGGTGGTGGTGGCCGTGCCAGTGGTGGACGGAACCGACGACGGCGAGCTCGTGAGCAGCGGCTGGAGCTCGGGTGCGGTCGGGTTCGGTG
This sequence comes from Triticum timopheevii, assembly GCA_963921465.1. Taxonomy (NCBI): domain Eukaryota; kingdom Viridiplantae; phylum Streptophyta; class Magnoliopsida; order Poales; family Poaceae; genus Triticum; species Triticum timopheevii. The sequence continues at coordinate 329,234,462 of OY997264.1, forward strand.
CTGCTGCTCACAAACGAGGGAGCTAAGGCGCTGGAGGGGCTCTACGGGTCGCGGAAAGCACAACGGGTGCACGCCCGTGACCAAATGGTCACCGGGGTTTCGCCGGCGACGAGCCCGTGCGGCGGCGGCTGCTGTTAGCAAGGGGCGGCGGCTACGGCAATCAAATGGAGGAGGGATTAGGGGGGAAATGACCGGGGGCTCACAGCGCATCGATTGAAGTATTCGGCGGGCTCGGGGACGTCCTGCGTGCGGCGAATCGACGACGACGATCACCGGACAGGGACGAGGAAGATGGCGACGATGGCAGCTCCACAGGGCCTCCGCGTTAGCTTTCTTCGATGGAGAGGCGTCGTGCGAGGTGGCGGAGGTGCTGGACTGATCGGGGAGGCAAGGCATCGGCGGTGGGCGCGGCAGCAATGAACGGCGGCGACGGCAGCACGCGGTGTGCTCGGGAGAGAGAAACAGAGGAGGGGGGAGGAGCACAGGGAGAGTGAGAGGAGTCGGGAGGGGGGTTGTGTGGCGTCGCGGAAAACGTCCAGGGCGACGAGGGGACAGCCAGGCAGGCAGCTACCGGCGTGGCATGTCGCGGCGCCGTGGCTAGCTTCTCCTCTGCCTTCTGGCAGGAGGAAGAAGACGCCCCTGCCCTCGGTGGGCCGGCCAGGTGGCTGGGCTGCCAGGTGGGCTGGGCCTGCTGGAGGAGCTGGGCCAGGCTACAGGGAGGCCAGGTGAGGTTTCTGCCCTTTTTTAGTTTAGTTTCTGTTTTCTATTTATTTGCTCTGTTTTGATTTAGTTTAGCACAAAATTATTTTTATCTAGTTCTGAGAATATTTTTGGGCACTCTCTGAAATAATCCGGTGTCCCTCAACATTTCTCAGAATATTTGGAGCTGTCAAAATATTTATAGCAATGTTTTGGAGCCCCAATCAAATACAATATGTGTTGAGGTAAAATCCAAGATGGCTAGGAAAAATGTGCATCACCTCTAGTTGCTGTTTCCAGCATTTCCAAAAATCATGAAGATTTTTCTAAGACCATTTTGGGTTTTTGGAATTTATTTTAGCTGAACCTATTTGATTTCTCTTAGGTGCTAGGGCTTGAGTCAATCCCAATTTCAAATTTAAAAGCAATTTAAACATGATGCAACACATGACTAGCTAGCCCAGAGCATACCAGAACTAGGGATGTGACAACTCACCCCCACTAAACAGGAATCTCGTCCCGAGATTCACGACGTGAGGTAAGAAGACAAAGGGGACACTAAGTATCACAAACTTCATGATCCAACTGTCTCCTCGAGGTTGTTGATTTGTCGACTCAAATTGATCTTGACGTCTTTGCTTTCGAGATCTTCATCCAACACGAGGACGAAAAGCGAGACATGTCTACATAGATGGATCATCTTAATGATCATAAGATCAACTCGCGGAATGAGACATAGGAACATCTCTCGAGCCAAGACACGAAGCATCTATCCAAAGGGATGGAGTGAAACAGATGACGAGGGCTCGCTAGATAGACAACAAGTTCACACTTAAGAAGGTGTTGAACAGTTGTCAACGTACCGAGGGGTTGAGTTTCCATGACACCGTAACGAGACATATTAGAGGAGATGATTCGTAGAATTGTTCCCTCAAGTGGCAAAAAGAATCACTTTTGATTCAAAGATCATTGAAACTCTTTATACCAGCCTAGGGAAAATCACAATCGATCATTGGAACGTGTTCGAAGGAATGACATACTCAGACTAGGATGGATGATGTGGACTACCTTGTTGAAGACAACGCAATGGATGATTTTTTGCTTATCATTGGAAATAGATGGGATCCATGGTAAGTTCACCTTTGGAGATGAACCTGGACAGCAATTACTAAGAGGGGCAGCCCATGGAAATTGGCACAATGATGATGCAAACTGGGAACGAAATGCAGCTGTTGGAAAGTTCCAACCATCATGTCTGCCTGAGATTCAGATCCGGTTGGTGATAGGATACTTCAGACTCAGCATGTCTGAAAAGAAAGTTTGCAACACAGATCGACGAGATGACGTTGCCAGATTCTCGGGAAATGAACTACGATAGCAAGCTCCAAAACATGAGCTGGTTCTGCTACACACATGTGAACATGCTGTCCTGGACAAGCATGACCACCTAGTAGTCTTATAATAAAACACTACCGAGTTCAGGTTGGGAACCATCATCAAGGATAACGAAGTCCTAACATAAGTCATGATTAGCTCTTATGAAGGAACTTCTTGTCCTTGAACAAATCAGTTAGTGGCTTGGTGTGCTAGGGACACATATAGAATGAAGGTTGCAAGTCTACAAACCACAGAATACCTCGCACGTATGCATGACCGATTTGGGATGATTCCAGAGGAGGCAAAACAAACTTTCTCTAATTCACGGTGGCAACTTGCATCAAATGCACATGAATTAAAGGAAGTCACTTCTTTCATGCGAACATATGCTTCATGAACGGAACACGAAGATAATGCTTATAAAGTTTCCATTACTAGCTGGATGTTCAACATGAATCATGGGGGAGACAAAATGCTGCTGATGGCCTCAATAGCAACTCATCGGAATTTCCATATCACTGGACTTCCACCATCATGTGAACACGGTGATAGCATTGGTCAGACCAAAAGATGTAATGGTGTATGCTTGAGGAGAAAACAGCCACGAGTAAGACAACATTACGAATATCGTTAATTCTGACTTGATTTGACGATAGCCCATATTCAAATCAAAGATGGGGTAAGACAATAGGTCCAACAACTGATCACAAGGACCAATTGATGAAGATATCATCTTTCTTCAACACACACACAGATAGAAAGATATCCCTTAACATGAACTAAGTCAGACAAGCTTTTATCTTCCAACTCTCCAAGTTGTTGTTTAGCTTGACCAACTAGCTCAGGGGTATCCCACACAGATTCTTGGAGAAGGGGTGGTTTACAAGAAACCAACTAGATCACGAGCTCAACATAGCGGTCAGGTGACGACCTGGTGATACTTCCGAGAAGATATTCAGAAAATCACGAACCACCGATATGTTACTAAGCTCGAGAACAATCTTGCCTTTCAGAGCAAGACGGTGTACTCAAATAAGCAAGGATTGGCAAAACCCTAACTCATTGATCGAAGAGTGCACCAGGAAAATGGACTAGGTAGCACAATCGGTCTTAGAATGAGGATTCAATAACCAACACGCTAAGAACTAAATTATTGTCCTTCAACTACCAAGCAACAAGGTTGCTAGGAGTATCGATTTCACACATCATATTTCACATGTCAGCATTCAGGTTGCAACAACACGGGAGCCGAGAAATGAATAATGATGGCGAGAAGTATCACTATGTCAAGAGTTCATAGGATGGTGTGCAATTCCCATGACATTCTTGATATAAAGATGGTAATACTCCAGGGTAGAACAGAGCAAAAGCTGGATTGGCATTTTGATCTGCGGAATACAACGGCTTTAACCCAATCCTGGATATGGATGAGGTACTGGAGTTTGTTTCTCCTGGTCATTCCAGAATAGAATGACTTGACAGACCACAAGAGTAGTAGGCATCGATGAACGAATGCACACATACTCTTGACTATCAATTGATAGACGAGGGTCGGAAGATAACTAAAATGGGACAACTCAAAAGAACATATGATTTTCTGAGTTGTGGATGCATGGACTAGCATGTCGAACAAGTTCAACATATTTCTTCCGAATAACCCATGCAGAAAGATTGAACTGGCAGAGTCACAATATAGAGAGAAGAACTCATCAAGAGCACTCTGGTTGTGATCTTTCGATCAGCGAGGAACATCTGCCATAAGTGGTTCATAGTATTTGGAAGAAGGAAATACGACGGACCTCGAGGACTATCGCAAAGGTTACTAATATCCTGAAGGAACTAGCAAACACTAACAACATGAAGTAAGTAGGGTGGATCTCGGGTTCAAAACCCAAGGAGTAGAATACCTACTACTAAGTAGCATCACGTGATGCTTTCGAGAATAAAGGCCAGAATCATCACACTGGGAACACAATACATGGATAGATTACTAGGTGACACTCTAGACATCTAGGGTCATAATAATAACTCCAACGTATACGTCGAGGCAATAGAGTACCTCAACTTACTGAATAGTGTGGTTGATCTGGCCCAAAGGAACATCGGAAACAGGAGGAAGAATTTTGCAAACGCTTCAGACTATTTAGAAACCTAGGATGACTCGGACAGCATAACGGCTATAAATGCTCAAAATGATTTTAGACATGCTACAAAAATGGTGGCATCGCCACTCAGAAGCACAATATCAAGGTTTCAAGATCAACAATTAACATACGGAAGTAGTAGGAACTTAACTGAGGCTTGAAACCAACAATCCTATAAGTCTACGGATTAGTAACACGTGATCCTGATAGAAAGAAGAGAAGCCTAGTTCTTAATCCCCGTAGAAGAGAAGAGGTTGACTCAGATCAGAAGGCCATGAGGTATAAGGAGTAAAAAGAGCCTTACATTCCATCCCACAATCAATTCCCTTATATAACTAAAGCATTTCTAGACTCAACTTCGACCAGTTTGGCTTGGTAATCCTACAGGCAGTCAAGCTCTGATACCAAAACTGTCAGGACCCCGACTCAATGCCATATCGATCTAGCATGTAACACCTCATATCACTTTGCGGCCTCACGCACGGTATCCCCACGGGTGTCGCCTTACCTTTGCCCGGGACCGTTTGCGCCTTTTGGCACACGTATATGATAGTGTCGCTAACATCCATATGATAAGGAGCCCGGGCTGACATGGCTAGTCGTAAACCCAAAGTGGCACAAACTTACAGGGACAGGCATCCATGACCCAGCATCGAACGTGTCGGTCATCAGCGAGTGAATCCAGGCTGTAGCACTGGGCTAGCAGGACTCCGGTGAACCGGGCTGTAGCGGGCTAACAGGACTCCGGTATTCATCATGTGACATTTCCCTGAAGGGACAGACACAGGAACGAAGAAGGACACATGCCGGCCAGCCTAAGTGTTCCGGAGCAGTAGCAAGCTACCATGGCTCGGTGGGAACACTAGGAGACATTTCCCGGTAAGAGAGGCTACTAAGGATAAACAACTAGATAGTCAGATCCCACACATACCAAGCATTTCAATAACATACACACAATATGCTCGATATGTGCAAATACAACATGGCATCACAACATGACTCTACGACTCAAGTATTTTATTCAATAGGCTCCGAGGAGCGAGATATTACAAACATGGGTCTCTCGACCCAGCATTCAGAGCATACAAGTCAAAGCACATGCGGAAGCTTAACATGTCTGAGTACAGACGGCTACAAATGAAAAAGGCTGAGAAGCCTGACTATCTACTAGATCCTGCCGAGGGCACAAGATCGTAGCTGAGGTAACAAGCTAAACGTTGAAGTCCAAGCGGATCTACTAGCGAGACTGAAATCTCTCTGCAAAAACATAAAATAGGCAAACGTGAGTACAAATGTACCCAGCAAGACTTACATCAGAACTAACTACGTATGCATCATTATCAACAAAGGGGATGGTGGAGTTTGACTGCAGCAAGCCAGCTTTGACTCGGTGGCTATCCTGAACTACGACTGCAATGTAACTCTTTTGAGGTGGCGCACACGAGTCCACATATTCACCATATCAATACACCACTATGGATCCGCTCCCGTCTCCCTATGAGAACGCCATCCATAGCACTCACTCTTATCTTGCGTATTTTAGAGTATCCACTTTCACTTGTCTATGAACTATGCAAGGGGTCCAAGTTTCCATATCCGAGGAATCTGGCTATTCGAATAGATAATGATAACCCTGCAGGGGTGTACTTCTTCACACACGCTCTCGCCACTTATCGCCCTGTACACGTCATGTACCTCGGCAACCTTCAAGCGGAAGCCGGGCGAGGGAGTCGGCCACGGCCTACCTAAACACTCAAGTCTCTCGTCCAGGTTTATCGCCTATTCGGGTTCCATCCGCAAGGAGATCCGGCCGGGGTGTCGCTCACGGCCCCAAACGATGTGAGCAAGGTTCCCAAGCCCACCTCGACGGGTGGATCTACGCTTGGTACACCGTGCCATGGTGCCTAGTCTGTCCCAAGCCCACCTGTACCGGGTGCCACTTGGTAGACTACTAACACTACCTACAAACACCAGAAACTAGTTGCAACTCCTGGACAGAGAACAAGGGTGATTAAGAAGCCGAGAGGGGCACTTAAGCATTCCAATGCGTGGTAGTAGCTGTTCATGGATCACAAACACAGAACTCAGTTCCTGAGGACGGCTGCAATGAGACAACCCACCATGTACTCCTACATGGCCTCTCACCGCTACCTTTACCAAATCGTGTTCACACACTTAGCTCTCAACAGTAGGACATGTTCACACACCTCCAATTCATCCCTGATGAATCAGACCTGACACAACTCTAAGCAATAGCAGGCATGACAAACAAGCATGAATGAGTAGGCACATCAGGGCTCAAACAACTCCTACTCATGCTAGTGGGTTTCATCTATTTACTGTGGCAATGACAGGTCATGCAGAGGATAAAGGGGTTCAACTACCGCAGCATGTAACAATTGAAACGTTGTTGTCCTAATGCAGTAAAAGAGAGCAGGAGCGAGAGAGTGGGATTGTATCGGAATGAACAAGGGGGTTTTGCTTGCGTGGCACTTCTGAAGATATTATAGCTCTTCATCCGTGTCATCGAACTCATCGTCGGAACGCGTCTATCGAGAGGGGGAAATTACCGGCAACTGAGAAAGAAACACAATCAATGCAAATGCACAATATGATGCATGATCATGGCATGGCAATATGCTGTGGTTTGAGCCAATGCAACTAGCAACAGATTAAATGGAGTTGGTTTGAATACAATATTCAAATTCAAACTCCATATGTGATTATTCAAATGCCATTTAAATGATTTGTGCTAAACAGCAGCTATAAGTTGCTCTAACATGCATGAAAATGGTACAGATGGATAGATTGGATTTTTCTGATCATTTTTCATATATAATTTATTTCATTTGGAGTTACGGTTGAATTTCTATGATTTTTAGAAGTTTAGGATATTTTCTGAAAATAATAAATCATTTAAGGTTTATTTAAATTCCAGAAAACACTTACTGCGTCAGCGCTGCGTCATGCATGCGTCAGCGGTCAACAGCGCCTAACCAGGGTCAAACCTGACAGTGGGCCCCACATGTCAGTGTCCTAGTTAATTAACAAAGACTGTTAGCGCTAATTTAGTCCTAACTAAAAAGTGTCAGTGAGGCATGGGCCCACATGTAAGTGACCCAGAGGGTCATTAGATTAGTGCCTGATGTCGTTTTCGCCGGAGTTAGGCCGCCGGCCATGGCCAGACGCGGCGGAGGTGTTCTGGAAATGCCCACAGGGCTCGGTTCGAGGTGTGCTTGGGCTCGTTGGAGAGCCCTCGCTGGTGCGCGTCGAACGGTGGTGGTGGCCGTGCCAGTGGTGGACGGAACCGACAACGGCGAGCTCGTGAGCGGCGGCCGGAGCTCGGGTGCGGTCGGGTTCGGTGCTGCTGCTCACAAACGAGGGAGCTAAGGTGCTGGAGGGGCTCTACGGGTCGCGGAAAGCACAACGGGTGCACGCCCGTGACCAAATGGTCACCGGGGTTTCACCGGCGACGAGCCCATGCGGCGGCGGCTGCTGTTAGCAAGGGGCGGCGGCTACGGCAATCAAATGGAGGAGGGATTAGGGGGGAAATGACCGGGGGCTCACAGCGCATCGATTGAAGTATTCAGCGGGCTCGGGGACGTCCTGCGTGCGGCGAATCGACGACGACGATCACCGGACAGGGACGAGGAAGATGGCGACGATGGCGGCTCCACAGGGCCTCCGCGTTAGCTTTCTTCGATGGAGAGGCGTGGTGCGAGGTGGCGGAGGTGCTGGACTGATCGGGGAGGCAAGGCATCGGCGGTGGGCGCGGCAGCAACGAACGGCGGCGACGGCAGCGCGCGGTGTGCTCGAGAGAGAGAAACAGAGGAGGGGGGAGGAGCACAGGGAGAGTGAGAGGAGTCGGGAGGGGGGTTGCGTGGCGTCGCGGAAAACGTCCAGGGGACGACGGGACAGCCAGGCAGGCAGCTGCCGGCGTGGCATGCCGCGGCGCCGTGGCTAGCTTCTCCTCTGCCTTCTGGCAGGAGGACGAAGACGCCCCTGCCCTCGGTGGGCCGGCCAGGTGGCTGGGCTGCCAGGTGGGATGGGCCTGCTGGAGGAGCTGGGCCAGGCTATAGGGAGGCCAGGTGAGGTTTCTGCCCTTTTTTAGTTTAGTTTCTGTTTTCTATTTATTTGCTCTGTTTTGATTTAGTTTAGCACTAAATCATTTTTATATAGTTCTGAGAATATTTTTGGGCACTCTCTGAAATAATCCGGTGTCCCTCAACATTTCTCAGAATATTTGGAGCTGTCAAAATATTTATAGCAATGTTTTGGAGCCCCAATCAAATACAATATGTGTTGAGGTAAAATCCAAGATGGCTAGGAAAAATGTGCATCACCTCTAGTTGCTGTTTCCAGCATTTCCAAAAATCATGAACATTTTTCTAAGACCATTTTGGGTTTTTGGAATTTATTTTAGCTGAACCTATTTGATTTCTCTTAGGTGCTAGGGCTTGAGTCAATCCCAATTTCAAATTTAAAAGCAATTTAAACATGATGCAACACATGACTAGCTAGCCCAGAGCATACCAGAACTAGGGATGTGACAGTTGCACTTTGCCATGCCATGCCTCTTTAAACCGTACATGCATCATACTTGATTGTGCACCATGCCATGTTTATGTGATGGTTGTTTACTATGTCGTTTGTTTCTTTCCAGTTGCGCTTCTCCTTGATAGTTCCGGTTATGTTGCGATTGTGAGGATTCGTTCGACTACGTCCGTTTGTCTTCTTCATGGACTCGTTCTTCTTCCTTGCGGGATATCAGGCAAGATGACCATTACCCTCGATATCACTTTTATCTTTGCTTGCTAGTTGCTTCGTTCGATCGCTATGCTGCGCTACCTATCACTTGTCTGTCAAGCCTCCCAAATTGCCATGTCAGCCTCTAACATTTTTCACCCTTCCTAGCAAACCGTTGCTTGGCCATTTTTACCGCTTTGCTCAGCCCCTTTTATAGCATTGTTAGTTGCAGGTGAAGTTGAAGATTGCTCCATGATGGACAGGATTATGTTGGGATATCATAATATCTCTTATTTAATTAATCCATCTATATACTTGGTAAAGGGTGGAAGGCTTGGCCTTATGCCTGGTGTTTTGTTCCACTTTTTCCGCCCTAGTTTCCGTCATACCGGTGTTATGTTCCTCGATTTTGCATTCCTTACGCGGTTGGGTGATTTATGGGACCCCCTTGACAGTTCGCTTTGAATAAAACTCCTCCAGCAAGGCCCAACCTTGGTTTTAACATTTGCCACCTAATGCTTTTTCCCTTGGGTTCTGCAGACTCAAGGGCAATCTTATTTTACCCCCCCTCCCCCCGAGCCAGTGCACCTCCGAGTGTTGGTCCAAAATAGAGCACCGTGCGGGACCGTCCCTTGGCAACTTGGGTTACGTTGGTACCTGTACGCTTCGCTTATCCGGTGTGCCCTAAGAACGAGATATGTTCAGCTCCTATCGGGATTTGTCGCCAAATCAGGCGGCTTTGCTAGTCTTGTTTTACCATTGTTGAAATGTCTTGTAAACCGGGATTCTGAGACTGATCGGGTCTTCCCGGGAGAGGAATATCCTTCGTTGACCGTGAGAGCTTGTGATGGGCTAAGTTGGGACACCCCTGCAGGGTATTATCTTTCGAAAGCCGTGCCCGCGGTTATGTGGTAGATGGGAATTTGTTACTATCGGGTTGTAGAGAACTTGACACTTGACTTAATTAAAATGCATCAAGCACGTGTGTAGCCGTGATGGTCTCTTTTTGGCGGAGTCTGGGAAGTGAACACGGTTATTGGTTATGTTTGACGTAAGTAGTTTCAGGATCACTTCTTGATCACTTCTAGCTTCTCGACCATTCCGTTGCTTCTCTTCTCGCTCTTATTTGCGTATGTTAGCCACCATATTTTCTTAGTGCTTGTTGCAACTCCACCTCATTACCACTTCCTACCCATAAGCTTAAATAGTCTTGATCTCGCGGGTTTTGAGATTGCTGAGTCCTCGTGACTCACCAGATACTATCACAACAGTTGCAGGTGTCGATGATACCAGTGTAGGTGATGCAACTGAGCTCAGATGGGAGCTCAATGAAGATCTTGGTCGTTGCTATGTTTCATTTCATGTTGATCAGTAGTGGAGCCCAGTTGGGACAATCGGGGATCTAGCACTTGGGTTATCTTCTTGTCTTTTGGCTTCGTCCGTAGTCGGACTATATGTATGTACTAAGAATGATGTATGAATTATATGTTCATTGTGTGAAGTGGCAATTGTAAGCCAACTCTTTATCCCATTCTTGTTCATTACATGGGATTGTGTGAAGATGACCCTTCTTGCGACAAAACCACAATGCGGTTATGCCTCTAAGTCGTGCTTCGACACGTGGGAGATATAGCCGCATCGTGGGTGTTACAAGTTGGTAATCAGAGCCATCCCCAACTTAGGAGCCCCTGCTTGATCGAATCGCTGACGTTGTTGATTTTAGAATGATTCTTTTTACTCCTCAGTCCCTTCGTCGCTCTGGTGAGGCCTCCTGACGTAGATGTTTTATCTTTCCTCTCCTCAAATTTCACTAAATTTTTTTAGGATCACGCGGGTATCTTGGGATCGTTCCGATATTCTTATGACGAGAACATTGTTCTTGGTGCCTCCTGACATTTAGGGGTTGTGGCAGTGTCCAGGGGAGTTGAGCTCCGAGGTGTTGTCGTCATAATTTTATCGTTGCAGTTCTAGAATACCTGAGTTTTGCCGACATCGAAAATCTCTTTTATGCAGTTGTTGGTGAGATAACCTCGACGCCACCCAGTACTAGGGAGTTCGGGAGTATTGCCATAACTCGTATAACAGATGCTTCTGGAAGGTTGAGGTACACGATTTCTGGAGTTTTCTTGGTTATGTGTTGACGGATGAATATAGCTGGATGTAGGGATTGTTAGTTTGGGTGAGATATATATTGCTTCCCCTGTATCCCCAACACCAGATTGCATAAACAGAAAGTTTCGGGAGTTTTATAGGTGGGAATTCAAGTAGCTCCTAGAATATTTTTCCGGCAGATGCATGATATGAGATTGGGGTTCGATGTCTAGTGGTCCGCCTATCCACGGTCATTTTTATAGTGGTCTCGTTGTGTCTTAAAGAGCCCTTGGCTATGCTGGTTCGGGGACACTTCGTATGTCATGTGCACTGCCTTGTACATGATGGTGTTGTACGATCGAGCCCGTGTGGGCCCCACCACGAAAACTTTGGATGAAATCTCTATCATATGTTTGTTCCGGCTTATTCTGCAAGCCAAATCCTTTGTTTTGTTTTATTTATGGTATTCGAGTTGCTTCGAAGTCAAATGTTGAATCCATACCTTTCCTAAACGGTGTTCTCATATTGCTATGTGAATACTAATCTTTCTTGATCATCGAGGTCGTCTTGTTAATTCTTTTCCAACCGGCATGCTTCTCTTCAAGTGGATCCGATCATTTCAACATCCGCAAGATCAATTCTAAGTTTTCTCAATGGTATTCCTTCCATCTGCTGCAAGTTGCCTTTGTTTACCCGCCCTCCCACCCCTTTTTCTTCAAGGACTCAGAGATATCAAGTAAACTATCCATTTTATCGTGTGAAGTCTCTTCAATTTTTTTCCAATCAATGTTCTTACCCGATGATTATCATGAAGTCGGCCAGGAGTTTCAGGTTCATCATCCTCCATTCTCTTTTCTTCTCCGGTGGATCCAATTAAAGCTTTCAGTGTTGATCATATTCTTTTCCTCGTGTCAAATGTTTTCTCATGCCGGTGCACCTCTTAGTCTTTCACTTCTCGCTATTCATTTGTTCTGGAGTGCTGAAGATATCTCACAAGACTTGTGTTTCCATTCTCAATCCATCCAAATTATTTCAAGGTTGTTATCTCATTCAAGTCATTTAATTCAACCGATGCAATCCCCCCTTTTTCAATCAATCGTTCAACGGTGTTTCCTTTTGAGTGGCCCCTAACCCACAGGTCTTTTCCCAGGATCTTACCTGACTCTTCTAATTATCAGGAGCGATTCTCAAATTCATTTCCAAGTTATTTTCATCAGTCACATGCCTTCTCCAAGGTCGTTTTCAAATTCTTTTCATCTTTGGCTCAACCTTTTTTTCGTTTAGTCCTTCCGGAGTGGTTCAACAATTCATGGTGGTGTTTCTCGTCATCATTCTCAAATTTTGAAGACTGAAGAAGAGTTCCTCTTAAATCCTTACCCGTTCTTCTAGAGATTCATGGTTCTAGCTTCATGCCATCCTCATAATTGTTTTTGATTGTGGCAATTCTTTTCAACCATCCAAAGCAATTCAGGAGTCTTTTTAGTTTGATTCTCTAGAGCCAATCATCTCAGAATTATTCATTCCAGCTTTCAGTTCTCGTTCTCCAAATCTTACCGGTGCATCGTTCAAGTTTACTCTAGTCAGCTCATGATCTCTTTGTTCTCTTGTATCTAAATCCCCTTAAGTATCTTCATTCTTTTTCTAATTATCCCCGGTGAGTTGTGCCTTTGCTACTTTCATTTTCAATTCTTACGGTGGTTCGTTCAAGTTTTCACTTCCTTCATTATCATATCAATTCATTCGTTGTTTTCAAATCCTACCACTGGATCGTTGACGAACTTCCTCAAGTTTGCGCTATATCTCTATCTGTAATCATTTTTTCAATGAGAATAAGTAGTATGCCAAATCCATTGCTTGTCATCAATTTAACTTGATGAAGGATAAGCATACAATAAATCTTATTCTTATTTCCTTGAGGTGATTCAATTCTTTTCTTTCGGAGATTGTTCATGATGAAGTAATTCTTGGTTCTAGTGTTTCATCTTTTCCTTTTCTGGAGTTCCAAGTTTTCTCGGTTATATCGTCACTAAGCTCAATCTAAATCATTGCAAGGCTTCACCTTGTGTTTTCAATTTCTCTTTCTTTCTATCATCCTTTTATTACCGGAGTTCTTCATGGAGGCTCTACATGGTGGGTCGTCAAGGATTTTTTTTCATTCTTCAATTGTTCTTCAAGTTTTCTCTCGAAGTTATGATTCGCCAGGCTATACTCAAAAATAAACATGGTGCTCAACAAATGTTTTTTCTGAGGAGTTCAAGTATTCTTCTTCTTGCATTTTGAAGTGCAATTCTTTCTACCTTATCTTTTGAGGTGGTGTTATATCATTCTTGACAATTTCCTTCATGTTTCATGATTCATATGTTGTCAAGAATGAGGTATTTTAAATCCATCAAACTCTTTGTTATAGATATCTTGGGATATATTTCACCTAAAGCCTTCCATTGGGAATGTTGCTATTTGTGGTGCGTACCTATGATCCAAGTTATCTCTCTATCATCTTGGTGGAAGAAGTTTTCTATCTTTTCTAGCTATCAATCAAAAAAAATTCCGTGAGTGGCAGGTTATCACCTCATAATTTTGAGTTGTCTTCCATAATCCCACATCAAGCTTATCCTTTTGTTGTTGATAATCCAACAACTCCATTCTAGCATTTTTTGTAAGCGTGCTCTCTCAAGATCTTGTTTCTCTCCGTTCATTTCATTCCATTCTTTCTTTCTTCCGGAGGCATTGCGATGTTGTTCTCTTCACTCATCATCTTGAATTGTGAGGACTGTGTTCTCTTCGTGCTTATCCATGTAATCGGAGTGTCGTGCCCTCTTTTCAAGTTCTCCCCATTTTGTCAAGTTTTACCTCCCTTCTCAACCGGAGTATTGTGTCATCTCTTCAAGCTCTTTTCATCTTATCAAGTTTTCCTTCTTCTTTCAGTCAGAGTGCTGCCCAAATTATATCAATCTTATTCCTTCTCTATCCAGTTTTAACCGGAGTGTTTTCAGTATCAATCTTATCACTAATCCTCTTGGTTCTCGTCATACCCTTTATATATGATTTGCGGATGCTATGATCACGGGTTCAAAATTTTGAATCCGCCTTAGGTATCACACTTGCACCCACTCGTTCTCTCTCAATTTCATCTTGGGGTACGGAGATCGATTGAAAGAGGACTAGGGTGGGTACAATATGTTCGTTTCGCTTATGAACATACAATATACTCCCTATGATCCCCACAAACACCCCCCCCCCCCCGCGCAGGTCATTTCTATCATAGAAACAGACAAAAACTTTATCTCCTTGCATGGCACGCAATTGATCTATCGACATCAATCGATCTTGTCAGGAAGTGTCGGGGCATGAACCGAATGGGATGTCAATACTAAATGGGAAGTGACACGTAGTGGAGGCAAAGTCAAACTTTAAGTGAACCATTTGTTTGTATGCATGTCAGACGAATTACAGAATTGGAAATACAAGCATGGTCTAGACCCACATGCGAATGATACTCGGCGGAATGTTCAAATGAGGCATGCGGGACGATGGCCTCGACCGGAGGGCGGCATGATCGTTGGAGAAGAGGGTTGGAGAGGAATAAGAAATAAGCAACGCCACATGATCAGTGGCGGAGCCAGGAAAATCAAATTGGGAGGGCCAAACGTTGCTAAACCTTTTTTGGGAGGGCCAGATCATTAAAATGCATTTTTTAACAGCAAAAAAGTCAATGTTTACACTAGTATTAGGCCTAAACCGGTGACATTAGGGGGGCAGGATCCCTGCTAGTCCCCCTGTCTCTGCCACTGCACATGATTATACTTGAACGGCTCAAATAAACAATAAGTTGTCTCATTTTCCCTTCCGTCTTGGTCATGGAGGAAGATACTCCCTCTGTTTTTATTTACTCTGCATATTAGGTTTGGCTGAAGTCAAACTTCATAAAACTTGACCAAATTTATAGAAAACTAGCAAAATGCCCGTGCGTTGCACGGAACATCAAGATCTTGTGGGAGAAAAGGATGAACGAGAGGAGGCCTTATCTGCAAATGTGGAGAGGTGTGCGGGTAAATTGTCATAGTTTCCTTCCTATTCGTTATATATAGATTGGACGGCCTATATTACAGGATGGCAGGCACACCATCATCACCAACTCTGCTTTTTATAAGAGTAGAAATATGAAAAATTACAATAGCAAATCTATATGATGTGAATGTATATTCAATAATGAATCTAATGGTATTGATTTGTTATTGTATATGTTATTATTTCTGTCTATAAACTTTGTCAAAGTATACAAAGTTTGATTTTGAGCAAAGCTAAAATGCGGAGTAAATAAAAACAGAGGGAGTACGCAGGGACTAGTACAGTTACTACTGCTGGAACACGGTAAGTTGGACCCCTAAATGCGGGCACGGACCGGGCACACCACAATTATTCCTTCAAATAGTCGGACACCTACATTTAGCACACCATCCGGCTACTTAATCAAGTGTTACGCTTCACTACTTGAAAAGGAAAAGGGTGGTACTGTACCCAAAACCACCACAGTTGGAGCTAGGGTAACAACTTGGTACTGCACCACATTTGAACCAGGGCACAAAAACCACCCGTTCTACGCCTAATGTGCAACGCGGAGCACTGACACTCTAATTTAGCCGGGAAAACAGGGAAACCGACATGTGGGGCACACCTGTCGGGACGACATGGCGTAGACTAGTCCAATGGAGGAGCTGTGTCGGATTTCAAGTTCCGGCAAAACCCTTGAGGTTCGAACACTGGGGTGCGCATGAATGTTTCCCCCTACCTAATCACGCCCTCACCCTTACCGTGATCTCAAAGCCTAGCACGACGAACCCGCAACACAAGAGACACAAGATTTATACTGGTTTGGGCCACCGTTGTGGTGTAATACCCTACTCCAGTGTGGTGTGGTGGATTGCCTCTTGGGCTGAGGATGAACAGTACAAGGGGAAGAACAGCCGCCTGAGGTGAGGTGCTCTTGTGCTTGGTAAACTTGTGTGGGTGAGGATGGTCTAAATCCGTTCCTCCTACTGTGGTGGCTAGTCCTATTTATAGAGGCCTGGTCCTCTTCCCAAATATTGAGCGGGAAGGGATGCCACAACGACCAATTTGAAGGGGGACAGCTAGTACAAGCTATCTTGACTAAAGATGGTCTTCGCCTGCCAAAGGCTCTGGTGGTGACGCCGTCTTGCGCTCCCCGGTGACCACCATCCTGCTTTCCTGCTGGTCTTGGTCATGTCACACCGATATGGAAACCTTTGCCTGACGCCTCGGTACTCCTCGCCCGCGCTTGCCTCCTTAGCACCAAAGAGGAAACGAGGACCTGTGCGCTCTGGCGCCCGCCTGGTCTTGGTCGTCATGGCTTACGTCATTGGAACCTCGCGAGGTTCACCTTGCCTTGATCTCTCCGCCCCTCGCGAGCCAGCCTGGTGAGGCTGCCCCAGAGGAGGTCTTGCGTCGTCCCCCTCGCGAGGGTCTTGAGTGTTTGCTGGTGAACACGGGCCGTACCGTGACGCGGGTGACCCCCATTCCCAGAACACCGACAGTAGCCCCCGGGCCCAAGGCGCGCTCGGACTTGGCTTCGAGGCGAAGCCAAAGGGCAAGTACGAGCGCTGCGGGCCCAAACAGTAGGCGGCCTTGCTCGACGCGTGGCGATTGATTGGACGTGGGAGTCTCTGCTTCCCCATGTTGCCTCGGCAACTGCCCGACTTGATGAGTCCCTGCTGCATGCAAGGAAAAACCATCATTACCTGTGATCACGGGGGGTGCTGGTTAGCCTTCTCCTGCTATAAAAGGGGAGGGGGCAGAGCCCCCGTCGCCCATCTCTTCCTATTCCGCTCACTTCTCCTCCCTTGCTCCATTGCCAGTAGCGACTCCCATGGCGCCTGTGAAGAGGTTTTCAGCCACGGAGAAGGGGAAGGCTCGCCAGGAGGGCCCGGCTCTCCGCCGCCCAAGCATGGACATGGTCATCCTCGCAAGCACTCCACGACCCCCGCCGCGGCTCCCCGTGGCCGCGGCGGTGCATCTTCGCGTGGTGGGAGCTGCCCATGTCGAGGCAGCCCCGTCAATGAAGGGAGGCGCGCCATGGTCGCGCGGCCTCCCCAGCCGTGCTTCCACTCGGCGGAGGTGCTGCCGGAGTTTTTCATGTGGTCAGAGAACCCAGTCGGCAACTGGCTTCAGCTCTCACGCCTCTTCGCCGATGAACTGCCGGCCGCGGGTCCAGGCAGGCTCTGGCTGCAGGCGGACGGCTGCTGTAGCAAAGCTTCCTAGGTTGCGGTCGAGGCCTCCGTCGCGGGCAACGCTACCCTAGCCCGCGACTGGCAGACGTTCGCCCGCGTGTGCAGCCTGGGCAGGCGGTGCACCCTCCACTTCAAGTACAATGGCCACGCGACCCTCTACGTGAGGGTGTTCGGAGAATATGGCCGACATGTCGGGTGCTGCCCTGAGGACAACGACGGTGACGAGGTGCTTGGTCTTGGCGATGGTCGTGATGAGGGCAAAGGCGGACCCGCTCTCGGCGCCGACCGTGGCTTGTCAAGCTACGGCGGCTCTTCCTCCGTCGACAGCTCCACCAGCAGCGTCTATGACTAACCATCGCGCCCGCTTCGAGGGCGGTAGCGGGTCGTCTCGTCGTCGCACCCCAGTGAAGCGCGAGGTGGGGTCTGGCTGAGCCCAGGAGGGCGTCATGGATCCCTCCTCGCGAACTGCTACAAGGCACACACCGCTTTTGTTTGGTTCTTCTTTTCCTTCCTGCACTGAGAGAGACAAGTATGGGGCCCCACGGGGGTGTGCAACAAACTATGGTTTCCAAGTTGTTATGTTGTGTTTATCATTCTTGTGCCGCGTCGCAATATCTGTGTTTTATATAAGCACGTAGGAATAACTTAGCTTGACGTGCTTGAAGTAGTTTCCGCTTCACGAGGTGCGCGTTTCTCAGTATCTGGCAAGGAGGAACTGCGAAAATTTGTTAGGAGACCCGAGCCTTGGTCGCAGGTGCCTCTGGACAGGACCTAGTGCCTCGTATCACAGTACCCAAGGGGCACGGATTGAGAGAGGTGTTCCAACTTGCGGCCAAACGAGGGTGCCTCACGAAAAACAAAAAAGCAGACAAGACGCTCATGAGGGCACCTGTCCAGCCCCCTCGCGAGGGACGCGAGAGAGGGTACAGGTCCAACAAAGAACCAAAGGCAGAAGCAGAGGCAGAAGTCGGTGGAACAAGATAAGCAAGTAACACCACAAAGCAAATTTCGATTAAAGAGGGGCAAGCGAACTACGGAAAGCAAATGAAAAAGCCACGTCCGGCACCTAGTCTAGTCTTCTTGTCTTCTCATCGGCGCAGAGCGAAGTGCTACCACTAGGAAGTGGGAGGGAGCCCCAGAGGCCCGAGGGCAGCACTCCTGAGACTCCAGGGCATGTACAGCCCCACTCATTTTTACGTGAGAGTGTCACGAGCGGAGACCTTCACAGGCACGGGGCCTTCTTCACAGGCGCTGGGCCTTTCTTCATGGATAGAACTTCCGGAGGTGCTAGATGTTCCAGGCATTTTGGATGGGTACCCCGTCCTGCGTCTCCAGGCGCACGGCGCCAGGGCTGGAGATGTGGGCGACCCTAAACAGGCCCTCCCACATGGGTGAGATCTTATGCAGCCCTTCCCTGGAGAGCACCCGCCTTAGGACGACGTCACTGACCTCAAGCGTCCTGGAGCAGACAATGCGACAGTGGTACCGTTGCAGCGCCTGCTGATATCTTGCCGCCCGTAGCATGGCTTCACAGCGGCGTTCCTCCCCCAGCATGAGGTCCATCCACTACATGGTGTCATGTTGTGCCTCATGAAACGCCAGGACCCACGCAGAGCGATGCTTGACCTCGTGAGGGAGAACCGCCTCTACTCCATAGACGAGGAAGAATGGGGTCTCGCCCGTTGGCTTGGTGGCGGTGGTGCAGATGGACCACAGCACGGACTAGAGCTCGTCGTGCTAGCCCCTGCCGCAGGCCTCGAGCTACTTCTTGAAGGTCCTGGTCTTGAGGCCTCTCAGGACCTCTGCGTTGGCGCGTTCGGCCTGGCCATTGCTCCAGGGGTGCACCACCGAAGCGTAGCAGATATGTGTTCCAAGGTTAGCACAATATGTCTTGAAGAGATTGCTTGTGAACTGCGAGCCGTTGTCGGTGATGATGCGGTTGGGGACCCCAAACCAGCTCACGAGACCTTTGATGAACTTGACCGCGAAGTTGGCCGGTATGGTGCGGAAGGCTTCTACCTCCGCACACTTTGTGAACTTGTCGATGGCGACATAGAGCTAGCGGTAGCCCCTAGGCGCTCGAGGGAACGGGCCCAAGATATCCAGCCCCCAGACCGTGAATGGCCACGAGAGTGGGATGGTCTGGAGGCCCTGAGCCGGCTGGTGGATCTGCTTGGCGTGGAGCTGGCAGGCCTTGCAGGACTTCACCAGCTCAGCTGCGTCATTGAGTGCCGTAGGCCAGTAGAATCCGCTGCGAAACACCTTCCCGACGAGGGTCCATGACGACGAGTGGTGGCCGCAGTCCTGGCCATGTATGTTGGCCAGCAGCTCTTTCCCCTACTTCCTGGAGGTGCAACGCAGGGAAACATCATTTGGCTGTTTCCTGTATAACTCACCGTCCTGGATGCAGTATGACGTGGCCTGTCAGGCCACACGCTCTACGTCCTCCTCCTTTTCTGGTAGCGTCCTTTGCATCAGGTATTCCTTGAATTCCTTGGTCTAGCACCCCCTCCTGAGGCTCGAGCACCAAGAGCAAGCGCGCTCCCGAGGTTGGGCCATAGGTCAGGGCTCCCGAGGCAGGTGGTTGAGGGAGCTCCTCCCGAGGCAGCGCTATTCTTGAAAGCGGTGGTGTTGCCGATGGCTTGAAGAGCTGCTCCTCGAAGACGCCAGGCTCCTGCGGTAGCCGCTTGAATGTTCTCCTGGCGATGTCGTCAGCTTCCTTGTTGGTGCCACAGGGCACGTGCTGCAATTCCAGGCCCAAGAACTGCTTCTCCATCTTGCATACCTCGCACGTGCTGCAATTCCAAGCCCAATAACCGCTTCTCCATCTTGTGTACCTCCGCGAGGTATGCCTCCATGTGCTCATCCTTCGGCTCATATACCTTGTTGGAGAAGTTGACGAGGAGCTGCGAGTCGCCTTTGATGATAAGGCGCTTCACCCCCAGGGCCACCGCAGCCTTGAGTCCAGCTATGAGTCCTTCGTACTCTGCTATGTTGTTGGAGACCTTCTCGCCCTGCTGGAAGCAGAGCTGCACGGTGTAGTAGAGCTTGTCCTAAGTGGGTGAGATGAGCACTGCTCCATCCCCCGCGCCCTAGCGTGCAAAGGCGCCATCGAAACACATAACCCAGCCGTCTGTCGCTTCACTCCCCGGCGAGAGGGGCCGATCCTCGCCTTCTTTAAGCCCCAGGGCTTCCGTCCATTCTGCCGTGAAATCAGCGAGCGTGGCTCCCTTGATGACCCTGGTTGTTCTGAACTCCAACTGGAATGCCTGCAGCTTGATGTTCCACTCAGCGACTCTCCAAGCAGAGTTGGGGCTCCTGAGCACCCTCTCCAACGGGTAGGCCGAGACGACCTTGATGGGGTGACCTTCAAAGTAGTGTTGCAGTTTGCGTGAGGCCACCAAGAGCGCGAGCAGGAGCTTCTGAGGCATGGGGTACCGTGCCCTCGCGTCCCGCAACATAGTGCTGACAAAATACACAGGGTGCTCGACGAGGGTGGGTGCATTGACGAGGCTCGCGCCTTCTGGAGGTTGGGGCGCCTCCTGGCACGACGAAGCCCCCAAATTCTGGTCACTCGTTGGGGCTTCCGTAGCCCAAGTGTGCCATCTTGTTGGGGCTGGTCCTTTGCCGACACCGCTGCAGCCCTCTCGGAGCCCTATGGGTCTTGCGCCGCCCCGACTAAGGGAGTGGCTTGGCGTGATGCATCCCTGACTCAGCGCTCCTCCTGGACCGCCACCAGAGCTGCGCTGGCGGAGTAAGTGGTGGCGGCAAGGTACAGCCCCAGGGGCTCGAGAGGTCGGGGCGCCACCATCACTGGAGGGCTGGTCAGGTATCTCTTGAGGTCTTGAAACGCTTGGTGGGCCTCCAGAGTCCACTCGAGTGGGCCCTTCTTCTTCATGAGCTTGAAGAACGGCAGGGTGCGCTCCCCAGCTTGGAGACGAAATGCCCCAACGCAGTCACGCGGCTGGCGAGCTTCTGCATCTCCTTCAGGGTTTGTGTTGGACTCATGTCTTCGATTGCCTTGACCTTCTCTGGGTTCGCCTCGGCAGTGGAGTCGATGATTTGGTCGATGTGTGGAAGCAGGAACGGATCTTGGGGGCAGGCCTTGTTGAGGTTGGTGAAGTCGACACACATGCGCTCCTTTCCACCTTTCTTGGGCACCACGATGGGATTTGCCAACCATTCAGGGTACCGGACCTCGCGAATGACACCTGCTGCCTCCAGCTTGCGGGTTTCTTGGATGCTGAAGGACTGCTTCTCCATGGCCTGCCGCCACGCCCTCTGTTCCACAGGGCGTACATTGGGGCACACATTAAAGTGATGCTCAATCACTCCTCTTGGGATCCCTACCAGCTGATCGGGCTCCCAGGCGAATACTTCCTTGTTTGCACGCAAGAACTTCACCAGTGCCTCCTCTTGGTCGGGGTCGAGGTTGGCGCCAATGGTGAAGGTGGCCTCTGAGGACCCGTCTTCCTCAACCAGCACCTGCTTGGTTTCTACCCGGTCTTGAGTGAACAACTGCTTCTTCTTGGTTGGTGGGGCCGCCTTAGCTCTGGAGGTGCCCATGTCTGTCGGTTGCGCTGCCGCGGCGGTCTTGAGGGCAAGCTTGAGTGCCGCCAGAGCCTCCTTGGTATCCCCCGCTATGGTGATGACGTCCTTGCTCCCAGGCATCTTCATGAGGTTGTAGGCCGGATGGGTCACCACCATGAACTGAGCTAGAGCCGGGTACCCAAGAATAGCATTGTTCGGGAGGCTGATGTGGGTGATGTCAAAGTTGATCAGCTCGGTGCGGTAGTTGTCGCAGGTGCCGAAGGTCATGGGAAGACGGATCTTCCCCAGGGGGCTAGAGGAGCCACCTCCAACGCCAGAGATGGGCTTGCTGGGGTGGAGCCACACGAGTGGTATGTGAAGGAGGCTGAAGGCCTCCACCGAAAGCACGTTGAGGCCGACGCCGCCGTCGATGAGGGTCTTGGTGATGGCTACGTGGCAGATGGTGGGCGTGCAAAGCATTGGGAGCACGCCCGAGCCGACGGTGGTGACGGGGTGATCTTCCGAGTCAAAGGTCATGTCGGCCTTGGGCGCCACCCAACCCGGGGGAGCCCCCTGCCGCGCAGAAGCGGCGCTAATCTGGCGAAAGAACGGCTTTGCGTGATGGTCCGAGGGCGGCGCTTGCGAGCCGCCGAGGAGGGCCGCGACCGCATGGGGCACCGGTGCCGCGAAGCGCATGGCGAAGAGCCCGCGCAACTCCTCCCGAGATGCCACAGTGGATCCGGGGAGGTTGAGCAGCCAGGCGCGCAGCACGCCAGTGAGGGCCATGGGAAGCTAGTTGGCCATGACCTTGTCGTTTCCCCGGGCCTTAAGGACGGCCTCCTCATATGCCAGCAGGAAGGCCACCGGGTCCGCCGCGCCATCATAGCACGGTGGAATCTCTGGCTTGAACTTGGGCGGCCACTGCACCTGCTGTAAGGTAGGGCCAAGGCTCGTAGCCCCCTAGCCCCGCCACTGGCACTAGTCGTCGGAGCGGCAAGCGCGGCGCCTCACATGGGGGCAAAGCGCGGTGGTAGCGGAGCACGGATTGATGGAAGGAAAGCTCCGGCACACCCCTACCTGGCGCGCCAAATGTCGGATTTCGGGTTCCGGCAAAACCCTTGAGGTTCGAACACTGAGGTGCGCACGAAGATTTCCCCTACCTAATCACGCCCTCAGCCTCACCATGATCTCAAAACCTAGCACGACGAACCCGCAACACAAGAGACACGAGTTTATACTGGTTCAGGCCACCATTGTGGTGTAATAATCTACTCCAGTGTGGTGTGGTGGATTGCCTCTTGGGCTGAGGATGAACAGTACAAGGGGAAGAACAGCCTCCTGAGGTGAGGTGCTCTTGTGCTTGGTAAACCTGTGTTGGTGAGGATGGTCTCAATCTATTCCTCCTACTGTGGTGGCTAGTCCTATTTATAGAGGTCTGGTCCTCTTCCCAAATATTGAGCGGGAAGGGATGCCACAACGGCCAATTTGAAGGGGAACAACTAGTACAAGCTATCCTGACTAAAGGTGGTCTTCGCCTGCCAAAGGCTCTGGTGGTGATGCTGTCTTGGGCTCCAGGTGACCTCCGTCCTGCCGTCCTGCTGGTCTTGGTCTCGTTGCACCGATATGGAGACCTTTGCCTGACGCCGCGGTACTCCTCGCCTGCGCTTGCCTCCTTAGCACCAAAGAGGAAACAAGGACATTATGCACGCTGGCGCCCGCCTGGTCTTGGTCGTCATGGCTTCCATTATTGGAACCTCGCGAGTTCACCTTGCCTTGATCTCTCCACCCCTCGCTAGCCAGCCTGGTGAGGCTGCCCCCGAGGAGGTCTTGTGTCGCCCCCCTCGCGAGGCTTGGCCCCTCGCGAGGGTCTTGAGTGTTTGCTGGTGAAGAGGGTCCGTACCGGGTCGCAGGTGGAGCCACGCCGTGGACTGCTGGCAGGCAAGTCTGGGGACCCCCGTTTCCAGAACGCCGACAAGCTGGCCATGACCTCCTCGCCACCGGCAACCATTCATGTGGGTCGTGGGGGCCAGCAACATGGCGCAGCTCCAGCACCGCCTCTGGACACGGCGACTGCGGTGAGCGACACGCTCACCATCGTTGGACACGGTCAGCTTTAGTGTGCAGAGGGTGGCGTTAGCCCTGTGGCATGACCAGCAGATCAACACCCAGCTCATCAAGGATGCACGGGGCGCCGAAGTGCGCGCGCACCGCGACGCGTCCGCGGAGTGGTGTAGAGCTGCCAACTACATCCCGAGGACCTGAGGCCATGCCGGGTCGCTCGCTTTTTCAATGACATGTGGGGATCGCATGTGAGCAAAGGGCATCTCCAACGTAGCCACGACCACAGCTGACTACCCCGGCACACCAAAAACCCTCGCCCCTCGCGCCGCCGCGCTGTGCGTTCCTAGCCGACGCCAGCTACCCTCATTCATGTCGTCCGTCCGTATACCGTCGTTAAGAGGCTTGGTGCCTGAGGAACCAACTCCGGTTACTTAATGACGCACCCGGACGCTTGGCCTCACCGGAATGCGCTACTTAAGGCGGCAACGCCCAGCTAACCTCCACACCATAGCGCATCGTCCTGCTACCTGGCACCACATCCACCATGACCGCGAGCGTGAACGCTCTGCGGGAGAGCTTGTCCTCGGGGATGAATCTTGAGGCCGCCGCCCTCGCTCAAGTCGCCGCTCGCGACGCAATAGCGGCGTAGCTGGACCCGGACGCGGCCGCACAAGCGGTGGCCACGCTGGCAGCCAACAACGGGAGCATCGTCAACCACGCGTCCTACTTGTGACCGTCCAACGTCCGGCACCGCTGATGTCAGGGACTCCTCCGAGGATGAGTAGGGCATGGGAGGCGGCAGGGCATGGTGTGCAACTGGCCGGCCCGTCTCCCGTGTTCTATTCTTCCTTGCGGGAGACCGCACCTTCACTTCACAGGTCTTGAACTCTACCCCCATACATGGAGATCGCAGATGGAGGACGTCGGTCGCTGCCGTATAATAGGTTAAGGGTCGAGTTTCTTTTATTTTTCTGTCCTATATAAGTTCGAAATGTAATGAAAATCTGCCGTGTTTCATTAATCTTGGCCGGTGTATATGAACTTTCACAATAATATAGTATATTGTAGGAGTACTAGAAAGATGACCGTGCGTTGCATGGAACATCAAGATCTTGTGGGAGAAAAGGATGAACGAGGGAAGTCCTTATCTGCAAATGTGGAGAGGGGTGCAGGGAAATTGTCATAGTTTCCTTCCTATCCGTTAGATATAGATTGGATGGCCTATATTGCAGGATGGCAGGAACACCATCATCACCAACTCTGCTTTTTATAAGAGTAGATAGATAGATATATAGATAGATATGGAATGATGATTCGTTTTTGTGTGTATAAACTTAGAAGGTTTGAACAGAGACAAAGCTAACATGTGAAGTAAATAAACACATAGAGTCTACATACACAGTTTATCTTAGGCACTCCAATATTACATCCACTACACATTCACACATTTCACATCTTTCTACATCTACGGGAACCTACGAAAGGGTTAACGTAAATTGCCTCTCTCTCTCCTCCCTGATTTTCATGGTGGTGGGCCCATCCCTCCCCCCAATCTACAATCAACAGCTGACACGTTTCACATTATGTTAATTACGTAACTACGATTGCGTAGGTGTAGCATTACTCGTCCTAAAAAACCCAACTAAGCCAGCATCCCAGCATATCGCGCGCGAAAAGACCAGGCCGCGCTGTTTTAGTCGGGATTACCGGATTACTAGTAGTAGTATCAATGAATCGCGCGAAGCACCAAGTATTTTTTTAGGGGGCGAAGCACCAAGTTTAAAAGGAAAAAAGGCGGTACACTCACAGTACCCATGTCGCGTTCACATTACACCCCACACACGTTTGGTCCTGCACACGGCTCACGCAAACGGAACACGCTTCGGCTTGCCTCTTCACTGACACGTGGTACTGCACTTGGAGAAACCGACCATGCGCCAAACTCCCCTCGCCCACCGCATGAAATTCCCTCCCCCCAAAAAAATTCCCCCCAAATCCCAAATTCGATCGCCCTTCGTCCAACTAGCCAATAATATTCCCCAAACCCCCTCCCCCCGGCCCCATCCACTCCATTCGCTCTGCCAAAGCCGCCCTCCCCGCCGCACCGATATGTCGGTGCCGCGGTTCGTCGAGGGGACGCACAGCGATCCTCTCGCTCCCATAGTACGCTCTCGTAGACTGCCATCCTCTAGCCGCGCTGCCACCGCTGGCGACGTTCTTGTGGAGATGCACGATGGTAAGTGCCACCACCGCTGGCGACGTTCGTGTGGAGACGCACGACGGTCAGCTTCTCCCACGGTACGCGCATTTTAGACTGAGGCGCCGTGCATGTCGGTGTAGCACTGAATGTTAGCTGATAGACGCTCTTAATCTCACTGTTTGCCGAAGTAGTTTATAGTCAATATCCTCTGCTTAAGAAGCTTCCTTGCCCTGTTCTGCACTCAATCTGCTTAGCTGAGATGGCATGCCAAGCCCGATTAGTTGCTAAAATATCCTGCCATATATTTATTGTGATGTAGATTGCCATGGTCTAGTAGCCAATCTGTTAGGTGAAATAGCTCTACACCGTTTTATACTCGATCTTTGTTGCTGAGATGGCCTTCGATAGTTCGATGGCTGTGTGCACGACCTCATTGATCGCTGAAACAGCCTGGCATAATTTACCACTCAAATCTGTTTGCTGAATTAGCTTTACATATATTTCGTTACTTAGATCTGCTCATCCAAATATCTTTCCATAGCTTTAGCATCGACCTAGGTATTTTTTATGGACTTCATAAAAAAGCATATATGTTTTTCTTGTAATATCTAGTAGAAGAACTAATTTGTATGTCTAACAGATAGACAAGACTTGGATAACTTCTTCTTGAAGATTCTCCGCTGCATATGTCGAGGGTGTCGAAAACTTCATGAACTCTATCAGAGCTGAGTACGGTGGTCCGAAATCAGATATGCTCTGCCCGTGTAACAGTTGTATGAATTCAGTTACAAGACCCTAGTCAACTGTGCAAAATCATCTACACTTGTATGGGATGTCGGTCACATATACTAGGTGGGTTCATCATGGTGAAGCTGTGAACGTCACTGTTACTGACTATGTGGAAGCAGCAGATCACCATCTTGATCTGCCTGATGCTCAGGTGGAAGAGGAGGAGGAGGTGGTGGTGGCGGAGCCAGTGAGTTTCACCAACATTGAAACAATGCTACGAAATGCTCGTGCATTTCGTGAACTTCCACTTGCAGAAGAAAAAACGGTGGGCCCGCATGTTGGAACAATGCAACATGGCTGTCACCCCAGGAAACAAGCTGTCAATATTCTTAGCTATGGTAAGCTTTCTTCAGGTGTTGGTTGCTTTTTGCAAATAATTCGAAGCAATGTTGGTTGCTTTCCGCAAACCTTTCCTGGATGCGTCTGAGCTGCCACACACCTATAGTAAAATGAAGAATTTCCTTCGTTCAGTTGGAATTGGATATGATATGATCCATGTTTTTTAAGAATAATTGGGTTCTATTCCAGAAGGATTATGCCAACTTAAGTGAATGCCCAAAATGCAAATCACCAAGATGGAAAGATGGCGATGTTGTGAAGAGGATTCCTCATAATGTTTTTAGACATTTTTCCAATTATACCAAGATTGCAGAGGTTGTTTCATCATGATTTGTGGATGTACTGTGGCATTCTAGGAACCAGGAGTATAGAGATCAGAATGTAATGAGCCATCCATCTCATGGTAGTGACTGGAAAAGCTTCAATAAGAAACAAAAAAAGTTTGCTGCTGACCCGAGAAACATTAGACTTGGCTTAGCTTTAGATTGATTTAACCCATTTGGCCACCATAGAGCCACATATAGCATCTGGCCAGTGCTTGTTATCCCTTACAACATGCCTCCAAATGTCTGCACCAAAGAATCAAACTACATGATGGCCTTGACCATCCCAGGTCCAAAAAGTCCTGGAAAGGATTTTTATTTATTCATGGAGCCTCTTGTGGAGGAACTTCAACACCTATGGAGGGGTGTTCTCACTCGAGACCTATATAGCAGCCCACCAGCTGATTTCTTTCTGCGTGCTGTTATAATTTGGTGCATCCATGATTATCTGGCTTTGGGCACTATGTCAGGGCGAATGACACATGGTTACAATGCATGTGTTCGCTGTGACAGGAATCCACTATTATATGCAATACTTAGCAAGATCTGTTACATTGGACACCGCCGTTTCCTTGCCAAGGACAAGCCACGTCCTACAAAATACCAAAGACATATGTTCAATGCAAAGCATGAAAACCGTGATGCGCCAAAGAGGCTCACCGCCGATGAGTTGCAAGTGGAATTAGAGAAGGTCGTGCATATTACACCAGGAAACCATTCTGGTAATGGTAGCGGGAAAAGCAAGCATGGCAGGGCAGAAGAGATATTATTGTTTACCCGCAGGTCCACTTTGTGGGACTTGGAGTATTGGAAAGATTTGGATCTGCAGCATAATCTTGATGTGATGCACATCGAAAAAAATATGTGACAACATTATCGGCACACTTCTTAATATTGAAGGCAAGACGAAAGATACCTTAAAATCTAGGATTGATTTGACACACCTGGGTATCAGAAAGGATTTGTAGGTGGAAGATGTAGGTAAACCACGGGATATGGCACCAGCTGTGTACATCTTGGACAAGGTAAAAAGAAAAGAATTCTGCGAGGTCCTGTCACGTGTGAGATTCTCACATGGATTTGCTTCCAACCGTGAAAGGAGAGTCAGTGCAGAAGGAAACAAGGTACAAGGGTTGAAAACTCATGACTGCCACATCCTACTTCAAATGGTTTTACCTGTTATCCTTACAGGATTGGGCCGCCCTTACTTATACAGAGCAGTTGCAGAGTTGGGACAATTCTTCAGGGAAATCTGTAGTAGAAATATCAGGATAGATGCTTTGGAGCGTCTTAGAGACAAGATACCAACTATCATATGCGACCTTGAGAAGATATATCCTCCAGCCTTCTTTGATGTGATGGTGCATTTGGTTGTTCATCTACTTGATGAGGCACTACATAGAAGTCCAGTATAGTATTGCTGGATGTACCCCATTGAAAGGGGGCTAGGCACTTTCAAGGGCTATGTTAGGAATAGAGCTAGACCCGAGGGTTCCATTGTAGAGGCCTACATTGCTACAGAAGTGTTGACATTCTGCTCAAAATACATTGAAATAGCTGATCAGCTTAGCAAAGAGGTGGGTGAAGACAATCCCGAGCTCAATGTTTTCGATTATTCTGTTCGAGTTACAGGGAAGAGTCGACAAGAGGACAAACCTACAGATTTGGACAAAATGGTTTGGTATGTGCTGAATAACTATCCTGAGATACTACTTATATCAAGTAAGTGATAAGTACTGCAGCTTATACATCGTAATCTACTAAACTTGCAGCACATTCTTATATATTTAGATGCTTGACACGATCATTATGTTGTGTAGCATCTACAAAAAGTAGTTACTGCCGCTAAATCCAAGAAACATTGACAAACTGGTTATGGCAGGATGTGCGAAATGGTTCAAGAGCCATGTAAGCTTTTGAATTGCACTGTCAGTTTTTTTAATATATTGAGTACACAAGATGATTAGCTTGTCTATTTTCCAAACATAGGTTAAGAAGATGCGGGAGGATGGGCAGGCAGTTGATGATACCCTTTACGCACTAGCAATGGGTCCTGATACTCGGGTAAGACATTATGAATCTTGCGTTGTTGGAGATGTGCGCTACAACAGCCTTGCACGCGACGAAGGCAGGAAGACACAAAACAGTGCCATCATGAGCACGGATATGTACGACAGAGAGACAACTGAAATGTATGCTAACATAATAGACATTGTTCAGTTGCAGTATATCTCTAGTTTTGAGGATCATCGGTGTGTGGTTCTGTTGTGCTATCATTGGTATAACCTATTTTCCAGGATTGCAAAACCCAGAGCTGATGATTATGTCAAATCCATTAATGTCAAGGAAGCATACCAGACCAACGAGCCTTTTATTTTGGCAAATCAAGCAACACAGATATTTTTCTTGGAAGACACATTTGCACATAGCGATGACTGGAGAGTATTGCAAAGGTTTGAGCAGAGGAATTCGTTTAATGAAGTTGCACAACAAGCTGATGCTTACACTGCTCCTGATGTACAAGATTCCATAGATGTTACTAATATCTTTGAGAACCATCACGTCAATGACGCTGGCGAAAAGATTGTCTGTCATGCTGTGGACATACAAGAGTTGATCAAGAAGAAGCCAACGTTCGAGGACATTGAGGATGAAAAAGAAGATGACACTGTGGGGAATTACAATTCAGACTGATACACATGGCGAAGATGTTGACACTGCTGCTGCGGATGATGATTAGATTGCTTTTGTCGTATTTGCCTGTCACAAGACATTTTTATCTACTATGAGAAATTGTGTTTGCTATGACAACTGAAACCTGATGAACGTGTTGTTTAGTTTTTTGCTATGAGAACATCACTTGTAATGTATGTTGATTTGTGTTTGGTGATTGTATGGCGACTAAAACATGACGACATTGTTGTTTAGTTGTACTCATATTTGGCTGTGAGACTTGAATTTGATGACATAGTCTGTTGTTGGACTGCAATTTGCTCGACGTCTTCGAATGGGAACAAAGCTGGCCTGACAGGGCCTCTGCTAATTTATTTATTTATTATCAAAATGGCCTCTGCTATTTATTTATTTATGAGCAAAAGGGGATACCTCCCGATTTCCATTGATAGAAATCATTAGATGTTCACAACACTACGCCTAGCCTGCTACACATGTTTCATTCATTACTAGTTTTAGCAAAGTGCTCATGTCATAGCCTGTCGGAGTAATTAGCGACGGGTACCCCGAGGACGGCAAGATAATAATTCAATACATCGGGGCTAACTAAGCCCCTCAGTCCGACTGCCCGCCCGCTCCTGCTGGCTCCCCGTCCGAGTGCTCTGCCCGGCCGGCTACCGATTGTGCCGACCAGCCAGCTGCCGACTACGCCAACCAGCTGGCTGCGGACTGCAGCCTGACCCGACACCAACAAGACACCGACGAGATGGCCGTACCCGGCACTATTGATGAATAGTAGCGGCGACATCATCTAGAGTGTATCTGTCACTGTGCACTGTTTTATAAAGTGCACCAGGGACAAGGAGGCATGCACATCACATACATGGGCATGGTGCCCCATGCCCACTTGCCCCCATGCCACTACCTAGCTTAGGTAGTAAGCTACCCCCACACTATATATAGCTAGCAACCATCCATCCATGGGGGTCGGCCACAATGGCTCCCTGGGCATTCTCACACACTCCACGCATGCATGCTAGGTAGGAACACACACACACATATCCATTTGGCCTAGCACACACTTGTGCTCATATGCATATACGAGATCAGATGCACCTGGCACGGATCTCAGATACAGCTCCAGGAGCACTCTGTACCAGATATACATACCAGATATACCCAGACATGCAGGAGTAGGGGTGTTATATCTCCGGAGAGCCCCGAACCTGGGTAAACTACTGCGTGCTACTCGCATACCCGTCCCCGGATATTCTGGCAGCAGTCTTGCCCTCACACGAAGCCACCTTGTGTCATCTGTCGTCTTGCAGCCCCCCTGTGAGAATACCACGACATAGCCACCGAATACATCACGAGTGCTACATACACCACAAATAAAGAGACAATCATCCTACAGAGCACATCAATTTTTCCAATTATCTTCACAAGCTCTTTCATATCCTCATTGCTATCAGGGCCGTTCAGCACTTGTTGCTTAGCCATGATCAGAGGAACTACATCTTTAACCTTCTGCTATGCTTCTTCCTCTTCTGTTGTTCCTTCAGTTACTTGTCCAACACCCCAACCTGCTGGTATTGGGATTCCTCGGCTAACCAAATAATCAGCGTCGTTGCATTCCCCCACATCAGCAACTTCCCAGAAATACAAATCACACAAATCTTCCCTTTTCTGCATGAATCAAATTGGAAGATCATCAACCAAACTATTAAAAAATCAGCAACTGAAAGCAGCAGAACAACAATTAAACATATTATTACCCCATGATTCAGGCATTTCACTACAAAAAAGGACACATCCGTGACATTTTGGGCCGAACGAATTTTTTTCTGTCATACTTCTCACACTTCTATGACGATAATCGTGACAAAACCCGGTATCATCATAGATGTGGTGAGCTCCTACTTCTATACCAAAAATCATGATAGAAAATGGGCTTTTCGTCCTGGGCGGCCTGGAGACGCAGCTGCATGACATTCTTTGGGCCATCCATGATGGAAAAAACTGTGGTAGAAGCGAGGGCGAGGAAAATATCGGGGTGTTCCCGGTTACGGTGGGTGGTCGGGGGCCGAGCAATGCGTGTTTCTCTCGTACGTACGCATGTGTGTGCGAGGCGTTGCGCTCTAACTAAATCCGAGTGAGGCGTTGGGCTCTAACTGAACCCGAGCAATTGCACTGCAGGCTACGCATTACTGAACCGAGCGATCGATCGATCCCTTGTTGTTAACTGAACCCAAGTGATTCCCTCGCTTTTGCTGCTAACTGAAGCCACTCGATGCTGACTCTGGATGAACAGTGAGCGTTATTGGGGGGTGGATGAACAGTTCTCGGTGGGGGGTTGGATGACAGGACCCCGTGGTAGTAGAGGCCGTTGCCGCTGGATGAACAGTACCCCGATCGATCAAGCTGGTGGATGAACAGGACCCCGTGGAGGGTTAGATGAACAGGACCCCGTGGAGGGCTGGATGAATAGGACCTCGTGGAGGGCTGGTTGAACAGTAGCCGGTGGAGGGCTAGATGAATAGTAGCCCATGGAGGGGTGGTTGAACTGGACCCTGTGGAGAGGGCTGGTTGAACAGTAGCTGGTGGAGGAGCACGCGGTGGAGGTTGGATGAACAGGAGCCCGTGGATGAACAGTCGCAGGTGGAGGCTGGAGGAGGTCGACGGTGGATGAACAGTAACCCGTGGAGGCTGGAGGTCATCGATGATGGAGATGAACAGTACCCTGTGGAGTCCCGTTTTGCGGTACGCCACACCCCTCCCAATGAATAGGGCCCCCGTTTCGACCGTAGCACTGCAACACTAGTCCATTTCCTCCGTTTTGCGGTACGCCACACCCCTCTCGATCAACAGGACACCATTTCGACTGTAGGAGGTCCCTTTCCACCGTTTTGCGGTACGCCAGACCCCTCCTGATGAAAAGGATCCCGTTTCGACCGTGGCCGGTCGAACACAAGGCCGTTTCCTCCGTTTTGCGGTATGCCAGGCCTCGTTCCATCGGCTGTTCCATCCAAGCCGGTTGGCTCCCGATGAATAGCACGCGTTCCGTTGCCTCCCGATGAACATGACGCATTCCGTTGCCTCCCCATGAACATGATGAGGACGCAGTTTCTTTGTTTCCACCCAGCCATGTACACAAGTCCTAGCCATATGTATGCGCGAGTAGGCGTTCAAGACCCTGCCCATATGTACGTACGTGGCCGTATTTACTTTCTTGCACCCTGCCTGTTGTACGTACGTGTACATGCTACGTGCGCGCCTCTACTACGACACGTGCGCGCCTCTACTAAGACATGTTCCCTTCCTTACACGGACACGGTTCATCGCTGCAGCCTGCAGACAACTGATTGTATGTACATACACGTTCGTGACCAGAATGCCAACGCAATGTACGCTGCAACCAGGTGGGTCCCGACTGTCAGGCACTTCCTTGCGTGTGAAGATGTAGCTGGTGGGTCCCAGCAGTCAGGGGGACGAATCATTTTTTGCCCGTAATATGGACGCACTTCCTTGCATGCAAAGATGTAGCTGGTGGGTCCCAGCAGTCAGTGGGGAAATGTTTTTTTTTCACAAAATATGGTGGACTGTCCAGTGGGTCCCTGCTGTCAGGTGGAGGAATAATTATTTTGCATGTAATAAGGAGGCACTTCCTTGCTGCGGCCGTGGACCCAGCTGTCAGCCTCTCCACATACAGTACTCTTCCGACGGAAGTCGTTCGTTGACCACATTGACCAGGCCGCGCCGAGAGCACCAGGGCGATGGACGATGGTGAGGCCTAGGAAGGGGACGACGCCGGGAAATACGCGGCAGTGGATGCCCACGCGGAGGGGAGTACGTGGGTTGACTGCTTCGGCTGTGGTGTGAGGCTGCCGTCACCGGAGAATAACAGGAGGCGTGGGTGAGTATAGAGGGATGGCATGGCCAGCGGTGGCAGCACAGCCGGACATGGGAGGCAGGAGCAGGCGGCACGGCCGACGCTTGTTTGGGCGGCTAGAGCAAGAAGACCAAAGGTTGAAGAAGCACTACAGCCGTTGGATGGACATCGTACGGTCACTGGAGCTAGAATCGTTCATATTGACTAAGTTGACAAAGCCCTCCGTCCCCGTCATCTTAGTAGGCCCACAAGTCAACCTCCCATTATGGTGGGTCCCAGGTAGTACGGGGGGTATTCATTTTTTTTGTGCATAATAAGGAGGTACTTCCTTGTATGCGAAGATATAGCTAGTGGGTCCGACCTGTCAGCGAGGGAACATTTTTTTTGCAAAATACAGAGGCCCTTCCGGTGGGTCCCAGCTGTTAGGTGGAGGAATCATTATTTTGCGCGTAATAAGGAGGCATTTCCTTGCGTGCGGCCGTGGACCCAGCTGTCAACCTCTCCATGTACAGTCCACTTCGGATGCATGTCGTTCGTTAACCATGTTGACCACGACGCCCCGCGAGCAGCAGGGCGGTGGACGACAGCGAGGCCTAGGAAGGGAACAACACAGAGCCAGGGAAGACTCGGCAGTTGTTTCCCACACGGAGGGGAGTGCGTGGGTTTACTGGTTCGTCTACCGTCGCTGGAGAATAATAGCAGGTGTGGGTGAGTAGAGGGATGGCTAGGCCAGTGATGGGAGAATGATGGGGCGGTGAGGCCTGAGCGGCAGCATAGCCCGCCGCTGGAGGAGTGAGCAGGCAGTCCCGCCGGCGCCGTTGGATGGACATCCAATAGTCACTGCTATCGTGTGTTGACTAAGTTGACACGGTGTTGCGTGTGCGTCAACCTTATTTTTTAGGAAAGCATATGCGTCAACCTGTAGTAGGCGCACAAGTCACCCTCAAATATGTGGAAAATAGCATACAACCCATCTGCCATTATTTCTAATAATTTACAGCCCATTTGCCAATTCTTAATAAATTTTTTGGAGCCCATCTTCTTTTTGTTAGCATTACACCCCATATTGTGGCCACGGTTAAAAATTATACGAAATTTTGCATATTTCGGTGCGGTCAACTGTTTTTAATCCCGAAATATCAAGTCACATTCAAACTATTTTGAAAAATAATTTATATAAATATAAAATCCAAATAATTGTCCACGCATAAAAATCAATGGAATTTAAAATCTTGTAATGAATAAAATTGAAACTAATTCCCGGTTTGATGTGTTTTAAAAATGTACAGCCCATTTCTAGGCAAACCGAATAAAACTCTCCTCGTCTTGAAAGATTTGCAGCCCAGGAGGGCTGATAAAGCAAGTAGGCCTCGTTTGGATATTTCTTTAAAAATAATATAACTGGGCTAGCCATTTTCAGCAAGAAAAAAACACAACTGGGCTCATGATGTGGTAAACATAAATGAAACCCTGGCTAAACGGGCCACAACCCCCGCACAGCCCCGTTGTTACCCTGATCCGTCGCTAAAACTAGTATAAATAACAACTTCTTGTTCCTAAAAAAGTAAATAACAAGTGCGCGACCTGCTGGGTCCCTGGTGTCAGCCGCTCATTGTGTAATTCTCTCGTTTATTGACTACGTTGACAATGGCGTGAGCCCCAGATGTCCAACCATTTGGAGGAACCATTTTTTGGGGCTTATAATAATGAGGCACTTGCTTGCGTACTGCCATGACACTGGTGGATCCCTACTGTCATTCTCTCCACGTACAGTCATATCCTTGTTCCTCTCGGTTGTTGACGACGTTGACAACACAAGAGGGCGGCGCACCGCGCACGGCGAGCGAACCAAGGCCGAGGACGACGGTGAGGCTTCAGATGGAATGAACATGAGCCATGGAAGATGAGCCGGTCCAGTCGCAGGCGGAGGGGAGTACGAGGGTTGACTGGTTCGGGTGCGGGTGCATGTTGGGGCTCACGTCACCGAAGAATAACAGGACGTGCGGGGGAATAGAGGGAGGGATTGGCTAATGTTGGAGGGCATGATAGGGCGGCGGAGGCGCAGCCAGCCATGGGAGGCGGGAGCAGGCAGAGCCGATGGGGTGGTCTGGTTTGGGCGGCTGGAGGAAGAAGACAAGAGATAGAAGATACACGACAGATGTTGGATGTCAATCCAACGGCTGGTAGGTAGAATAGTTTGTTGACTAGCTAGTAAGTCGACATCACCTTGGATAGGCTATTTCCTCATGGGTCCCAAATGTCAGAATCCAAATTTGTCATGGTCATGCAGCCTTTCCTATGAAAATTTACAGATCATTTGGTGTGCTAGGTCGAAATAAGTTTATGGGTGCTGGTGGGGGCTAATCACTTGGCTTCTATAATGCACAGTGAGCTCAAGCAACCGGCGACAGTGATTTTATTTCCCTAATTTGCTATTTGTTACAATATTTCACTCTAAATTAAATGAATGACAAGCCATTTGCCTTGTTTCAAATAAAATATGATAGTCACAGCCGAGTTGAAAAGGGCAAGCACTCCAACTTACAAACTGTACAAAAGCACAAGGGTTAATTGTTCATCAGGTTTAGAGAAAACCTAGGTTGAAAAGGGTAACAACATCTAACTCCAACACTATTTTCGCCAGTCACAGTCAAATGGATCGGTCAGGTCCATAGAATGAACATCCTGGGCCATAAAATTTACTGGATTATGACCACAATATGTTGTAAATAGAAGCCCGGCACGTTCTGAAACTCTTTTGCCCACCTGAAACTCCTTTTTTTGCTCTTCGACATACCCGTCCGTCAAAACCATGCTGCTGATAAACTTAAGCCTGATGGACAATAGTAACCTCGCATTCAGCAGGAAGAATGTGACAAATATAGTGTATGCATGGTTGGCTACATATCGTTCTAGCGTTATTGTCTTCAATCGAATGTCATGAGAAGTGAGAAAATCCCGGTGCTTACGAATCCACCAATTGGTTATATCTTTCTTACCCCGTCATGTTGCCTAAATAGACATGAAGATTGAAAATAGTTAAGGTCTAAAAAAGAGTGTGGAAAGAGCAACAGCTGAACGGTTAATTCTAGTACACTATATGCGGGCTTCCAATGTGCGTGAAATTATCACCGTTATATACAATTTCTCCAGACATGGAAAGCATTGTAGCAAGCCAATAATCTTGTTCAGATCAAAACTATTTAATTGGATATATAAGATCTTGACAGAATCCACCACCATTGATAGGCTATCCATGGAGAAACTCTTCATTGAGCATAGAAAATAATATTAGTACAAAATGTGTACTCCGAGATGATATATAACTTATGCGCAGAAATTTAAAATGCAGCTTATGGTTACAAGTGTAGATGATAACATAAAGTACCTGAAGAACCGTGGAGCCAAACACCATCTTGAAATGAGCACAAAGATCATGTATTACACCCAAGGTCTCCAGTTTAGGCGCAGAGAGGACGGTTATTTGTGACGGTGAATAACTAGAATCAAGGATCAACCTTTGAAGTGAAGGGATATCTTGGATGATGAGCTACCTTCCATCAAAGAAATTCCAATTCTTACAAGGTTAGGTGACTTTATTTGGAGAAACCGATTCTAACTGTGAAAACAAGCACCAAGCACTCCAGGGCAGGGCAACTGGAGTGGATGATGATGTGCAATGAGGCCTCCTATATACGAATCGACACAAGTGAAAGTTTCTTGAGAAATGGGAGTCGAAGGTTTAGTACCAGATTGTCTGGTAGGTAGCACAGCGCAAAGGTGGCGGTGTGGAGAGAGGAGGAAAACCACGAGATGGACATCAGTGCTGAGGGAACAGGTATATGGCGTTCGGTATCTGGTAGGTGATTTCTAGGGGAATAGTAGAATTCAAGCAGTCGTACTTCTGTGAATTCAGGGGATTTCAGCAGGGTGTCCACCATGCAGGGCATGGTATGCTTGCTCAGGGTAGCATGACGGGATGTAGAGGCTTTGAATGGAGCCCTGGTGGGAGGAGATGATGGCTCTATGGATTTCAAAATCATTGAAGAGAGATAGCCGACGACAATCGAGATTAAGGGGCACGACGCGCCTTACAGAGCACCACCAAATTGAGAGGACTGGGGTGCGGCAGCAAACCTTGGTGGGGAGAAGCGAGATGATCTCCCCAAGGACGGCGTCCGGGAGATCGCTGATGCGGTCCACCCAAGATTCAACGAGTTCCTGGGATCCGGTGGGGGAGGGGTCGCCGCTTCTCCCTGCACTGCCGAGTGCGGGATCTACAATAGGCGTCGCCGCTGGCAGGAGCCTCATCTTCTTGGCGCTGGGGTCAGCCGACTCCATTTTCCTTGAGGGCATCGCATCGCGCCCACGGATTTGAGCAGAGTAATGAATGACGAGCCTAGTTGTAGTGCGAGTGAAGAAGAAGGGGAGCTGGGGGGTTTTATGTAGTAGTGAGGAAGAAGGGGAGCTGGGGTTTTCTGTAGGAGTGAGGTGAGAAATTTGGGGGTACGAGTGGAGCGAGCTGACGTGAGGTGGGTGGGAGTGAGGAGAAGAAGAGCACCCAAGTTTTTTTGGGGGGGGGGGGCGGTGTGCTGGGTGTGGGTAGCGCCTCTCATTAAGTAAATATATGGGCTTTTGAATTGATTTTCTTATTTACTAGGGTGGATGGGCTGTTTTGTCTTGGGCCTAGAGAAACAATTACTACTAGTGCACTAGGGACACTCTACAGCTACCAGAAAAACAATTACTACTAGTACAGTGGATGCACTACCGCTTCTGGCTCCTCCTAGGTCATCGAAACGTCTCCCTCTAATGAATGTCGTTTTACTTTTGTTCACCGACATGCGGGCCATGCCGCGCGCGGGCCCAAATGCCATCCACCAAATTAGAAGGCAGTATGCTGGCGAAGAGTCACCCAGCCGTAGCGCGGCAGTAACGAGTCGTCGTATCACAAAACCCCACCTCCTTGCAGTCTAAGTTTGACGGACGAAGCAACCACAATTTCATTCTTCACTGAATCCCCTTCTCCCTCACCGTCTTCAAGAAACCCAACACTCGCATCTGCCACTGTTCTACTCTCCTAACGAAGGGAAGGTAAGCGGATCCATGATATTGGTATATTTTCGTCCAGAGAAAAAAAATAGAACTTATGCAAAGCAGTAACTGATCCTCACTCTCTTTTTTGTTTCATTGTCATTGCGATTGTGTTTTCCTTTCAGTGGTCTCCTAGTATTCGTCAGTTTCATGATGGACCAAGGAGAACCAGGCAAAGATCTGCCGATGTTGGAGTACACGCGGAAGGCTGATCGCCACGAGATAGAGAGCTCTGAGAAGATGGAGGCAGCCACTGAGCCGACCCCAGATACGCTCAAGGCCACTATTGAGATGGTCAATGCCCCATTTGAGGTTACAGCCCCCGTGCCACTGCAGGAGCAGTTTTCCCCCTTCGAGGATGTGCCCCCCCCCCCCCGGGTGAGCTGCCCAAGGTGATTTTCTTCTTTGCCGATCTTGATTGTGGTTCTTCATCTAAGTATGTGGTGATGAATAATGCAAAATTTTATTACTTTCGATGCCATGCTATACATAGTGGTTTAAATAACTTGTGTTTCTTATACTGGAAAGTGATTCAGAATTTTTTCTGTTTCAATTAATGCCCTGATGCAGACAAGGATTGTGTGGTTGTGCATGTCACTCGCTATGAGGCGGATGACCTGAATATACACATTGGGAAAACAAAGTTCTTAGGTTGTTGCATCAAGGAAGACATTTGTGCTTATATCGATGTGGAGTTGTATTCCAGCCTCACTCTTGTCAGGCGTGTTGTCCGGGGTGTACGGAAGCACAAGAAGTTCAAAGCTACTCCTTCATTTGTGAGGCATACTGTTCTTGTCAAGCTTACGCAGGAAGATGACGTGGCATGCCTCGACAACCAAGATTATGAGTGGCAAGGCCACAAGGTTATCTTCATGAAGGTTCATAGGATTGAGCTGTTGCTGGACGTCCTCGATGATGTTCATGGCAAGGTTCGTCTCGTGTCCAACCCAAATTAGATCGAGGCATGAAATAGTTGCGCCAGCTAGTGTTTAATACTAGTTTCGATTGTGTCTACTTATCCGAACCTTGCCTATTATCGAGCCCTCTGGGGCTAGTACTCTATTTGAATCCGTCTGTGGGAACTGCTGCCACTTTTGTGTGCCCATGCATCATGTGAGAACCATCGTAATTGTTGCCGAAACATATGCGTCATCACTAGTTTTTTCATGAATATGGCATGGAAAGACATAAGTTGTCACGGTTTATCATACAAGCAGTGTGTGTTTGATGAAATAGAGTACTCGTTCGAGAAATGTGCGCTGACGTATACATAAGTACTTGTAAACACTGTTGGTGCTACCCCACTTGTAAGAAATTGTGCAAAACATGACACATTGGCTTTGCTCGCTTCAACACTAGGCTATCGACCGGCTAACAATCAATAATCTATTGTCTAACATATAAGGAACTAAGTATCTTGTTACAGTGGTTCATGCAGTTAACTGAGGCCAGAATGTAAATTCCAAACATTCACACGCTAGTCCAGCGTTCATATGGAACACTCACATTAAACTCGGCTTCATGAAAAACTTGAAAAGCATAAGTTAAGAAATTTTATACATCTCAATTATTCATAGAACATAACAAACATATACTAGTTCACAACAAGAGACAAAGTTGTGATAAGGTTTACAAATCAGGAAAAAACAAGCAAGGCTTCTCTGAGCAAGGGCCTCCCGGCAGGCTTAAATTTCCTGGAGTTCACTCTAGTTTTTTCTTGTTGCCACCATCCAGGGTTAGGTTCTATCATTCCAGAATAACCAATTATAATTGTGTTCTCAGCTGGAATGCCAAACTTAACCATGTAGTGTACTGACCAGCTCAAACTCTTGTGCATTGCACTAAATTTAAGCACCGCTATTTGCAGAAATAAGTAGACCACAATGCCTCTTGTCCGCGCACCTGTCCCAAAAACCTCCGTGCAGCCAAGCCAGCTAGTCCTCGGTCCATGGATGAACTGGTAGAAAGTGCATTCCAGACTAGGATGCAGTTGTTTTCGCTTGTCCCTTCACTGCAATCAGGAAGGAAAACATACGAATCAGCTTCTTTTAGATTGCGTTGGCCATTCTACCTAGTTAGAACCAGTGTAGGAATACCTGGAACACTGGTGGTTAGAGGACGATAGCTAGGAATATCCATGTCATTTTGTGCAGTTGTACTAAAACCGAGGTGTGTACTTTTGATTGCGCAGATAAAAACAATATGGAGACAGACATCCCTGTTTGCGCAAATACGAAATACAGTTATTTAAATAGTGACAGATATTTGCAGTGGCATATGATTAACAGCAGCATCTATTGTGTTATAATTGGCACTATACTGACAGCATGAAAGTGCCCTTAAGTAAGTAGCATCAGATCACATCAACACTGCCACTAAATTAACATCCAGAACAATAGCATTAGTATTACTGTCATGAGAGTAGCACATGGTCAGTAAATGTGCAATCAAATTTGTGTAGTTCCACTGGGATGAAGCAACGTTAGTAGTGTGAGGTTTAAGTGTAACTGCAAAAACACTATTCATGGGAAATAAAGCAAGACGGAAGCACTTCATAAAATGGTGGTGGCATTGCTTCAATTTATCGACGGCACTAGACCATTACTTATAGTGACATTAGGTGGCATTTCTTAATGCTTCATATGATTTTACATTAATGGTAGCGATATGGGCGTAGGAACAGCAGGGGCATAAAGTGGTGAGGCACATGTGGTTGCCGTGAGCGGCAAACACTCGGGCAGCATGTCTACATTTGTCCAATTTTTTATCTCCTCGGCGACATTTTCCTTTGTGAGCACAGGAAATCTAAACCTGCTCATTCTCATTTGCGTTGTTCGCCAACAACCCTCACTTTCTTTCCTTCTTCAACCAAGAGGCAGGTCCACTTGCCCCCACCCTTCGCCATCCACCATGCTTTCTTCGCCTTTTCAACCAATAGACCGGTTGGGTAGCCAGTATCTACTAATTTCCCCCGTTTCCTCTTAGAACCAACTCCTAGATTCATGCTATAGCTTTCCCACTTTCTTCCC
Organism: Triticum timopheevii; assembly: GCA_963921465.1. Taxonomy (NCBI): domain Eukaryota; kingdom Viridiplantae; phylum Streptophyta; class Magnoliopsida; order Poales; family Poaceae; genus Triticum; species Triticum timopheevii. The sequence continues at coordinate 329,276,691 of OY997264.1, forward strand.
TGTTTGAACCAACTCTTAGATTCGACTGTATGAACTAGCTTTACCTATAATAATAGTAAAAGTCTAGGTGGCTTTGGAACAGCCGATTGAAGTAGAAAAAGATCCACACACAGCCATGTGGGGAGCTGGGGCAGTAGAGCAAGCTAGGTTTCGGAGGAATATATACCTGAGGGTCGTCGGCATGTGGCAAAGACGGCATCGGGAGGCCGCATCTGGGCCACAATACCGCAGGAGGAAGAAGGGGTCGGAGGCCCTCCCGAGTCGGCGCTCTCTCGGAGAGAATGGCACGACCGCCGATCGGGACGCGCGGGCAGCCGTTGGTCTCCTCCCTCGCCGCCGATGACAGCGTGAACGATGCACCTACACCCCTGCCCTGGTCGAGGTGGTCCGGCCGGATTTGTGACCAGCCGTGAGTAGAGAGAGAGTGTGGCCACCTATGTATTGCTTAGATCTAGAGAGCATGAGAGAGTGAAAGAGAGGAACCCTAGTAAAGCAAGCGCTAAGGCTCCTGCTTATATATATAGTGGAGTGATTTTGTTGTACCAGCTTCAAAAAAATGCGCTCCTACGTGTACTCGCGAGTGGGTGTGAGAGAACTAGTGCTGCGTGCACTGCTTCTCTTCGTGAGAGTACAATATACTATGCCCAAAGAACGTTCGCCACAAGAGTAATAGTATAAGTGTGTGACGTGTGAGCTAAAATAAAAGGTGTGCGACGTCTTTTTTTTTAGAAGTTCTGAGGCTAGGGTATGAAGAGCACATATGTGTGTGACGTTTACCTGTAGATAGATGGTGGATGCGAGAGGACTCGGGAGATGACTCGTGAGGGTGCGTGTTTGCGTGAGAGAGAAGGGGCACGTACCAATGCAATGCATGTGTCCGTCAATCATTATCCGACAAACGTTCACCACAAGCCGTTTCCTAACGAACGCTGTAAGAACCGTTAGATCGACATCCGACAGTGTCAGTTTTGCTATGTCATTTAACAGAGCAGCCACTCCTACACACAAATCTTCCACGTGAGTGTTAGCAACTGTCGTATGCTCCTCCCTCCGTTCCAAAATGCAGTGCATATAGCTTTATTGAAAATTCGAACCTCGCAAACTTTTATCGAGTTTTCGTGTACCAAAATGCACATATAGAATACCCAGTATATATCATTTCATTCATCTTCAAGAGGTAACATAAAGATGGGGGACGAGTCTACAAAGAAAGACCCTCGTATCACCTGCAGCAATTTCAATCATCCTTTGGTGTGGATTAATATCATAGGAACTCTATATGATATGATTTTTATAGGATTTTTTCCTTTAGAGTTAATTGGTTCAAAGGAATAGATTCATATACTCCACATTTCAAAGGAAATTAACATGATATCATTTTTGTAGCGTTAGAGACACTTGGTTCATATGAATGGATTCCTATACTCCCATAATTTTGAAGGAAAATAAACATTAGCGTATATTCAACAGAAAAGTTCCTATGATGTGAACTAAATGACATATCTTTTCTAATCCCTCCTCATAGGAATTGAGATACATGTCATCTCCAGATTCAATAGAAAAGTTCCTATGATGTGAACCAAATGACATCTCTTTTCCAATCCCTACTCATAGGAATTGAGATACATGTCATCTCTTTCCCTACAACTTCCATGTATACATCTTCTATTCCTAAATAGCTAGTACAACCCACTAGTAGCTTTTTTCCTAGACATGCAACTACGGCACAAGAACACGTCATGCATGCAAGTCATAAATCACATTATTTTTTCTACTCTATGCATGCAAGCACCACATCATCAATTCATGCATGTTACTCATAAGTTATTTCTTGCATTAAATTTTGCATTGACAATGTATGTGCTAGTCACGTGCACACATATGTAGTTCACATTCACATTTTTGTTAGAAATGTTATTCTTTTAACTGCAATTCATTTTTTCTCTTGGTACTCCCTCCGTCTAGGTGTGTAAGTCATCTTCCGAAAACCAAATAATCCCAAAACACTTTGGCACGGTACATTAACTCCCTCCTCGTTTCTTTTTTCGTGAAATATCAACCAATAAGAGATGTGGGTCGTGCATGCTTTCCCAAAACACAAGCACTTCTCCTTTATTCTAGAATCTTTCATATCATAATTGCCCAAACTTTTTTTCTAAATGAATTGCCATTATTTTTTTACATTATGCTTTACAATGCACAATCCATGAATCTTAACCTTTTTATAAAACTAATTGATTTTGAATGAGATTAACTATAAGAACTAAACGAACATCTACATCATGCATATATGACTCAAAGCTTTACATGATATAGTGTGTATTTATTCATAACTTGGTTTCCAAATCTCATGCGCTCAATGCATGTGTACCTTACTAGTTTTGAGTAGAGTAGCAAATTCCATGCGTCTGTCGGTATATCAAAATGTAGGACCCATGCATCATTGTCTTTCTGTCGAACCTACGTCCACAATTTTTTGTACGTATATCTCCATTGGTCCACGAACCCAAAATGGTGCCTCGTTCCCGTAAAACCAAGCGGCCCACACATATTAAGGCGTCGACTCGAACTCAATACCTCTCTCGTTTACTATGACGTGGCCCCGCACGCCGTAGTACTCCTACAAACCCTACCGCCGCACGCATCATCGGTTTTCTTCAAGAGGACGAGGGAGAAGCGGATTTGTAGTGGAGGCGCTTTCAAAAAAATGGATTTGTAGTGGAGGCCCCTACCCTAGGGTGCCCTAGGTAGCTGCCGCACGCATCATTGGTTTTCTCTTTTCTTTATGATCTTGCGCCCTATAGTGAAATGATAGTTGCTTCGTCCGTCCAGCTTAATGCAGGAAAGGTGGGGCTTTGTGAGTTGACCCATCATCGCTCATTTACTACTACTACGGCACTATGACCGGGGTGCCTCCAAGTCCAACCGCTGCTCCAAACTGTAATTTGGTGCATCACACATTGAAGAAGACGGTGGATGAGCCACATGTCGGCCAAAGGGGTCCTGTTAAGTGTGTCAACATTTCGTGTGCGGACTGACCCTGCTTGAGTTGCTACGCCAACACGACAGGAGCAGCCTACCACTTGGTTTTGCTCCTTGGTAAATCCCGACTATATTGATCTAAAAAGATACGTACTGTACTACCCTCTCCGTCTAGGTTTATAGGGCACGCACGTAGTTCTCGATCATCCATTTGACTAACTAAATATGAGTTACTATGTCAGAAAAAGTATATCATTTGATTCTTAAGCGGATGTAGTTTCTAAAAATATACTGGTCATCACATATATAGCCAGTTAAATTCTCAACCTAGAATGACGTGCATGCCCTGTAAACTGATACGGAGGAAGTAGTAAAAATGAGGTGATTTTACCAAGCGATGGGCGGGGGAGCATGGCCTGTCATGCGGTCGCACGTGTCATGATGTACCAAGGTGATGCGCGTGTCCCTCTTGAGGCAGAACAATGGCAGAAGCAATACTACGTGGTTTTCTTGAAGGAGATGATGGCGAAGTGAAGTGTGAAATAACGGTTGCTTCATTCGTCTGGGAAGGTGTGGCATTGTGATTTGACGCCTCATTTCTCAATACTACTATTGGGGCGGTACGACTGGGGTGCGTCCCCCCTACTGTTCTGCACTGTTATTTGGTGCATGACACGTCGACCCGGTTGCTATATATCCCACATGTCGGTGAGAGGAAGTACATAATTCATGAAAGCGAGCGTCGACGGAGGAGTACAAGACACGGCTTGGTTTTTGTTGCTTCGCACGATCCATCGATACAAACCCGGACTAAAAAAATGTGAGGGAGGATCTTTTCCCGCGCGGCAGGCAGGGAAGTTTGGCATAGTTTGTTCGAGGCAACGAGGCAGGAAGGGAATCAAGCAAATAAAGGTTGAGAGACTTAGTTTTAGGAAAATCTGATTTTATGGAGTACATACCCACTATGGAGGTAGTATACTACTTACTACTCTCTCCTTTCCTGTTTATAGGGCTCGTCTAAAAAAATTCGTTTTTCCGTATTATATGTCTCAATTCTACTAGTAGTAGTCGTACCATCACATGTTGGATTTCGAGGTGCGTTAAATCACCCAATGCAAGCATTGTCAAGAGAAAACTCACCAATGCATGTATAAGTTCATGGAAATTTAGTGGTCATGCATGCATTCGTTATAACTAATGCCTCGGTAAACATAACTTCTTGAGAAAAAGGAGCATAGATTACTTGTGCAAACTATGAAATTAATTCCACCACTAACCATCTGCCTTGGTTGGAGAGATTTTGAAATTGAGCCATAAACTGGAAAGGAGGGAGTAGTAACATAGCCTAGGGTAGCTTGCTGCACCATGGACTCCAAAGGAAATTGTTGTAGTAGTACAACTCCTATATAGCACTATAATATTCCTACTACTACTACTAAAAGACATATATTCCAAACAATATGATAATCTCTCTAACCAAGGTAGGGACGAGGAGTAAATGGAGGGAGTAGTAAAATTTTCTCCTCGCCCTGTGAGCCACCGCGCACGTGGGCGAGGAGCAGGTGTAAGGCGTAGTACTACTACCTCCGTCCTGGTTTCTAGGTCACCTTTGTAGTTCGTGCCAAATTTCGTCCTGCGAGCCACCGTGCCCGTGGGCGGGGGAGACGGTGTAGTAAGCAAACTTCTCCTCGTTCTGCTAGTTGACGGACACATCAATAGTAATACGTACAGAGCATCTTGAGTGTATAGAACCTTGCCTCTAAGGTAGGCCCGACATGACGCGTCACGTCGCAATTTGTTTGTTCAGCCGTGGTAGATGATCCTCCATCAAGTGGACAACCAGTACACGTGTCAAATTACCACGTGGGCTGACTTTTAGTACAGAAATGAGCTCCACCGTGTACCCGCGAGGGTGTGGATGGGAAAGAGATGGGAGTACGTGCGCCGTGCGTGCACCTCTTCTCTTTGTGCACGTCCCCCACCTACATGGGTGCTTGTGAGAGAGATACAAACCTAGACATAATGCACCGTCCATCCCCATGCCTCCGCCCAGTCCGACCACCAGTCACCACCACGCCCCACTCCTCCTCACCTTATCTCTCATCTTTGTCGAGATATCATTTTTTCGATGAAATTTTCGAGATACCATTTTGTCGATAAAATTCTCGAGATATCATTAGTTTCTACACATGGGATTACTCCTGCATGGGTCAATCACAACAGGTGTTTTGTAAAAAAATGCATCTTGATGTTCTGTGCAATGCTTGGGCATCTTGCTAGTCCATGAAAATAACACATGGCAAAATTTCACGGCGAACGAGGGATTTGAATCTGCTGGGAGGGGCTGTTTGGATTTTGCCCGGGGTAGCCAAAATATTGGCGACCCTTTTGTCCACCGGTGCATTTGCCACCGATGAACGAGGAATGGCTCGGGTGCTCATGCATCCTCCAGCATGCACGTTGGAGACGAGCTCGCACGAACTGTGCTTTTTTTGTCGCACCACGCCGCCCGAGCTGGCCGCAAACCGACCGGCGACCTGCATATTATGCCATCTAACCGTAGTCGCACACATTTTGACAGCAACTCAACCAACCGGATGAAATTTATGCAAACACGAGGATATTTGTCATAAACAATGACGGAATTCATATAAAATACCGGATTTTCATACAAACATGACAGATTTCATTACATTCAAATCAACTAAGCAGTGTTAGTTCTGGACAACATAGGTATATAATATCTGGCCTAAATGGTCGTCTACCGATCCATTTGTGTTCATCATGTCTGGCAGCACGATCGCCGGACTGCCGGGAGCCCCGGAGGTATATGCTTCAGCGTAAAGGACGGCTCGCTTCCCCGCCGCCCAACTGATGTGGTTGGCTGATGCCCAAGATGATGGTGGAAGGGGGCTTCTCCACTTCCGTGGAGCCCATGCGGGGTCAATGAAGGTCCTCACAACAAAAGGATCTGGCAAGACACCTGCTGTGTACGCCGGCGTTGCCTTCGTGGTGACCTTCATGGGACCCAAGCGACGGCAGCCTCCCGTGTTCTACTTCTCCTTGATGATGGCGGCAGTCGTGGAGGCACCGGCCACCAACTCGTCCCTCTCCGCGCACCCAGCTTCTGTCTTTGCTTGCATGGCGCGGCCGCCGGCATGGGATTCTCGGCCACAGAAACGGGAGACGCGGTTGCAGACATGGGAGGCATGGTATGAGGCGGCGGCGTGGAGGGCAGTGGCGACGCCCGTGCGCCACTCCTCGTCGAGCTAGCCTGGAGCGGCGAGTTGCTGAACCGCGCGCCGGCTTGGGGCGGCAACTGGCTCCATCGGGCAAGGGGAGGGAGGTGGATCAGCAAGCTGCATAGCTCGTATCTGGCGGGCTCGGCGGACCACCCAGCCGACTTGGATGCGGGATAACTACTCTTCGTAAGCCATTGTAAGAGTGGACAAAATGGTGAAGGAGGAGATAGGGGAGCGGCGAAGGTGTGCGATTCTTGGCCGGCGTTTGGCCTCGTTTAAATAGGAGATTAAATAGACGGCGGACGGGAGGAGCTCGGCCGGCGTTGCATTTAATGGCAGCCGGTTCATGAACCGACGTGTGTCCAGAGTGGATTTCTCGGCTTCCACACGGGTTTCATGGAGGCGTTTTAATGCGGTAAGGAGGCGTGTTCAGCCGGGCGTGCATCGCGTGGCTCCCTCGACTCTGACGTACGACACCGTGCCGTTCTTCCACTGACGTGTGGGCTCTTTGGGTACATGGCCTGCATGTCAGTCACCCAACGCAGGCAGCGCACGACAGAGGAACTTTTGGTGGGCCAGGGCGGTCAGAAGCGGGCATTTCATAAACCCATGATTGTTCATTGAGTGTGACGTCATCTATTTCATCTAGATAAGCCTACTATATAATGTAAGATAATTTTAAAATTTTCATATATACGTTGATAGCCCGTTCGATACGTTGTGATTCATAAAGACCGCTGCAACCATCAATGTTCTTCTTATCACAGATAAGATTGATTAAACCTTGCAAAAAAAGATAAGATTGATTAATACCCATAACAATCCATGTCCTTAACAAAGGGTGCATGCACATATAGGTTGAGCGTGTGTCTTGCGTCATTTGCGGTGTGCATGCAGGCGTGCGAGTGTTGCGTGCGTGCATGTGTACGTTTCAGTGTTGCATGCATGTGTGCATACGTGCATGTGTTCGTGAGTGCATGTGTACGTGTCAATGTTGCACACCTGCATGTGTGCGTGTGCTCGTTTTGTGTATGTGTCAATGTTGCACGCCTTCATGCATGTGTGTGTTCGTGCGAGTGTTGAGTGTGTGTATGTGTACGTGCGGGGTGATGCTACACGTCAGTCGACTAACTTTTTCATCTCTAGTCAGTAGATTTTCCAGCCGTTGGATACGAAATCAAGGGCCTACAGTTTATCTTCAACCTCCACCCCTTGAGCCGCCAGCCACCACCGGCCGAACTACCGGCCGCCGCCGCCCGCGGCCAGAGCGCGCGGCCACACCGCCCCGCCCACCCCGAAACCACTCCCACTGCCGGTCTGCCGCCGCCCCAGCCATCCCTCTAGGGCCCCCCCGCGTCGAGCTTTTTCTCCGGCGATCGCCACGCCACCGCCCAATCACCACGCCCCCCACCACCGGCGACCACCAACCAGGGGCCTCACGACTTCGAATCCCCACCGACCACTAATTTATTACCATTTCTGTCCTTCATATACACGCTGACGGGTAGGCCCTATGGTAATGTGCGCTGCTGAATGTGGACCGTTTGACTAGTCAATTGATCGTGTCATCAACAAATTACGGAGCTGTATGATGAGCTAGTGACCGTATGATCACCCTAAAATGTATTTTATTAACACAGTACAGACTCAAACTACCATTCTTTCTTTCATATACGCGCTGACAGGTGGGCCCCACGGTTACGCACCCCGATGGTGCAACACTAGTTGCGCCACGTGGAAGGTTTGGCTGGTCAATTGATTGTGTCATCAACAAAATACGGAGTTGTACGGGTGAGCCAGTGACCGTATAGTCACGACATGTATTTTTTACACGGTACAGATGCAAGCGCTCATATATACGCGCAAGCACTCACCGCTATAAGCACACACACGCAGACCCTACCCCTATGAGCACCTTCGAGAGAGTGAGCCATCATATGATCTTGAGATTTTACGAAGTCAACATAGGTTCCCCGTAGTCAAGTGGAACGTCTCCTCCCACTGAACGCACATCGCCGGAAAAATACTAAAACTAACCCAGGATAAATGCGTGCACGAGGACTTTAACCCTAGTGGGCTTGAGAAACCACTGTCCTCCTAACCATCCAACCACAGGTTGGTTAGCACCACAAAATGTATGTGCTGACCGTGATGAGCTTATTCTGAAGTCCAGTGATCATATCATGCTCTCGCTTCAAATACAATGACCGTAAGTGTCTTCAAGAAAATACGGAGCATGCATCAAATACAATGTCCGTCAGTGTCATCAACAAAATAAGAGACTTATCGTGAGCTAGATATCGTATAATCACCACGAGAATGTATATGGTGACTATAATGAGCATATTCTGAAGTCCACCGGCCGTATAGTGCTTTCGCTTGAAATATAGTGATCGTCACGCGTGAATGTGTCATGGGCATGCATACTTTTAGAGGGCCGAGAGATAGTTTGTGTGCGTGTGTGAAAGTGGTGTAGAAAGAGGGGGTGTCCGGTGGAGACAAGGAGAGATATGTCCTTCGTTTCTCTTTCCCGTGACTAATATTTTAGGAGAAAATATAAACATTCACAATGCAGAACAAATATTTTTGGATGCACCATGCAATTAACTTTCATGTATAACGTTGTACTATTGTATATGCTTATTTTCATAGTGCCCGATTGCATGTATGGTATGGTGGGCACATCATTTCTAGTTGGGGTGGGCACATCATTTCTAGTTGTGGTGGGTCAACATGAGGACTCATGGGTCGGTTCCATCCTGCGCCACATAGGTTGGACCGAGACGCATTATACGAAGAGCCATGTGGAGGACTCGGCGTACAACACGAAGCTGCTAGAGTCGTGGAGGACTCTATCCCCACTGGTGATAAGCCGACTATATATGATTTGTAACCCTAGGCCCCGAGTATGTTATAGAAGCCTGGGGCTAGTTCGTCGATAGTATACACACACGCACAATGCCTGGTATTCACATGTACTTTGTACACACCCCTATCACTAATATACATTGCCAGGAGTAGGCTTTTTCCTCAACCGCAAGGGTCCGAACTTGGTTAAAACTATGCCTCGTATTACCATACAACCTAACAGTCAGGGATATCCTACCGAATGATCTGATGGAATCATATCTGCCAACTACTAAGAGAGAGGTGTGTCTGTGGGTGGGGGGCAATGTGTGCGAGAGAGGCCTAAAGATAATGTGCGTGCGGGAGACACGTAGGCACATATATGTGCGTATAGAGGGCTAGTAGAGACCATGCGTGTGTATATATGCGTGTGAGGGAAATAGTGTTTTCCAACTGAGATAGTGAAAAGAGTGGTACATAGTAGTTAAAGAGAGAGGGAGAGAGAGAGAGAGAGAGAGAGAGAGAGAGAGAGAGAAAGACAGTGTGTGCGTGAGACACCCCGACACCCCGGGAGAGATTGTGAGCATGTGTGAAAGAGAAATGCTGATGTACATAAAGTGTGTGCACTTATGCGTTAGATAGAGAGATATATAGCACGGTTGTGAGAACGGTCCGAGGCATAGTGCATCTACGTGTAAAAGGCGGTTCTACGCATTAAATTAAATATAAACGGCATTATTATTTTTGGATGAGATCATGAATTTTGCTATTTGCGTATGAACGAAAATCGGTCTATCAGACACCCGTACTCTATTGAATTCTAGCATGTGCATGTGTTTATTTCATATTATCAATCCATAGAGTGAGAGCGGTTTGAAATACAGGCAATGCATTGCTTTTGCAATTCATATATAAACATTAATTAGTGCACTCCATGTTGTTAGTGTGAAGCACTTTATACATTTGTCACTTACATGGATACATTCCAAATTGCTAGCTACGAAATAGAATACATGTTGAATTCAACATAAAGGGGGTTTCAAAGATTCAAATTCATAGGAAGTGCATTTATCTATTTGAACCCGAGATAATGGCATTTGTAAATCAGATCTAAAAGGGGCATCAATCTTTGTTGTGTGTTTGAACATGCTATATATTCATACGCATGTCTAACTTTTTTTTTGCAACCAAGGAGATTATATCTGGAACCATGCATTAACTGAGGTAAGTTGCATATTTTTTAATATATACTTGTGTACAATGTATATTCAAATATACCCCCTCCATTCCAAAATAATCGTAGTTTTAGGATTTTTCAAGAGTAAAGATTTGTGAAGTTTGACAAATCCTGAAAGTTCAATTCAAGAGAACCGAAAACGTTAATGCTTCTGCTCCCAAATATTGAACGAAGCGCCAAGTAAGCCTCTGGTCACCCGAAACCACGCGATACTAATGTTTGGTGGTAGAAAATTACTGTCCTGACTCTGGCACGTGTAGCCTATTGGCCCGATGTCCAAAGGTCTAAATCGGGGTAGGTTTGTAACTTCACCAAGATGAAAGTCCCAACCGCCTCGGAGAAACATTCATACTCCGTGGGTGCTGAGGGAGTCCTGGATAAGGGGGTATCCGGACAGCCGGACTGTATACCTTGGTCGGACTGTTGGACCGTGAAGATACAAGACTCAAGACATGGTCCCGTGTCCGAATGGGACTCTCCTTTGCGTGGAAGACAAGCTTGGCGATTCGGATGTTAGATCTCCTTCTTTGTAACCGACTCTGTGTAACCCTAGCCCCCTCCGGTGTCTATATAAACCGGATGGTTTGGTCCGTAGGAAAAAGGACAATCATAATCATCATAGGCAAGCTCCTAGGGTTTAGCCTTTACGATCTCGTGGTAGATCAACTCTTGTAATACTCATATCATCAAGATCAATCAAGCAGGAAGTAGGGTTTTACCTCCATCGAGAGGGCCCGAACCTGGGTAAAACATCATGTCCACTGCCTCCTGTTACCATTAGCCTTAGACACACAGATTGGGACCCCCTACCCGAGATCCGCCAGTTTTGACACCGACATTGGTGCTTTCATTGAGAGTTCCTCTGTGTCGTCGCTGCAAGGCTTGATGGCTCCTTCAATCATCAACAACAACGCGGTCCAGGGTGAGACTTTTCTCCCCGGACAGATCTTCATGTTCGGCGGCTTCGCACTGCGGGCCAATTCGCTTGGCCATCTGGAGCAGATCGACAGCTACGACCCTGGCCATCAGGTCAGGTTCGGAAACTTGAACTACATGACCGATATCCGCGGGGACTTGATCTTCGACGGGTTTGGGCCTACGCCAGGAGTGCTGAACAGTCACGACAAGCACGGCTTAAACCTTCTGTCAAACAATAATCGGGATATCGCACCCGCAAGAGCTCCGGACCTAAATCCAGGGCAGATCGCGTCGTCCGAGGACGGGTGGATGGACCCCGCCCCGGAGGCCGCATACTCATCGGCGGTAGAGCCGAACATGGAATCCATCCCCAAGGAAGTCTGTGTCACTGGACCCCCGGACTTGTATCCGGCTCTAGGTTCCAGACCGTGCATCCCTAAGCCCGCCGAATCTGGTTGGGCTCCGGTAATGGAGTTCACCGCTGCGGATATCTTCCAGCACTCGCCTTTTGGCGACATGTTGAATTCATTAAAGTCTCTCTCTTTGTCAGGAGACTCTTGGCCGAACTATGTCGGGCTCGAGTGGGAAGCAGATGACGAAGAAATTAGCTGCCCACCCACCACCCACTTCATAGCCACTGTCGATGACGAAACAGACATGCTTGACTTCGACTCCGACGACACCGACGGTATGGACGTTGACGCAGGGGACGATTTGGAACCACCGCCCATGGGGCGCTGGACGGCCACCTCATCATATGATATATATACATGGTGGACACGCCTAAGGAGGACAGTGACGACAAAAAGGACACAACAGAGGATAAAACCCCCGGACAAAAGCCAAAACGATGGCGCAGACGCCGCTCTAAGTCCAGCCACAGTAAAAATAGTGATAACAACGCTAGAAAAATCGACACCCCAGTTAACTCCAAAGGCAACAACGACCATATGGAACCAGCGATGGAGCAGGAAGAGCCAGGTCACGCCGAACACAGTCCGGAGCAGACGCCCGATCACAGCGATCCCGAGGGCCGAACTCATCAACCTGCCTCGGGAAAAGAGCACAGTCCGGACAACGATGCATTCATCATCCCGAAAAAACATCTGGAATGAGATAACCTCCACAGAAGGCTTATGGCCACTGCGAGAAGCCTAAAGAAGCAGAAGCAAAGGCTTAAGGCCACGCAGGAAATGCTCAATCACAGATGGAATAAAGTGTTAGACACTAAAGAAAGATATGGCAACGATCGCCACACGAAGAGCTACCCAAAGTGCAAGTTGCTGCCAGAATTCGACGATGAGGCCATTCCGCCAAAGAACAATATGGCCAGTAGGCCGGACAAACCACTCCATGACCACAATAGAGGAGCTACTGACGCCGCACACGATTTACGTGAGCTCCTAGACGAAAAGACCGACGCGACCAGGTCCATCTATGGATCTAAAGGACATGCTCCGGTGCAGGATTATGGTCACCAAAACGATCAGACTGATCGAATACCAGTTCGGAATCAACACCGGACACAACAACAGTCGACAGCATGCCACAACATGTCCAGATACAGAGGGGCTGTGCACCCTCTATGCTTCACCGAAGAGGTACTGGATCACGAATTTCCACAGGGATTCAAAACCATGAACATAGAGGCATACGATGGAATGACAGACCCTGCGGTCTGGATTGAGGATTTTATACTTCATATCCACATGGCTCATGGGGACGACCTCCACGCCATCAAATACCTTCCCCTCAAGTTGAAGGGACCAGCTCGGCACTGGTTGAAAAGCCTCCCCGAAAATTCAATCGGAAGTTGGGAGGAACTTGAGGACGCTTTCAAGGCCAACTTTCAAGGGACCTATGTCCGACCTCGGGACACTGACGATTTAAGTCACATAATACAACAACCCAGAGAGTTCTCCCGCAAGCTTTGGAATAGATTCCTCACTAAGAAGAATCAAATTGTCGATTGTCCGGATGCCGAAGCCCTAGCGGCCTTCAAACACAGTATCCGAGACGAGTGGCTCGCCAGACACCTCGGTCAAGAAAAGCCGAGGATAATGGCAGCCTTAACAAGCCTTATGACCCGCTTCTGCGCGGGTGAAGACAGCTGGTTGGCCCGCAGAGGCACCAGTGACGCGGGCACATCTGAAATTAGGGATGGCAACGGGAAGCCACAGCGCAATAAAAACAAGCGTCGAAAAAACGAAGAAAGTCCGGACAACACGGCGGTCAATGCCGCATTCAGGGGCTCTCGACCCGGTCAACAAAAGAAACCATTTAAAGGCAGCAAAGAGGGACCGTCCGGCCTGAACAAAGTCCTGGACAGACTATGCCAAATTCACGGCACCCCCAAAAAACCTGCGAACCACACTCACAGAGAATGCTGGGTCTTTAAGTAGGCCGGCAAGTTAAATGCCGAACACAAGGGAAGGGAAACACCAAGTGAAGACGAGGACGAGCCTCGCCAACCGAACACTGGGGGAAAGAAGAAATTCCCAGAAGAGGTAAAAAGAGTAAACATGATCTACGCGACTCACATACCAAAGAGAAGGCACAAACACGCGCTCAGAGACGCATACGCTGTACAGCCCGTCGCCCCCGAACTCAACCCCTGGACGGCCTGCCCGATCACCTTTGATCACAAGGACCACCCTACTGGTATGCGGCACGGAGGATTGGCTACCTTGGTGCTCGACCCAATAATCGACGGATACCATCTCACTCATGTCCTCATGGACGGCGGCAGTAGTCTCAATCTAATATATTAGGACACTGTTCGCAGGATGGGGATAGACCCATCCAGAATTAGCCAAAGTAACACCACCTTTAAAGGGGCGATACCAGGCGTTGAGGCCCGTTGCACGGGCTCCCTCGTATTAGAGGTGACATTTGGTTCTCCAGACAACTTCAGAAGCGAAGAATTACTCTTCGCCATCGCTCCCATCCGAAGTGGCTATCATGCATTTCTCGGAAGGACAGCCTTCGCTCGCTTCAATGCAGTACCGCACTATGTCTACCTTAAACTCAAGATGCCTGGTCCACGTGGCGTCATCACCATCAGCAGAAATACAGAGCGGTCCTTACGTGCGGAAGAGTATGTGGCAGCTCTAGCAGCCGAACACTAAGCGGCCTCTCCTATCAGAACGCATAATCGGTCGTTAAGACCACGGACACAGTTAGACGAGTCCGGCACACCACCCTCAGTAACAGCCCAGATAAACCTGAGCTGGGTGCTATACATGTAACCCCATAGAGGGCATCAGGGGATGCAAACATGCAATAAAGCCCACCTCTTTGCTTGACCTTACTAACAGGCCAATGTCTTACACCCCTACTATCCATTGATAATAATCAACTCTTTGCACGATTACGCCGTACTCTTTTACATGAGTTTTCCTCTTTACAGACACCATTTGTGCGACACCCTACCAGGACACGGCACAACGGAGACAAAGGTGCAGACATGCAGCAGGGCCCCGCTCAAAGGTTTCTCTTTAGATTAAGCCCCTGTGTAAACCTTCTTCATTGTCTCTTGTTGCTTGACATCCCATGGGTATTCTATACACCCACAAGGGATACTGGCGTGATTGGCATTTCACCACGACAGACTACCGCACGTACCTGGAACTACAGGGTTCATAATAAAGGGCGCTACTCAGCCCAGTATATGTTATAAAGTCCGAATACCTTCGGGAGTGTTCGGCGTCGCGAGTTAGGCCTTATATGCATCAGCTCCGAATCATGTCTTTGGTCAAATATTGGGTTTGCCCGGCACCTGGGTTTGCCGCCTTACATTCCGCTTCTATCGGCTAAGGCGGCCAAAGGAGAACTATTGCGATTCTGCCCTGGTTATTACGGATGAGCACCTCAGTAGAGAAAGCCGAAAACTGACTGTCATGATATAGCGAGAAACTGGTCAACCACTCGAGGACTCATCGGAATCGTTAGGATTCCTCCGCATTAACGAAGGACCGTTTCCCGATCATGTACACATGCGCCCGTATCCGGATGCACGCGAAGGTACCAGGGGCTACATAGTAGCCCCACCGTCAAACTCCTATGGCTAAATGAAAGTGTTAAAGCTATATAGTCCGGTTGCCTAGTGCGACGTGCGATCACCTCCTTAATGGACCAAGACGTTGGATCAAGTGTGATTACACACATTTTTGCGAACACCCCCGCATTGTATGCGTGGGGGTTGAAGCCAACGACTGCTAACTTTCACATTATATATACATCAAACGGCCGCACAGGAGGCACAATAACACTTTTGGGCGAAAGTATATAAATAGCCTCTATAATTAAAATACAATTGTTTTTACAATGAAATGATTTGTCACTCGAACATGACATTCTTCGAGCACTGAGCCTCTATTAAATGAGCACCTTTTGTTACCTGCTCTAAGTAGTGCTCGGCCGGATCCTGGCTCCCCACCGGATTCTGGGTTGCAATGATGGTGGCCTCCATATCTGCCCAATATGTTTTAACACGGGCAAGAGCCATCCGCACACCCTCTATGCACGCCGACCTCTTCATGGCATCGATTCGTGATACGGCACCAAGGAATTGTTGCACTAAACCAAAATAACTGTCCGGCTTCGGCCCCTTTGGCCATAGATGGTCTATTACAGACCTCATTGCAAGATCGGACAACCTATGGAGCTCGGCCACAGCGGCCATCCTTTCACTCAATGGCAACGAGCGCGTTGGAGCACTGAATTGCAACTAGAACAGCCTTTCCACTTCACTATCTTTTTGATCCTCGAAAAACTTGGCCGCATCAGCCGTACTCTTTGCCAGATCTGCATACGCATCTGCAGGGCTCCAGCGCCGATCCAGAGGAGCGTACTTTGGATCTAAGAACTTCATCCGCAACAAATAGGGGCTTCCAGCTGTGATTTCCCCGGCTGTCGAAGCTCCTTGGCCGCATCAAGGGCCTTCTTCAAGTCAACCGACTTTGCCTGATTCTCCTTTTCAAGGAGCTCATACCGGCCGGCGGCGTTTTTCAACTCCACTGCCATATCGGCTATTTTATCTTCGCTTTGGCGATGAGCAGCCCGTTCGTCTCTCAACTCTTTGGCGATGAGCAGCCCGGGTTTGCTCCTTGGCTAGGGCAAGCTCCGCCCTCAGGGCCTCCACGGCAGTAGCTCTGCCTGCAGTCGAAGCATATCACATTAACATTATGCTCCTCTTAATATTTCCTATAAAAATAAGGAAAGCAGAACACATACTTTGTGACTCGTTAAGCCGCTCGTTCACAAGCGTGATGTCGGCATCCACAATGTCAATCTGTCACCTCAGTTCAGCGACTTCATCGGTCCGGTCTGCCGCCGGACCCTTAGCCACCTGCGCATGAATGCAGTGCGATCATTACTTAAGAGTGTGATCCTCTGTTTGCCGCCTAGGGCTGGCAACCAGAGTCTTAGGGGCTACCATCCATACGGAGCACACCTACCATGTGCGGTACAACCAAAACATTATGAATTTCATTATGTACCTCAAAGCCTTTGAGCAGGCTCGTAAA
Organism: Triticum timopheevii; assembly: GCA_963921465.1. NCBI lineage: Eukaryota > Viridiplantae > Streptophyta > Magnoliopsida > Poales > Poaceae > Triticum > Triticum timopheevii. The sequence continues at coordinate 329,293,445 of OY997264.1, forward strand.
AGCTTCATTCAACCCGCTCATGGCGGATGAAATCTTCCCAAGCACTGTGCTCATTAATGAACGGTGATCCTCTGAGAGAGCAGCTTGCTCCTAAAGGCCTGTCAGCGTGTCCGGCCGGTTGCCGAACTGTGTTGGACCCTTCTTATCGCCCCCCGTGGGAGCCGAACGCTCCACGCTCAGGGCGGCTGAAGTGTTAGCTTCTGGCCTCGACAAATCTAGATTCCTCCGTGACGACACCTCGGGGTCGCCTGCCCAATGAGGCGGAGAGGCAGGTGGGGTTTCACTCTCCATCATCTCTGGAAGAAGATCTCCCGAAGACGAGCTCTGTCGAGAAGAGCTGCCAGCCGGACTGCAAAGAATGGATCCTGGTTATTGTTCTCGGAGGAGGAAGCAGTAGCTTTGTATTTACGATTAACTTACAGCTCGGCTGAGGGCTGGCCCGTTTGCAGGCATGGCGCGGTGAGGACGCCCTCCGGGGCAGGGCCCCCTGGTGTAGTTTTCTTCCCTTGTCTAGGCACCTCCGTCTCCAAGTCTTCGGAGGCGGCCCTCTTCTTCCCGCGGGGGGAGGAGACCGTAGATTCCCCTCCCCGACTATCCTCCTCCGTGGAGATAGTAATTCCCCCGGTTTGGATGTGCAGTGTGTGAAGCTCTGCTTCTCTATTCTTCCCTCCGTCTTTCCCCGAGGGCACTTGACTTAGCACACGACTAAGCATCCTGGCTATGGCAGGACTAGGCGAGCCTTCGGGAAGCGGTGCCGGACACCTGATTCTCTCCGCTTTGCTGAGCCAATCCTGGCCGCGGATTGTTTTTAGAATAATGTTATGATAAATATAAACGAAGTGTTCGGTTTTTGGGTTACTTAATTGGGTATCTGGGCGGTTGCAGCTCAGGCCCGCATCCTCGGTGGTGTCCGGACACTTTACTTGTGGTCCAAAGAATAACTTACACATCCCTTCGAGCATCATGCCGAAGAAGTGCTGAATAGTTTGCGGACCTTCCGGGTTGAATTCCCACATCCGGAGAGGCCGACGTTTGCACGGCAAGATCCATCGGACTAGCATTACCTGAATTACGCTGACAAGACTAATGTCCCTCTCAAGAAGCTCCTGAATGCAGCTCTGCAATGTTGGTATATCATTAGCAGGCCCCCAATCCAGTCCCATGTTGGCCCATGACGCCAGTTGAGGCGGAGGGCCCGAGCAGAAGTCGGGGGCATCCACCCACTTTGTGCCTCTAGGAGCCGTGATGTAAAACCACCTCCGCTGCCATAGATCGGACACCTCTGGGAAGAAGCCCTCTGGCCATGGGGCGTCGGCGTTTCTGCTTATTACAGCGCCTTCACACTCTGCGTGTCGCCCCTCAATCACCTTCGGCTTTACATTGAAGGTCTTGAGCCATAAGCCGAAGTGCGAGGTGATGTGGAGGAAGGCTACGCACACGACAATGAACGACGAGATATGAAGGATGGAGTCCGGAGCTAGATCATGAAAATCTACCCCGTAATAAAACATGAGCCCTCTCATAAAGGGATCAAGGGTGAAGCCTAAGCCACGAAGGAAGTGAGAAACAAATACGACGCTCTCGTTGGGCTCGGGAGTAGGGATGACCTGCCCTAGAGCAGGAAGCCTATGCTTGATGTCGGCGGTCAGATATCTGACCTCCCTAAGCTTCGGAATGTCCTCCTCCGTGACAGAGGAGGCCATCCACCGGCCTTGAAGGTTGGATCCGGACATGATTGAAGATCCGAGGTACGTGTCGGTGTCAAAACCGGCGTATCTCGGGTAGGGGGTCCTGATCTGTGCGTCTAAGGCTAATGGTAACAGGAGGCAAGGGACACGATGTTGTACCCAGGTTCGGGCCCTCTCGATGGAGGTAAAACCCTACTTCCTTCTTGATTGATCTTGATGATATGATTATTACAAGAGTTGATCTACCACGAGATCATAGAGGCTAAACCCTAGAAGCTAGCCTATGATGATTATGATTCTGTCTCTAAGGACTAAACCCTCCAGTTTATATAGACACCGGAGGGGGCTAGGGTTTACAAAGAGTCGGTTACAAAGAAGGAAATCTATTATCTGGATCGCCAAGCTTGTATTCCATGCAAAGGAGAGTCCCATCCAGACACGGGACGAAGTCTTGAGTCTTGTATCTTCACGGTCCAACGGTCTGGCCAAAGTATATAGTCCGGCAGTCCGGATACCCCCTAATCCAGGACTCCCTCAGTAGCCCCTGAACCAGGCTTCAATGATGATGAGTCCGGCGCGTAGATTATCTTCGACATTGCAAGGCGGGTTCCATCTCGGAATACTCCAACGCGGATTGAGGATTGTGTCCAGCTTTATGAGATAATTTCCGCACACCACTGCAGAGGGCATAGCACTTCATAAATCTGATCTGCTGACAAATTTTTGTACGGTGTGTTCTTACGCCGTGGCCTGGTCCAACACAAAACGGTTTTTCTTGTCCCGCCTCGATACGCGTTGCGAGGCGGTTTTATTGTCACACCTTGCGAAAGCAGAGATCGTGTTCCCCTTATCGCGTGATCTTCCATCAATACGGGCGCGCACAACCCCACGATGCCTATTGGTATGACTCCGTGTTTTTAGGTAAGTCCCAAGCGGTTACACTGAGGACGCTTGATATTCACCCCCTTTATAGAGGGGCTGAGGCCTATCCCTCTTTTCTACCACGCTTGTGCCTTTTCGCATCTCGAGTCCCAACACCCAAAACCCAAGCTTAATCACTTCGGATCTTCAATCATGTCCGGATCCAACTTCCAGGCCGGTGGATGGCCTCCTCTATCACCGAGGAGGACATTGCGAAGCTCAGGAAGGTCAGATATCTGACCGCCGACATCAAGCACATGCTTCCTGCTCCAGGGCAGGTCATCCCTACTCCCGAGCCCAACGAGAGCGTTGTATTTGTTTCTCACTTCCTCCGCGGCTTGGGCTTCACCCTTGAGCCCTTTGTGAGAGGGCTCATGTTCTATTACGGGCAAGATTTTCATGATTTAGCTCCGGATGCCATCCTTCATATCTCGTCGTTCATCATCGTGTGCGAAGCTTTTCTTCATGTCACCCCGCACTTCGGCTTATGGCTCAAGACCTTCAATGTGAAGCCGAAGATGATGGAGGGGCGACAGGCGGAGTGCAGAGGTGCTGTAATAAGGAGGAACGCCGACGCCCCACGGCCAGAGGGCTCCTTCCTCGAGGTGTCCGATCTATGGCAACGGAGGTGGTTTTACGTTACGGCTCCGAGAGGCACAAAGTGAGTGGCTGCCCCCGACTTTCGTTCAGGCCCTCCACCTCAACTGGCATCATGGGCCAATGTGGGACTGGATTGGGGGCCTGCTAACGATGTACCAACATTGCAGAGCCGCATTCGGGAGCTTCTTGAGAGGGACATTAGCCTTGTCAGTGTAATTCCGGTAATGCTAGTCCGACGGATCTTGCCATGCAAACGCCGGCCTCTTCGGATGTGGGAATTCAATCCGGAAGGTCCGCAGACTATTCAGCACTTATTCGGCATGACGCTCAAAGGGATGTGTAAGTTATTCTTCGGACCACAAGTAAAGTGTCCGGACACCACCAAGGATGCGGGTCTGAGCTGCAACCGCCCAGATACTCGAGTAAGTAACCCAGAAACCAAACACTTTGTTTATATTTATCATAACATTATCCTGAAAATCATCCGCGGCCAGGAATGGCTCTGCAAGCAGAGAGAATTAGGTGTCCGGCGCCACTTCCCAAAGGCTCACCTAGTCCTGCCATAGCCAAGATGCTTAGTCGTGCGCTAAGTCAAGTGCCTTCGGGGAAAGACAAAGGGGAGATCAGAGAAACAGAACTTCACACATTGCACATCCAAACCGGGGGAATTGCTACCTCCACAAAGGAGGATAGTCGGGGAGGGGAATCTGAGGTCTCCTCCCCTTGCTGGAAGAAAAGGGCCGCCTCTGAAGACTTGGAGACGGAGGTGCCCAAACAGGGGAAGAAAACTTCACCAGGGGGTCCTGCCCCAAAGGGCGTCCTTACCGCGCCAGGCCCGCAAACGGGCCAGCCCTCAGCCGAGCTATAAGTTAATCGCAAATACAAAGCTGCTGCTCCCTCCTCCAAGAACAATAACCAGGATCCCTCTTTTCCAGTCCGGCTAGCAGCTCTGCTCGACAGAGCTCGTCTTCGGGGGATCTCCTTCCGGAGATGATGGAGAGTGAAACCCCACCAGCCTCTCCGCCTCATGGGGCAGGCGACCCCAAGGTGTCGTCACGGAGGAGTCCGGATTTGCCGAGGCCAGAAGCTAGTACTTCGGCCGACCTAAGCCCGGAGCGTTTGGCTCCCATGGGGGGTGATAAGAAGGGTCCGTCACAGTTCGGCGACCGGCCGGAAATGCTGACAGGCCTTCTGGAGCAAGCTGCTCTCTCGGAGGATCACCGTTCATTGATGAGCACAGTGCTTGAGAAGATTTCATCCGCCACAAGCGGGTTGAATGAAGCTTTTACGAGCCTGCTCAGAGGCTTTGAGGTATGTAATGAAATACGTAATTTTTTTGATTGTGGCGCACGCGCTAGGTGTGCTACATATGGATAGTAGCCCCTGAGACTCTGGTTACCAGCCCTAGGCGGCAAACAGAGGATCACATTGTTGAGTAATGATCAGGCTGTATTTATGTGCAGGTGGCTAAGGATCTGGCAGCCGACCGGTCCGTTGAAGTCGCCGAATTGAGGAGGCACATTGGAGTTATGGACGCTGATATCACACTTGTGAACGAGCGGCTTAACGAGTCACAAAGTATGTGTTCTGCTTTCCTTATTTCATATAGGAAATATTAAGAGGAGTATAATGTTAATGTAATATGCTTGGGCTGTAGGCGGAGCTGCTGCCCTGGAGGCCCTGAGGGTGGAACTTGCCCTAGCCAAGGAACAAGTCTGGGCGAGCAATGCAGCTGCCCTAAAGGCGGCCGAAGAGTTGAGAGCCGAACAGGCTGCTCATCGCCGAAGCAAAAATAAAATAGCCGAGATGGTTGTGGAGCTGAAAAACGCCACCAACCGGTATGAGCTTCTTGAAAAAGAGAATCAGGCGAATTCGGCTGACCTGAGGAAGGCCCTTGATGCGGCCAAGAGACGCGTTCCGAAATTAGGGATGCGCGGGAGGAGCTTCGACAAGCCAGAGAAATCACGGCTGGAAACCCCTATTTGTTGCGGATGAAGTTTTTAGATCCAAAGTACGCTCCTCTGGATCGACGCTGGAGCCCAGCAGACGCGTATGCGGATTTGGCAAAGAGTACGGCTGATGCGGCCAAGGTTTTTGAGGATCAAAAAGATAATGAAGTGGAAAAGTTGTTCTGGTCGCAATTCAGTGCTCCAACGCGCCCATTGCCATTGAGTGAGAGGATGGCTGATGTGGCCGAGCTCCATAGGTTGTCCGGTCTTGCAATGTCTGTAATAGTCCATCTATGGATGAAGGGGCCAAAGCCGGAAAGTTAATTTGGTTTAGTGCAACAATTCCTTGGTGTCGTATCGCGGATAGATGCCATGAAGAGGTCAGCGTGCATAGAGGGTGCACGGGTGGCTCTTGCCCGCGTTAAAGCATATTGGACAGATATGGAGGCCACCATCATTGCGACCTAGAATCCAGCAGGAAGCCAGGATCCGACCAAGCACTACTTGGAGCAGGTAACAGAAGGTGCTCGTTTAATAGAGGCTCAGTTCTCGAAGAATGTCATGTTCGAGTGACAAATCATTTCATTGTAAAAACAATGTTATTTTAATTATGAAGGCTATGTTTATACTTTTTGCCCGAAAGTGTCATTGTGCCTCTTGTGCGGCCGTTTGATGTATGTATGTAACCTGAAAGTTAGCAGTCGTTGGTTTCAACCCCCACGCATACAATGCAGGGGTGTTCGCAAAAATATGCGTAATCACACTTGATCCAACGTCTTGGTCCATTAAGGAGGTGATCGCACGTCGAACCAGGCAACCGGACTATATAGCTCTAACACTTTCACTTAGCCATAGGAGTTTGACGGTGGGGCTACTATGTAGCCCCTGGTACCTTTGCGTGCATCCGAATATGGGCATGTGTGTACATGACCAGGAAAGGGTCCTTCGTTAATGCGGAGGAATCCTAAAAATTCCTATAAGTCTTCGAGTGGTTGAATAGTCTCTCGCTATATCATGACAGTCGGTTTTCGCCTTTCTCTACCGAGGTGCTCATGGAATAACCAGGGCACAATCACAGTAGTTCTCCTTTGGCCGCCTTAGCCGATAAAACGGAACGTAAGGAGGCAAACCCAGGAGCCGGGCTAACCCAACATTTGACCAAAGACATGATTTGGAGTTGATGCATATAAGGCCAAACTCGCGACGCCGAACACTCCCGAAGGTATTCGGACTTTATAACATATACTGGGCTGAGTAACACCCTTTATTATGAACCCTGTATTTCCAGGTACGTGCATTTTTCTGTCGTGGCAAAATGCCAATAACGGCAGTATCCTCTATGGGTGTAGTACCCATGGGATGTGTAAGCAACAAGAGACAATAAAGAAGGTTTACATAGGGGCTTAATCTAAATAGAAACCTTTGAGTGGGGCCCTGCTGCATGTCTGCGCCTTTGTCTCTGTTGTGTCGTGTCCTGGGAGGGTATCGCATGAATGGTGTGTGTAAAAAGGAAAACTCATGTAGAAGAGTATGACGTAAGCGTGCGAAGAGTTGGCTATCATCAATGGATAGTAAAAGTGTAAGACATTGGCCTGTTAATAAGGTCAAGCCAAGAGTTGGGCTTTATTAAATATCTATAGCCCCTGGTGTCCTCTATGGGATTACATGTATTGTGCGCAGCTCAGGTTTATCTGGGCTGCCGGACTCGTCTAACCGTGTCTGTGGTCTTAACGACCAATCATGCGTTCTGATATTAGAGGCCGCTTAGGGTCCGGCTGCTAGAGCCGTCGCATACTCTTCCTCACGTAAGGAACGCTCTGTATTTCCGTTAACGGTGATGACACCACGTGGACCGGGCATCTTGAGTTTAAGGTATGCGTAGTGAGGTACTGCGTTGAAGCGGGCAAAGGCCGTTCTCCCGAGCAATGCATGATAACCACTTTGGAGGGGGGTGATGTTGAAGAGTAGTTCTTCGCTTCTGGAGTTGCCTGGGGAACCGAATGTCACCTCTAGTACGAGGGAGCCCCTGCAGCGGGCTTCAACGCCTGGTATCACCCTTCAAAGGTGGTGTTACTTTGGTTGATTCTGGATCGGTCTATCCCCATCCTGCGGACAGTGTCCTGGTATATTAGATTAAGACTACTGCCTCCGTCCATGAGGATGCGAGTGAGATGGTATCCATCGATTATTGGGTCGAACACCAAGGTAGCTGATCCTCCGTGCCGCATACTAGTCGGGTAGTCCCTATGATCGAACGTGATCAGGCAGGCCGACCAGTAGTTAAGTTTGGGGGCGATGGGCTCTATAGTGTATGTGTATCTGAGCGCGCGTTCGCGCCTTCTCTTGGGTATGTGAGCCGCGTGGATCATGTTTACTGTTTTTACCTCTGGTGGGAATTTTTTTTGTCCCCCTGTTTTCGGCTGGCGAGGCTCATCCTCGTCTTCACTTGGTGTTTCCCTTCCCTTGTGTTCGGCATTTAATTTGCCGGCCTGCTTAAAGACCCAGCATTCTCTGTGAGTGTGGTTTGCAGGTTTTTCGGGGGTGCCATGAATTTGGCACAGTCTATCTAGGACTTTGTTCAGGTCGGACAGTCCCTCTTTGCTGCCTTTAAATGGCTTCTTTTGTTGACTGGGTCGAGAGCCCCTGAATTCGGCATTGACCATTGTGTTGTCCGGACTTTCTTCCTTGTTTTGACGCTTGTTTTTATTGCGCCATGGCTTCCCGTTGCCATCCCTGATTTCGGATGTGCCTGGGTCGATATGCTACTACGGGCCAACCAGCTGTCTTCACCCGCGCAAAAGCGGGTCATAAGGCTTGTTAAGGCTGCCATTGTCCTCGGCTTTTCTTGGCCGAGGTGTCTGGCGATCCACTCATCCCGGATACTGTGCTCGAAGGCCGCTAGGGCTTCGGCATCCGAACAATCGACAATTTGATTCTTCTTAGTGAGGAATCTATTCCAAAGCTTGCAAGTGGTCTCTCTAGGCTGTTGAATTTTGTGACTTAAATCATCAGCGTCTAGAGGTCGGACATAGGTTCCTGGAAAATTGGCCCTGAAAGCATCCTCAAGTTCCTCCCAACTTCCAGTTGAGTTTTCGGGGAGGCTTTTCAACCAGTGCCGAGCTGGTCCCTTGAACTTGAGGGGAAGGTATTTGATGGCATGGAGGTCGTCCCCACGAGCCATGTGGATGTGAAGGATAAAATCCTCAATCCAGACGCCGGGGTCTGTCGTTCCGTCATATGCCTCTATGTTCACGGGTTTGAAACCCTGTGGAAATTCGTGGTCCAGTACCTCTTTGGTGAAGCACAGAGGGTGAGCGGCCCCTCTGTATCTGGACATGTTGTGGCGTGTTGTTGACTATTGTTGTGTCTGGTGATGATTCCGAACTGGTACTCGATCTGTCTGATTGTTTTGGTGACCGTAATCCTGCACCGGAGCATGTCCTCTAGATCCATAGATGGACCTGGTCGCGCCGGCCTTTTTATCTAGGAGCTCACGTAAATCGTGTGCGGCGTCAGTAGCTGCTCTATTGCGGTTGTGAAGTGGTTGTTCCGGCCTACTGGCCGTATTGTTCTTCGGTTCGTCGAATTCTGGCAGCAGCTTGCGCTTTGGATAGCTCTTTCTGTGGCGATTGTCGCCGTATTTTTCTTCAGTGTCAGCACTTTATTCCATCTGCGATTGAGCATTTCCTGTGCGGCCTTAAGCCTTTGCTTCTGCTTCTTTAGACTTCTCGCAGTGGCCATAAGCCTTCTGTGGAGGTTATCTCGTTCCAAGCCTGTTTCCGGAATGATAAATGCGTCATCATCCGGACTGTGCTCCTTTCCCGGGGCAGTTTGATGAGTTCGGCCCTCGGGATCACTTTGATCGGGCGTCTGCTCCGGGCTGTGTTCGGCGTGACCTGGCTCATCCTGCTCCATCGCTGGGTCCACATGGTCATTGTTGCCTTCGGAGTTGACTGGGGTGTCGATCTTTCTAGCGCTGTTATCGCTGTTTTTACTATGGCTAGACTTAGAATGGCGTCTGCGCCGTCGTTTTGGCTTTTGTTCAGGGGGTTTATCCTCCGCTCTGTCGCCATCGTCCTCCTTAGGCGTGTCCACCATGTATATATCATATGATGAGGTGGCAGTCCAGCGCCACGTGTGCGGTGGTTCGGAATCGTCCCCTGCGCCAACGTCCGTATCGTTGGTGTCATCGGAGTCGAAGTCAAGCATGTCTGTTACGTCGTCGATAGTGGCTATGAAGTGGGTGGTGGGTGGGCAGCGGATTCCCTCGTTGCCTGCTTCCCACTCGAGCCGGACATAGTTCGGCCAAGAGTCTCCTGAAAAAGAGAGAGACTTTAACGAGTTTAGCATGTCGCCAAAGGGCGAGTGCTGGAAGATATCCGCAGCGGTGAACTCTATTACCGGAGCCCAACCAGATTCGGCGGGCTCGGGGATGCGCGGACCGGAACCTATAGCCGGACACGAGTCCGGGGGTCCGGTGTCACAGGCTTCCTTGGAGGTGAAGCCGGTGCTCCGCTCTACCGCCGATGAGTGTGCGGCCTCCGGGGCGGGGTCCATCCACCCGTCCTCGGACGACATGATCTTCACCGGATTTAGGTCCTGAGCTCCTGCAGGTGCGATATCCCGAGTATTGTCTGACAGCGGGTCTAAGACGTGCCCGTCATGACTGTTCGGCGCTCCTGGCATAGGCCCGAATCCGTCGAAGATCAAGTCTCTGTGGATATCGGCTGTGTAGTTCAAGTTTCCGAACCTAACCTGATGGCCAGGGGCGTAGGTGTCGATCTGCTCCAGATGGCCAAGAAAATTGGCCCACAGTGTGAAGCCGCCGAACACGAAGATCTGTCCGGGGAGAAAAGTCTCACCCTGGACCGCGTTGTTGTTGATGATTGAAGGATCCATCGAGCCTTGAAGTGACGACACAGAGGAACTCTTAATGAAAGCACCAATGTCGGTGTCAAAAACCGGCAGATCTCGGGTAGGGGGTCCCGATCTGTGGGTCTAAGGCTAATGGTAACAGGAGGCAAGGGACACAATGTTTTACCCAGGTTCGGGCCCTCTTGATGGAGGTAAGACCCTACTTCCTGCTTGATTTATCTTGATGATATGAGTATTACAAGAGTTGATCTACCACGAGATCGTAGAGGCTAAACCCTAGAAGCTAGCCTATGATGATTATGATTCTGTCTCTAAGGACTAAACCCTCCGGTTTATATAGACATCGGAGGGGGCTAGGGTTTACACAGAGTCGGTTACAAAGAAGGATCTATTATCCGGATCGCCAAGCTTGTCTTCCACGCAAAGTAGAGTCCCATCCGGACACGGGACAAAGTCTTGAGTCTTGTATCTTCACAATCCAACAGTCCGGCCAAAGTATATAGTCCGGTTGTCCGGATACCCCCTAATCCAGGACTCCCTAGAACCTAAGCTTGGGCTTCGGGTGTTGGAACTCGAGAGGCAGAGAGGCGCAAGCGTGGTAGGAAAGAGGGATAGGCCTTGGTCCCTCTATGAAGGGGGTGAATATCAAGCGTCCCCAGCGTGACCGTCTGGGATTTTCCTAAAAACACAGAGTCATACCAACAGGCGTGGTGGGGTTGTCCGCGCCCGTATTGATGGGAATCCCGCAATAAGGGGAACATGATCTCTGCTTCGACGAGGCGTGCCAATAGAACCGCCTTGCAATGCGTGTTGTGGCAGGCCAAGAAAAACCGGTTCGTATTAAGCCAGGCCGCGGCGTAAGGGCACACCGTGAAAAATTGTCAGCTGATTAGATTTGTAAAGTGTTATGATCTCTAAAGTGGTGTGCGGAAATTATTTCACAGAGCCGGACACGATCTTTGATCTACTTTGGGATATTCGGAGATGGAACCCGCCTTGCAATGCCGAAGACAATCTGCGCGCCGGACTCATCGGCATTGAAGCATGGTTCACGGGCTACTGAGGGAGTCCTGGATAAGGGGGTATCCGGACAGCCGGACTGTATACCTTGGCCGGACTGTTGGACCGTGAAGATACAAGAATCAAGACTTCGTCCCATGTCCAGATTGGACTCTCCTTTGCATGGAAGAAAAACTTGGCGATCTGGATGTTAGATCTCCTTCTTTGTAACCGACTCTGTGTAACCATAGCCCCCTCTGGTGTCTATATAAACTGGAGGGTTTGGTCCATAGGAAAAGGGACAATCATAATCATCATAGGCTAGATCCTAGGGTTTAGCCTTTACAATCTCGTGGTAGATCAACTCTTGTAATACTCATGTCATCAAGATCAATCAAGCAGGAAGTAGGGTTTTACCTCCATTGAGAGGGCCTGAACCTGGGTAAAACATCGTGTCCCCTGCCTCCTATTACCATTAGCCTTAGACACACAGATCGGGACCCCCTACCCGAGATCCACCGGTTTTGACACCGACAGGTGCCTAAACACCTGTGCGGTCGGCCGAAATCTATCCCGCCCGCCATTTGGGACACCTGAGATTATCGTCCTACCCCCAACCTGCAATATGTCCAAAATTTTAGATGGGGGCAAAGTTTGTAACTTTCCCCAAATTTCAAACAAGCATGTCCCAAACCGAAACATTGTTCACCCTTAGTTCCCCCTCCCTCCGTTTCCCCATTCATACTCCATGGGCGCCAAAACGCCCTCTCCACCAGCCACGAAACCCCAGCCTCCTCCATCCTCCACCCCATCGCGCCCAATCTACCTCCGCCCTCCTCCATCAAACCGGAGCCGGTACCCCGACGTCCTCGTCCAACGCAACCGCAACTACAATGCCCTCAAGGACTTAGCAGCTGAAGCCGAGGCATAGCTGCCTCCACGATGCCAACTCTGATGTGCGTTGTACTAGAACTAGTTCGACCACGCCGTCCTGCGCCTCACCACTGCTGCTCCACTGTCGCAACTGTCCACCGCACCGGAGCTGTTCCTGCTACGCCGTCGTTCGCCACCTCGGATCTGGTTCCCCGCCACCGACAGAAGGTCACCGCACCACACTCAAGAACTTGGCCATGGGTTCATCCAAGGCTCCACCGTCCTCCACAACTTCTCGTTTCTAGCGAACCACAAGAAGATCATTGGAAAAACAGAAGGAGGACACAGCACTGCCAGCAGAAAGAGGTACTCCTCTTCCCTTATTCGTCAAAATCTTACGTGTCTGCTCACACCGTATTCATCCCACGAAAGAAACTAGTTGAGAGCTTTGTACTGCATCTTCTTCGTGATACTAAATGCACAAGATTTCCTCCCATTTACTATTTCACCTTTGCTGGAAGTCAGTAGCCTGCCTGGATTTCAATTCAGGGTTGTTCGAATCGCAATTAAAAGAAGCAGCACCCGCTTAGGTGCGCGGAGTACCTAGTCCACCTGTTCACCAGGGAAGCGGCACATCGGTGTCTATCATAGGGGTGTGGGGCGCAGGAGCAGCTTGCGCCCGATCTGGAGGTCGGCGGGGCTTGAAGGGATGGTCGGGGGTGGTGCCAAGCATGGCGGTGCGGTGAGCTCGAGGGAAGGGTGGAGGCAGGGGACTGGGCCGGTGGTCGCTGGCATTTTCAGGAAGATCGTAACACTGACTGGCTAGAGGTAGATGAAGGCGATATGCCCGTTCTTTTTACATCAGACAATGCAGAAAAAATGGACGGACCTATTTGTTTTCAGTGACTGTTATTTTCATAGGACCACACCTTGTGGTGTGCTGGAGGAGCATCTGCATTTCCCAGCCATCCCTGTGCTCATATTTCAAAATCCTAGAATCTAGTAATTTTGTGTGCCATGCATGTTGTAGAGCTATCATATGTCTCCCGCCATTTATTTCTCACCGACCTGCTATCTGCTACCTTTACACTCTACTTGTGCACACACTTCACTCATACTCACACTATTGTTTTTTCATGCATGGGTATTTCAGACTCTGACGCAGTGTTGATGGATACAAAAAAAAGAAAAGACAAAAGTCGCTCCAGTGTAATTCAAAGATAAGCACTAAGCGTCTCAGCGCTCTAAAGGGTGCAGTGCCAGCAGATGGAGACAGTAAACGTAGCTCTACAGTTGATGATCTCAATTGCCACACACAACCATCCCAGGTGCTTACTTTAACTTCGCGCTGTCAAATGTGGTTGCATGTTGCATATGGTGTCTAGCTTGTATTGCTTCCAGTTTGGTTAAATTGCATCAGCTTACTTTACACATTATACCTTTGATAGTGACATGCCTTCCTGTTTTTGATACATACTACATATGCCTATTAACCATGTTCGTACATCAAACTAATGCTCTTTTGTATCCCTCATCAATCACTTATGACGAGACAGTCACCCAGTGGGTTATTGTGAGACACGCTACTCGTTTAAAGAGTGCAATGTCATCCTCCCCACATGATTCTCAAGAAACAACAAGGCTAAATAAAGATAGTCAACGTAGCTCTCTAGTTGATGACTGCAATTCCCCCACACCACCATCGCAGGTGCTTGCTCTTACTTGGCAGTGTGATATGTGGTTGCATGTTTCATATGGTGTCTACCTTGTAATGCTTCTAATTAGGGTAAATTGCATCTGCTTAGTTAACACATTATACCTGTGAATATGACACGCGTTCCTGTTTTTGGTACATATTACGTCTTTCTATTAACCATGTTCTTACATCAAACTACTTTACTTGTGTATCCCTCATCAATCACTTCTAACAAGTCACCTTCAAGTTGACAGTGTAATATTGGTTGCATCTTGCATATCATTTCAAACATGTATTGCCTCTAATTTGTTGAAGTGCCACTTATAATGAGACACATCTAACTTGGTAGAATTATTTTGGTTGGATATTTCATATGGTGTCTAGATTGCATTGCTTTCAATTTGTTGAAATGCCTTCTGCTTAGCGTTTTTCGTACATATTCCATCCTCCTACAATGTGGTTGCCATACATAAAAGTTGTGTTCGTCAGTATCATGCATCAACGAATTTGGAAGTGCGAATTTCATTCCTTTTTCTTGTGTTTTTACTTGACAAGGAAAATTCTAAAAGGACGAAGGCACGGAATGATGGTGGTCCTCTGGAGCAACCGAAACAGATGATCTCTGCAGATTCTCCTGCTACTCATACTGCAGTGCAAGTTCCAAATCTCATCTCCCCTACTCCACAACCCCAGGTCTTGCTCTAACATGCAGTGTGATATCTAGTTGCATGTTTCATATGGTGCCTAGCTTGTATTGCTCCTAATTTGTTAAATTGCATCTCCTTAGCTTACACATTATACATGTGAATATGACATGCCTTCCTGTTTTTGGTACATACTACATCTGCCTATCACACCATGTTCTTACATCAAACTACTGTTCTTGTGTATCCTGCATCTATCTCTTATGATGAGACAGTCACGCATGTGGGTTAGTATGAGATGCGCTACTCTTATAAAGAGTGCAGTTTCATCCTCTGCACATGATTCTCAAGAAACAGCAATCCTCAATGAAGATATTGAACATAGCTCTGTACTTGAAGACCGCACTTCCCCTACACCACCATCGCAGGTGCTTTCTCTAACTTCGCAGTGTGATATGTGGTTGCATGCTGCATACGGTGTCTAGCTTGTAATGCTCCTAATTAGGGTAAATTGCATCTGCTTAGTTTACACATTATACCTGTGAATATGGCATGCCTTCCTATTTTTGGTACACACAACATCTATGTGTTAACCATGTTCTTACATGAAACTACCTCTCTTCTGTATCCTGCATCAATCACTTACAATGAGACACCTTTTCATTGCATATTGCATATTATTTCTAGCCTATTGCTATGTATTGCTTCTAATTTGGTCAAATACATTTGTTAGGCCACCCTTTTAATATGGCAAAGTGATATTGGTTTCATCTTTCATATGGTTTCTAGCTTGCATTGCTTCTAACTAGTTCAAACACCTTGTGCTTAGTTTACACTTTATACATCATACATGTCAATATGTCATGTCGTCCTGTTTTACATACATATTCCATCCTCCTATCATGTGGTTGTCTTACATGAAAGTAGTGTTCGTCAGTATCATGCATTAATGAGTTCTGAAGAGCAAATTTTATTCCTTTTTCTTGTGGGTTTGACTTGACAAGGCAAAATCAAAAAAGAGGAAGGAAAGGAGTAAGGAAGGCAATGATGGTGGTCCTTTGCAGCAACGTAAATGGAGCATCTGTACGGATTCTCCTTGTACTGCTAGTGCATTACAAGTTCCAAGTCTCCACTCCCCTATCCACCATCCAAGGTGCTTACTCTAACTTGGCAGTGTGATATCTGGTTGCATGTTGCATATGGTGTCTAGCTTGTATTGCTCCTAATTAGTGTAAACTGCATCTGCTTAGCTTACAAATGATACGTGTGAATATGACATGCTTTCCTGTTTTTGGTACATACTATATCTGTCTATCACACCATGTTCTTACATGAAACTACTCTTCTTGTTTATCCAGCGTCAGTCACATATGATGGGACACCTTTAAGTTGGTAGTGTGATATTGGTTTGCGCCTTGAATATGAGTTCTAGCATGTAGTGCTTCTAGTTTGATGAACGCCACCTATGACGAGACAGTTTTAACTTGGCAGAGTGATATTGATTGCGCCTTCCATATGGTGTCTAGATTGCAGTGCTTCTAATTTGTTGAAGTGTCTTCTGCTTAGTTACCACATCATAGGTGTGAATATGTCAAGTTGTCCAGTTTTTCGTACATATTCCATCCTCGTATCACGACTTTGCATTTCATCAGAGTAGTGTTCGTCAGTATCATGCATGAATGAGTTCTGAAGAGCGAATTTTATTCCTTTTTCTTGTCGGCTTGACCTCACAATGCAAAATCAATAAAGCGGAAGGAAATTGGTAAGGCATTGGATGATGGTGGTCCTTCCGAGCAACTGAAACGGAGGGTCTCTACAGATTCTACTCCGCCATCCTCCCAACAAGATTCTCAAGACAACGCAAGGCTAGACAGTCAAAGTAGCTATGTAGATGATGAGCACATCTCCCCTACTCCACCATCACAAGTGCTTGCTCTAACTTAGCACTATTATATGTGGTTGCATGTTGCGTATGATGTCTAGCTTGTATTGCTTCTAACTTTGTTGAATTGCATCTGCTTACTTTACACATAATGCCTTTGAATATGACACGTGTTCCTGTTTCTAGAACATACTATATCTGATCACACCATGTTCTTACATCAGACTACTGTTCTTGCATATCCCGCATCAGTCACTTATGATATGGCACCTTTAAGTCGCCACTGTGATATTGGTTGTGTATTGCATATGATTTCTAGCATGTGCTGCTTATAATTTGTTGAAATGCCAGACAGTTTGAACTTGGCAGAGTGATATTGTTTGCACCTTTCATACGGTGTCTAGCTTGCAGTGCTTCTAATTTGTTGAAATGCCTCCTGCTTAGTTACCACATCATAGGTGTGAATATGTCACGCCATCCTATTTTTCGTACATATTCCATCCTCGTATCATGTGTTTGCCTTTCATCCGAGTAGTGTTCGTCAATATCATGCATGAATGATTTCTGAAGAGCGAATTTTATTCCTTTTTCTTATCGGTTTGACTTCACAATGCAAGATCAATACAGCTGAAGGAATTAGTCTGGCAGTGGATGATGGTGGTCCTTCAGAGCAACTCAGACAGAGGGTCTCTACAGATTCTACTCCGCCATCCTACCAACAAGATTCACAAGACAACACAAGGCTGGACAGTCAACATAGCTATGTAGATGATGAGCACATCTCCCCTACTCCATCATCACAGGTGCTTGCTCTAACTTGGCACTATTATATGAGGTTGCATGTTGCGTATGATGTCTAGCTTGTATTGCTTTTAACTTTGTTGAATTGCATCTGCTTACTTTACACATAATGCCTGTGAATATGACATTTGTTCCTGTTTCTAGAACATACGTGTAGATGATGAGCACATCTCCCCTACTCCACCATCACACGTGCTTGCTCTAACTTGGAACTGTTATATGTGGTTGCGTGTTCCGTATGATGTGTAGTTTGTATTGCTTCTGATTTTGTTGAATTACATCTGCGTAGCTTACAACTTATACCTGCAATGATCACTTACCCATAAGGCACATTTAACTTGGGAGTGTGATGTAGGTTGCATCTTGCATTGTCTTCTAGCTTGTACTGCTTCTAATTTCATGAAATGGCACTTACGATGAGACACTTTTTACCTGATAGAGTGATATTGGTTGCATGTCATATGGTGCCTAGCTTTCATTTCTTCTAATTTTGTTGAAATTCCTTCTGCTTACTGTTTTTCATACATATTCCATCCTCTTATCGTACGTCTGAATATGCAATGTTGTCTTATTTTGTATATATTCCATCCTCCTATCTTGCGCTTGCCTTGCATCAAAGTAGTGTTCGCCTGTATCATGCATCAACCAGTTATGCATAGCTAATTTTATTCATCTTCTTTTGGTTTTGACTTCATAAGGCAATATCAGAAAATAGGAAGGAAAAGAGTAAGTTAGGGGATGTTGGTGGTCCTCCGGAGCGACGCAAACAGAGACTCTCTAGATTTGCCACTGCTACTGCTAATGAAGTTGAAGTCCCAATTCTACATGATGAGTTCATCTCCCGTACTCCACCATCGCATGTGCTTGCTCTAAGTTAACAGTGTGATAATTGGCTTCATGTTGCATATGTTGTCTAGCCTGTATTTCTTCTATTTTGATTAAATTGCACCTGCTGAGTTTATACGTTATACATGTGCATATGACATGCCTTTCTATGTCTAGAATACACTTCATCTATCAATTACACCATGTTCTTACATCAAAGTATTGTTGTTGTGTATCCTGCATCAGCCACTCATGATTGGACGCTTTTAACATGGCAGTTTGATAGTGGTTGCATCTTGCATTGATTTCTATGTTGTAATACTTTTAATTTTTTGAAATGCCACTTATGACAAGACACTTTTAACTAGGCAGAGTGATATTGGTTGCGTCTTTCATATGGTGTCTAGCTTGCATTACTTCCATTTTATTGAAAATCCTTCTGCTTAGTTTACACATCGTAGTTGTGAATATGTCACAGTGTCCTATTTTTCTTACGTATTCCATCCTCATATGGTTGTCTTACATCAAATTATTGCTTGTCTGTATCATGCATCAGTGAGTTCTGAAGAGCGATTTTATTCTTTCGTGTTGTGGCTACGCCTTGACATGGAAAAGTCAAAAAAGAGCAAGGAAAAGAACATAGTAGGGGTTACTCATCGGGTGAAACGGAAAAGGATCTGCCCTCGAGATTGTGCTGGTACTTATAGTGCAGTAGAAGGTCCAAGTCCACCGGCTAAATCTACAAACACAGTATCACCTGCTCCACCAGCTGCAGGATCCACTTCAACTGTACCAGCATCGCAATGAGTTACTCGTTCGTTTGCTCTGGAACTGGCCAGTTCCCAAGTTGCCTTCACACCTAACACTACTTCTGAAGCACTGCTGACAAAACAGGACTTGGCAAGATCAGATGAACCTCATGAGCATAAACACTAGGACGGTACCTGACCGGGTCAAGTTGCACTTGCATGCTCCTTTATATGTACTCTCACAGTTTGATGTGCACTAACACTTTCCATATTTGTTGTTGAAGTAGCACCACGGCGCAAGCGGAAACAGGCATCAGGGATAATGCTTGACAGATTTACAAAATCTAAAGGAGGAAGAATGGAGATCCATTTTGAGGCAGGTTTAAAAAGGCCACGTGATGCTACAGAGTCAGCCAAGTTAGTATCAGAGGCAGCCATTGTTGTTAGGTGTCATGCACGTATCCTCCCAACATGGATCCAGTATAGGAATGGGAAAGACAATACCCAGTTTAACACCTTCCTTGACCATTTATCCGTAAGTAATGTTATTCGTCGCAATTTATATGTATTTGATCAGACCACATATTGAACTTGTATTTATGTATGTGCCTTACAAGTGTATCTTCTTCTAGGCTAACTGTTTGAAGAACAAGACCAACCGTTCTAAAGTGAAATTCCAACAGACAAAATGATCTCATAGCTATATTGCACACTACGAGGCTCTTGTAAATAGCTGCTAGTTCCTTCTTTTTTCTGTGCCGTATTATCGTATCTATATTGACTTGTTCCAAATACAGAGGAAAACCCGTGAGGACCAAAAAGAACCTGAACCGAATGCAGTGCAAATCTTCAAGGATTGCCACACCAGCAAGATGAAGGGCATGAGCACACCAGTTCAGGCTGTTGTTGTAAGTCCTTACTCCTCCTGCCTTTGAACTGATTGATATTTTGATGTGTTCATTTAACTGGTTGGTTTGCAGCCAATGTCAGTTACTCTATTCACTTTTATACATTGTCTTAACGTATCATTTTGCCTTACATGGTTTAAAAGAGATGAAAGATATTCTTTTGGTCTTGATTTGTGATCTGGTTGTGATGTTCACGTGCGCACACAATGATACAATAGCTTGTTTTTTTATATCCGTTTGCCCATGATATGAATGATGTCATACTATGTTCATCCTACTTTAAACCATGTCTCTTTATCCTTAGATGTCAACGAATGTGAGGAAATAGTAAATACAGTAGGCATGCTACATGGACATATGTTTCGAAAGTGATTTTATTATGTAGTTGGCACTACAATACATGCTAATGTATTATAGTAGTTCACCAAAATAAGTTATGTATAAACATGAAACCTACTTTGTTTGTTTTTGTCTCATTAGTAACTTATCTGGTACACTAATCTACAAGTTCAAACTTTCAGCAAGCTATCGAAGAAATGATTGAACAGCCACAACCACCTGAAGGTGACGAGGCTACCACAGGCACAATGTCACCTCTTGTTGCAGTGCGTTAGTATCTCTCCACTAACTGTGCAAAAAGCACCTTCCTGCGTAATTCTGGGTTGGTTGTCAAGGTAACCTCATCCAAATAGCCTACTGAGCAAAATCTTCCGGCTAGACAGAGTGATATATCTGCGCTCCAGACGCAAGTCCAATCCCTAATGGACGTTGTGTCGGAAACAAAAATAGTGGTTGACAAATGTCATGAAGGTATGAATGGTTTTGAAACCAGACTATCAGACATTTTCTTCGTTGTTCAAGAGCAATGGCAGAAAAAAGGGGAAGATCGTGCTGCTCTATCAGATTCTACAGCCTGAAACATTAGCACTCAGGTCAAATGATTTGTGCTTCTATACATCTGATGGTGCTTTTATCTGCAAGGACAGTAAACTTTATGCCAACGGGCCTTTTGTTGTATGGTTGGAATTTATTTTATTGTGATACAACATTTATGATGCTGCCAAAGGCTGCAGTAATTACGACCCTATTTTTGTATAGTGTAGGTTTACCTTAGTAATGTATTCGGCCGAAAGCTTCATAGGAGCCCAACATGCCAACATTTGTCGGGCCCAATCCAATTGGGCTAAAAATGATTCTGGGCCGAAATTTGCATGTAGCCCACTAAAATAATTGGGCCTAAATCAGCATAAGCTTTCATAATTTTCTGGTAGGCATGTGCCCATAGTGGGCCTTTAACAGGCTTAAACATAATTTGGGCCCTCAGTAATAATAGGCCGTTTACATGTGTAAATATCTCGAGCTCATTAAAAACATGGGCCTTTAATAGGCCGAAAGTAAGATTGGGCCCTGATTGTGCCAAATAACCCACTGGTCTTTGCAGGCCGAAATGGTGGCCCATTTACAATGCGGATCGTCCACAGGCCAAAATTTAGACGGGCCGTAAATGCGCCGACCTACTACACAGGCCTTTAAAAAGCCGGAAGTTCGGTCGAGCTTGATTAGTGTCATTTTTATATGGTCCGTTAGTAGGCCCGATGTGGCATTGGGCCACATATGGCCCATCGATTTCGTCCGACGTTAACAGGCCAAAAGTCACAACAGGCTGAAAGTGGCCCAAATCTGTAGTGGGCCTCTAACAGGCCGAATGTCACACATGGCCGAATATGACCCATATCCTTCACGGTCGTTTATGGGCCGAAAGTTTCAATGGCCTATAAATGGGCCCCAATGAAGCAGGACCTTTAACAGGCCGGAAACAAACCGGGTCGTAATTCGGCCCAAATTCTTAGCGAACTATTAACGGGCCAGAAGTGACCATGGGCCGCGATGATGACAAGTTTAGGACGGGCCGTTGACGGGCCGATTTGACACTAGCCGTACGGGCCTCAACTGAGAATGTTGGGCCCTTAGCTGGGCCGGTCGATTATGGTCTGCAAAATCTTGTGGGGCTTTAGCTAGGTCGGCCCATTATGGGCGGCTAAATCTTGTGGGCCTTTAGTTGGGTCGGCCCATTTAATCTTTATGGGCCACTTTTGGGCTGGTCCACGTGTCAACATATCATAGGCGCATCTCGCCCATTGGATGAATGACACCTATGCCAACGCGGAGCTGACATGTGGTTCCCTCAGCCAATGAGAATTTTACACGTAGAAAATCGGCATTGGTCATGGCTGTTAGCGGGTTATCGGATCCAAAACCGGACCCGATAGCTTAACGGCGTCCCGTTATGGTGGATGACACGTGTCGGTCAACCTTGACGAAAGCACTTCTATGACGCGCGATTTATCGTCATGGAAGTGGACACTTCCGTGATGATAATTTTGGTAATGTCATGGAACACTTCTACGACAGCACTGGTATGACAATCTTGATTCTGTCATAAAATTGTCATGGATGTACATGCATGATAGAAAATGTGACCTACTATGACAAACACGTATCATCACGGAAGTATCTTTTTTTTGTAGTGTTTGTAGAAGACTGGGCCAGGGTTGAGGATTGTGGTCGAGACGCGACGGATGACTCTGCGTGATTTGCATCAGTGGCACCACACCAACGGCAGTGGGTTGCGATGAGCAACCGACTGCGGTGCGTGTGCCGGCGGGGGTGTGATGATACCCATAGGCGATGGTACAGGTGGCGACTTAGCGCATATCTTGTTGTTGCTTGCTGAAGAGCGGGTGCACGAGCAGCCAGCGGACATGGTTGCAACGGCCAGAGCTTCTGATGCTAGGCAGAGTAAGTAGAGAAGAGGAGAAGCAAACGTTGGATATGTCAGTTTCATTACTTGTAGAGTAGCATAGCACCATATATAGTCATATTCTAGGTTTGGATTCAAACCAGCTACAAGAGCATGTCTCACTTTTTTCTAGACCTCATCAACGTCCTCTTTACTGGTACACTAGCTTGTTCTGTACACCTTCCAAGTCTTTGATTTTATTTCTCTTTTTTTGCATTGAAGGAAGGAGGACAAAATGAGAGTTCCTAGGACTCAAACCCAAAACCACTCGGTTGAAAACCAAGGGTGCTAGTCACTTATGTGGTGAACGTTTCCCGGGAAGAGGATGGCAGACAAACACATTTTCCTCGTAGTTTTAGTTGCGACGCAAGATCGATGATAACCCACAAGTATAGGGGATCAATTGTAGCCTCTTTAGATAAGTAAGAATGTGGAACCCAACGAGGAGCTAAAGGTAGAACAAATATTCCCTCAAGTTCTATCGACCACTGATACAACTCTACGCACGCTTGACGTTCGCTTTACCTAGAACAAGTATGAAACTAGAAGTACTTTGTAGGTGTAACAGTATAGGTTCACAAGGATATAAAGAGCACATAAATAAAAACTAGGGGCTGTTTAGGTAAAGAAGCAATAAAGTTAGTATAGCGAGTGTGGAAAAGTGGTGGTAGGAGTTGCGAAATTGTCCCTAAGCAATTGACTACTTTACTAGACCGATAGCAAGTTTTATGTGGGAGAGGCCACTGCTAGCATGTCATCCCTGACTTGGAATTCTATGCACTTATGATTGGAACTATTAGCAAGCATCCGCAACTACTAACGTTCATTAAGGTAAAACCCAACCATAGCATTAAGATATATTGGCCCCCCTTCAATCTCGTATGCATCAATTTCTATGCTAGGTTGAAGCTTTTGTCACTCTTGCCCTCCAATACATAGTCCTATCAACATACAACTAACCCTATGGTGTGATCCATGTGCATGCTCATCTGATGGGCACCAAAGGACAGCAACATAACCACAAGAAAATTAAACCAATCATAGCAATTCACCAATTACCGATAGGACAACGAAAATCTACTCAGACGTCATAGGATGGCAACACATCACTGGATAATAATATGAAGCATAAAGCACCATGTTCAAGTAGAGGGTACAGCGGGTTGCCGGAGAGTGGACCGTTGTAGATAGATGGGGGAAGGTGATGGAGATGTTGGTGAAGATGGCGGAGGTGTTGGTGTAGATTGCGGTGATGATGATGGCCCCGGCGGCGTTCAGGCGCCATCGGAAGAGAGGGGGAGAGGAGCCCCCTTCTTCTTCTTCTTCTTCTTCTTCCTTGACCTTCTCCCTAGATGGGAGAAGGGTTTCCCCTTTGGTCCTTGGCTTCCATGTCATGGGAGGGGCAAGATCCCCTCCGATATTGATCTGCCTCTCTATCTCTCTCTGCTTCTGTGTTCCCTGATTTTGCCCTTTCACCGTTTCTTATATTCCCGGAGATCCGTAACTCCGATTGGGCTGAAATTTGGACATGATTATTATCTGGATATTGGCTTTCTTGCAGCGAAATAAAGGCACCAACCACCTTACGGAGTGGCCACAAGGGCCCAGGGCGCGCCTGACCCCCTGGGGGCGCCCCTCACCCTCGTGGGCCCCTCGGGCTTCGTCTCGTGTTGATTCCACTTCCCAAAATTCACATATATTCCAAAAAAAATCTCCGTCAGTTTTTATCCCATTTGGACTCCGTGTGATATGGATTTTTTGCAAAACAAAAAACATGCAACAAACAGAAACTGGCTCTGGGCACTGGATCAATATGTTAGTCCCAAAAATAGTATAAAAAGTTGCCAAAAGTATGCAAAAGTTGTAGAATATTGGCATGGAACAATCAATAATTATAGGTACACGGAGACGTATCAGCATCCCCAAGCTTAATTCCTGCTCATCCTCGAGTAGGTAAATGATAAAGAAGATAATTTTTGATGTGGAATGCTACCTAGCATAATATTGATCATGTAATCTAATCATGGCATGAATATTAAGACATGAGTGATTCAAAGCAATAGTCTATCATTTGACATTAAGACAATAATACTTCAAGCATACTAACAAAGTAATTATGTCTTTTCAAAATAATATAGCCAAAGAAAGATCATCCCTACAAAATCATATAGTTTGGCTATGCTTCATCTTCGTCACACAAAATGCTCCCATCATGCACAACCCCGATGACAAGCCAAACAATTGTTTCATACTTTAGTATTTTCAAACTTTTTCAACCTTCACGCAATATATGAGCGCGAGCCATGGACATAGCACTATAGGTGGAATAGAATATGATGATGGAGGTTGTGTGGAGAAGACAAAAAAGGAGAAAGTCTCACATCGACGCGGCTAATCAACGGGCTATGGAGATGCCCATCAATTGATGTCAATGTGAGGAGTAGGGATTGCCATGCAACGGATGCACTAGAGCTATAAGTGTGTGAAAGCTCAAACTGAAACTAAATCGGTGTGCATCCAACTTGCTTGCTCATGAAGACCTCGGGCATTTGAGGAAGCCCATCATTGGAATATACAAGCCAAGTTCTATAATGAAAATTCACACTAGTATATGAAAGTGATAACTCAAGAGATTCTCTATATGAAGAACATGGTGCTACTTCGAAGCACAAGTGTGGTGAAAGGATAGTGGCATTGCCCCTTCTCTCTTTTCCTCTCATTTTTTGTTTTTTTTTTGGTGGGTTCTTTGGCCTCTTTTTTTTATTTGGGCTTCTTTGGCCTCTTTTATTTTTATTTTTAAAGTCCGGAGTCTCATCCCGACTTGTGGGGGAATCATAGTCTCCATCATCCTTTCCTCGTTGGGGCAATGCTCCAATAATGATGATCATCACACTTTTATTAACTTACAACTCAATATTACGACTTGATGTCTAGAACAAAGTATGACTCTATATGAATTCCTCTGGCAGTGTACAAGGATGTGCAATGATCTAGCATAGCAAAGATATCAAAAAATGGACAAGCCATGAAAACATCATGCTAGCTATCTTACGATCATGCAAAGCAATATGACAATGATGCTCAAGTCATGTATATGATGATGATGGAAGTTGCATGGCAATATATCTTGGAATGGCTATGGAAATGCCATGATAGGTAGGTATGGTGGCTGTTTTGAGGAAGATATAGGGAGGCTTATGTGTGATAGAGCGTATCTTATCACGGGGTTTGGATGCATCGGCAAAGTTTGCACCAACTCTCGAGGTGAGAAAGGGCAATGCACGGTACCGAAGAGGCTAGCAATGATGGAAGGGTGAGAGTGCGTATAACCCATGGAGTCAACATTAATCATAAAGTACTCACATACTTATTGCAAAAATCTAAAAGTCATCAAAACCAAGCACTACGCGCATGCTCCTAGGGGGATAGATTACTAGGAAAAGACCATCGCTCGTCCCCGACCGCCACTCATAAGGAAGACAATCAAAGAAACACCTCATGCTTCAAATTTGTTGCACAATGTTTACCATACGTGCATGCTACGGGACTTGCAAACCTCAACACAAGCATTTCTCAAATTCACAATTTCCCACTAGCATGACTCTAATATCACCATCTTTATATCGCAAAACTATAGCAAGGAATCAAACATATCATATTCAGTGATCTACAAGTTTTATGTAGGATTTTATGACTAACCATGTGAATGACCAATTCCTGTCATCTCTCTAAATAGATATAAGTGAAGAAAGAGAGTTTAATTCTTTCTACAAAAGATATGCCCATGCTCTAACAAATATAAGTGAAGCAAAAGAGCATTCTACAAATCGTGGTTTTCTATGTGAAGAGAAACAGGCAATCCAAACTTCAAATGATATAAGTGAAGCACATGAAGCATTCTATAAAGCCATACTCAAAAGATATAAGTGAAGTGCAAAGAGCATTCTATAAATCAACCAAGGACTGTATCATACCAGCATGGTGCATAAAAGAAAAGTGAAAACTAAATGCAAAATACGCTCCAAGATTTGCACATATCGCATAAAGGAAACGAATCCGAAAACATACCAATACTTGTTGAAGAAAGATGGGATGCCTTCCGGGGCATCCCCAAGCTTAGACACTTGAGTCTCCTTGAATATTTATTTGGGGTGCCTTGGGCATCCCAAGCTTGAGCTCTTGCCTCTCCTACTTCTCCTCACATCGAGACATCCTCGATCTTCGAACACTTCATCCACACAAAACTCAACAGAAAGTTCGGTAAGATCCGTTAGTATAATAAAGCAAATCACTACTATAAGTATTGTTGCAAACCAATTCATATTTTGTTTTTTTTGCATTGTACCTACTGTAATATAACTTTTCCATGGCTTAATCCACTGATAGAAATTGATAGTTTCATCAAAACAAGCAAACTATGCATCAAAAACAGAATCTGTCTTAAACAGGACAGTCTGTAGTAATCTGAACATTCACCATACCTCTGGTTCTCCAAAAATTCTGAAACAATTAGGAAAAATAAAAAATTTGTATATAAAGACAGTGCAAAAAGTTTCAGCACCGTTTGACATTCTAGTAAAAAAAATTAAAATCACGAACTACAGCTAAAGTTTCTGTTTTGCACCACGCAAACCAACAAGCAATGTAAACATCCTAAAGGCAAATCTTGGCACGTTATTTTTGTTTTTAAACTTCATAAAAGCACACAACAGAAATAAATTACTCTCTAGAACTTCCGGGTTGTCTCCCTGGCAGCGCTTCTTTAAAGCCATTAAGCTAGGCATATAGTGCTCAAGTAATGGATCCACCCGGATCCCAAGGTATATCAAAGCCAATTTTAATTAACAATGATTTGTAATTTAGTAGTGAGCACAAAGTAACATATGTCATGTAATGACGAAGTCTAACTCTCTTCCTATGCATCAGCATGTCATAAAAGAACAATTCATGCACACATAGTAAAGGCCAATGCATAGTATAAACAGTTTCTTGCAATTTTATCATATTGGAAACATGGAGAGGCGGAGATGTAGTTCCTCTCTCATTATAATTGCAAGTAGGAGCATCAAGCACATGCATATTATATCAATCAAAATCATCAATATAATCCTTAATAAGGGCAAACTTCTCCGATATAGTGTAGTAGGGAGAATTCAAAAAGATAATAGGACTATCACGTGTGGGTGCAATAGCAACAATTTCATGTTTAACATAAGGAACTATACCAAGTTCATCTTCATAAGCATAATTCATATTGGCGTCTTGGCCACAAGCATAGCAAGCATAATCAAAAAGGGATATTTCAAAAGAATCAACGGGATCAAAACAATCATCATAACAATCATCCTTCGGTAAGCACGAAGGGAAATTAAACAATGTATGAGTTGAAGAGCTACTCTCATTAGAATGTGGGCACGGGTAGCTAATATTCTCTTCCTCCTTTTGTTCTTTGCTCTCCTCATCATCTTTTTCATTGAATTAGCCCATAGTTTCATCAATTCCTTCTTCCATAGACTCCTGTAAAATATTAGTCTTTTCTTGGACAGCGGAGGAGTCCTCAATATATGGTTCAACATAGGCATTAGAAGCATAATTATCATAACAATATTTAAGTATGGAAAAAATTCAGATTTGTAAAGAATAGCATCATACGTTTCAATCAAAGAAGCAATTTCATAAGCACCCTTAAAATCAACAAATTCTTCAATTTGTTGAACATCATAGTAATTATAAACACCCTTAGCATATGAAGATATGATTCCATTATCAGTAACTCACATTGGTAGGGAAGGTGTTTCTTAGGGTCTTCAGAACAACAAGTAAAAACATATATTTCACATAAATTCCAAGCATAGCATTGCAAACGATGAATTTGATCTAGTAAAAGTTTCCCTTTTTGAGATAAGCGGTGTCACACATAACAAGCATGCTCATCTAAAGATTTGCACTCAACTAAGCTAGTTGGGGTTTCAGCACGAGCACAAAGGGATCGAAGATGATCCAAGTAAAAAAGCTTCAGGAGTGTGATAGATTTTGAGTGGTTCTTTAGCCATTGGTGTAGTAGGTACAACTAATATTTTTGGTATTTTGCGTTTCCTACTGAGAACTAAAGATAGAAAACAAAAGCACAAAATAAAAACTACTTAGTGATAAAAGAAACAAGCACACACGAGAATAATCACCCCACACTATAACTCCCCGGCAACGGCGCCAGAAAAAGGTCTTGATAACCCACAAGTAGAGGGGATCAATTGCAGCCTCTTTCGATAAATAAGAGTGTCGAACCCAACGAGGAGCTAAAGGTACAAGAAATATTCCCTCAAGTTCTATCGACCACCGATACAACTCTACGCACGCTTGACGTTCGTTTTACCTAGAACAAGTATGAAACTAGAAGTACTTTGTAGGTGTAACGGGATAGGTTTGCAAGAATATAAAGAGCACGTAAATAAAAACTAGGGGCTGTTTAGGTAAAGACGCAATAAAGTTAGTATAGCGAGTGTGGAAAAGTGGTGGTAGGAGTTGCGAAATTGTCCCTAAGCAATTGACTCCTTTACTAGACCGATAGTAAGTTTTATGTGGGAGAGGCCACTGCTAGCATGTCATCCCTGACTTGGAATTCTATGCACTTATGATTGGAACTATTAGCAAGAATCCTCAACTACTAATGTTCATCAAGGTAAAACCCAACCATAGCATTAAGAAATATTGGCCCCCCATCAATCCCGTATGCATCAATTTCTATGCTAGTTTGAAGCTTCTGCCACTCTTGCCCTCCAATACATAGTCCTATCAACATACAACTAACCCTATGGTGTGATCCATGCATGCTCATATGATGGGCACCAAAGGACAGCAACATAACCACAAGCAAATTAAACCAATCATAGCAATTCACCAATTGCCAATAGGATAATAAAAATCTACTCAAACATCATAGGATGGCAACACATCATTGGATAATAATATGAAGCATAAAGCACCATGTTAAAGTAGAGGGTACAACGGATTGCGGGAGAGTGGACCGCTATAGATAAATTGGGGAAGGTGATGGAGATGTTGGTCAAGATGACGGAGGTGTTGGTGTGGATTGCGGTGACGATGATGGCCCCGACGGCCTTCCGATGCCACCGCAAGAGAGGGGGAGAGGGCCCCCCTTATTCTTCTTCTTCCTTGACCTTCTCCCTAGATGGGAGAAGGGTTTCCCCTCTGGTCCTTGGCTTCCATGGCATGGGAGGGGCCAGAGCCCCTCCAAGATTGGATTTGTCTCTCTGTCTCTCTCTGTTTCCGCGTTCCCTGATTCTTCCCTTTCACCGTTTCTTATATTCCCGTAGATCCATAACTCCGATTGGGCTGAAATTTGTAAAAGATTTTTATCCGGATATTGGCTTTCTTGCGGCAAAAGAAGGGCACCAACCGCCTTACGGTGTGGCCATGAGGGCCCAGGGCGTGCCAGACCCCCTGGGGCGCGTCCCTCACCCTCGTGGGCCCCTCGAGAATTGTCTCGTGTTGATTCCACTTCCTAAAATTCACATATATTCCAGAAAACAATCTCCGTCAGTTTTATCCCGTATGGACTCCGTTTGTTATGGATTTTCTGCGAAACTAAAAACATGCAACAAACAGGAACTGGCTCTGGTAACTGGATCAATATGTTAGTCCCAAAAATAGTATAAAAAGTGGCCAAAATTATGTAAAAGTTGTAGAATATTTGCATGGAACAATAAAAAATTGTAGATACAACAGAGACGTATCAATCGAACGGTTGCAATTTCGGGAATTTTATCAGGCGAACGAGCCTAGTTTTTCTTTTCTTCCTATATATAAAAAAAGTATCCTACTTGGTGTCGGCTTAGTCAACAAACGATTGTGCCAACCTTGATCGTTGGATTGACATTCAATGTCTGTCATGTTTCTTCAGTCTCTTCTTCCTCCAGCCGCCAAAGCAAAACCAGCGCTGGCGGGACCTCCTGCTCCCACCTCGCATGGCTGGTTGTGCTGCCGCGCACGCATCGTGGCCACTTCCCACCCTAAAACTCTGGCATCTTCCCCAGATCCTGTTCATTCCCGTTCGAGGCCTCACCATCATCCTCCGCCTTGGTTCGCTCGCCGCGGTGCCGCCCTCCAGTGTTGTCAACATGGTCAACAACCAAGAGGAATAAGGAGATGATTGTACATGGTGAGGATGATAGTAGGGACCCAGCAGCGCGGCAGTAATTTTGTTTTTTCGGGACGGAGAAGGGTATCAACTGGGTTGTGCGGGAGCTGTGGCCCGTCTAGCCCAGGATTTTATTACATATGTTTACCACATGACCAGCCTAGTTTGTTTTTTTCCCTTCTGAAAATGGCTAGCCCAGCTATTTTGTTTTTTGCAGAATAACCAACATAGGCCAACTTGCTTTTCTACGCCCTGCTGGGCCAGAAATCTTTCAAGACGAGGAGGGATGCATTTGGGCTTGCCCAAAAAATGGGCTATAAGTAATAATAAATGGGTTGTAAAATGAAAAAATACAGCAAACAGGCAATTAGTTCCAAAATACTTTTTTCTTTCGGATTTTGATATTTTAAATTTCATTGTTTTTGTGCGTGTAAAATTTCATTGGATTTAAATTAAAGTATGTTTAGTTTTAAATTAATTTGAATCTGGCTAGAAATTTCAGGTTGTATGCTGTTTGGGACAGATTTGGAGGCTGACTTGTGGGTCTACTAGGTTGACGTGTACGAAAGGCTTTGTCAACTTAGTCCACAAACGATTCTAGCAGCAGTGACCGTTGGATGTTAATCCAACGGTCATGCTGCTTCTTCAATATCTGATCTTCTTGCTCCAGCCGCCCAAACCAGCGCCGGTGGGACTACCTACTCCCGGCTCCCGTGGCCGGCTGTGCTGCCGCACAGGCCGCACCGCCCCACCCTACTCCATTGCTGGCCAGGCCATTCCTCTACTCACCCACACCTCCTATTATTTTCCGACGATGGAAGTCGAACCAGTAAAACCTCGTACTCCCCACCACGTGGGCAACCATTGCTGAGTCTTCCCTGGCTCTGTGTCGTTCCCTTCCTAGGCATCACCGTCGTCCACCGCCCTGGTTCTCTCAGCATGGCATGGTCAACGTGCTCAACAAACGACATCCATCGGAAGAGGACTGTACGTGGAGAGGCTGACAGCTGGGTCCACGACCACACGCAAGGAAATGCCTCCTTATTACACACAAAATAATGATTCCTCCACCTAACAGCTGGGACCCACTGGAAGGGCCTCTGTATTTCATGAAAAAACGTTCCCCCGCTGACACCTCGGACCCACCAGCTATATCTTCGCACGCAAGGAAGTGCCTCCTTATTACGCACAAAAAAATGAATACTCCCCCTACTAGCTGGGACCCACCATAGTGGGAGGCTAACTTCTGGGCCTACTAAGTTGCCGCAGACGGAGGGCTTTGTAAACTTAATCAATATGAACGATTCTAGCTCCAGTGACCGTACTATGTCCATCGGCCGTAGTGCTTCTTCAACCTCTAGTCTTCTTGCTCCAGCCGCCCAAACTAGCGCCAATTGTGCTGCCTGCTCCTTCCTCCCGTGGCTAGCTATGCTGCCGCGGAGGCCTCACCGCCCTCTACTACTCCCACCCTGGCCAGGCCATCCCTCTACTCACCCACACCCCCTGTTATTCTGCGGCGATGATAGCCTCACACTGAAGCCGAACCAGTGAACCCTCGTACTCCTCTCCGCGTGGGCATCCACTACCGCGTCTTCCCTGGCTCCGCGTTGTCCCCTCCCTAGGCCTCACCGTCGTCCACCGCCTTGGTTCTCTCGGCGCGGCGTGGTCAATGTGGTCAACGAACGACTTCCATCGGAAGATTACTGTACGTGGAGAGGCTGATAGCTGGGTCCACGGCCACATCAAGGAAGTGCCACCTTATTACGCGGATAACAATGATTCCTCCACCTGACAGCAGGGACCCATCGGAAGGGCCATCATATTTCGTGAAAAAAACGTTTCCCCTGACTGCTGGGACCCACCAACTACATCTTCGCACACAAGGAAGTGCCTGATAGTCGGGACCCACCTGGTCAAAGTGTACGTAGCATTGTCATTCTGGTCGCGAACGTGTACGTACATACGATCGGTCGGTCTGCAGGCTGCAGCGATGAACCATGGCCGTGTAAGGAAGGGCACATGTCGTAGTATAGGCACGCACATGTCATAGTAGAGGCACGCATGTAGCATGTACACGTACGTATAGCCAGGGTGCAAGAAAGTAAATACGGCCACATACATACATATGGGAGGGGTCTCGAATGCTTCCTCGCGCATACGTACGGCCAGGGCTCGTGTACATGGCTGGGTCAGAACAGAGAAACTGCGTTGTCGTGTTCATCGGGAGCCAACCGGCTTGGACGGAACAGCCGATCAAAAGGAGGCCTGGTGTACTGCAGAATGGAGGAAACGGCCTTGTGTTCGACCGGCCACGGTCAAAACGAGATCATGTTCATCGAGAGGGGTCTGGCGTACCGCAAAACGGAGGAAACAGACTTCTCTTGGACCTCCTACGGTCGAAACGGGGTCCTGTTGATAGGGAGGTGTGTGGTGTATCACAAAACAGAGGAAACGGACTTGTGTTGGAGCGCTACGGTCGAAACAGGGGTCCTGTTCATCGGGACGGGTGTGGCGTACGGCAAAACGGGACTCTGCGGGATACTGTTCAGCTCCACCGTCGACTGCCTCCACGGTTTACTGTTCATCCACCGTCAACCTCCTCCAGCCTTCACCTGCGACTGTTCATCCACGGCGTCTCCCCTCCTACCTCTACCAACCACTGTTCATCCACGAGCTCCTATTCATCCAGCCTCCATCGCTCCTCCACCGGCTATTGTTCAACCAGCCCTCCCCACGGGGTCCTGTTCAACCACCCCTCCACGGGCTACTGTTCATCTAGCCCTCCACCGGCTACTGTTCAACCAGCCCTCCACGGGGTCGTCCTGTTCATCCAGCCCTCCACGGGGTCCTGTTCATCCACCCCCAACCGGCTCGAGATCGGGGTCCTGTTCATCGAGCGGAAACGGCCTCTACTACTACGGGGTCCTATTCATCCACCCCCCACCGGGAACTGTTCATCCAACCCCCCCTCCCCCAACAACGCTCATTGTTCATCAAGAGGCAGCATCAATCGGCTTCAGTTAGCTGCAGTAGCGAAGGAATCACTCGCGTTTAGTTAACAGCAAGGGATCGATTGGGGTTCAGTAACGTAGCTAGTGCAATCGCTCGGGTTCAGTTAGAGCCCAACGCCTCGCTCGGGTTTAGTTAGAGCACAACGCCTCGCACACACGCGCGTACCTGTACGAGAGAAACACTCAAACCTCCATGCATCGCTCGGCCCAGACCACCCACCATAACCGGGAACTCCCCAATATTTTCCTCGCCCTTGCTTCTAACACAGTTTTTTCTGTCATGGACGGCCCAAAGAATGTCATGCAGCTGCGTCTCCAGCCCGCCTAGGACGAAAAGCCCATTTCCTGTCATGATTTTTTGTCATAGAAGTAGGAGCCCGCCACATCTATGATGATACCGGGTTTTGTCACAATTATCGTCCTAGAAGTGTCGTAAGCATGACAGTAAAAAATCGTTTGGCCCAAAATGTCACTTTTTTGTAGTGTACTTTAGTACGAACTCTAGGGCTATTCGTGACACTTATAGGAATAGCCCAATAGATCAATCAGAAATAATATCTTTGAGGTGGTTTCATACCCTACAATAATCTCTTTGTTTATTCTCTGCTATTAGTAACTTTGGAGTGACTCTTTGTTGCATGTTGAGGGATTGTTATATGATCTAATTATGTTATCATTGTTGAGAGAACCTGCACTAGTGAAAGTATGAACCTTAGGCCTTGTTTCTAAGCATTGCAATACCATTTTTGCTCACTTTTGTTACTAGTTACCTTGCTGTTTTTATATTCAGATTACAAAAACCTATATCTACCATCCATATTGCACGTGTATCACCATCTCTTCGCCGAACTAGTGCACCTATACAAATTAACCATTGTATTAGGTGTGTTGGGGACACAAGAGACTCTTTGTTATTTGGTTGCAGGGTTGTTTAAGAGAGACAATCTTCATCCTATGCCTCCCACGGATTGATAAACCTTAGGTCATCCACTTGAGGGAAATTTGCTATTGTCCTACAGAACTCTGCGCTTGGAGGCCCAACACGAGTCTACAAGAAGAAGGTTGCATAGTAGACATCAGGGAGCATCATGGAATTGGCGATGAAGGAGGGTTGGAGATTGATACGTCCATTTTGCATCATGCTTTTATACTGATATTTATTTCATTATGGGCTATTATTACAAATTATGTCACAATACTTATGCCTTTTCTCTCTTATTTTATAAGGTTTACATGAAGAGGGAGAATGCCGGCAGCTGGAATTCTGGACTGGAAAAGGAGCAAATATTAGAGACCAATTATGCACAACTCCGAGAGTCCTGAAACTTCATGGGAATATTTATAATATATATAAAAAATATTGGGTGAAGAAAGCACCAGAGGGGGGCCACCAGCCATCCACAAGGGTGGGGGGCACGCCCTACCCCCCTGGGCGCGCCCCCCTACCTTGTGAGCCACCTGGCAGGCCCCTGATGCCCACCTTCTGCTACATGGTGTGTTTTGACCTGGAAAAAATAAGAAGGAAGCTTTTGGGACGAAGCACCGCCGTCTCGAGGTGAAACATGGGCAGAACCAAGCTAGGGCTCCAGCGGAGCTGTTCGGTCGGGGAAACTTCCCTCTCGAAGGGGGAAATCATCGCCATCATCATCACCAACGATCCTATCATCGAGAGGGGGTCAATCTCCATCAACATTTTCACCAGCACCATCTCCTCTCAAACCCTAGTTCATCTCTGGTATCCAATCTTTGTCTCAAAACCTCAGATTGGTACGTGTGGGTTGCTAGTAGTGTTGATTACTCCTTGTAGTTGATGCTAGTTGGTTTATTCGATGGAAGATCATATGTTCAGATCCTTAATGATAATTAATACTCCTCTGATTATGAACATGAATATGCTTTGTGAGTAGTTATGTTTGTTCCTGAGGACATGGGAGAAGTCTTGTTATAAGTAATCATGTGCATTTGGTATTCGTTCGATATTTTGATGAGATGTATGTTGTCTTCCCTCTAGTGGTGTTATGTGAACGTCGACTACATGACACTTCACCATGATTTGGGCCTAGGGGAAGGCATTGGGAAGTAATAAGTAGATGATGGGTTGCTAGACTGACAGAAGCTTAAACCCTAGTTTATACGTTGCTTCGTAAGGGGCTGATTTGCATCCATATGTTTCATGCTATGGTTAGATTTATCTTAGTTATTCTTTCGTATTTGCGGATGCTTGGGGGAGGGGTTAATCATAAGTGGGAGGCTTGTCCAAGGAAGGACAGCACCCAAGCACCGGTCCACCCACATATCAAATTATCAAAGTAACGAACGCGAATCATATGAGCATGATGAAAACTAGCTTGACAGTAATTCCCATGTGTTCTCGGGAGCACTTTGCTTTATATAAGAGTCCGCCTAGGCTTGTTCTTTGCTTCAAAAAGGATTGGGCCACCTTGCTGCACCTTAGTTACTTTTGTTACTTGTTACCCATTACGAATTATCTTAT
The DNA here is from genome assembly GCA_963921465.1 of Triticum timopheevii. NCBI lineage: Eukaryota > Viridiplantae > Streptophyta > Magnoliopsida > Poales > Poaceae > Triticum > Triticum timopheevii. The sequence goes on from OY997264.1 coordinate 329,329,318, forward strand.
CACAATTATCTGTTGCCGAAAATTTCAGTGCTTGCAGAGAATACCTTGCTGAAAACTGCTTGTCATTTCCTTCTGCTCCTCGTTGGGTTTGAGACTCTTACTTATCGAAAGGACTATGATAGATCCCCTATACTTGTGGTTCATCAAGACTCTTTTCTGCTGTTGTTGTTGGGAAGTGAAGCACCTTTGGTGAGTGGAATTTGGTAAGGAAACATTTATATAGTGTGCTGAAGTTTACTGTCACTTGTCACTATGGAAAATAATCCTTTGAGGGTCTTGTTCAGGGTATCTTCACCTCGACTGGTAGAGGAAAGAGTTTCTCCTCAACCTACTAAACCTACTGAAAATATTTATTATGAAATTCCTTGGGGTATGATAGAGAAACTGCTAGCTAATCCTTATGCAGGAGATGGGACATTACATCCTGATATGCATCTAATCTATGTGGATGAAGTTTCTGGATTATTTAAGCTTGCAGGTTTGCCCAAGGATGATGTCAAGAAGAAGGTATTCCCTTTATCTTTGAAGGGAAAGGCATTGACATGGTATAGGCTATGTGATGATATTGCATCTTGGAACTACAACCGATTGAAATTGGAATTTCATCAGAAGTTTTATCCTATGCATCTGGTTCATCGTGATTGGAATTATATATATAATTTTTGGCATCGTGAAGGAGAAAGTATTGCTCAATCTTGGCGGAGGCTTAAGTCAATGTTATATTCATGCCCCAGTCATGAGTTCTGAAGAGAAATTATTATTCAAAAAATTTATGCTCGGCTTTCTCATAATGATCAATCCATGCACCGTACTTCTTGCACTGGTTCTTTTATGAAGAAGGATACTTAATTCAAATGGGATTTATTGGAAAGAATTAAACGCAACTCTGAAGATTGGGAACTCGACGAAGGTAATGAGTCAGGTCTAAACCTTATGTTTGATTGTGTTAAATCTTTTATGGATACCGATGCTTTTCGTGAATTTAGCACTAAATATGGTCTTGACTATGAGATAGTATCTTCTTTCTGAGAATCATTTGCTACTCATGTTGATCTCCTTAAGGAGAAGTGGTTTAAATATCATCCTCCCATTGAAGTGAAAGTAGTAGATCCTATTAAAGTTGAACAAGAAACTATTACTTATAATTTTGATCCTATTGTTCCTACTGCTTATATTGAGAAACCACCTTTTCCTCTTAGAATAAAGGATCATGCTAAAGCTTCAACTGTGGTTCATAAGAGCTATACTAGAACACCTACACCCCGTGAACAAATTAAAGTTGAACCTAGTATTGCTATGGTTAAATATATCTTGGTTGATAAAATTGATGGGCCTGTTATTTATTTCTGTGATGAAGCTACTAGAATTGCTAAATCTATTATTAAAGATAAACATAGACCCGTTGTTGGCATGCCCGTTGTTTCTGTTAAAATAAGAGATCATTGTTATCATGGCTTATGTGATGTGGGTGCTAGTGTGAGTGCAATTCCTTTTACCTTATATCAACATAAATGATATTGCACCTGCTGAGATAGAAGATATTGATGTTACTATTAAGCTTGCCAATAGAGATACTATATCACCAATTGGGATTGTTAGAGATGTTGAAGTCTTGTGTAGGAAAATAAAATACCCTACTGATTTTCTTTTCTTAGTTCCCCACAAGATGACTTTTGTCCCATTATATTTGGTAGACCTTTCTTGAATACTGTTAATGCTAAGATAGACTATGAGAAAGAAATCGTTACTGTAAGTTTTGGGGATATGTCTCATGATTTTAATTTCTCTAAATTTCATAGACAACCCTATGATAAAGAATTGCCTAGTAAGGATGAAATTATTGGTCTTGCTTCTATTACCGTACCTCCTACTGATCCTTTAGAACAATATTTGTTAGACCATGAAAATGATATGTTTATGAATGAAAGAAGGGAATTAGATGGAATATTCTTTAATCAAGGGCTTGTTTTGAAACACAATTTGCCTGTTGAAATCATTGGGGATCCTCCTCCACCCAAGGGTGATCCCGTGTATGAGCTTAAACAATTACCTGATACTCTGAAATATGCTTATCTTGATGAAAAGAAGATATATCCTACTCCCTCCATCCATTTTTAAAGGGCCTAACTTTTGAATCTCCCGTACCAAGGCTGGTGCGCAAAAGGAGGAGCAGATTTGGGGAGCAGTGTAAAATCTTGCATGCAACTTCCTTTAAATGCCTAGCCCGCTCATCTTCGCCTCTATTAACCTCTCACATGCAACTTCCTCTCATCACTTTTCTGCATGCATTCAATTTAATGCAGCATCTAGAGCAATTTCACAAGGAGGGCTCACGACTTGCGACGGAGTATTAAAAGAGAGACACATTGGGTATCTCACCTGGCCTTGTATATATGGAAAAACGAAATTTGGGGTTAGGCCTTGTATAGATGGATAGAGGGAGTACTATTATTAGTGCTAACCTTTCAGAGCATGAAGAAAAGAAATTATTGAAAACTCTGAAGAAGCATCGTGCCGCTATTGGATATACTCTTGATGATCTTAAGGGCATTAGTCCCACTCTATGTCAGCACAAAATTAATATGAAGCCTGATGCTAAACCAGTTGTTGATCAACAATGACGGTTAAATCCTAAGATGAAAGAAGTGGTAAGAAATGAAATACTAAAGCTTCTGGAGGCAGGTATAATTTATCCTATTGCTGATAGTAGATGGGTAAGTCATGTTCACTGTGTCCCAAAGAAGGGAGGTATTACTATTGTTCCTAATGATAGGAATGAATTGATTCCACAAAGAATTGTTACAAGTCATAGAATGGTAATTAATTTTCACAAATTAAACAAAGCTACTAGAAAAGATCATTACCCTCTACCTTTTATTCATCAAATGCTAGAAAGACTATCTAAACATACACATTTTTTGCTTTCTAGATGGTTATTCTTGTTTCTCTCAAATACCTGTGTCAAAAGAGGACCAAGAAAAGACCGCTTTTACTTGCTCTTTCGGTACTTTTTCTTATGGACGTATGCTTTTTGGTTTATGCAATGCACCTGCTACCTTTCAAAGATGTATGATTGCTATATTCTCTGACTTCTGTGAAAAGATTGTTGAGGTTTTCATGGATGATTTCTCTGTTTACGGAACTTCTTTTGATGATTTCTTAAGCAACCTTGATCGAGTTTTGCAGAGATGTGAAGAAACTAATCTTGTCTTGAATTGGGATAAGTGCCACTTGATGGTTAATGAAGGGATTGCCTTGGGCATAAAATTACTGAAAGAGGTATTGAAGTTGATAAAGCTAAAGTAGATGCTATTGAAATGATGTCGTGTCCTAAAGATGTCAAAGGTATAAGAAGTTTCCTTGGTCATGCTGGTTTCTATAGGAGGTTTATTAAAGACTTCACTAAAATTTCTAGGCCTCTCACTAATCTCTTGCAAAAAGATGTTCCTTTTGTTTTTGATGATGATTGTGTAGAAGCATTTGAAATACTTAAGAAAGCCTTGATTTCTGCACCTATTGTTCAACCTCCTGATTGGAATCGACCCTTTGAAATTATGTGATGCTAGTGATTATGCTGTTGGTGTTGTTCTAGGGCAAAGAGTTGATACGAAATTGAATGTTATACATTATGCTAGTAAAACTCTAGACAGTGCCCAGAGAAATTATGCTACTATTGAAAAAGAATTTTTAGCAATTGTATGATAAGTTCAGATCTTATATTGTTGAATCCAAAGTAACTATTCACACTGATCATTCTGCTATTAAATATCTTATGGAAAAGAAAGATGTTAAACCTAGACTTATTAGATGGGTTCTCTTGGTGCAAGAATTTCATTTGCACATTATTGATAGAAAGGGAGCTGAGAACCCCGTTGCAGACAACTTGTCTAGGCTAGAAAATGTTCTCGATGACCCACTGCCTATTGTTGATAGCTTTCCTGATGAACAATTAGCTATTATAAATGCTTCTAGTAATACTCCATGGTATGCTAATTATGCTAATTACATTGTTCCCAAATTTATACCACCTAGTTTCACATACCAGCAAAAGAAAAAGTTTTTCTATGATTTAAGACATTACTTTTGGGATGACCCACACCTTTATAAAGAAGGAGTAGATTGTGTTATTAGATGTTGTGTACCTGAGCATGAACAGGAACATATCCTATGCAAGTGCCACTCCGAGACCTACGGAGGACACCATGCTGGAGATAGAACTGCACATAAGGTATTACAATCTGGTTTTCATTTGCCTACTCTCTTCAAGGATGCTCGTAAGTTTGTCTTGTCTTGTGATGAATGCCAGCAAATGCCTATGAATTATTCACTTGTTATTGAACCATTTGATATTTGGGGCTTTGATTATATGGGACCTTTTCCTTCCTCTAATGGGTATACACATATTTTAGTTGATGTTGATTACGTTACTAAGTGGGTTAGAAGCTATTCCAACTAGTAGTGTTGATCATAACACTTCTATTAAGATGCTTAAAGAAGTAATTTTTCCGAGGTTTGGAGTCCCTAGATATTTGATGACCGATGGTGGTTCACATTTTATTCATGGTGCTTTTCGTAAAATGCTTGCTAAATATGATGTCAACCATAGAATTGCATCTCCATATCACGCTCAGTCTAGTGGTCAAGTAGAATTGAGCAATAGAGAGATTAAATTGATTTTGCAAAAGACTGTTAATAGATCTGGAAAGAACTGGTCTAAGAAACTTGATGATGCATTATGGTTTTATAGAACTACTTATAAGAGTCCTATGGGTATGTCTCCTTATAAAATGGTGTATGGAAAAGCATGTCACTTACCTCTTGAACTAGAACATAAAGCTTATTGGGCAATCACAGAGCACAACTATGATTTCAAACTTGCCGGTTAGAAGAGGTTATTTGACATAGCTCGCTTGATGAATGGAGAACCCAAGCCTATGAGAATGCCAAGTTGTTTAAGGAAAAGGTTAAAAGATGGCATGACAAAAGGATACAAAAGCGTGAGTTTAATGTAGGTGATCATGTTTTGCTATACAACTCTCGTTTTAAGATTTTTTGTAAGAAAGCTTCTCTCTAAATGGAAAGGTCCTTACATTATTGAGGAGGTCTATCGTTCCGGTGCCATCAAAATCAACAACACCGAAGGCACAAATCCGAAGGTGGTAAACGGTCAAAGAATCAAAAATTGTATCTCAGGTACTCCCATAAATGTTGAGACCAATATAATTAATACCATAACACCGGAGGAGTACATAAGGGATACTTTCCAGAATATTTCAGACTCCGAAAAGGAATAGGTATGTGGTACGGTAAGTAAACCGACTCTAAAACTGTTCTAATGGCAATTTTTCTCCGTTTTGGAATATTTAAAAAAATAGGAAAATTAAAAGTAGTCTGAAAGATGCACGAGGATACCACAAGGGTGGAGGGCGTGCCCTCCTACCTTGTGGACACCTCGTGTGCCCTCTGGACTCCGTTTTATTGCACAATACTTCTTTTGGTCGGTAAAAATTCATTATATAATCTCCTGAAGGTTTTGACCACCGTACCACGGCAAAATCCCGTATTTTCGTTTTGAGCTGTTTGTTGCGAGAGTTTTCAAAACCAGGCATCATGTCGTTCTCCTCCCCCAACAACGCGGGCGATGATGCTTGGCTAATGAAGATAGAGATGAAGAGAGAAGAACTTGGGGAAACCAATGAGGGTGATAAGATCAAGAAGGTCGCGGGAGACCAAGTTCCGACAGTGAAAGAAGAAGACATCCTTCAACCATACTACAATCATCTTACCCCTACCGAAATTGAAGATTTTAAGATCATTGAAATAGTTTGTGTGCAAAATAAATATCTCACTCATTAAAATATTCTGTTGCAAGAGCATATCATCACCCTCCAGAGCATCATTCATAGATTGGAGTATCTCCTACGCTCGAAGTGTGGCACTACATCATCAACAACTCCACCATCACCACCGCCGAAGAAAGAGACATAAATACATGGGTATGGAAACTCCCCTTGGCAACTGCCAAGCTTTGGGGACGTGCCCCGGTATCGTATCACCATCACACCTTTACCTTTATCATTTTTGTTAGTTCCATCCTTTTGGTTATATCTTGATCTAGTAGAATAAAGTTTTAGTATGATCTAGCTTTGAGTTTTTTTCAAGATCTATCTATGTAATCGAGTCCGTGAGTTATATATAATAAAGAGTAGTTTTGACTTGAGGGATTTGCTTTATTGCTATGATCTTGAGGGAATTAAATAAGAGAAAGGAAAAATAAAAGAAATAAAAAGATCATATATTGATCTTATGGAGAAAAATGGCTTCACATATAAAGAGTATGATGAATAAAAGTTGTTGAGAGTTAACAAATAGAGTTTTGGTCACTGTTGCAATTAATAGGAAGTAATGAAGGAAGAGAGGCTTCACATATAAATATACTATCTTGGACATCTTTTGTAATTGAGAGCTTAAAATATGACATGCCAAAAAGTTGATGTTGGACAAGGAAGAAAACATAATTGGTTTATTTTTCTTATTTCCGAATAGAAGTTATATTGTCATGGATCCTCCAACATGTTGAGCTTGCCTTTTCTCTCTTATGCTAGCCAAATTCTTTGCACAAAGTAGAGATACTACTTGTGCTCCGGAACATCCCTTAAACCAGTTTTGCCATGAGATTCCACCATACCTACCTATGGGTTGAGTAAGATCCTTCAAGTAAGTTGACATCAGTGCAAGCAATAAAAATCACTCTCTAAATATGTAAGATCTATTAGTGTGAAGAAAATAAGCTTAATACGAACTTGTGATATGGAAGAAATAAAAGTGTCAGACTGCATAATAAAGTTCTTTATCCCAAGCGGCAATATAAAGTGACGTTCTTTTGCATTAAGATTTTGTGCATCCAACCATAAAAGTGCATGACAACCTCTGCTTCCCTCTACGAAGGGCCTATCTTTTACTTTTATCTTCTACCCTTATACAAGAGTCATGGTGATCTTCACCTTTCCGTTTTACGCATTTTCATTTGGCAAGCACTATGTGTTGGAGAGATCCAGATATATATATCCACTCGGATGTAGGTTATCATAAAGTATTATTGTTGACATTACCCTTGAGGTAAAAGGTTGGGAGGCGAAACTATAAGCCCCTATCTTTCTTTGTGTCCTATTGAAGCTTTGAACACATAGGTATTGCGTGAGTGTTAGAAATTGTGAAAAACTAAATGATAGTTGAGTATGTGGACTTGCTGAAAAGTTCTTGAATTGACTCTTTTTGATGTTAGGATAAATTCCAATTGCCTCAATGACTGAGACCATAGTTTGTTAGTTTTCAATGAAGTTTCTATTTCATACTTTACCTTGTGAATGAATTGTTATTTTAGCATAAGAAATTATATGACATTATATATTGTTGTTCTAAAGATGATCATGATGCCCTCGTGGTTTATTTGGTGGAAAATCATATGTTCAGATCCTTAATGATAATTAATACTCCTCTGATTATGAACATGAATATGCTTTGTGAGTAGTTACGTTTGTTCCTGAGGACATGGGAGAAGTCTTGTTATAAGTAATCATGTGAATTTGGTATTCTTTTGATATTTTGACGAGATGTATGTTGTCTTTCCTCTAGTGGTGTTATGTGAACATCGACTACATGACACTTCACCATGATTTGAGCCTAGGGGAAGGCATTGGGAAGTAATAAGTAGATGATGGGTTGCTAGAGTGACAAAAGCTTAAACCCTAGTTTATGTGTTGCTTCATAAGGGGCTGATTTGGATCCATATGTTTCATGCTATGGTTATATTTATCTTCATTCTTCTTTCGTAGTTGCGGATGCTTGCGAGAGTGGGAGGCTTGTCCAAGGAAGGACAGCACCCAAGCACCGGTCCACCCACATATCAAATTATCAAAGTAACGAACGTGAATCATGTGAGCATGATGAAAACTAGTTGGACAGTAATTCCCATGTGTCCTCGGGAGCGCTTTGCTTTATATAAGAGTTCGTCCAGGCTTGTCCTTTGCTACAAAAAGGATTGGGCCACCTTGCTGCACCTTAGTTACTTTTGTTACTTGTTACCCGTTACAAATTATCTTATCACACAACTATCTGTTACTGATAATTTCAGTGCTTGCAGAGAATACCTTGCTAAAAACCGCTTGTCATTTCCTTCTGCTCCTCGTTGGGTTCGTGTAACAGCCTGATTTTTGGCCCTTTCTTTTTCCTTTGTTTTTTCGAGGTTTTTGCCTGAGTTCTCTTTTCCGGTGGCTTTGTGGCCTGGAAACTGAAGAAGATGCCCTCTTCTTTGCTTCCAGAGTGGCTTGTCATCCCCTATCCAACCCTAGACCCTATCATTTTCATCCTAGCCCAAATCCCAATATTCTTTTTATTGGGAATATTCCTTTTTCTGTTAAAGGAATAACTCCATTTGCCCTAGGTTGTGAAGCAACCTATATTTCCATCACTCCAAAAATTCCCAAATAATTCTCATAAATTGTTTGGGTCATATCTTCCTCTAATATGGCAAAACATTTCATTTGCCATGTTTATCATCATCCTCAAATAATTCATTTCCTATTCTTCCCTAAATAGCACATTGTGAAGCAAGTGCTATTTTCCTTTGCCCAATTGACCTCAAACTCCTTTGACATCTTTTCTTGTCCATAGCATTGCCACATGCCAAAATGCAACCTCATTTTCCTAGTAGTCATTTAATTATGATTTTCCAAAGTTTATGTCCAGAACAAAACTTTGTGAAGGAGGTACAAGCTAGGCATATCCAAATGAGTTGCACTTTTGCATGATCCTTCATATCTTCAAATCATAGACCTCCACCAAAGTTGAGCTCATATAATGCCTCCATGTGAGCACAGCTTCAAATCTTTGATTCTGTCTAAAATTTCAGTTTGTGAAGCAAGTATATTTTATCTTCCTCCATTATGGCTGCAAATTTTTCTAGGCCTTCCCTATCCATATAAAATCCCTCCACCAAGTTGTGGCTCAATCCATTTAGCCATTTCCCTCTAGAATTTCTGCAAGTTTCTGGTCAGTGGGGATGTTTGTGAAGGAAGTACCATTTTGGTTTATCCAAATGGCGTGAAACCTTTTGCAACATCTTCACATGACCAAATAACCGTGCCTTGCCCAAGTTGAGATTAATTTGATACCCCATGTGAGTGCATCATCCAAAACCCCATTTCTAGCCATTATGGTACTTTCTACAGCAACCACCCTTTAAACTTCTCCTCTTGAGCTGAAACCCTGCCATCCTTATCACCATAGTGAGTGTTCAACCCCAGTCAAAGCTCAGCCTTAATCTCCACACGTGTGATCCACAGCAAACTCCAAACACCTTGTTGTTGCCTGGTGTTCTTGCTTCCTGTGGTCACCTCAATGAGCACTATGCTTGTTTCTCTCTTCCTTGGCATCACCCTCTGCACACTTTGTCTCCCATACATGCTTTGGCCGTTCAGAGTGCATCGTGTGTGCCAGCTCACGCGGTGACCACCGCCCTGGCATGCATTAAACGTGCTCTGGCTCCATCTCGGTGTTGTGCCCGTCCGTTCTCTCCTCGTCTCGACCCACAGCCATGTCCAGTAGCCTCCCCGTGATGACTGCGTCGCCCTGAGCCCTTTCCCCCTCCGTCTTCTTCTTCGGTGAGCCATCCCCCTCGCCGCACTATGCGCGCGCTGTAGCCGACCGTCTTCTTCTCATCCGTTGGCCCTTTTCTCCCTTGTCCTCGAGCTCCACTCGTCTCTGTGACCCCTGGCGCTCGTCCGTTCCCTTCCTGTCGTCTTCCCCGAGCTCATGCGCGAGCACACGCGTCCGCGGTGCCGGACACGCGTCACCACGGCCGTGCCCATCGAACCGCCTTGCCTCGGCTATTTAATCCCCTCCCCTCGCCCCTCCAAGCTCTCCAAGCTCCTTCCCACTCTCCCAGGAACCCACCCAGCCTCTTGCCCGAGCCCCGGAGCCCTTCCTCGCCGCAAACCATCGCCATGGCCGCCGCCTCTGACCTCCTAGATTCCAGCGAACCGGAGCTCCATTCTCCCTTTAACCACCACCAATAGCCTCCCCATGTCCCCTGGAGTCACCCAAACACCCCTCCTCTTCCTCCGATGGCCGTTTGCTATGACCTGGACTCCGTCAAAGCCCTCCTCCGCCGCGGACCACGTTCGCCTCCGCCTCGAGCTCCTCAGTGTCCAGATGGTGCGGAGATGGATGTGTCTCACTCTCCTGGTCACTCTGGTGGTCGGGGCATCGCCAGCCGGAGCAGCCCAGGCGAGCACCGGCGGCGGCGGCCTCTCTCTATTCTGTGGGCGGCATCGGGCTGGAGAAGGAGGAGAGGGAGGAGAGAGAGGAGGGAGTTGACCAGCAGTGTGGACCCCGCGGCCCCACCAGTCAGTGACCCGGGGGGTTGACCCCACTGACGCTGATGTGGATAAGTGGAAGCGTAGTTTCCAGAATACGCTTTCAGTTTTTCTATCCAGGCCCCTGTTTGAAAATATTTTTCTTGGAGATAGGTCCCTGGCAGAAAACTCCTCCTAACTTTTTATCCGTGACTCCGATCGAGGTGAATCCAACGCCCACGTCTTCGTCTAGTCGAGCCCGTTCTGTTCCCCTCATTTTCACTATGGTTTGACATATTGAAAATGACCATTTTGCCCTTGCCCCTAATCAGCCCCCTCCGAGAGCGAACCATGTCCGACGATTCTTTCCGCGGTTGTTCCGCACTTCTCCCCGGAGCCTTCTTCATCCCCAGGCAAGCCACAACCACCATTTGTATGATAGCCATGCAGAAGCATTGGTTTCCAACTTGAATCTTTAATAACTGTTTGATTGTTTTGCTTCTGCTGTCGTTATTTCGATTATGCTTATGGATCGGTGTTTACCGTCATGTTTTCTTGCACTCTGTTATTATGTTCTTCATGCTAGTATTACGTTAATATTGGCAAAGCTTGGTAATAGTACATGTTGGTGATGGTCTTTGGTGCATGACTATCGTCTGTCCCGAGTATCATTGTTATGCATGTTCCTTTGCACCCAATTGGTTAAAGGCTTGCATGGTAGTTTGTCGTTATGTTATTGCATGGTATTTATTGTTGATGCTAGTGGTCATGTTATGCTATGAGTAGTGTTCTATTTGTGATATTCATGCTCGTCAGTATGCCACGCTCATCTGGATAAATGATTAAATGTTGTTGTTATGCTCGTTGATTATGATGCATCACCATGCTTATGTTGATATCATGTTCATGCATTGTAGTTGCATCATGTTATTTTATCTTGGCTCAGCATATTGCATTCAAGTTTAACCGGATTAAATTGAACTTGAACAACTGTTGGCTGAGTCATGGTGCCACCATATCGATCTGACCAGTGCAACCACGCTTACCTTATGGGAAGGTCCTAGCTGGGTCTATTGTCATGCCTCTCACCGGTGGCTCCCGCGAGGGAAGGTTATGCGTGGGCGCTACCCTGATCAAGTAGGACGGCATAAGCCTTGTGTGCCCGTGTTTGGTTTTGAGCTCATGTCCCCGTTTGGGACCGTTTTGCCATGACGGTGGTCGTTGGTGCCTTTGGTAGGCACGGGGCCACCCAGGACTTGGCCCAAAGGGAAGTTGGTCGGAGTGGCCGGGGAGTGTCATGGCAATAGATCGGTTTTGTCGGAACGCCATGTTCGCACGTATGGGAGTGCAAGACCATGGGTGCCGTGGTGTGGGTACAATGTGCTAACCTCTGCAGAGTGTGTGTTTAATCTATCAATAGCCGCGCCCGTGAATATGGGCCCAGTTCGTATTTGTCACACTGTGGGTCAACAGTAATAATAATAATTTGCTTAATAACAACCCTGGTTCGATGATGAAAGAAGTTGGTTGATATTTATGTGATCGAGAGAGGATCACTACGGTATCGTGAATACCAACTTGTTGGATATTTGGGATGTTATGCGAAGGTCAAGGGTAATGGTCAAGCTCCTTGTGGTCATTAATGATTACTACGTTATTGTTAATACCAAGCTTGATTGGATCCTGAGATGATCGTGTGATGTCCATGATGGTAAGTGTGTGCAGGTGATGGTTACAATGTAACCCGAGCAGAGTAAGTTGGTGCATGATAGTGTCATCATGTTGCATGCTAGTTTCATCATGTTTATATGTTCATGCCATGATTATATTGTGCTAGTTGTATCATGTTATTCATGCCATGTTGTTCTGATAATGTTATGTTAATCCTTGTTAACCTGTAATTGTCATGCTATTGTTTGTCTTGATTGCTTTGGTTGCTGTGAGCTTGCAAGTACATTTGATGTACTGACCTGGCGTGTCATGCCAGTTTGTACGTCATGCCGGCTTTGATTCTTGTTTGTCGTGGATCCCTTGTTTGCGAGCTAGGATAAGCGTTCCAGCCAGAGTCCCTGCGGAGTGGAGTTCGTCACCATCGTTGCTGTGCCGCTGCCAGTAGTCCTTCCGCTGCTTCGTCTTTGCTTCTTGCATGGAGCAACCGTGGCACGCGTAGTTTTGCCGTGCCGATGTAAACCCCCTGTACCCATATAGATTGCAATAAAAAGCTAGTTTGTTCTATGCTAAGCAGTGCCATATTCCAGAAGACTTCTCCTTGATCTCTGGGTTGGAATACGGGGCATTCCAGTTTCTCTGAGCCGGGGTGCCACAGTTCGACACTCTTACCTATCGAAAGGACTACGATAGATCCCCTATACTTGTGGGTCATCAATGATGACGAAGATCGAAGATCCCGCTCTCCCGAGCCCAAAATGGACTCCAGATCTGGCCTCCCGATGAAGAACAGGAGGTGGCGGCAGCTCCGTATCGTGAAACAAGATAATTCTTCCTCCCTAATTTTTTCTGGAAAAATAGGTATTTACGGAGTCGGAATCAGGGTCTGTGGGACCCACCTGGGCGCGCCTAGAGGGGGGCGCCCTGGTGGGTTGTGCTCACCCAGGGCCCCCACTCCGGTGGTTCTTGGCTCCAGTATTTTTCTTTTATACTGAAATAAGTCTCCAAAGAGTTTTGTTCCAATCCAAGAACTTTTATTTCTGCACAAAAACAACACCATGGTAGTTCTGCTAAAAACAGCGTCAGTCCGGGTTAGTTTCATTTAAATCATGCAAATTAGAGTCCAAAAGTAGATACGACGGAGACGTATCAACTCCCCCAAGCTTAAACATTTGCTTGTCCTCAAGCAATTCAGTTGATATGAAAGTGAAAAAGAAAAACTTTTACGAACTCTTTTGCTCTTGTTTACATAAATAAGCTTAAGTAGCACCCAAGTTTTCAGCAAAGATTATAACTAACCATGTCAACAATAACTCTTAGATATTATATTAACTCATATCAATCACAAAATGAACTAGTGAGCAATAATGAAATATCTCAAATGACAACACCCTGCCAAAAAAATCACAATATAATATGACAACAGTTGTATCTCGCTAGCCCTTTCTGAGACCGCAAAACAAAAATGTAGAGCACCTCCAAAGTTCAAGCAGCGACTAAACATTGTAATTCATGGTAGAAAAGATCCAGTCATGTTGCATCCAACATTAACTATAGACAATGCATGAGGATGACAATAGTGCTCTTAGGATCTGGCGCTTATCTAATAAGGTGATGACTCAACATAAATTTAAATAGATAGTCCCTTCTTACAGGGAAGCAGAGATTTCCAGCAGTGCGAGAGCTCAGTTTTTAAAGAAGAGGTAAGTGAAATTTTGAGAAATGCACCCTTCCTGTTTACGTCACGACCGAAATTTATGAATATCTTCCATGCTAAACACATTAGTGGTGGTTCCCAAGCGATAAAAGTGAAGGTTTACTCCCCTCCACCAACAATCACACTCCATGGCTAGCCGAATCCACGGGTACTGTCCATACCAACATCAATCCTGGGGGAGTTTTGTTTAATTATTTGCAATTTTTGATTTCAGGACTGGGAATCCCTATTACTGCCCCCCTTGTGCAAGGACGAGTGAATAAACACTCATCATGAGAATAACCCGCTTAGCATGGAAGATACTGACTACCCCCTGTCGCTCTATGAACAATCCATGCACACAAGATGGATATTTATTTGAAATTTTTAGAGGTGGCACATGCAAATTTACTTAGAACGGTAGGGTAATACCGCATATAGGTAGGTATGGTGGACTCATCTATGATAACTTGGGTTTTAGGATTTTGGTGCACGGGCAGTATTTTCGCTTAGTACAGGCGAAGGCTAGCGAATAGGTTGGGAAGCGGCCAGCTAGAGAGCGAAAATGGTCATGAACATGCATTATGCATAATGAACATTGGATACTAGCATGAGTAGGATATGAACACCATGAACATAGATATCATAGAGGCTATGTTTATTTGATTCAACTACATGCATGAACATGTGCCAAGTCGAGCCACTCGAAACATTCAGAGGAGGATGTCGTATCATCATACTACATCACAGTCATTTTAACGCAATGTTGACATCCAAGATAAATCATTATCCACTCTAATTGTCATTGCAAAAATGTTTGATTATAATATGTTAAATCATGGATACTAGGTTAAACATATTTTACAAAAATATAACAAGTTGAGTTCATACACGTTTCTCTCTGCCACAGCCAGTTCACCAAATATCGTCATTATTGCCTTTCACTTGCACGACCAAACAATAGGAAAATAATAATAGTGCAAGAGTGTCATGGACTAAGCTGGAACCTGCAAACATTTTATTCAAAAGGAGAAGACAAGGTAATTTGGGCTCTTTGTTAGATCAACAATAATGCATATGAGAGCAAGTCAATATTTTCATCGTGGTCTCCTCCTTGGTATGACTCAATAAACAGAAAACAATTTCAGAGAAACACACTGAAATATTTTTGGAGTTTTTAATTTTTCTATAAGAAAGAAAATTAAAAAAGGAAAAACAAAAACGAGAAAAACTATTTACACGGGAAAGCTCCCAACAATCAAGAAGAAGAATCGAGAAATCTTTTTGGGTTTTATTTTAATACAACTAAATAAACTAGAAAGAAAAAACCAAAAAGAAGCAGGAAATATTTTTGGGTTTTCTCAAAGTTTTTCAAACACACAAGAAGAAAGCGAGAAAAATCAATCTAACATGGATAATACAATGAAAAAGTGTGAACGCCGACAACTGGACTGAAATGTGTGAACATGAATGTAATCTTGATGGAAATACGTACTCCCCCAAGCTTAGGCTTTTGGCCTAGCTTGGTAATCACCATTTGTAGTAGCAACCCGGTCCCATCTCAAAGTGTTGTGGAGCAGGCACCTGAGCGTCCCACCACATGGGCGTTCTGGTAAGCAATCATGTCATCCAGCATTATCTGTATCCGCCCCTGATACGTCTCCATCGTATCTATAGTTTTTTATTGTTTCATGCCAATATTCTACAACTGTTACATACTTTTGGCAACTTTTTATACTATTTTTGGGACTAACATATTGATCCAGTGCCCAATGCGAGTTCCTATTTGTTGCATTTTTTTGTTTCACAGAAAATTCATATCAAACGGAGTCCAAACGGAATGAAAACTGATGGGGATTTTTTTTGGAATATATCTGATTTTTGCGAAGTGGAATCAACATGAGACGATGCCCGAGGGGGCCATGAGGCAGGGGGCGTGCCCCTAACCATCGTGGACACCTTGTAAGGCAGTTGGAGCCCTTCTTTAGCCGCAAGAAAGCTAATATCCGAATAGAGATCGTGTCCAAAATTCAGCCCAATCGGAGTTACGGATCTTCAGTTATAAAAGAAACGGTGAAAGGGTAGAATCTGGAGCGCAGAAACAGAGAGAGACAGAGAGACAGATCCAATCTTGGAGGGGCTCTCGCCCCTCCCATGCCATGGAGTCCAAGGACCAGAGGGGAAACCCTTCTCCCATCTAGGGAGAAGGTCAGGGAAGAAGAAGAAGAAGGGGGGCCCCTCTCCCCCTCTCTTCCCGTGGCACCGGAACGCCGCCGGGGCCATCATCACCACCGCAATCTACACCAACAACTTCACCACCCTCAACACCAACTCTTCTCCCCTCTATGCAGCAGTGTAACCCCACTTTTACCCACTGTAATCTCTACTTAAACATGGTGCTCAACGCTATATATTATTTCCCAATGATGTATGGCTATCCTATGATGTTTGAGTAGATCTATTTTGTCCTATGGGTTAATTGATGATCGTGATTGGTTTGAGTTGCATGTTTTATTATTGGTGCTGTCCTATGCTGTTCTCCGTGTCACGCAAGCGTGAGGGATTCCTACTGTAGGGTGTTGCAATACATTCATGATTCGCTTATAGTGGATTGCTTGAGTGACAGAAGCATAAACCCGAGCAAGGGGGTTGTTGCGTATGGGATAAAGAGGACTTGATGCTTTAATGCTATGGTTGGGTTTTACCTTAATGATCTTTAGTAGTTGCGGGTGCCTGCTAGAGTTCCAATCATAAGTGCATATGATCCAAGAAGAGAAAGTATGTTAGCTTATACCTCTCCCTCATATAAAATTAAAATAATGATTACCGGTCTAGTTATCTATTGCCTAGGGACAAATAACTTTCTCATGACAAAAAGCAATCTACTAAAACTAATTTAGTTATGTCTTTATCTAAACAGCCCCTACTTTTTATTTACGTGCTCTTAATTTTCTTGCAACCCTATCCAACAACAACTACAAAGTACTTCTAGTTTCATACTTGTTCTAGGTAAAGCGAACGTTAAGCGTGCGTAGAGTTGTATCGGTGGTCAACAGAACTTGAGGGAATATTTGTTCTACCTTTAGTTCCTCATTGGGTTCGACACTCTTACTTATCGAAAGAGGCTACAATTGATCCCCTATACTTGTGGGTCATCAAGACCTTTTCCTGGCGTTGTTGTCGGGGAGCCATAGCGTGGGGTGAATATTAAAGTGTGTGCTTATTTGCTTTATCACTAAGTTGTTTCTATTTTGTGTTCTTAGTTGTTTTCTATCTTTAGTTATGGATATGGAACACGAAATAATAAAAAAATTAGGTTTACTTGCTACTCATGGAGATGGGGAACCTCCTAAAACCCTCGATGCTGGTTATGTGAAAAATATTATGCACTACTTTCACAATCCTGAGAAAACCCCATTCAATTATGTAATGGGAGACACGTTGGATCAATGTGAATACTTTAGGGATTATCGCTTGACTCAAAAAGGGAAATTATTATGGGATCAAATTCATATGTTGCATTGGTATGCTCGAGAACTATGCTTGAGATATGATTATACTTGTTTCTCTAGGATGAAGGCTCCACACCTTCCCTTTTCATGAAAATTTAATGATAATGAAACCTTAGCTTCTTATGCTAATGGTATATATGATTACTATGATGTGGAAAAAATAGAAGAATTCGTTGCTTTTATGGGTGCTTATGAAATTGAATCTTTGTTTAAAGAGTGTGAAAATCTTTATGATGCTATTTACAGACCTAAATTTTTTTCTATACTTAAATATTGCTATGAGAATTATGAATACAATTCCGAGATTGATGCGTTTATTGAGAAAGCCTCCGCTGTCCAAGAAGAGACTAATATTTTGCAGGAGTCTATGGAAGAAGAAATTAATGACATTGTGAGCTCATTGGATGAAAAAGATGAGGAGGGGAGCGAAGAACAAAAGGAGGAAGAGCGGATTGATCACCCGTGCCCACCTTCTAATGAGAGTAACTCTTTATCCCATATATTGTTTAATTTCCCTTCGTGCTTACCGAAGGATGAATGCTATGATGATTGATATGATCCCGTTGATTCTTTTGAAATATCCCTTTTCGATGATGCTTGCTATGCTTGTGGCCAAGATGCCAATATGAATTATGCTTATGGAGATGAAGTTGCTATAGTTCCTTATGTTAAACATGAAATTGTTGCTGTTGCACCCACGCATGATAGTCCTATTATCTTTTTGAATTCTCCCAACTACACTATATCGGAGAAGTTTGTGCTTATTAAGGATTATATTGATGGGTTGCCTTTTACCGTTGCACATGATAATTTTGATGAATATAATATGCACGTGCTTGCTGCTCCTACTTACAATTATTACGAGAGAGGAATTACATCTCCGCCTCTCCATGTTTCCAATATGATAAAATTGCAAGAAACTGTTTATACTATGCATTGGCCTTTACTATGTGTGCATGAATTGTTCTTTTATGACATGCCGATGCATAGGAAGGGACTTAGTCTTCATTGTTGCATGATATATGTTACTTTGTGCTCACTACTAAATTGCAAATCATTGCTAATTAAAATTGGCTTTGATATACCTTGGGATCCGGGTGGATCCATTACTTGAGCACCTTATGCCTAGCATAATGGCTTTAAAGAAAGCGCTGCCAGGGAGACAACCCAGAAGTTTTAGAGAGTCATTTATTTCTATTGTGTGCTTTTATAAAGTTTAAAAACAAAAATAATGTGCCAAGGTTTGCCTTTAGGATGTTTAGATTGCTTGTTGGTTTGTGCGGTGCAAATCACAAACTTTGGCTATAGTGCGCGATTTTACATTTTTTTACTGGAACGTCAAACGGTTCTGAAACATTTTTCACTGTCTTTCTATACAAATTGTTTATTTTTAATCATTTTTGCAGAATTTTTGGAGTACATAAGTATGGTTAATGTTCAGATTACTATAAACTGTCCTGTTTAAGACAGATTCTGTTTTTGATGCATAGTTTGCTTGTTTTGATGAAACTATCGATTTCTCTCAGTGGATTAAGCCATGAAGAAGTTATATTACAGTAGCTACATTGCAAAAACAAAATATGAATTGGTTTGTAGCAGTACCTAGAGTAGCGATTTGCTTTATTATACTAACGGATCTTACCGAATTTTCTATTGAGTTTTGTGTGGATGAATTGTTCGGAGATCGAGGAGGTATCGATATGAGGAGAAGGAGGAGAGACAATAGCTCAAGCTTGGGGATGCCCAAGGCACCCCAAGTAAATATTCAAGGAGACTCAAGCATCTAAGCTTGGGGATGCCCCAGAAGGCATCCCATCTTTCTTCAACCAGTATCGGTATGTTTTCGGATTCGTTTCATTCATGCGATATGTGCAAATCTTGGAGCGTCTTTTGTATTTAGTTTTTATTTTTATTTTATGCATCATGCTGGTATGAGATATTCCTTGGTTGATTTATAGAATGCTCATTGCACTTCACTTATATCTTTTGAGTATGGCTTTATAGAATGCTTCATGTGCTTCACTTATATCATTTGAAGTTCTGATTGCCTATTTCCCTACACATAGAAAACCGCCATTTGTAGAATGCTCTTTTGCTTCACTTATATTTGTTAGAGTGTGGGCATATCTTTTGTAGAAAGAATTAAACTCTCTTGCTTCACTTATATCTATTTAGAGAGATGCCAGGAATTGGTCATTCACATGGTTAGTCATAAAACCCTGCATAAAACTTGTAGATCACTAAATATGATACGTTTGATTCCTTGCAATAGTTTTGCGATATAAAGATGGTGACATTAGAGTCATGTTGGTGGGTAGTTGTGGATTGTAGAAATACTTGCGTTGAATTTTGTGATTCCCGTAGCATGCACGTATGGTGAACCGTTATATAACGAAGTCGGAGCATGATTTATTTATTGATTGTCTTCCTTATGAGTGGCGGTCGGGGACGAGCGATGGTATTTTCATACCAATCTATCCCCCTGGGAGCATGCATCTAATGCTTTGTTTCGATAGCTTATAGACTTTTGCAATAAGTATGTGAGTTCTTTATGACTAATGTTGAGTCCATGGATTATACACATTCTCACCCCTCCACCATTGCTAGCCTCTTCGGTACCGTGCATTGCCCTTTCTCACCTCGAGAGTTGGTGCGAACTTCGCCGGTGCATCCAAACCCCATGATATGATACGCTCTATCACACATAAGCCTCCTTATATCTTCCTCAAAACAGCCACCATACCTACCTATCATGGCATTTCCATAGCCATTCCGAGATATATTGCCATGCAACTTCCATCATCATCATATTCATGACTTGAGCATTTATTATCATATTGCTTTGCACGATCGTAAGATAGCTAGCATGATGTTTACATGGCTTGTCCCTTTTTTGATGCCATTGCTACGCTACATCATTGCACATCCCGGTACACCGCCGGAGGCATTCATATAGAGTCATATCTTTGTCGTATATATCGAGTTGTAATATTGAGTTGTAAGTAAATAAAAGTGTGATGATCATCATTATTAGAGCATTGCCCCAGTGAGGAAAGGATGATGGAAGCTATGATTCCCTCACAAGTTGGGATGAGTCTCCGGACTTTAAAAAATAAATAAAAGAGGCCAAAGAAGCCCAAATAAAAAAGAGAGGCCAAAGAAGCCCACCAAAAAAAGAAAGAAAATAAAAAAAGAAAAAATGAGAGAAAATGAGAGAAAAAGAGAGAAGGGGCAATGTTACTATCCTTTTACCACACTTGTGCTTCAGAGTAGCACCATGTTCTTCATATAGAGAGTCTCTTGAGTTATCACTTTCATATACTAGTGGGAATTTTCATTATAGAACTTGGCTTTTATATTCCAATGATGGGCTTCCTCAAATGCCCAAGGTCTTCATGAGCAAGAAAGTTGGATGCACACCCACTTAGTTTTCAGTTGAGCTTTCATACACTTATAGCTCTTAGTGCATCCGTTGCATGGCAATCCCTACTCCTCGCATTGACATCAATTGATGGGCATCTCCATAGCCCGTTGATTAGCCATGTCGATGTGAGACTTTCACCTTTTTTGTCTTCTCGAGACAACCTCCACCATCATATTCTATTCCACCTATAGTGCTATGTCCATGGCTCACGCTCATGTATTGCATGAAAGTTGAAAAGGTTTGAGAATGTCAAAAGTATGAAACAATTGCTTGGCTTGTCATCGGGGTTGTGCATGATTTTAATATTTTGTGTGGTGAAGATGGAGCATAGCCAGACCATATGATTTCGTAGGGATAACTTTGTTTTGCCATGTTATTTTGAAAAGACATGATTGCTTTATTAGTATGCTTGAAGTATTATTGTCTTAATGTCAAACGATAGAATATTGCTTTGAATCACTCGTGTCTTAATATTCATGCCATGATTAGATTACATGATCAAGATTACGCTAGGTAGCATTCCACACCAAAAATTATCTTTTTTATCATTTACCTACTCGAGGACGAGTAGGAATTAAGCTTGGGAATGCTGATACGTCTCCGTCGTATCTATAATTTTTTATTGTTCCATACCAATATTCTACAACTTTTACATACTTTTGGCAACTTTTTATACTATTTTGGGGACTAACATATTGATCCAGTGCCCAGTGCGAGTTCCTGATTGTTGCATGTTTTTTGTTTTGCGGAAAATCCATATCAAACGGAGTCCAAACAGAATAAAAACTGACGGACATTTTTTTGGAATATATCTGATTTTTGGGAAGTGGAATCAACATGAGACGATGCCCGAGGGGGCCACGAGGCAGGGGGCACGCCCCAGGGGGGCAGGCGCACCCCTGACCCTCGTGGACACCCCGTAAGGCGGTTGGAGCCCTTCTTTCGCCGCAAGAAAGCTAATATCTAGATAGAGATCATGTCCAAAATTCAGCCCAATCGGAGTTACTAATCTTTGGTTACAAAAGAAACGGTGAAAGGGCAGAATCTAGAGCGCAGAAACAGAGAGAGACAGAGAGACAGATCCAATCTCGGAGGGGCTCTCGCCCCACCCATGCCATGGAGACCAAGGACCAGAGGGAAAACCCTTCTCCCATCTAGGGAGAAGGTCAAGGAAGAAGAAGAAGGGGGGCCCTCTCCCCCTCTGTTCCGGTGGCGCCGGAACGCCGCCAGGGCCATCATCATCACTGCAATCTACACCAACAACTTCACCGCCCTCATCACCAACTCTTCTCCCCTCTATGTAGCGGTGTAACCCCTCTTTTACCCGTTGTAATCTCTACTTAAACATGGTGCTCAACGCTATATATTATTTCCCAATGATGTATGGCTATCCTATGATGTTTGAGTAGATCTGTTTTGTCCTATGGGTTAATTGATGATCGTGATTGGTTTGAGTTGCATGTTTTATTATTAGTGTTGTCCTATGGCGCTCTCCGTGTCGCGCAAGCATGAGGGATTCCCGTTGTAGGGTGTTGCAATACGTTCATGATTCGCTTATAGTGGGTTGCTTGTGTGACAGAAGCATAAACCCGAGTAAGGGGGTTGTTGCGTATGGGATAAAGAGGACTTGATGCTTTAATGCTATGGTCGGGTTTTACCTTAATGATCTTTAGTAGTTGCGGATGCTTGCTAGAGTTCCAATCATAAGTGCATATGATCCAATAAGAGAAAGTATGTTAGCTTATGCCTCTCCCTCATATAAAATTGCAATAATGATTACCGGTCTGGTTATCGATTGCCTAGGGACAAATAACTTTCTCGTGACAAAAAGCTCTCTACTAAAACTAATTTAGGTGTGTCTTTATCTAAACAGCCCCTACTTTTTATTTATGTGCTCTTAATTTTCTTGCAAACCTATCCAACAACACCTACAAAGTACTTCTAGTTTCATACTTGTTCTAGGTAAAGCGAACGTTAAGCGTGCGTAGAGTT
Organism: Triticum timopheevii; assembly: GCA_963921465.1. Classification (NCBI taxonomy): domain Eukaryota; kingdom Viridiplantae; phylum Streptophyta; class Magnoliopsida; order Poales; family Poaceae; genus Triticum; species Triticum timopheevii. Next base: position 329,351,965 of record OY997264.1, read on the forward strand.
GTATCGGTGGTCGATAGAACTTGAGGGAATATTTGTTCTACCTTTAGCTCCTCGTTGGATTCGATACTCTTACTATCAGAAGAGGCTACAATTGATCCCCTATACTTGTGGGTTATCAGCCCCTGGCAATAAAATCAAACAAAGCAGGTGCAGGCAACGGAATAATATCACGGGTATCATCACTGAAAACCAGGTTGTATGGAATATTATTAATAGAATCATTAATATCAATAAACTGGTGGTCTTTCATAGCCTAGTGATCCAAATAGACCATGGTAAAGGATAATCATGTTGGCGAATCTGAATGTTAAAGTGACTCGCCAAATGAGTAGCATAAATACCGCCATGAATTTTACCCTTGGTCCTGTTAAGGTGTAGACGACGTGCAATAATAACCCCTAGGCTATAAGTGTTATCATCCTGTAATGCACGACGTAGGACAGCGAAATTGGGGGCACTAAGTGGACCAACCTTCTCTCTAGCAAGTAAACACTTCGCAACGAATAGAGCAAAATAATGCACAGAAGGAAACTGCGTGCTAGTGGCGGTGACACTCGATACCCCTCTCTTATCTCCCGCTGACAGAGTGCGATAAAAGTCCTCAAACTCTATAGGTCTAGGCTCTCTTATTTCCCCATTAGAAGTGTTGGAAATTGTTGCATGGAAAACAAAAAAAAATTATATGCACACGCAATGATCTATCCATGGAGATGCATAGCAACGAGGGGAAGACTGTGTCTACGTACCCTCATATACCGTAAGCAGAAGCATTTCACAATGTGGCTGATGTAGTCGAACTTCTTCGTGCTTCAACCGATCAAGTACCAAACACACGTCACCTCCACGTTTTGCACACGTTCAGCTCGGTGACGTCCCTCGCCTTCTTGATCCAGCAAGACGTCGAGGTAGTAGATGAGTTCCGTCAGCACGACAACGTGGTGACGGTGATGGTGAAGTGATCTCCGTAGGGCTTCGCCTAAGCACTATGAAAATATGACCGGGGTGTAAACGGTGGAGGGGGCGCTGCACACAGCTAAACCATTGTTAGGTCTGTGCTGGGGGCGCCCCCTCCACATATATATAGGTGGGAGGGGAGGTGAGAGGCCAGGAGGCACCCCAAGTAGGACCAAATCCTACTTGGGTTCCCCCTTGGCCGCGCCCCCTTTCCATATTAGCCGGAGGGAGGAGGAAAGAGGATGGGGGAGAAAGGGAAAGGGGAGGCCAAATCCCCCCCCCCCTTTCCTTTCCTTTCCCTTCTTTCCTTCTCCCCTGGTTTGGCCCATATGGGGGGCTCACCAGCCCCTGGTGGCAGGTGTGTTTCCCCTCTTGGCGCATAAGGCCCATATCTTTTGTCGAGGATGCCCGGAACCCCTTCTGGTGACCCGATATGTACCCGGTACCCTCCGGAACACTTCCGGTGTCCGAATACCATCGTCCTATATATCAATCTTTACTTCTCGACCATTTAGAGACTCCTCATCATGTCCGTGATCTCATCCGGGACTCCGAACAACATTCGGTCACCAAATCACATAACTCATATAATACTATATCGTCATCAAACGTTAAGCGTGCGGACCCTACGGGTCCGAGAACTATGTAGACATGACGGAGACACTTCTCCGGTCAATAACCAATAGCTAAACCAGGATGCCCATATTGGCTCCTATATATTCTATTAAGATCTTTATTGGTCAAACCATTATGACAACATACGTAATTCCCTTTGTTTATCGGTATGTTACTTGCCAGAGATTCGATCGTCGGTATCTTCATACCTAGTTCAATCTCGTTACTGGCAAGTCTCTTTACTCGTTCCGTAATACATCACCTAGTTCAATCTCCTTAGTCGTTTGCTTGCAAGCTTATGATGTGTATTACCAAGAGGGCCCAGATATACCTCTCCGATACTTGGAGTGACAAATCCTAATCTCGATCTACGCCAACTCAAAAAACGCCTTCAGAGATACCTATAGAGCATCTTTATAATCACCCAATTACGTTGTGACATTTGATAGCACATAAGGCATTCCTCCGGTATCCGGGAGTTGCATAATCTCATAGTCGAAGGAATATGTATTTGACATGAAGAAAGCAATACAATAAAACTGAACAATCATAATGCTAAGCTAACGGATGGGTCTTGTCCATCACATCATTCTCCTAATGATGTGATCCTATTATCAAATGACAACTCATGTCAATGGTTAGGAAACCTTAACCATCTTTGATCAACGAGCTAGTCTAGTAGAGGCTCACTAGGGACACAGTGTTTGCTTATGTATTAACACATGTATTAAGGTTTCCGATCAATACAATTATAGCACAAATAATAAACCTTTATCATGAATAAGGAAATATAAAATAACAACTTTATTATTGCCTCTAGGGCATATTTCCTTCAAGAAGGAATCAGGCATATATCACAAAAGTCAACGAGTGGTATCTGATGGGTTTCAGCATATAAATTAAACTGCACCTCAGGGGGGTTATTCCTACTCGTGAAATGAAAAGTTTGCACAAAGGAATTTGTAAGGAGATTATATTGTTCACACTCAGCTGCGATGAAGTCGGTGAGGCCAGCATTAGCAGCAAATTGTGCGAACTCTTGACGGATTCCGGCTCCATCCATGAAGGGGTTAAGCAGCCATTCGCACGGCCACACTTCCACCATTCTTCGAGTATGGAGGTCACTATCCGATGATTCCCCAATGACTCCCTTGGAGCTCTTCTTGGAAGCAAACTTCCTAAACAAACTCATCTTATTCCTATAGATAAAATTCTGAAATTTTTAGTCCACAAAAAAATTTGTCAAGAAAACTTCACAAGATTGATAGCAACTACTCATAAGCATGCATAGTGGCTATATTGAGCATTCAAACTACTTAGAACTCTAATAATTCAACATGCAAACTCATCTACAGCAGCACCAAGGGTAGGTAATTATTGAAAATATAATCCACTAAAGCAAAAACTAATTGGACCAATGGAGGAGTCACATACCAAGTAGCAATCCCCCAAAACAATTTTGGAAACGGAGCTTCAAGCAGAGATCAAAATCCGCGGGTTTGAGAGCAAGAACACGAGAGAGAGAGAGAGAGAGAGCAATGGTCATTTTTTTGGAGGTGGGAGATGACATGGGCTAAAGAAGTAAGTGAGGGGGCCCACGTGGGGACCACAACCCACTAGGGAGCGCCTGGGGCTGCTCGTGCCCAGGTGGGTTGTGCCCACCTAGTGCCCCCCCCCCCCTCTGATGTTATTTCCACTAAAAATTCAAAAATATTTAGAAAAAATAATATTAAATTTGCAGGACATTCTGAGAACTTTTATTTCTGGGTCATTTTTTATTGCACGGAAAATCCAGAAAACAGGATAAACATGGCATTTTATTTTATTTAACTAAGAAAAATAGAAAACACAAGGTAAGGACAAAAGGCAGTGCCTACTAAATTCATCAACTTCATACCTCTCAAAAATGATCCATTAATAAGGTTGATCAAGTCTTATTAACAACCACCTTCGATTTATATAAAACCGAAGAACTTTCGTAAAACACTAAGTTACCTCAATGGGGATCTTCATGTCCCCGACAATAAGTATATCATATTTCTTTTTGGCAATAGGTAGAGGTAGTTGACAACTTCCAATAGTGAGCGCCGGAGATTTTTCAACAACATTAATACCATTCGCTTAGAATGGTTTCTTCGAAAAGTGCACCATATGCTCATTACCATTGATATGAAAAGTGACCTTGCTTTTATTGCAATCGATAAAAGCCCCTACAGTATTCAAAAAGGGTCTACCAAGGATAATTGACATGTTGTCGTCCTCGGGCATCTCAAGTATAACAAAGTCTGTTAAGACAGTAACATTTGCAACAACAACAGGCACATCCTCACAAATACCGATAGGTATGGCAGTTGATTTGTCAGCCATTTGCAAAGATATTTCAGTAGGTGTGAGTTTATTCAAGTCAAGTATTTTATATAAGTAAAAAGGCATAACACTAACACCAGCTCCTAGACCACACAAAGCAGTTTTCACATAGTTGGTATTCCCGGATCTCCAAGTTTTTTAGGTACCCCATCCTTAAAAGAATAATTAGCATGCATGGTGGAGATTTCAGCTTCAGGTATTTTCCTTTTATTAGTGATGATGATGTCTTTCATATATTTTGCATAAGGGGCCATCTTTAAAATATCAGTCAAGCAAGTACACAAAAAGACTGGCCTAATCATTTCGGCAAAGCGTTCAAATTATTCATCATCTTTCTTCTTAGTTGATTTGGGTGGAAAGGGCATGGATTTTTGAACCCATGGTTCTCTTCCCCTTCCATGTTTTCGAGCAACAAAGTCTCTTTTATCATATCTTTCATTTTCGGGTTGTGGGTTATCAAGATCAACAACTGGTTCTATTCAACATAATTATCCGGTTCTTTATCTTTATCTAGTTGAGTGTCTTCATGAACATCATCATTATGTTTTTCATTATCACTAGATGAATGTTCATTACCATATTGAGTTTCAGCATCAGAAATAGAGGACGTCATTATTAGCTTCAGGAGGTTTTTCTATTTCAGGTTCACTAGAGGTATGCAAAGTCCTATCATTTTCTATTTCTTTTTCCTTTTAGAAGGACTAGGTGCATCAGTGTTAATTCTTTGAGAGTCTTGTTCAATTCTTTTAGGCTGACCCTTGGGATAGAGTGGTTCCTGAGTCATTTTACCTCCTCTAGTTGCTACTCTAATAGCAAAGTCATTTATATTATTGTTCATTTCATCAAGCAATTATTTTCGAGATTTAGCAAATTGTTCTAACTAGGTATGAACCATAGAGGCATGTTTTCCTACACCTCTGACATCATTAGTGATTCTAAATAACAAGTTACTCAAGAGAGCAATCATATCATAATTGTATTTCAGTTGTTTCATAACATTTTCATTGAAGTGATCTTGTTTTCTAATGTAATTATCAAACTCATAAAGGCATTGACTAGGGTGTTTGTTGTAAGGGATGTCACTTTCATCAAATTTCATTAAAGAGTTTACCTCTACCACCTGTGGCGGTGGTATATCAAGTCCATGTATTTCTTCAATAGGAGGTAAATATTTGACATCTTCGGCGTTAATACCCGTTTCCTTCATGCATTTCTTTGCCTCTTGCATATCTTCAGGATTGAGATATAAGATAGCCCTCTTCTTCGGAGTGGGTTTAGGCGGTGGTTTAGGAAGAGTCCAATCATCATAATTTCTCAATATGTTGTTCAATAACTTCTCAGCTTGTTCAACAGTTTGTTCCCTAAAAACACAACTAGCACAACTATCTAGGAAGTCCCTAGAAGCATCGGTTAGTCCACTATAGAAGATATCAATTGTTTCATTTTTCTTAAGAGGATGATTAGGCAAAGCATTCAGCAATTCAAGAAGCCTCCCCCAAGCTTGTGGGATACTCTCTTCTTCAATTTGCACAGAGTCAAATATTTCCTGTAAGGCGGCTTGTTTCTTATGGGCAGGAAAATATTTTTCAAAGAAGTAGAAAATCATATCCTGGGGACTACGCACACAACCAGGGGCAAGAGTATTGTACCAAGTCTTAGCATCACCCTTTAATGAGACTGGAAATAACTTGAGAATATAATAGTAGCGAATTTTCTCATCATGAGCAAATAATGTGGTTATATCATTCAGCTTGGTAAGATGTGCCACAACAGTTTCAGTTTCATAACCATAGAAAGGATCAGATTCAACCAGAGTAATTAACTCTAGGTCGACAGAGAATTCATAATCCTTATCATCAACAAAGATAGGTGAAGTAGCAAACTTAGGATCACATTTCATTCTAGCATTCAAAGATTTTTCTTTCAGTTTGCATAATAATTTCTTAAGATCATCCCTATCACTGCAAGCAAGAAAGTCTCTAGTTGTCTCCTCATCCATAACATAACCCTCAGGTATCTTGGGCAATTCATATCTAGGAGAGCTAGGTCTAATAGGTGTTTCAAGATTTTTAGTTTCAAGTATTTCATCTGTTTCAACATTCTGAATATCCTTAGCTCTAGCAAGTTGTTCATCAAGAAATTCACCTAGTGGCACATTATCATCAAGCAAGGTACTAGCATCATCATAGGCATTATCCATAGCAGAAGTAGCATCATCAATAACTTGCGACATATCAGAATTAATAACATGTGGTGGTGTTGCAAGTTTACTCAAAATAGAAGGTGAATCAAGTGTAGAGCTAGATGGTAGTTCCATACCTCCCCTCGTCTTAGAGGGAAATATCTTAGTCTACCTATCCTTCAGATTTTCATAGTGATAAATAGATAATAATCCCAAGTGACTCAACAAATATAGCTATGCTTGTAACGCCCTGGTTTCGATGCGCCAGGTGCCTGCCAGTTATTCACCGCCATTGCCATGTCATTTGCAAGCGTGTTGCACTTTGCCATGTCATCATATGCATTTCATATCATGCCATCATGTGTATTTCATTTTGCATACATGTTCGTCTCATGCATCCGAGCTTTTTCCCGTTGTCCGTTTTGCAATCCGGCACTCCTATGTCCTCCGGCGCCCCCTTTTTGCCTCTTTTCGTGAGTGGGTGTTAAACGTTCTAGGAATGGACTGAGGTTTGCCAAGCGGCCTTGGTATAGCACCGGTAGACCGCCTGTCAAGTTTCGTGCCATTTGGAGTTCGTTTGGTACTCCAACGGTTAACCGGGTAACCGTAAAAGCCCCTTTCTCTTTGCAGCCCAACACCCCTCCAAAGTGGCCCAAAACCCAGCAAACCCTCCTCCATGCTCTCGGTCGTTCGATCACGATCGCGTGGCTGAAAACCGCTCCTCATTTGGACTCTCCTAGCTCCCTCTACCTATAAATAGACCTCCCCCTCCGAAATTTCGGGTCCAAACCCTAGCTTCTTCCTCCTCCCGCAGCCGGACACGTCCGGACCCCGACGAACATGTCCGCCGCCGTTCCTCGCCCAACCAGACGCCGCCATGTGGCCCTCCGCCGCCCGTCGCCGACGCGGCCCGCGAAGCCCACGGGAGGCCCGCCCCGGGCCCGAGCGCTCCGCGCCCTCGCGCCGCTCCGCCGCCCATCGCCGCTGGCCAACGCGCCTCGCGCGCCGTGCGCCGCCGGCAACCGCCCGGCCCCGTCACCTCCCGGTGCGCCGCCTCGTCGCCGCGCCCCTCCGACCGGCGCGCTCCACCCCGACCCCGCGCCCGGCTCCGCCGACCTCCACCGTCGGCGCCGCGCCGCCGCGGGCGCCGCCCCGCGCCCCGCCGGCTCCCTCGCCCCGGCGTCGCCCTGCGTCCCCCCGGTCAGATCCAGCCTGGCCGCGACCGGATCCGCCGCCCCCGCCTCGTCCCCGACCTCTCCGGTGCCTCTCCGGCCTCCTTCCTCATCTCCGGCGAGAACCCCGGCCGTCCTCGTCATCCGCGCCCGGGTCAACCCTCAGATCCGGAGGTGAAATTCGCCAGTCCCCGAAGTATTTTACATTATCATGTCATGTTCATCGCATCGTATCTCTACATCCGTAGCTCCGTTTCGTGCGTGTAATATGTCAAATTGTTCGCCTCGATGAGTACTTCATTTCATTCCATTGCATCATTTTTATTTGAGCTCATCTTGATGCCCGAAATGCTGTTGGAAGAGTGCATGTTGCTGTTAATCTGCTGAAACTGTTATAACATGCTCATTTGTCATTTTTGCCATGTTTGATGTGTGCATCCTATGAGGTTGATGTCTACATGTGTTTTGAACTATGCTATGACATCTTTCCAGAGGTGCCATCCATGTTTTTTTGTGAGTTGTGTGCTGAGTGCATCAAGCTTGTTAAGTAGGGTACTTGTTGTTGCTGTTTTGCTAGGCAGATTCTGTTATATTTTGTTGCTATGTAAACTTGATGCTACAAAGAGATCCATGCTTATTTTGAGATACTTCAGTAAGGATGTTTTGTACATATGGTTATGCTCTATTCATACATTCCCCTTGTTGCATTTATAGCTTGCTGTAGATTATTCATATCTTTGCTCCAAAGTTGCTAAATGATGTTGCTGTCAGCTTGTTAACATTAAGTTTAATGTTTCCATGATTGTTTGCTAGTGATCCATGCACCCTATGACCTTGCTCTTGCCATGTATAGCTTCACAAACATGTCTTCTTACTGTTGGTTGCCTTTCCATGCCATGTATTACTCTATGGTGAATGGTTCAAGCTCACCAACATGCCTACTTATCGTTGACCCTGCCATGTTTGAATCTGTCATATAACTTGCCATGTTTACATGGATGCCATCATTTCTTCTGGTCATTTTTGGCTCATGATCAGTAAGGGTCTTTTGTTCTATGCAATTAGTAGACTCATGCCATATCTTTGTTTGCCATGATAAGTTCCTGTAACATGTTGTTTGATCGCTCTAAACATTGCAACCTGATGTTATTTCTGCTAAGCCTGAAACTGTTATTATTTGCAATCTTTCCATGTCTTTTTGAGCATGTTCTGGTTGTTTCTGGAGATAGCTCAGTGTTCATGTTTGTTGTGCTTTACTTCATGACCATGCCTTTTGTTATTACGTTGAGATGCTGTAGCTTGTTGGTTTAATGCTTGCAAGATGCCTAGTTGTTGTTTTGGACAGATTGTTGTTATGACTTTGTATAGAGTGTATGTGTTGAACCGTTGCTCTGTTTTGAGTGTGTTCTATATGAAACTTGCTTGATTTTGCATGAAGTTTCATATTATCATGTTGCATCCTTGTTTTTAGGTGTTTGCTTGATGTTTGGGTGCATTTTGCATCAATGCCATGTTGAACTTGTTTTGCTCATATCTTCTAGGCCGTAGCTCCAAATCTAATGCACTTTAAATGTAACTTGACTAGAATTTAGTGTAGATCATCTTGGTGCATCTTAACTTGCTGTTTAATAACTTGAACATAAGGTTTATTCAGATCTGGAACAATTTCGAAATATGCATATGAGGACTTACCAGAATTGTTATATGTTGTTCCCGGCCTCATTTAAACTTGCCTTGATGTGTTGTTCTTGTTTGCATCATCTCTTGCCATGAGTAGCTTCATGTAGCCTTGTCATGCATCATGCTTGTTGTGCATCATGTCTTGCCTATGTGTGGTGTGTTTACCATGTTGTGTGCTTCTTCTCGATAGTTCCCGTTTCGTTGCGATCGTGAGGATGCGTTTTTCTACGTGTGGTTCGTCTTTGTAGCTTCATCTTCTTCATGGACTCGTTCTTCTTCCTAGCGGGATTTCAGGCAAGATGACCGTTACCCTGGATCTCACTGCTATCATTGCTATGCTAGTTGCTTCGTTCTATCGCTATGTTGCGTTACCTATCATTTGCTCTTCAAGCCTCCCAAATTGCCATGAACCTCTAACCTTTGACACCCTTCCTAGCAAACTGTTGCTTGGCTATGTTATCGCTTTGCTCAGCCCCTCTTATAGCATTGTTAGTTGCAGGTGAAGTTGAAGATTGCTCCATGGTGGATAGGATTTTGGTTGGGATATCACAATATCTCTTATATTATTAATGCATCTATATATTTGGTAAAGGGTGGAAGGCTCGGCCTTATGCCTGGTGTTTTGTTCCACTCTTGCCGCCTTAGTTTCTGTCATACCGGTGTTATGTTCCCGGATTTTGCGTTCCTTACGCGGTCGGGTGATTTATGGGACCCCCTCGACAGTTCGCTTTGAATAAAACTCCTCCAGCAAGGCCCAACCTTGGTTTTACCATTTGCCTCACCACCACCTACTTTTCCCTTGGGAGTCGCTCTCTCGAGGGTCATCTTTGTTATAGCCCCCCCCCCCCGGGCCAATGCTTGTCTAAGTGTTGGTCCGAACTAGAGTCCTTTGCAGCGCCCCCTCAGGGAAAACTTGAGGTCTGGTTTTAGTTGTACGGAGTGCTCATCCGGTGTTGCCCTGAGAACGAGATATGTGCAGCTCCTATCGGGATGTCAGCGCATCGGGCGGTCTTGCTGGTCTTATTTTACCATTGTCGAAATGTCTTGTAAACCGGGATTCCGAGACTGATCGGGTCTTCCTGGGAGAAGGTATATCCTTCACTGATCGCGAGAGCTTATCATGGGCTAAGTTGGGACACATGAAGGAAATATGCCCTAGAGGCAATAATAAAGTTATTATTTATTTCCTTATTTCATGATAAATGTTTATTATTCATGCTAGAATTGTATTAACCGGAAACATGATACATGTGTGAATACATAGACAAACACATAGTCACTAGTATGCCTCTACTTGACTAGCTCATTAATCAAAGATGGTTATGTTTCCTGACCATAGACATGTGTTGTCATTTGATTAATGGGATCACATCATTAGGAGAATGATGTGATTGACATGACCCATTCCGTTAGCCTAGCACTTGATCGTTTAGTATACTGCTATTGCTTTCTTCATGACTTATACAAAGTTCCTACAACTATGAGATTGTGCAACTCCCGTTTACCGGAAGAACACTTTGTGTGCTACCAAACGTCACAACGTAACTGGGTGATTATAAAGGTGCTCTACAGGTGTTTCTGAAGGTACATGTTGGGTTGGCATAAATCGAGATTAGGATTTGTCACTCCGATTGTCGGAGAGGTATCTCTGGGCCCTCTCGGTAATACTCATCACCTAAGCCTTGCAAGCATGTAACTAATGAGTTAGTTATGAGATGACGTATTACGGAATGAGTAAAGAGACTTGCCGGTAACGATATTGAACTAGGTATTGGATACCAACGATCAAATCTCGGGCAAGTAACATACCGATGACAAAGGGAACAAAGTATGTTGTTATGCGGTTTGACCGATAAAGATCTTCGTAGAATATGTAGGAACCAATATGGGCATCCAGGTCCCGCTATTGGTTATTGACCGAGAATGGTTTTAGGTCATGTCTACATAGTTCTCAAACCCGTAGGGTCCGCACGCTTAACGTTTCGATGACAGTTTCATTATGAGTTTATAAGTTTTGATGTACCGAAGTTTGTTCGGAGTCCCGGATGTGATCACGGACATGACGAGGAGTCTCGGAATGGTCGAGACATAAAGATTGATATATTGGACGAACATATTCGGACACCGGAAAGGTTCCGGGAGTTTTCGGAGAAAACCGGAGTGCCGGGGGGGTTACCGGAACCCCCCGGGAGAGTTAATGGGCCACATGGGCCTAGGTGGGAAGAGAGAGGGGCGGCCAGGGTGAGCCGCGCGCCCCCTCTCCCTCTGGTCCGAATTGGACTAGGAGGGGGGGCGGCGCCCCCCTTTCCTTCCCCCCTCTCCCCCTTCCTTCCCCCTCCTAGTAGGAGTAGGAAAGGAGGAATCCTACTCCTACTAGGAGGAGGATTCCTCCTCCCTTGGCGCGCCCAAAGGGGCCGGCCAGCCTCCCCCCTCCCTCCTTTATATACGGGGGTAGGGGGCACCCCATAGACACACAAGTTGATCTACGGATCGTTCCTTAGCCGTGTGCGGTGCCCCCCTCCACCATATTCCACCTCGGTCATATCGTCGCGGAGTTTAGGCGAAGCCCTGCGCCGGTAGAACATCAACATCGTCACCACGCCGTCGTGCTGACGGAACTCATCCCCGACACTTTGCTGGATCGGAGTCCGGGGATCGTCATCGAGCTGAACGTGTGCTGAACTCGGAGGTGCCGTACGTTCGATACTTGGATCGGTCGGATCGTGAAGACGTACGACTACATCAACTGCGTTGTCATAACGCTTCCGCTTACGGTCTACGAGGGTATGTGGACGAACACTCTCCCCTCTCGTTGCTATATCATCACCATGATCTTGCGTGTGCGTAGGAAAATTTTGAAATTACTACGTTCCCCAATAGTGGCATCCAAGCCTAGGTTTTATGCGTTGATGTTATATGCACGAGTAGAACACAAGTGAGTTGTGGACGATATAAGTCATACTGCCTACCAGCATGTCATACTTTGGTTCAGCGGTATTGTGAGATGAAGCGGCCCGGACCGACATTACGCGTACGCTTACGCGAGACTGGTTTCACCGTTACGAGCACTTGTGCTTAAAGGTGGTTGGCGGGTGTCTGTCTCTCTCACTTTAGTTGAACCGAGTGTGGCTACGCCCGGTCCTTGTGAAGGTTAAAACGGAGTCTATTTGACAAACTATCGTTGTGGTTTTGATGCGTAGGTAAGAACGGTTCTTGCTCAGCCCGTAGCAGCCACGTAAAACTTGCAACAACAAAGTAGAGGATGTCTAACTTGTTTTTGCAGGGCATGTTGTGATGTGATATGGTCAAGACGTGATGAGATATAAGTTGTTGTATGAGATGATCATGTTTTGTTGAAGTTATCGGCAACTGGCAGAAGCCCTATGGTTGTCTCTTTGTTGCATAAGATGCAAGTGCCAAATAATTGCTTTACTTTATCGCTATGCGATAGCAATAGTTGCAAGAGCAATAGTTGGCGAGACGACCATGTGACGACACATTGATATAGATCAAGATGATGAAGATCATGGTGTCGTGCCGGTGATGATAAAGATCATGACAGTACTTTGGAGATGGAGATCAAAGGCGCAAGATGATCATGGCCATATCATGTCACATATTTTGATTGCATATGATGTTTATCTGTTATACATCTTATTCTTGCTTTGATTGACGGTAGCATTTTAAGATGATCTCTCACTAATTATCAAGAAGTGTTCTCCCTGAGTATGCACCGTTGCCAAAGTTCATCGTGCCCAGACACCACGTGATGATCGGGTGTGATAAGCTCTACGTCCATCTACAACGGGTGCAAGCCAGTTTTGCACACGCGGAATACTCAGGTTAAACTTGACGAGCCTAGCATATGCAGATATGGCCTCGGAGCACGGAGACCGAAAGGTTGAGCGTGAATCATATAGTAGATATGATCAACATAGTGATGTTCACCATTGAAAACTACTCCATCTCACGTGATGATCGGTTATGGTTTAGTTGATTTGGATCACATGATCACTTAGATGACTAGAGAGATGTCTGTCTAAGTGGGAGTTCTTAAGTAATATGATTAATTGAACTTAAATTTATCATGAACTTAGTCCTGGTAGTATTTTGCAAATTATGTTGTAGATCAATAGCTTGCGTTGTTGTTTTCATATGTTTATTTTGATATGTTCCTAGAGAAAATTGTGTTGAAAGATGTTAGAAGCAATGATGCAGATTGGATCCGTGATCTGAGGTTTATCCTTATTGCTGCAAAGAAGAATTATGTCCTTAATGCACCGCTAGGTGACAAACCTATTGCAGGAGCAGATGCAGACGTTATGAACGTTTGGCTAGCTCAAAAGGATGACTACTTGATAGTTTAGTGCACCATGCTTAAACGGCTTAGAATCGGAACTTCAAAGACGTTTTGAACGTCATGGACCATATGAGATGTTCCAGGAGTTGAAGTTAATATTTCCAGCAAATACCCGAGTTGAGAGATATGAAGTCTCCAACAAGTTCTAAAGCTAAAATATGGAGGAGAATCGCTCAACTAGTGAGCATGTGCTCAGATTGTCTGGGTACTTCAATCGCTTGAATCAAGTGGGAGTTAATCTTCCAGATAAGATAGTGATTGACAAAATTCTCTATTCACCATCACTAAGTTACTAGAACTTCGTGATGAACTATAGTATGCAAGGGATGACGAAAACGATTCCCGAGCTCTTCGTGATGTTGAAATCGACGAAGGTAGAAATCAAGAAAAGACCATCAAGTGTTGATGATTGACAAGACCACTAGTTTCACGAGAAGGGCAAAGGGAAAGAAAGGGAACTTCAAGTGGAAAGACAAGCAAGTTGTCACTCCTGCGAAGAAGCCCAAAGCTGGACCATAGCCTGAAACTGAGTGTTTATACTGCAAAGGAAATGGTCACTGGAAGCGAAAATGCCCTGAATATTTGGTGGATAAGAAGGATGGCAAAGTGAACAAGGGTATATTTGATATACAGATTATTGATGTGTGCCTTACTAGTGTTTATAGTAGCCCCTGAGTATTTGATACTTGTTCGGTTGCTAAGATTAGTAACTCGAAACAGGAGTTACAGAATAAACAGAGACTAGTTGAAGGGAAAGTGACGATGAGTGTTGGAAGTAGTTCCAAGATTGATATGATCATCATCGCACACTCCCTATATTTTCGGGATTAGTGTTAAACCTAAATAAATGTTATTTGGCGTTTGCGTTGAGCATGAATATGATTTGATCATGTTTATTGCAATACGGTTATTCATTTAAAATCAGAGAATAATTGTTGTTCTGTTTACATGAATAAAACCTTCAATGGTCATACACCCAATGAAAATAGTTTGTTGGATCTCGATCGTAGTGACACACATATTCATAATATTGAGGCCAAAAGATGCAAAGTTAATAATGATAGTGCAACTTATTTGTGGCACTGCCGTTTGGGTCATATTGGTGTAAAGCACATGAAGAAACTCCATAAAGATGGATTTTCGGAATCACTTGGTTATGAATCATTTGATGCTTGCGAACCGTGCCTTTTGGGCAAGATGACTAAAACTCCGTTCTTCGGAACAATGGAACGAGCTACCGACTTATTGGAAATAATACATACTGATGTATGCAGACCAATGAGTATGAAGGCTCGTGGCAAGTATCGTTATTTTCTGACCTTCACAAGATGATTTGAGCAGATATGGGTATATCCACTTGATGAAACATAAGTCTGAAATAGTTGAAAGGTTCAAAGAATTTTAGAGTGAAGTGGAAAATCATCGTAACAAGAAAATAAAGTTTCTGCGATCTGATCGCGGAGAGGAATACTTGAGTTACGAGTTTGGTCTTCAATTAAAACAATGTGGAATAGTTTCACAGCTCACGCCACCTGGAACACCACAACGTTATGGTGTGTCTGAACGTCGTAACCGCACTTTATTGGATATGGTGCGATCTATGATGTCTCTTACTGATTTACCAATATTGTTTTGGGGTTATGCATTAGAGACAGCTGCATTCACATTAAAAGGGCACCATCTAAATCCGTTGAGACGACAACATATGAACTGTGGTTTAGCAAGAAACCCAAGTTGTCGTTTCTTAAAGGTTGGGGCTGCGATGCTTATGTGAAAAAGTTTCATCCTGATAAGCTCGAACCCAAATCGGAGAAGTGCGTCTTCATAGAATACCCAAAGGAAATAGTTGGGTACACCTTCTATCACAGATCCGAAGGCAAGATATTCGTTGCTAAAAATGGATCCTTTCTAGAGAAGGAGTTTCTCTCGAAAGAAGTGAGTGGGAGGAAAGTACAACTTGATGAGGTAACTGTACCTGTTCCATTATTGGAAAGTAGTTCATCACATAAATCAGTTCCTGTGACAAATACACCAATTAGTGAGGAAGCTAATGATATTGATCATGAAACTTCAGATCAAGTTACTACAGAACCTCGTAGGTCTTCCAGAGTAAGATCTGCACCAGAGTGGTGTAGTAATCATGTTCTGGAAGTCATGTTACTAGACCATGATGAACCTACGAACTATGAGGAAGCGATGATGAGCCCAGATTCCGCGAAATGGCTCGAGGCCATAAAATCTGAGATATGATCCATGTATGAGAACAAAGTATGGACTTTGACTGACTTGCTCGATGATCAGCAAGCCATGTTAAATGAATGGATCTTCAAGAGGAAAACGGACACTGATAGTAGTATTACTATCTACCAAGCTCGACTTGTTGCGAAAGGTTTTCAACAAGTTCAAGGTGTTGAATACGATGAGATTTTCTCACTCGTATCGATGCTTAAGTATGTCTGAATCATGTTAGCAATTGCCACATTTTATGAAATCTGGCAAATGGATGTCAAAACTGCATTCCTTAATGGATTTATTAAAGAAGAGTTGTATATGATGCAACCAGAAGGTTTTGTCAATCCTAAAGGTGCTAACAAAATATGCAAGCTCCAGCGATCCATCTATGGACTGGTGCAAGCATCTCAGAGTTGGAATATACGCTTTGATAAGTTGATCAAAGCATATAGTTTTATATGGACTTACGATGAAGCCTGTATTTACAATAAAGTGAGTGGGAGCACTACAGCCTTTCTGATTAGTATATGTGAGTGACATATTGTTGATCAGAAATGATGTAGAATTTTTCTGCAAAGCATAAAGGAGTGTTTTAAAGGAGTTCTTTAAAAAGAAAAGACCTCAGTAAAAGCTACTTACATATTGAGCATCAAGATCTATTGAGATAGATCAAGACGCTTGATAAGATTTTCAATGAGTACATACCTTGGTGATATTTTGAAGTAGTTCAAAATGGAACAGTCAAAGAAAGAGTTCTTGCCTGTGATGCAAAGGTGTGAAGTTGAGTAAGACTCAAGACCCGACCATGCCAGAAAATAGAAAAAGAATGAAAAGTCATTCCCTATGCCTCAGTCATAGGTTCTATAAAGTATGCTATGCTGTGAACCAGACCTATTGTATACCTTGCTCTGAGTTTGACGATGGAATACAATTTTGATCTAAGAGTAGATCACTGGACAGCGGTCAAGAAAATCCTTAGTGAAAACTAAGGAGATGTTTCTCGATTATGGAGGTGATAAAAGAGCCTGTCGTAAAAAGTTACAACGATGCAAGTTTTTTCACCAATCCAGATGACTCTAAGTCTCAATCTGGATACATATTGAAAGTGGGAGCAATTAGCTAGAGTAGCTCAGTGCAGAGCATTGTGGACATAGAATAATTACAAAATACATAACGGATCTGAATGTGAAAAGACCCGTTGACTAAGATTCTCTCACAAGCAAAACATGATCACACCTTAGTACTCTTTGGGTGTTAATCACATAGCGATGTGAACTAGATTATTGACTCTAGTAAACCCTTTGGGTGTTGGTCATATGATGATGTGAACTATGGGTGTTAATCATATACAGATATGAATATTGGTGTTAAATCACATGACAATGTGAACTAGATTATTGACTCTAGTGCAAGTGGGAGACTGAAGGAAATATGCCCTAGAGGCAATAATAAAGTTATTATTTATTTCCTTATTTCATGATAAATGTTTATTATTCATGCTAGAATTGTATTAAGCGGAAACATGATACATGTGTGAATACATAGACAAACACATAGTCACTAGTATGCCTCTACTTGACTAGCTCATTAATCAAAGATGGTTATGTTTCCTGACCATAGACATGTGTTGTCATTTGATTAATGGGATCACATCATTAGGAGAATGATATGATTGACATGACCCATTCCGCTAGCCTAGCACTTGATCGTTTAGTATACTGCTATTGCTTTCTTCATGACTTATACAAAGTTCCTACAACTATGAGATTGTGCAACTCCCGTTTACCGGAAGAACACTTTGTGTGCTACCAAATGTCACAACGTAACTGGGTGATTATAAAGGTGCTCTACAGGTGTTTCTGAAGGTACATGTTGGGTTGGCATAAATCGAGATTAGGATTTGTCACTCCGATTGTCGGAGAGGTATCTCTGGGCCCTCTCGGTAATACTCATCACCTAAGCCTTGCAAGCATGTAACTAATGAGTTAGTTATGAGATGACGTATTACGGAATGAGTAAAGAGACTTGCCGGTAACGAGATTGAACTAGGTATTGGATACCGACGATCAAATCTCGGGCAAGTAACATACCGATGACAAAGGGAACAAAGTATGTTGTTATGCGGTTTGACCGATAAAGATCTTCGTAGAATATGTAGGAACCAATATGGGCATCCAGGTCCCGCTATTGGTTATTGACTGAGAATGGTTTTAGGTCATGTCTACATAGTTCTCGAACCCATAGGGTCCGCACGCTTAACGTTTCGATGACAGTTTCATTATGAGTTTATAAGTTTTGATGTACCGAAGTTTGTTCGGAGTCCCGGATGTGGTCACGGACATGACGAGGAGTCTCAGAATGGTCGAGACATAGAGATTGATATATTGGACGACCATATTCGGACACCGGAAAGGTTCCAGGAGTTTTCGGAGAAAACCGGAGTGCCGGGGGGGTTACCGGAACCCCCCGGGAGAGTTAATGGGCCACATGGGCCTAGGTGGGAAGAGAGAGGGGCGGCCAGGGTGGGCCGCGTGCCCCCTCTCCCTCTGGTCCGAATTGGACTAGGAGGGGGGGCGGCGCCCCCCTTTCCTTCCCCCCTCTCCCCCTTCCTTCCCCCTCCTAGTAGGAGTAGGAAAGGAGGAATCCTACTCCTACTAGGAGGAGGATTCCTCCTCCCTTGGCGCGCCCAAAGGGGCCGGCCGGCCTCCCCCCTCCCTCCTTTATATACGGGGGTAGGGGGCACCCCATAGACACACAAGTTGATCTACGGATCGTTCCTTAGCCGTGTGCGGTGCCCCCCTCCACCATATTCCACCTCGGTCATATCGTCGCGGAGTTTAGGCGAAGCCCTGCGCCGGTAGAACATCAACATCGTCACCACGCCGTCGTGCTGACGGAACTCATCCCCGACACTTTGCTGGATTGGAGTCCGGGGATCGTCATCGAGCTGAACGTGTGCTGAACTCGGAGGTGCCGTACGTTCGGTACTTGGATCGGTCGGATCGTGAAGACGTACGACTACATCAACCGTGTTGTCATAACGCTTCCGCTTACGATCTACGAGGGTACGTGGACGAACACTCTCCCCTCTCGTTGCTATATCATCACCATGATCTCGCGTGTGCGTAGGAAAATTTTGAAATTACTACGTTCCCCAACAACACCCCTACAGGGTTTAAACTTTCGAGAGCCGTGCCCGCGGTTATGTGGTAGATGGGAATTTGTTAATGTCCGGTTGTAGATAACTTGACACCAGATCCGAATTAAAACGCATCAACCGCGTGTGTAGCCGTGATGGTCTCTTCTCGGTGGAGTCCGGGAAGTGAACACGGTCTTTGGGTTATGTTTGGCGTAAGTAGGAGTTAGGATCACCTCTTGATCATTTCTAGTTGACGATCGTTCCTTTGCTTCTCTTCTCGCTCTCATTTGCGTATGTTAGCCACCATATCATGCTTAGTCGCTGCTGCAACCTCACCACTTTACCCCTTCCTTTCCCATTAAGCTTTGCTAGTTTTGATACCCATGGTAATGGGATTGCTGAGTCCTCGTGGCTCACAGTTTACTACAACAACAGTTGCAGGTACAGGTTATGCGATGATCATGACGCGAGAGCGATGTTTGCTTGTTTGGAGTTCTTCTTCTGCTTCTTCTTCGATCAGGGGATAGGTTCCAGGTCGGCAGCCTGGGCTAGCAGGGTGGATGTCGTTTGAGTTTCTGTTTGTGTTTCATCCGTAGTCGGATGGTGCTCTTATGTAAGATGATGTTGTATTCGTGTGGCATTGTATGCCTCTTGTATGTATCCCCATCTATTATGTAATGTTGATGTAATGATATCCACCTTGCAAAAGCGTCTTCAAGATGCGCTTCTATCCTTGGTGGGACCTTCGAGTCTCCTTATGATAGGGTCGCATCTTGGGCGTGACAATGCTCCCCAGCAACGACGCTAGAAAAAGGTCTTGATAACCCACAAGTATAGGGGATCGCAACAGTTTTTGAGGGTAGAGTATTCAACCCAAATTTATAGATTCCACACAAGGGGAGCCAAAGAATATTTGCAAGTATTAGCAGTTGAGTTGTCAATTCAACCACACCTGGAGATTAATTATCTGCAGCAAAGTGATTAGTAGCAAAGTAATATGATAGTTTTGATAATAGTGGTAACAGCAATAGTAATAGTAACAGTGATAGCAATGATTTTGTAGCAAGTGTAATAGTAGTAGCAGCAGTAGTAACTTAGCAAGAACAATATAAGAGAAATTAGTAGGCATTGGATCGGTGGATTCGTTGGATGATATTCATCATATAACAGTCATAACCTAGGGCGATGCAAACTAGCTCCAGTTCATAAATATAATGTAGGCATGTATTCCATAAATAGTCATACATGCTTATGGAAAGAACTTGCATGACATCTTTTGTCCTACCCTCCCGTGGCAGCGGGGTCCATAAGGAAACTAAGGGATATTAAGGCCTCCTTTTAATAGAGAACCGGAACAAATCATTAACGCATAGTGAATACATGAACTACTCAAACTACGGTCATCACCGGAAAGTATCCCGACTATTGTCACTCTGGGGTTTACGGATCATAACACGTAACAGGTAAATATAACTTGCAAGATCGGATCTAGAACATAGATATAATGGTGAAAACATAAACGGTTCATATCTGAAATCATGGCACCCAAAGTGACAATCATTAAGCATGGCAAAGTCATATCAACATCAATCTTAGAACATAGTGGATACTAGGGATCAAGCCCTAACAAAATTAACTCGATTACATGATGAATCTCATCCAACTCCTCACAGACCAGCGAGCCTACGAAGGAATTACTCACTCATGGCGGGGAGCATCATGAAATTGGCGATGAAGGAGGGTTGGTGATGATGAAGATCGAATATCCCCCACTCCGGAGCCCAAAACAGACTCCAGATCTGGCCTTCCGATGAAGAACAGGAGGTGGCGGCGGCTCCGTATCGTGAAACGAGATAATTCTTCCTTCCTGATTTTTTATAGAAAAATAGGTATTTATGGAGTCGGAATCAGGGTCTGCGGGGCCACCAGGTGGGCACAACCCACCTGGGCGCGCCTAGAGGGAGGCACCCTGGTGGGTGTTGCTCACCCAGGGGGCCCCTCTGGTGGTTCTTGGCTCCAGTATTTTTCTTTTATTCTGAAATAAATCTCCAAAAAGTTTTGTTCCAATCCGAGAACTTTTATTTCTGCACAAAAACAACACCATGGTAGTTCTGCTGAAAATAGCATCAGTCCGTGTTAGTTTCGTTCAAATCATGCAAATTAGAGTCCAAAACAAGAGGAAAAGCGTTAGGAAAAGTAGATACGAAGAAGACGTATCAATGCCCCTGCGCAATTAAAGAATTCCTGAATAACACTTTTCCCTTTGATGTTCCCACTTCTCGCAAGAAAATTTTTAGAATCCAAATTTGCAGAAATTTTAACTTTAGGAATTTCACCATCCTCACTTTTTTTTATAACAAACTTAGACATGATAGCAACTTCAAGCGAGCAAATAAGCAAAAAGGCGAACGGAATTTTTTTGTGTGTGTTTTTGTGAAAACGTTTTAGAAGTGGGGGAGATGAAAATGGGAGGCAAAAGACAAATGGAAGTAAATACAAGGAGATGAAAGTTTATGCGATAGTACTTGATAGGTTTTGGTGATGTCTCCCCGGCAACAGCGGCAGAAATTCTTCCTCCTACTTGTGAGCTGCGTTGGGATTTCCTCGAAGAGGAGAGGATGATGCAATACAGTCGAGATACGTATTTCCCTCTATTAAGAACCAAGGTTATCAATCCATTAGGAGAACCACACAAGACCTCGTGAACAGCACCTACACACAAAAGAACAAATACTTGCACCCAACGCGATCAAGGGGGTTGTCAATCCTCTCGGCGGTCAATTGCAAGGATCAAGTGTGATAATGGTAGATAGATAAACAAAAGGCAAATTATAAAATAATGGTAAATAAATTGCAGCAAGGTATTTTTGGATTTTAATATATGATAAAGATAGACCCGAGGGCCATAGCTTTCACTAAAGGCTTCTCTCGAACAACAAGCATACGGTGGGTAAATAAATTACTATTGGACAATTGATAGGAAAGCGCGTAGTTATGATGATATCCAAGGCAATGATCATGTATATAGGCATCACGTCCTAGACAAGTAAACCGACTCCTGCCTGCATCTACTACAATTACTCCACATATCGACCAATATCCAGCATGCATCTAGAGTATTAAGTTCATAAAGAACGGAGTAACGCCTTAAGTAAGATGACATGATGCAGACAAAGTAAACTCAAGCAATATGAATAAACCCCATCGTTTTATCCTTAATGGCAACGATATAAATACGTGTCTTGTCCCTTTCTGTCACTGGGATATATATCACCCCAAGGTTAAACCCGTTACAAAGCACCTCTCCCATCGCAAGATAAATCAATCTAGTTGGCCAAACCAAATGGATAGATCGGAGAGAAATACAAAGCTATAATAATCATGCATAAAAGAGTTCAGAGAAGACTCAAGTAATATTCACAGATAATCTGATCATAAACCCACAATTCATCAGATCCCAACAAACACACCGCAAAAGAAGATCACGTCAAATAGAACTCCAAGAACATCGAGGAGAACACTGTATAGAAGATCAAAGAGAGAAAAGAAGCCATCTAGCTACTAGCTATGGACCCGTAGATCTGTGGTAAACTACTCACACATCATCGGAAGGGCGGCAAGGTTGATGTAGAGGCCCTCCATGATCGATTCCCCTTCCGGCAGAGTATCGGAAATGGTCTTCGGATGGGATCTCCGAAGAACAGAAACTTGCGACGGCGGAAAACGTATTTTGGGTGGCTCTCTATCGGTTTCTCGATTTTAGAGAATTTATAGAGGTGGAATTAGGTCAGACAGAGCCACGAGAGGCCCACAAGGTAATTGGGCGCGCCTACCTCCCTGGGCGCGCCCAAGTGCTTTGATGTCTCCTCGTTGCACGTCTGGTCTCCTCCTGAAGCTTCTAAGGTCTCTCTTGTCCAAAAAAAATGTCAAAATATTTTGTGGCATTTGGACTTCGTTTGGTACTAATTTCCTGGAAAAAAAAACAAAATTAGGCAAAAATTAAGAACTGGCACTTGACACTAAGTTAATAGGTTAGTCCCAAAAATGATATATAATTGCATATAAAACATCCAAGATTGATACTATAATAGCATGGAACAATAAAAAAATATAGATACGTTGGAGACGTATCACCTGTCGTCTCCTGTCTGAGACCAGAATTTGGACAACAATGAGCGACAACTTTCCCGCGCGAGCAACTCAGAGGGGAGATCAAACGAAGGGAAATAGCCATCATCCACCGCCACCGGGCGCACAGGAATCACTCCCGTGGCAGTAGGTAGTGGCTCAGCTCAAGCTTGAAGGAGAAGCACATGCCAGCCGGGTCGAAGGATACGATGACGCAAGGCTTGGGCATGTCCGCAGCCAGTAGGACGGAGTGGAGGCAGCCCCGGTTCTCGTCCTCATGAGCGATCTGCTCGGCAGTTGGAAGATGGAAGGTAGCCATCTTGATGAGCTTCGACACTGTTGAGGCCGTTGCTGGTCGTACGACAAGGGTTGTAGCCGCCGGTACCGGAGCGGCAGACGGCGAGGTGTGCACTCACCTTACCCTAGTGTTTCCTCGCGTAGCTTGTGGATGCTGATGGTGAAGAAGATGTGAAGACAATGACACAAAGGAGGTGGAGATGGAGGAGAACTGATCTCTTGGAGCAAATGGTTGCCGCTTGCAGAGTTCTCGTACAACTCGGCGTTTCACTCCACCCTGAACAAAACTCCATTCACGGTGGTCTATGGGCAAGAACCCATAGATGTGTCTGACCAAAGATGTGTCTGTTTTTTTTTCTAAAGACAGCAGGAGAGCTGTTGTGATTCCATTAAGTAGAAGGAAGGCCGACGGCCAAAAAGATGTGTCCGTAGGAACGGGAGAAATACTTGTTTTTTATATCACCGTGAGAAAAAATATGTTGTTGCTCCTAACCTAAAAGAATGTTGTTGTTGATTTTAGGAAAACAAAAGCGTGGTTGATTTGTCATAATGTTTACTTGGACAAAGAAAAGATCGTCGGGTTGATAATATGGTCGTCAACCTCTAAAGCTAAAGCATGCTTAGCAAAATCATGAGCCTCCATATTTGAGGTTCTAAATTCATGGCTAAGAAAGCAAGAAGAAAGTACAGAAGAATGACTCCCTCCGATTCAGATTAATTGACACACGCTTAGTATCCAGATTATTGAGCCTAAGAAGAAAATACACCTTAAAAGATGTCTGACTTATCAAAAAACTAATACACCTTATATTTTAAACCAGAGGAAGTAAAAAATTATGAAAACCCAAAATATCAATGGCACAACAAAGCGCGCCCCTTCAAGTACAGACAATCCATCAGTCCATGGCCTGGTTAGCTATTTGAGTTGGAAAGCAAAGAAGAGGCCAAAGAACATGTTAGGCCAGAAAGAAGTGCAAGTTTTGTGTATCGGTGCCACATTCGGAAGGAATCCAAGACTGCCAAATCGATGCAGATTTTTGTCAACAATGAACAGAAATTATCTGTGCAGTTACTGTTCTGCATCTCTATACAGAGAGTTCATGGAGACATGAATCTCATATCACGACTCTGATGTTCCCTTCACTATGGCTCATAAGATGGCCTGATGAAACAACTGGCTGTCGTAGCCTTGCAGGTCTACGAAGAAACGAACAAGAGCTACTGTGTGGTTGACGTTGCACCACCTTGGCTCATATCATTCTTGAAACCAGTTCTTTACAGCTGCATCTTTGGTTGCACAAATCAAACATGTTACATGTGACTGTTCTAATAGTACCAGATGCCAGGTTCAACTTGCAGCTAAAAATAAGTTCATCTTTCATGGTAGAAGATGGTTCATTGTGAACCAGATCTCGACGCACAAGTTGCCGAAGACGAGGCGCCATTTACGGAAGCACAAAAGTTGGACGACGCAGCCCCCTGATTATCTGTAGCAGAAGAAACATTGTCCAAAGAAGCCGATGAGGGCCCAGAGCCACTCCCGTCCCTCGTTTCTAGTCGCTCCATCATGCGAGACACAGCAGCGATTCCGGCGTTAACCTCCCTCCTCACATCAGAACCAAGACTCGATATCGTGTCACTCCGAGAGAGCCACCGTTCCTTCCACCCACGGGTGTTCTTCGTTATCGAGTCCTTGTACCTAGCATTGTTAAGGGAGACCACAAATATAAGTTGGCTACAATAATGTTGGTTTTCCAATTCCAAAGGTTTCTGAAGTTTGAAGGAATCAGAGAGTATTACTTGACCGAAACCGACTGCAGGCGAGTCTTGAGTGTGTTTGAGAAAGATTGTGGATCGGATGGTCCAGCTCCATCCTGGTTGATGGGAGATGCTTCATCACCAGAAATTCTGATCAAGGTCATTATGTAGTGAGTGTTAAACCAATATACATGAGAAGAAGACAAAAAACCACCGATGTAGGCCGTCCGGTAGTT
The DNA here is from genome assembly GCA_963921465.1 of Triticum timopheevii. Taxonomy (NCBI): domain Eukaryota; kingdom Viridiplantae; phylum Streptophyta; class Magnoliopsida; order Poales; family Poaceae; genus Triticum; species Triticum timopheevii. The sequence continues at coordinate 329,377,085 of OY997264.1, forward strand.
ATGTCATCATATGAAAATAGGAATCACCTATCATTTGATCCAACAGGGCAGTTAGATGAAGTATTATTGTGCACTAGTATGTTGGCAGATGCTTCTTCCATGGCATCCACAGGAGCAGAGATTATAGCAGGAGAATACTCACTGTCCCCTACTTGTGGTGAATCTGAAGAAATGGGGTCACTAGAGGTAGTTTCAGTTGTCGAAAATACTACAATTTGTGTGCGACCGTGTGGTCCTGATCTTCCGCGGTGGCCTTCCCTTCTACCATGGCGGTGCGACCTACGTGTCACGGCAGCAGCGGCCAGGTGTTGCATGAGACGTTCTTCAAGCTCAGCATCATCTGTATCAACTGGTACCTGGGAGAAATAGCAGCATCAGCAGCAGTACAGGCATTGGGTGGATCGAGACATGGCAGCAAGAAAGCCATTGTTAGAAGGGCAATGGAAATGCGAAATGACACCTCAAAATGTCCGAGCATTGGATGGCGAAAAACGGCGGTCGTGCGTGAGCGATCTGCTTGCACATTCTTCTCCTGTTCAACAGCCTCAAGGAGCTCTTGACTGTAATTCAAGAATTTAAGTGAGACTTGGCTACAAATGTACAATTGATCTCACTCCTGGTTTACATAAGAATTTCTACCTCAGAGGGTCCTTCATGCTGATTGCCTGCCAACACATGGGACACTGGGAGCTTCTCTGGCACCTACAACATCAATTACATTAGTACTCCCTCCGTTCCTAAATACTTGTCTTTCTAGAGATTTTAACAAGTGACTGCATACGGCGCAAAATGAGTGAATCTACAATTTAAAATATGTCTACATACATCCGTATGTTGAGTCCATTTGAAATGCCTAGAAAGACAAGTATTTGGGAACGGAGGGAGTACATCAGAAAGTATATGATAAGGAGTCGCAGTTGCAACACAACGATGTGGTAAACCAATCAACCAACAGTTACAAAGAGAAATTGCAACTCTTCCGAATTACAAGTGACAGTCAATGGGTCATTGTAGTGATCAAGCTACTATATAGTAGTAACATGGCGTTTCATCTGAAAGTTCTGAATGAGTGGCAGAAGTAAGAAATGAAGATAAATGGTGCAGAACAACAAATCCTCCGGCCAAAAAGTGCAACGCAGGAAACCAATCATTCAGCATCCAAAATATAAACTGCAACTCTTGAAAATATAATGTGACTCTCAAATCAATTCATCGATGTTTCAAATCTTACCATGAACAAACTAACAGCAGCAAACTGCATACTCGCATGATAGTTTCAGGCAATATCATTCTAAATTTCTAACGGAATGGTTACAGAACTTGAGAGGAAATGCAAAGACAAGAAAGCATGGTCCTCACCACTCAAGGATGCACTGGAGATGGAAATCATGCTTGCAGCTTGTAACCTGTGGCAATTCAAAACAAGAAACCAGAACTTCAGACACGTCTACCACCGAATCGAAAGATTTCCATGGCCAAGCACCATTACATCCGTAAGCGAGCGGTAGGTACCGTGGAGGGGTCGCTGTCGCAGAAGGCCTCGAGGCAGATGCTGCAGGCGTCGTCGCAGGCGTCCTGCACGCCGCCCTCCACGAAAGCCGCCGCCGACGAGAGCTTCTCCATCTTGGCTGCCTTCTCGTCCATCCCTCCCTCCCCCCCTCTCTGTTTACTAAGCCTATCAAGAACCGAGTCGACCGCAGGAATGGACCGCTGCCTCCCCCGCGCAATCCCTGCAACAACGCGAACGGCAAGATTTAGATATAAAATTCGCGCGGAAATCCAAGCAATCGAGGTCATTCCAAAACCAATCAAGATTGTATGAAGAAATGGAGGAAAATTCGCCCCCAAAATCGCACCTTATCCACCTAGCTAGACCCAAGATTAACAAAGCGCGAGAACGAGATCGAGTGGTTCTGACCGAGTATCCGGGCTTCTCGGATAAAAACAGCAACTCCGTGTGGAATCGTTCTCCTTTGGACGGCCGCGACGACGACGACGACGGAGCACGTCTGCGCGGGGGCGACGAGGTCGACGAAGAAATGGCCGCTTTAACTCTCTTCTCTCTCTCTCTCTCCGCGTGCCCCTCGTCTGCTTCACGCCAATGACGGGTAGACCCAGATGTCGACCCGTTTTGGGGTCGCTAAAACTGGTGGGCCCGTCCTTAGTTTGTGCGGTTCCATCACTGACATGCGTGGACCGCCATACGGAGCAGGGTTGGTGGGGGTACCGTGTGGTGCTAATGTTATTATTTGGCTCCAGCTCTTCGATTTTTCTTTTAGCTCTTCGATTTCACTCTGCAAGGATGTTTAAAAAAATCGTACTAAAGGATATTAATCATATTTTCCTGCAGAGACATACAGATATCTGGAAATTTTTTAGATACAGTACCTGCTTTATTTAAGGAATTTGAGATATATGTGTTCTTAGACGGAGTAGTCAGCCACACTCAGTGACCAACAGTTGTTAACATATGCGATTCTATATTCACATCAACAAATGATATCATTTCGAACACCCTGCTCCTGCCAAAATCTCCTTTGTCATCTTCCTATAGTGACACATCGAACTATCATGGAGGGTATTGATGACCCAGATGCGGTCGCTTGCAATTCTCGCCTTATGGACGAGCAAAACACTTGCGAGTGAGAGCGCCTCCTAGCAGACGAGTGATTCCAAAGTCTCAAAGACTTGAATACCTTTAAAAATGACAATCGAAGCTCCCATGATATCACCGTCAAAATTTATTACGATCGTCGTCGCCGCACCCTTACTATCTTGCTTGTCAAAGACAACATCGACGTTCACTCCAATAGCCCGTTGGAGGAGGGATCCAAGATGGCGTGATCACGTCCCTCTGCCTCGCCAAGTTGTCATTCTTCGGAGATTGTAGCACGTCCAAGTCCGCCATGAAACTCCCAATGGAGCAATGTGTGGATAACAACTCCAAAATATACTTGTATGAATGATCTTTTGTCGAGCATCCAAATTGCCAACAAGGTTACGAACACCATTGTCAACCCAGGTTGTGGAAGTTTCTCGATCAACTCAAAAATCAAGTTAGATGCTTTGCTTGCATGTGTTAGTACCATTAGCTCAGCAACTTCCTCTGAAGCTAATGTCCGCGTGCATTTGGCCATAGTACAATCAAATAGCGAGTGTCTCCATGAGTCCAAGTCTGTAACAGCCCCACTGTAACGCCTTGGCCCTATTGTTGATTTCATCATTTCCATTACTCTCTTGTTCCTTTACTTTATTCTTGTGCTCTTAGTTATAATCACCAAACATATATAGGCAATGAGATCCAAATAGAACGTGAAGATAAATCATGAAGACAGATCCAATGTTGAAGACAAACCAATTATGAAGATAATGCAATGTATGTGACGCCAAAAAAAAAACTTCAAGAAAGATTGGTGGTGGCGTTACCCAGCGTATGGGAAGTATTATACCCAGACATGACGCACAATTATTATGGCGCTCTGAAGTTAAATTCCATATTAATGTCTTGACACTCAGAGTGTATGTCTTCATGAATTGAATACATAGGTTACCTCGTGTGTTCCGCACCTAAGTCATCAACATGCATAAGCGTTAGGATGTGTGTCCATTCATAGGACATTTGAGGATTCTAAGATATTTAGCTCACACCGCAGCTTGCAAAATCTCTTCTCATCCAAAGGCTTTGTGAAGATATCTGCCAAAGTGTTGACGTGAATGATATCAATGTCTTCGTTCAGCACATGATTGCTGAGAAAATGATGACGAATCTGAATGTGCTTTGTCTTGGAGTACTGAACAGGATTGTGTGCAATCTTGATGGCGCTTTCATTGGCGTAGTAGAGGGGCACCATCTTCTTATTGATGCCATAGACCTTGAGAGTTTGCTCCATCTAGAGAAGCTGAGCGCAGCAAGATCCAGCAGCAATGTATTCAGCTTCAGTAGTATAAAATGGCATGTGCCAGATGTAGACTTGCGATCCACCTTGTCATCAGCATGATCAGCATATGAGAATCCAACTAGATCAAACTCTAAGCCCTTTGGATACCATAATCCTAGCGTTGGGGTGTGAGCCAAATATCAAAGTATTCGCTTCACAGCGAGGTGATGTGAATCCTTTGGTGCCGCTTGGAATCGGGCACACATGCAAACGCTAAGCATTATATCTAGCCTATAGATGCACATAAGTACAATAAAGAACCAATCATGGAGCCGTATACCTTTTGATCAAACTCTTTACCATTGTCGTTGGAGCCCAGTTGACCGCTTGTTGGCATTGGCATCTCATAACCCTTGCAATCTTGCATTCCAAACTTCTTCAAACAATCTTTGAGATATTTCTCTTGAGATATGAAGATCCCATTGCATTGTTGGCGGATTTGAAGACCAAGGAAGAATTTCAGCTCCCCCATCATGGACATCTGATATTGCTCTTGCATCATGGGACTGAACTCATCACTGTATCTTTTGGCAATGCAGCCGAAGATAACGTCATCCACATAGATTTTGCATACAAACAGTTCTCCATCATATGTCTTCGTGAAGAGAGTGGGATCTGTAAAACCAGGTTTAAAGCCTTTGCTGTTTAGGAATTCTTTGAGTGTGTCCTACCAAGCTCGAGGCGCTTGTTTGAGGCCATATAATGCCTTGTTGAGCTTGTAGACCATGTCAAGATGCTTGGGATCTTCAAAACCAGGTGGTTGAGCAACATAGACTTCTTCTTCAATTTTTCCATTGAGGAAAGCACTCTTCACATCCATATGGTACAGAAGGACGTCATTGTGATTTGCATAGGCTAGCAGTATGTGAATGGATTCAAGTCTAGCCACAGGAGCAAAGGTTTCATCGAAGTCAATTCCCTCTACTTGTGTGTAACATTGAGCAATGAGAAGAGCTTTTGTTTCTGACTACTTGACCATGTTCATCTTGTTTGTTGTGGTAGATCCATTTGGTGCCAATAATATTGTGCTTGCGCGGGTGAGGACGTTTGACAAGCTCCCAGAAATTATTGAGCTCATATTGTTGAAGCTCTTCTTGCATAGCTTGAATCCATTCTGGTTCCATGAAGGCTTCATCAACTTTTTTGCGTTCGGATATGGAGACAAATGCAAAGTGCCCACAGAAGTTAGCTAGTTGCATATCTCTTGATCGAGTGAGCGGACCAGGTGCATTGATGCTATCAATTATCTTCTCAATCTAAACTTCATTAGCAACACGAGGATGAACAGGGCGAAGACTTTGCTGTTGCTGATCAATGTATTCATCTTTAGCATTGTCTTCAGTCTCAGCATTGTCTTTACACCGAACAGGGGCTGGAATCACAACTTCATCATCACCCTATTCCTCACTTGGGATGATTTCTCCAGTACCCATTAGCTTGCTTCACTAGCCGCAACATCTTCTAGCACATCTTGTAGGTGCTCTATTTACGAGTCGTTAGTCTCATCGAACCACAAATCTACAGTTTCAACCACTTTATAGTGAAAGAGGTTGAAGACCATGTAGGTGTGTGAATCCTTTCCGTAGCCAAGCATAAAAGTCTCATGGGCTTTCGATGCAAATTTGGAAGTGTGATGTGGATCCCTTATCCAGCACCTAGCACCGAAGACTTTGAAATAACTTACATTTGCTTCTTACCGGTGAGTAGTTCATAAGATGTCTTCTTGAAGAACTTGTGAAGGTATACTCTGTTGATGATGTGGCATGCAGTACCAACGGCTTCAGGCCATAACTTTCGCGGAGTCTTGTGCTCATCAAGCATGGTACGAGCCATCTCAATAAGAGTCCGGTTCTTGCGCTCCACGAAGCTATTCTGTTGAGGAGTATATGGAGCGGATAGCTCATGAGTGATGCCGAGTGTATCAAGGTAAGTGTCGAGGCCAGCGTTCTAGAATTCAGTGCCATTGTCACTCCTGATGTGCTTGATCTTGATGCCATAGTTGGTCATGGCACGATTGGCAAATCGTCTGAAGACATCTTGCACTTCAGTCTTGTAGAGAATTGTATGCACCCAAGTATATCTAGAGTAATCATCAACAATTATGAAGCCATAGATATGTGCGGTAGTAGTAAGAGTAAAGTAGTGAGTAGGGCTGTAAGTGCATCTAGTGCCCCTTAGTGATTTTGGTGTATTGAAGACTTATAGGTTAAGGGACTAATGCGTTTGTGAGTGTACACAGGTCTATAAGTCTATGCGGAGTTTGATATTTACAGAGAAAGTCGACCCCTAGAAAATGAATGTCTTCAACTTAAGACTTTGGCTTTCTGAAGACTTTGAAAGTGAAGAAATTGGTGTGATCCTTAAGACTTGATATTCATGCGAGGAATATGAAGCGTGAAGACTTTTGTTTTCGTAGTTTCATTTTCTCTTTATTGAGTCATAGGAAACACAGTACTGTTAAAGGGGGTCGAGGTAAAACTAAGGAAAAGTTTCCAAGTGATGCCCGTCTCAAAATCCTACACCTACCAATCCTTTCGAGTGAAGCCATTGGAAATCTCATACAGTTCAGTCAATTTCTTCAGTGACGGAGACGAAGATATTCTGGTCTCTGAGGAATTTGTTCTGACTGAGGAGTTAGGAATTCGCCAGTGTGGATTGCCTACAAGTGAGGAATATGATAGCCCTGAGGAATTTGATATATCAAATATCTGACCGTTGTTGTGCTACGCGCCAGCTGTCCCAAAATATCTACCGACCTAACGGTCATATCATTGAAGGACATTTATGTCTTATCATGTCGGATTGCTCCCTAGGATATAAATAGCCGCCCCCTACAACCACTAGCTAGTTGGCTGCTCCGAGAGAAATTGACACTTGTCATTGAGAGCATCCCATCCTCCGAGGAATTTCAGCGAAAATCATCAAGTGAGGAAAACCCAAACCCAAACACCTACAAACGCAAAGTGATTGAGCATCACTGAAGAGATTGTTCCTGTGTGGAACCGACGCTTGTTACCTTTGAGGACTGTGCATCCTCCAGACGGTTAGGCGTCATGGTCTAGAGCATCCAAGAGGAAATTTTGGATCACCGAGTGACCGAGTCTATGAAGATTTGGAAGTCACCTGAAGACTTACCACGAGTGATTGGGCGAGGTCTGTGTGACCTTAGCTCAAGGATAATACGGTGATGACTGTGTGTCCTCAGGTTTAAATACCTAGCCGCTCCAACCAGATGTACGACTGTCACAACAATTGGAACTGGTCTACCAAATCACTGTCTTCACCGAGCTACCGGTTCTATTTCCTCAACCCTTTCATTTTCTCATTCAGATACTGTTGTACTTGATCTTTACTGTTTGAAGACTTTGACTGAAGACTTTCTCAATTTTCTCAATCCTATTTCTTCGGTCAGTTTGTCTTCAGCCTGCATATCTTGTGTTTACGCTTCCTGTACTCATTGCTTGCTTTTGATTCATCATGATGACTATGCTTTTGTTCTGTTATGTATGCATCTGAGTACTTATTCCGCTACTAGATGTTCGTGACTTGGGAATTTCCTCATCCTGAAATTCCTCAGTGACGAATTTGTAGAAATCGCCAATTCACCCCCTCTAGTCGATATAACGCACTTTCAACTAGTACCAGAGCAAGGTACTCCCTTGTTTTGTGTGATTTTGGTTTAACCGCCTGGATTTTTAGTTATGTCGACCCATGAATGAAGATTGTGTCTTGCCCCATCTTTGACGGTCATGATTATCCCAAGTGGAAGGCCATGATGAAGAAGCGCCTCATGGCGATGAACAACAAACTGTGGACCATCACTGAGATTGGTCTTACCGATCTATGCAAGATGGCGGAGACTGATGATATTCGCAAGTACACCCTACTTAACCTCATGGCGAAGGACATCATCTGCTCCTGTCTGTCCCAAAATCAGTTCAGGATTATTATGCATCTCAGCCATGCGAAGCTTATCTGGGACCACATCTTAAGGTCTATGAAGGTCATCGATCTCATCACAATCCCTGGTTTGAGGATTTCAAGGAATCGCTCAAGGCGATGACTTCCGATCCAGAATCATCATCCTCTACACCATGCCTTATGGCAAAAGGTGCCAATGTAACTGATTGGTACCTATCTGACTCCAGTGATGATGAATCTGGTGATGAATTTGGACCCAGCTATACCAAACTTGCTTCCCTTGCCACTAAACAATAAAGAGCTTTGGAAAAGGTTCAAAATATGCTTGATAAAGCGATGATATGTTGGGTGAAGAAATGGATCACACTCAAACCTTGACTGATAATCTTCAGAGACTTCAGTCCAAGTTTGATAACCTTTAGAGTCATCATAACACTCTCTTATCTGATCATGAGAAGCTTTCTTATGAATGTCTTCAAAGAAAACAAGATCTTGAGAAGCTAAGGGTGAGTTATGAAGATCTTCAGAAGGAGCGTGATTCATTGCTTGCTCAACAGATCAGTGCCGCTCAAGAAGAATTCATTCCACCATGTTTGAAATGCATTGAACGTGAATCTGCTAATTCTTCAGCTGAAAGTTCAAATGCTTCTATTCAAATTCTTCAACTGTCTCTGCTATCACAAATTCCTCATCTGAGGATACTGCTAGTATCACTGACAATGCAGGGCTGAAGGAATTGTATGTGACAGGCATGTACTGTAACATCCCAAATTTTCAATTTGGAATGTTATACAATAGATCATCTTTGCATATCATATTTTATTGCATTTTGGCATGATCCTAGAAATTTCATGCAACTCAAGGACCCACGGAGAGAGTTGGAGATTTCGTTATTTTCATATTTGAGTTTTCTCAAAATTTGAAAATAGGATCATTTGATTTTAATTATTTTATCTTTGAATATTTCTCTTACAAAAATAAAAGAGAGGGAATAAAATGACTTTACCAAAATAAAGAAATATTGAGGATTTAATAATAAAATCAAAGAAGATTTTATTTCGGAGTTTATCGCTATTTTTATTTGAATTTAGGAAAATTGCACGTTTTTCAAAATTGCTTTTTAGGGCCAAGAAAATGTTCATCTCGTTCTAAATATTTTATTTAGACGGCGAAAATTTGTTTTGGAATTTTTAGAATTTTGATTTTATTTTTTAGGATTTATTTAAGTTTCGGCATAATTTTTTAAAAAAAAACTGTTCGGGCCGAAGGCCCCGACGGCCCAGTCACGCCGCCTCCCCGTCCCGTGCCCGCACCGGACTCCACCGGAGTCCGGGTGTCCGCCGCCGCCCCGGTGCCCCCTTCCCCAAGCCGGCACCAGCCCCCTCCCTTTAAATACCCCCTGCCCCGCCGCCGCCACCCCGTCCCGCCCCGCCGCCCGCAGCCGCAGCAGCAGCCGCCGCCGCCGCCGATGCCCTTCGCCGCCGCCAACTACTCGTGCGTCGCCCTCTGCCGCCGCTGCCGCCGCCGTTTTTAAAAAAAAACCGTTCGATTTTTTTAAAAAAAACCCTAGATACGTTTTTTTAGATCGGTTCATCGGTTTTTCTCGATTTAGTTATTTTGCGGACGTTCGTCCGTATGTTAGTTTTAACAAACGGTTTTCGTCGTTTAGCCGCAGACAACGAACGTTCGTTTGTTAGCCTGTTCGTCCATTTTTTCTTTTCCTAGGATTTTCCCGCGATTATTTCCGATCGCGATTTCTGATCCGATTTTTGTTCTAGTATAACGTTTCGCCCGTTTATCGGAATCAGGCGATTCAAGCGCCTAGAGTTTCGTCTCGAAACCCTCTTTCCGTTTAACCAACTCAAACAAGTTTTTGCTACTGTAAAATTTGACTTAGGTCCAGATTAGTAAATGAAGCTTGTTTCTTACGCCGTTTGACTTTCATTGCTTCGCTTGATTTGATTCTTTTTGCAAACCGGAGCTCTTAAGTTGAACTTTCTAGTTAGATCTCTTATTTGAGTTTTACCCGTGCATTAGATGAGTGCTTATTGTATGCTTGTTTGTTTGTGATAGAGTACCCGGAGTGCGCGGCTTGCTACTACGAGTCTCTAGGTTTCAAGGATCATCAGCAAGGCAAGTAACACTTTGATCATACCTCTTTACTACCCAGTTTTATTGCATTAGATCAATTCTCAAACAATTGCATGGTTAGGATCTGATTAATATGTGGGTTCTGGGGAAGTAGATGAGGTAGTACCTATTACCTGTTTTATTATCAAACCTTTGGGAGTTACTTCTACGTTTGCTTATACCGCTGTGCTATGCTAGTAGACGTGGATTGGGTGAGTGTATCCATGACAGATGTGAGATTGTTAAGTTAATGGTTTACTTAAGGTGGCAACTTTAATACACATCTGGGTGGATTGAGGCACTTGGGGAACCCAGTGTTGCCTGTATTTTTGGAAATCCCGGGGTACCGTGTGATTCTCCTATGGACCGCCACCCATGCTCAAAGGGATCATGAGATTTTTCATGCTAGAACTTCCGTGTGCAGCCGCAAGCTACTATGGGCTCTACCATAGTTGATTAAGTCGTGTGAACTCTTATAGTGGTAGACTAGCAGATGTAGGGGAAAGTAGGTGTAACTGTCTACCCATCGTAAGGTGCAAACGCTTCTGAAAAACTGTGTCTCAATCATCCGTTTCTCAAACACCATGTAGTGCGAGAATTCCAACGGAGGAGATCGGGTCTTGCGGGGAAAAGTGTGCAAACCTCTGCAGAGTGTATAATCTAATCATGGTTAGCCGTGTCCCCGGTTATGGACGTTTTGAGTATCTAGTACTTGGATTATCATGTGAATCTCATGATGTTACTTTAATTTAATTTGTTGGGTTTAAATGATGATGCTTAATTGGGATTGAGTTGGGTGAACCTTATCAATGTTTAGCAACCACCATGATAGTTAAATAAAATTTATTCCTTTGTTGTAGGGAAAAATTGGCTTTATGCAAAACTGTAACCGTAGAGCTTTCCACCAGCCATATATGCATGTAGTGATAGCATTATTCTGTTCATTACTCTCTATGTGTTACATTGCCAGCATATTCCATGTGCTGACCCGTTTCGGGCTGCAACGTTCATGTTGCAGACTTTTCAGACGACGAGTAAGGTGCCTTAGGTCGTGGTCTTATACTCAGTGATGCCGTTGGAGTTGATGGACTCGCTGATCTTCCAAGCCTTCCGCTGTTATTGTTATTAGATGGCCTTAAGCCATATTTATTATAATAAGTTCTCTTTTGAGACATTTGATGTAATAAGTGTGTGATTGCTACTCTGTTATAAATCCTTCAAGTACTGTGCGTGTCAGCATTACCGATCTAGGGATGACACTGATGCACAGAGATCAGACTGTTTGAGGTCTGGTCGCTACAAGATGGTATCAGAGCCCACGCTGACTGTAGGACACGTCCACTAAGCTAAAACCCTAGAACACTACTCTCGTCTCATTTATGACTCCTCATCTTTTCTACTCTTTTAGGATGGCGGATGCAAGGAACAAGTTCACGCAACCGGATGAAGACACACCCTTTGGACGCCACTTGAAGGAAGTCACTAGATACCTAAACATCGGAGTACCAAGCTTCATCGGGACCTACATCACCACTTTACTAGAAGAGGAGCGTTGGATGATTCAAGTTCAAGTTCCAGGAAGGACGTTCATGCCCGTCACTAAGCCCATAGAGTTTTCCTTTGATGCACCAACCTGGAGTCTAGGAAAGAGCATGGCAGCCCACATCACCATGGGACGCATTGGAGAAGTTTACCACAAGGATCTTAAGGATACTATTTACCAGATTTGTGGGCGCCGAGATGAGCAATGGGAGATGATCAGCACCAGGAAGGATAGATCAATTGCAGCTTTCATCCAGGAGTTAAACCAGCACATTCGTCGCCAGGAGAACCAGATGTGCGCAGGCATGATAGATCTGAAGAAGGCATTGACCAAGATCACGGAGCTAGAGGAAGAACTCAAGTCTACACGCAATGGATATGAGGAGGAAATGACGACACTCGTGGAGAAAAATGATGATCTGAAGAAGAAGCTAAAAGTATTCATGGGATTCCCCGCGACTGGAGGAGAAGACGACGATTGCACATGCCTGGAGAACTACATCATCATCGACGACACCGACTCAGACCCAGACGATAGTGATGATGACTTTGTTGATGAAGCTGGAGCAGATATCATGGAGTCTTCGACCGATCAATTTTTCTAGTCGACCACCATAATAGTAGTAGTATTCCCCCATGTGTATAGTATAGTCCGAGCACTTTTGTAACGATAGTTAGACCGTTCTATGCCCTTGTTTGAATTGATTGAAGTGATATTGATTGCATTTGTCTCATGTGCATATGGGTAGTGTTATTCTCTCTAGACCTCATTCTATTTTGTATTCTCATCTTTTCTAAACCCTCAGATGCCTCCGAGACGTGACAATGGATTTGCTTTCCCACCGGAGCTCACTCAGTTGATCCAGCAGCCGAATGCATTGATGTAGATGTTAGTCCAGAATCAGAATCAGGAGAACAACAACAACAACAACAACCCACCACCCCCACCACCTGTTGATCACTTAGCCTGTTTCTTGAGGCTGAATCCGCCGGTGTTCTCTAGTAGCACCGAGCCGATAGTTGCAGATGATTGGCTCCACAAGATGGGAAGGGAGTTGACCACTGCAGGATGCACAGATGCGGAGAAGGTGCATTTTGCCGCACATCAGCTTGATGGACCCGCAGCATCATGGTGAGAGAATTTCACAGCCACGTATCCCATCGACACTGTCACATGGGACCAGTTTCATCAAGCTTTCCGTACTGCCCATGTTTCAGTAGGAGCTATGGCCATGAAGAAGCATGAGTTTCACAACTTGCGCCAAGGAGGACATACTGTTGGCCAGTATGTGGATGATTTTAGTAAGCTAGCACGTTATGCCCCAGATGACGTTGCTACGGATGCAGCCAAGCAGGAGAAGTTTCTGGAAGGACTGAATGGTGAGTTGAGCATGCAATTGATGGTGGCAACCTTCAACAACTACCAGGAGTTGGTAGATAGAGCTCTCATGATTGAAGGGAAGCAGCAGCAAATTGACAACCGCAAGAGGAAGTATGGACAAGGGAAATACAATTCTGGAGCTCAGCAGAAGCCTCGTTTTACGCCGAACTCGGGAGGACCTTTCCAGCATACCCATGCAGGAGGGAGCTCGCACAACCATAGTGGCCCCAAGAATGGTAATGGTAAAGGAGGAAGCAATGGATAGAACCGTACCAACCCATCAACCCCAGCCAAGAAGGACCTGAGCCACGTCACTTGCTATAAGTGCCAGAAGATTGGACATTATGCCAATGAATGTCCTGAAGCTAAGAATGGAAATGGCAATGGAAGCTCTGGGAAGAAGCCAAACCCTTTCAACAGGGGACAGGTGAACCACGTTAACGTGGAGGAGGTTGAAGCCCAGCCAGATGCAGTAATAGGTAAGTTTTTGGTTAAGTCATTTACTGCAATCGTTCTTTTTGATACCGGTGCATCGCATTCATACATATAAAGGGGATTTGTGGATAAGTATAAACTGCCCACTAAAGTTCTTAGAACACCTATGTTAGTAAGCTCACCAGGAGCGGAGTATATGGCCAGTCAAGGATGTTTTCAAGTGCCATTAACCATAGGTAGGCATGTTTTCCCCTCAGATTTAATCATTTTGGAGTCGCAAGGTTTGGATGTGATTCTGGGTATGGATTGTCTATCGATGTATGGAGGGAACATCGATTGCGCCAGCAAGTTAATTTTGCTTACCACCCCAGAAGGAAGAAGGATCAAGTATGTATCCCAGCACGAGCCGAAGAGGACTCAAGTAAATTCCTTATCAGGTTGCTAGTAGTGTTGATTACTCCTTGTAGTTGATGCTAGTTGGTTTATTTGGTGGAAGATCATATGTTCAGATCCTTTATGCACATTATTACCCCTCTGATTATGAACATGAATATGCTTTGTGAGTAGTTACCTTTGTTCCTGAGGACAAGGGAGAAGTCTTGCTATTGGTAGTCATGTGAATTTGGTATTCGTTCGATATTTTGATAAGATGTATGTTGTCTAACCTCTAGTGGTGTTATGTGAACGTCGACTACATAACACTTCACCATTATTTGGGCCTAGAGGAAGGCATTGGGAAGTAATAAGTAGATGATGGGTTGCTAGACTGACAGAAGCTTAAACCCTACTTTATGCGTTGCTTCGTAAGGGGCTGATTTGGATCCATATGTTTCATGCTATGGTTACATTTACCTTAATACTTTTGTTGTAGTTGCGGATGCTTGCAATAGAGGTTAATCATAAGTGGGATGCTTGTTCAAGTAAGAACAACACCCAAGCACCGGTCCACCCACATATCAAATTATCAAAGTACCGAACGCGAATCATATGAGTGTGATGAAAACTAGCTTGACGATATTCCCATGTGTCCTCAGGAGCGCTTTTCCTATTATAAGAGTTTGTCCAGGCTTGTCCTTTGCTACAAAAAGGATTGGGCCACCTTGCTGCACTTTATTTACTTTTGTTACTTGTTGCTCGTTACAATTTATCCTATCACAAAACTATCTGTTACCACTTATTTTAGTACTTGCAGAGAATACCTTGCTGAAAACCGCTTATCATTTCCTTCTGCTCCTCGTTGGGTTCGACACTCTTACTTATCGAAAGGACTACAATAGATCCCCTATACTTGTGGGTCATCAAGGTGCAGGACGCCGTTGTTGTGGGATGAAGTTGGAGACCGTCAGTTGTTTGGGCCAGATTTGATTAAATAGTCTGAACAGAATGTGAAGTTGATTCACGATAGGCTCAAGGTAGCCCAGTCCAGGCAGAAGAGATATGCGGATTCAAAACGCAAGGAGATAGTTTACGAAGTCGGAGACAGAGTTTATCTTCGTGTATCTCCACTTCGAGGAGTTAAGCGTTTTGGAGTTAAGGGAAAGTTAGCGCCACGTTTTGTGGGACCATACAATGTTTTGGAGCGTATGGGAGAAGTTGCTTACAAGTTGGAGTTGCCGGAAGGATTGTCAGGAGTTCACGATGTGTTCCATGTTTCCCAGTTGAAGAAGTGCCACGCGGAGATGGCTGATATACCACTGAGAGATACAGTGCCCCTGGAAGCGATTCAGTTGGATAGTGATTTGACCTATGAGGAGAAACCAGTCAAAATTCTTGAATATGCCAGCCGAGTCACCCGCAGCAAGGTTATCAAGTTTTGCAAAGTTCAGTGGATCCATGATAACCCACAAGTATACGGGATAGTTGTATCCTCTTTCAATAAGTAAGAGTGTCGAACCCAACGAGGAGCTAAAGGTAGAACAAATGCTCTCTCAAGTCCTATCAGCCATTGATACGACTCTACGCACGCTTGACGTTTGCTTTACCTAGAGCAAGTATGAAACTAGAAGTACTTTGTAGGTGTTGTTGGATAGGTTTGCAAGATAATAAAGAACATGTAAATATAAACTAGGGGCTGTTTAGATAAAGAAGCAATAAAGTAAATATAACGAGTGTGGAAAAGTGGTGGTAGGAGTTGTGGAATTGTCCCTAAGCAATTAACTACGTTACTAGACCGGTAATCACTATTGCAATTTTATTTGAGGGAGAGGCATAAGCTAACATACTTTCTCTACTTGGATCATATGCCCTGGCACCATTTCTTTTATATCCGGAGATCCGTAACTCTGATTGGATTGAAACCTTCACCCAGATCGTTTTCCAAAAATTATCTTTCTTGCGGCCAAAGAAGGGCATCAACCGCCTTACGAGTGGCCCAGGAGGGTGGGGGGCACCCCCACCTGGAGTGGGCGTGGGCCCCTATCTCCTGGCCACCTCGGGCACCGTCTCGCGTCGATTTTACTTCCCCAAAATCAGAAATATTCCAAAATAATTCTCCGTCCGTTTTTATCCCGTTTGGACTCCGTTTGATATGGTGTTTCTGCGAAACATAAAACATGCAACAGATAGGAACTGGCACTGGGCACTGGATCAATATGTTAGTCCCAAAAAATAGTATAAAAAGTTGCCAAAAGTGTATGAAAGTTGAGTAATATTGGCATGGAACAACCAAAAATTATAGATACGATGGAGACGTATCAGCATCCCCAAGCTTAATTCCTGCTCGTCCTCGAGTAGGTAAATGATAAAAAAGATAATTTTTGATGTGGAATGCTATCTAGCATAATCTTGATCATATATCTAATCATGGCATGAATATTAAGACATGAGTGATTCAAAGCAATAGTCTATCATTTGACATAAAAACAATAATACTTAGGGCATCCCAACAAACAATCATGTCTTTCAAAACATCAATGCTTTAGAACGTTGTCCCTACAAAATCATATAGTCTGGTATGCTCCCTTTTCTTAACACAAGGTACCCCTCACGCCTATCCCGGTGTCAGCCAAGCAATTCTTTCATACTTTAGTATACTCAAACTTTTTCAACCTTCACGCAATACATGAGCGTGAGCCATGGATATAGCACTATGGGTGGAATAGAATATGATGGTGGAGGTTATGTGGAGAAGACAAAAAGGGAAAAGTCTCACATCGACGCGGGTAATCAACGGGCTATGGAGATGACCATCCATTGATGTCAATGCAAGGAGTAGGGATTGCCATGCAACGGATGCACTAAGAGCTATAAGTGTATGAAAGCTCAAACTGAAAACTAAGTGGGTGTGCATCCAACTTGCTTGCTCATGAAGACCTAGGGCATTTGAGGAAGCCCATCGTTGGAATATACTAGCCAAGTTCTATAATGAAAATTCCCAGTAGTATATGAAAGTGACAACATAGGAGACTCTCTATATGAAGAACATGGTGCTACTTTGAAGCACAAGTGTGGAAAAAGGATAGTAACATTGCCCCCTTTTTTCTTTTTTTTTCTTTTTGGGTGGGCTTCTTTGGCCCCCTTTTTTTATTTAGGCTTCTTTGGCCTTTCCCTTTTTTTCTTTTTTTCTTTTTCTTTTTTTTCATGGGGCAATGCTCTATAATGATGATCATCACACTTTTATTTACTTACAACTCGATATTACAACTCGATACTAGAACAAAGATATGACTCTATATGAATGCTTCCGGCGGTGTACCGGGATGTGCAATGATCTAGCGTAGCAATGACATCAAAAAAGGGACAAGCCATGAAAACATCATGCTAGCTATCTTACGATCATGCAAAGCAATATGACAATAAATTCTCAAGTCATGTATATGATGATGATGGAAGTTGCATGGCAATATATCTCGGAATGGCTATGGAAATGCCATGATAGGTAGGTATGGTGGCTGTTTTGAGGAAGATATAAGGAGGCTTATGTGTGATAGAGCATATCGTATCACGGGGTTTGGATGCACCGGCGAAGTTTGCACCAACTCTCGAGGTGAGAAAGGGCAATGCACGGTACCGAAGAGGCTAGCAATGATGGAAGGGTGAGAGTGCGTATAATCCATGGACTCAACATTAGTCATAAAGAACTCACATACTTATTGCAAAAATTTATTAGCCCTTGAAATAAAGTACCATGTGCATGCTCCTAGGGGGGAGGTTGGTACGAGTTAGCCATCGCGCGCCCCCGACCTTCACGCAAAGATAAACAATCAAAATACAATGCGCGCCAATTTGGTTACATAGTTAATAGACCATACGTGCATGCTTCGGGAATCACAAACCTTAACACCGACATCCTTACTGAACACAACCATCTACTAGTACCTCCCACATATTATCATCACTATATCGCAAAACTATTGCAAGGAATCAAACATATCATATTCAGCGATCTACAAGTTTATGTAGGATTTTATGACTAACCATGTGAATGACCAATTCCTGTCATCTCTCTAAATAGATATAAGTGAAGCAAGAGAGTTTAATTCTTTCTACAAAAGATATGCCCACGCTCTAACAAATATAAGTGAAGCAAAAGAGCATTCTACAAATGGCGGTTTTCTATGTGAAGAGAAACAGGTAATCCAAACTTCAAATGAT
The DNA here is from genome assembly GCA_963921465.1 of Triticum timopheevii. Classification (NCBI taxonomy): domain Eukaryota; kingdom Viridiplantae; phylum Streptophyta; class Magnoliopsida; order Poales; family Poaceae; genus Triticum; species Triticum timopheevii. Next base: position 329,395,025 of record OY997264.1, read on the forward strand.
ATAAGTGAAGCACATGAAGCATTCTATAAAGCCGTACTCAAAAGATTTAAGTGAGGTGCAATGAGCACTCTATAAATCAAGCAAGGACTATCTCATACCAGCATGGTGCATAAAAGAAAAGTGAAAACTAAATGCAAAAGATGCTCCAAGACTTGCACATATCGCATGAACGAAACGAATCCGAAAACATACCGATACTTGTTGAAGAAAGAGGGGATGCCTTCCGGGGCATCCCCAAGCTTAGACGCTTGAGTCTCCTTGAATATTTACTTGGGGTTCCTCGGGCATCCCCAAGCTTGAGCTCTTGCCTCTCTTCCTTTTCCTCATATCGAAACCTCCTCGATTAGACACTTCATCCACACAAAACTTCAACAGAAAACTCGGTAAGATCCGTTAGTATAATAAAGCAAATCACCACTCTAAGTACTGTAGCAACCAATTCATATTTTATTTTTGCATGGTGTCTACTGTAATATAACTTTTCCATGGCTTAATCCACTGATATAAATTGATAGATTCATCAAAACAAGCAAACTATGCATCAAAAACAGAATCTGTCAAAAACAGAACAGTCTGTAGCAATCTGAACATCCACCATACTTCTGGTACCCCAAAAATTCTACCAAAATTAGGAGACATAAACAAGTTGTATAGCAAGACAGGTCAAAGAGAATCAGAACCAATTGACGTTCCAGTTAAAAAAGTAAAATCGCGCACTACAACCAAAGTTTCTGTCCTGCACCGTACAAACCAACAAGCATTGTAAACATCCTAAAGACAAACCTTGGCACATTATTTTTATAATACAATGGAATTGTACAAGGGTATAATTATTTTTGTTGAAAAGTTTCTATAATCAAGATTCACAAAGTTTCGGTGAGCATGAACAAAGTTCAAGGCTAGCTCCCACTTCAACAATGCTTGTCTTTCTCACTTTCACTTTCCTTTTTGAAAACTTTTTGGTTCCCCTATTTATTTTTTGTTTTTAAACTATATAAAAGCACTCAACAAAAATAAATGACTCTCTAAAAATTCCGGTTTGTCTCCCTGGCAGTGCTTTCTTTAAAGCCATTAAGCTAGGCATTTAGTGCTCAAGTAATGAATCCACCCGGATCCCAAGGTATATCAAAGCCAATTTTAATTAACAATGATTTGTAATTAAGTAGTGAGCACAAAGTAACATATATCATGAAACAACGAAGTCTAACTCTCTTCCTATGCATCGGCATGTCATAAAAGAACAATTCATGCACACATAGCAAAGGCCAATGCATAGTATAAACAATTTCTTGCAATTCTATCATATTGGAAACATAGAGAGGTGGTGATATAGTTCCTCTCTCATAATAATTGCAAGTAGGAGCAACTTTCAATTGGTATAACACACTGGTCGATATAACGCACTTTCAATTGGTATCAGAGGAAGGTACTCCCTTGTTCTGTGTGATTTTGGTTTAACCGCCTGGATTTTTAGTTATGTCGACCCAGGAATGAAGATTGTGTCTTGCCCCATCTTTGATGGTCATGATTATCCCAAGTGGAAGGCCATGATGAAGAAGCGCCTCATGGCGATGAACAACAAACTTTGGACCATCACTGAGATTGGTCTTACCGATCTATGCAAGATGGCGGAGGCTGATGATATTCGCAAGTACACGCTACTTAACATCATGGCGAAGGACATCATCTGCTCCTGTCTGTCCCAAAATCAGTTCAGGATTATTATGCATCTCAGCCATGCGAAGCTTATCTGGGACCACATCTCTAAGGTCTATGAAGGTCATCGATCTCATCACAATCCCTGGTTTGAGGATTTCAAGGAATCGCTCAAGGCGATGACTTCCGATCCAGAATCATCATCCTCTGCCCCATGCCTTATGGAAAAGGTGCCAATGTAACTGAATGCTACCTATCTGACTCCAGTGATGATGAATCTGGTGATGAACTTGGACCCAGCTATACCAAACTTGCTTCCCTTGCCACTAAACAACAAAGAGCTTTGGAAAAGGTTCAAAATATGCTTGATGAAAGCGATGATATGTTGGGTGAAGAAATGGATCGTACTCAAACCTTGACTGATAATCTTCAGAGACTTCAGTCCAAGTTTGATAACCTTTAGAGTCATCATAACACTCTCTTATCTGATCATGAGAAGCTTTCTTATGAATGTCTTCAAAGAAAACAAGATCTTGAGAAGCTAAGGGTGAGTTATGAAGATCTTCAGAAGGAGCGTGATTCATTGCTTGCTCAACAGATCAGTGCCGCTCAGGAAGAATTCATTCCACCATGTTTGAAATGCATTGAACGTGAATCTGCTAATTCTTCAGATGAAAGTTCAAATGCTTCTATTACTGCAAATTCTTCAACTGTCTCTGCTATCACAAATTCCTCATCTGAGGATACTGCTAGTATCACTGACAATGCAGGGCTGAAGGAATTGTATGTGACAGGCATGTACTGTAACATCCCAAATTTTCAATTTGGAATGTTCTACAATAGATCATCTTTGCATATGATATTTTATTGAATTTTGGCGTGATCCTAGAAATTTCATGCAACTCAAGGACCCACGGAGAGAGTTGGAGATTTCGTTATTTTCATATTTGAGTTTTCTCAAATTTTGAAAATAGGATCATTTGATTTTAATTACTTTATCTTTGAATATTTCTCTTACAAAAATAAAAGAGAGGGAATAAAATGACTTTACCAAAATAAATAAATATTGAGGATTTAATAATAAAATCAAAGAAGATTTTATTTCGGAGTTTATCGCTATTTTTATTTAAATTTAGGAAAAGTGCACATTTTTCAAAATTGTATTTTAGGGCCAAGAAAATGTTCATCTCGTTCTAAATATTTTATTTAGACGGTGAAAATTTGTTTTGGCATTTTTAGAATTTTTTTTATTTTCTAGGATTTATTTAATTTTTGGCAGATTTTAAAAAAAAAAACTATTCGGACCGACCGGGCCGAAGGTCCCGCCGGCTCAGCCGCGCCGCCTCCCTGTCCCGTGCCCGCACCGGACTCCACCGGAGTCCGGGAGTCCGCCACCGCCCCAGTGCCCCCTTCCCCCAGCCGGCCCTAGCCCCGTCCCCTTTAAATACCCCGCCGCTCCGCCGCCACCACCCCGTCCCGCCCCGCCGCCCGCAGCCGCAGCAGCATCAGCAGCCGCTGCCGCCGCCCGCTCGTGCGCCGCCCTCCGCCGCCGCCGCCGACGCCACCCAGCCCCGCCGGAGATCCGAGCCCCGCCGGACCCGACGAGGTAGCCGCCGACGCTGCCGCCGGTTTAAAAAAAACGTTCGTTTTTTAAAGAAAACCCTAGATCGGTTCATCGGTTTTTCTCGGTTTAGTTATTTTGCGGACGTTCGTCCGTACGTTCGTTTTAATGAACGGTTTTCGTCATTTAGCCCCAGACAGCGAACATTCGTTCGTTAGCCTATTCGTCCATTTTTCTTTTTCTCGGATTTTCCCGCGATTATTTTTTATCGCGATTTCTGATCCGATTTTCGTTCTAGTATAACTTTTTGCTCGTTTATCAGAATCAGGCGATTCAAGCACCTAGAGTTTTGTCTCGAAACCCTCTTTCCATTGAACCAACTCAAACAAGTTTTTGCTACTGTAAAATTTGACTTATGTCCAAATTAGTAAATGAAGCTTGTTTCTTTCGCTGTTTGACTTTCGTTGCTTCGTTTGATTTGATTCTTTTTGCAAGCCGGAGTTCTTAAGTTGAACTTTCTGGTTAGATCTCTTATTTGAGTTTTACCCGTGCATTAGATGAGTGCTTATTGTATTCTTGTTTGTTTGCGATAGAGTACACGGAGTGCGCCGCTTGCTACTACGAGTCTCTAGGTTTCACGGATCATCAGCAAGGCAAGTAACACTTTGATCATACCTCTTTACTACCCAGTTTTATTGCATTAGATCAATCCTCAAACAATTGCATGGTTAGGATCTGATTAATATGTGGGTTTTGGGGAAGTAGATGAGGTAGTACCTATTACCTGTTTTATTATCAAACCTTTGGGAGTTACTTCTACGTTTGCTTATACCGCTATGCTATGCTAGTAGACGTGGATTGAGTGAGTGTATCCATGACAGATGTGAGATTGTTAAGTTAATGGTTTACTTAAGGTGGCAACTTTAATACACATCTGGGTGGATTGAGGCACCTGGGGAACCCAGTGTTGCCTGTATTTTTGGGAATCCCGGGGTACCGTGTGATTGTCCTATGGACCGCCACCCAGGCTCAAAGGGATCATGAGATTTTTCATGCTAGAACTTCCATGTGCAGCCGCAAGCTACTATGGGCTCTAGCATAGTTGATTAAGTCGTGTGAACTCTTACAGTGGTAGACTAGTAGATGTAGGCGAAAGTAGGTGTAACTGTCTACCCATCGTAAGGTGCAAACGCTTCTAAAAGACTGTGTCTCGGTCATCCGTTTCTCAAACACCATGTAGTGCGAGAATTCCAACGGAGGAGATCGAGTCTTGCGGGGAAAAGTGCGCAAACCACTGCAGAGTGTATAATCTAATCATGGTTAGCCGTGTCCCCGGTTGTGGACGTTTTGAGTATCTAGTACTTGGATTATCATGTGAATCTCATCATGTTACTTTAATTTAATTTGTTGGGTTTTAGTGATGATGCTTAATTGGGATTGAGTTGGGTGAACCTTCTCAATGTTTAACAACCACCATGATAGTTAAATAAAATTTATTCCTTTGTTGTAGGGAAAAATTGGCTTTTTGCAAAACTGTAACCGTTGAGCTTTCCATAGCCATATATGCATGTAGTGATAACATTATTCTGTTCATTACTCTCTATGTGTTACATTGCCAGCATATTCCATGTGCTGACCCGTTTCGGGCTGCAACGTTCATGTTGCAGACTTTTCAGACGACGAGTAAGGTGCCTTAGGTCGTGGTATTATACTCAGTGATGCCCTTGGAGTTGATGGACTCGCTTATCTTCCAAGCCTTCCGCTGTTATCGTTATTAGATGGCCTTAAGCCATATTTATTGTAATAAGTTCTCTTTTGAGACATTCGATGTAATAAGTGTGTGATTGCTACTCTGTTATAAATCCTTCAAGTACTGTGCGTGTCAGCATTACCGATCCAGGGATGACACTGAAGCACAGAGATCAGACTGTTTGAGGTCTGGTCGCTACATGTATAAAAGCCTCAAAGGGCATCTGGCACATTGTGATGTGCTTAAAAAGCAGATCCTCAATAGAAACCCTAGGAAAGAGGGCATTGCCTTTGAGAGGAAACTCAATGCTGATGGGACCTACTAGAAACCTGAGCAGTACCCCCAAAACCTCATGGGTTGCTGCAAAAGGACCTATAAGTGCATCTAGTGCCCCTTAGTGATTTTGGTGTATTGAAGACTTATAGGTTAAGGGAATAATGCGTTTGTGAGTGTACATAGGTCTATAATTCTATGAGGAGTTTGATATTTACAGAGAAAGTCGACCCCTAAAACTGAAGTTCTTCAACTGAAGACTTTGGATTTCTGAAGACTTTGAAAGTGAAGAAATTGGTGTGACCTTGAAGACTTGGCAATCATTCGAGGAACATGAAGCGTGAAGACTTTTGTTTTCGTAGTTTCATTTTCTCTTTCTTGAGTCATAGGAAACACCATACTATTAAAGGGGATGGAGGAAATACTAAGGAAAAATTTATATGTGATGCTCAACTCAAAATCCTACACCTACCAATCCCTTTGAGTGAAGCCATTGGAAATATCATACATATCAGTCAATTTATTCAGTAATAGAGATGAAGTTCTTCTGGTTGCTGAGGAATTTGTTCTGACTAAGGAGTTAGGAATTCGCCAGTGCGGATTGCCTACATAGTGAGGAACATGATAGCCCTGAGGAATTTGAGAGTCAAATTTCCGACCGTTGTTGTGCCATGTGCCAGCTGTCCCAAAATATCTACCCACCTAACGGTCATATCATTGAAGGACATTTATGTCTTATCATGTCGGGCTGCTCCCTAGGCTATAAATAGCCGCCCCCTACAACCACTAGCTGGTTGGCTGCTCTGAGAGAAACTAACACTTGTCATTTGAGAGCATCCCATCCTCCGAGGACTTTGAGCGAAAATCATCGGGTGAGGAAAACCCAAACCCAAACACCTTCAAACCCAAAGTGATTGAGCATCACTGAAGAGATTGATCCTGCGTGGATCCGGCGCTTATTACCTTTGAAGACTATGCTTTTTCTAGATGGTTAGGCGTCATGGTCTAGAGCATCTAAGAGGAATTGTGGAACGCCGAGTGACCGAGTCTGTGAAGGTTTGGAAGTCACCTGAAGACTTACCACGAGTGATTGGGCAAGGTCTGTGTGACTTTAGCTCAAGGAGAATACGGCGGTGACTATGTGTCCGGGACTGTGTGTCCTCAGGTTTAAATACCTAGCTTCTCCAACCAGACGTACAACTGAGACAGCAGCTGGAACTGGTCTACCAAATCATTGTCTTCACCAAGCTTACTGGTTCTATTTCCTCAACTCTTTCATTTCCTCATTTCAGTTGTTGTATGCTTCTTCATATCTGTTTCAAGACTTTGACTTTGACTTTCTTAATATCCTCAGTTCAGTTTCTTTAGTCTGTCCGTCTTCATCCTGTGTTATCCCGTGTTTGCGCTCTCTGTACTCTGTGCTTGTCTTCATTTCATCATGATGACTATGCTAGTGTTCTGTTATGTCTACTTTTGAGTACTTATTCCGCTGCAAGTAGTTCTTCGCTAAGGAATTTCCTCACCAGCAAATTCCTCAGTGAAGAATTCATAAAAATCGCCTATTCACCCCCCTCTAGTCGATATAACACACTTTCAATTGGTATCATAGCAAGGTACTCCCTTGTTCTGTGTGATTTTGGTTTAACCGCCTGGAGTTTTAGTTATGTCGACTACAGGAATGAGGAATGTATCCTGCCCCATCTTTGACGGTCATGAGTATCCCCAGTGGAAGGCCATGATGAAGAAGCGACTCATGGCAATGAACAGCGAGCTGTGGACCGTCACTGAGATTGGTCTTACCGATCTATGCAAGATGGCGGAGGCTGATGACATTCGCAAGTACACTCTACTCAACCTCACAGCAAAGGATGTCATCTACTCCTGTTTGTCCCAAAATCATATTAGGAACGTCATGCATCCCAATCATGCAAAGCTAATCTGGGACCGGCTCTTTGAGGTTTATGAAGGTCATCGTACTTGTCATGATCCTTGGTTCGAGGATTTCAAGGATTCTCTCAAGGATATGACTTTCGCACCTGAATCATCATCCTATTCACCATGCCTTATGGCAAAGGGTACCAAGGTAACTGAGTGCTACCTTTCCGAATCTAGTGATGATGAATCAGGTGATGAATTTGGCCCCAGCTATGTCAAACTTGCTTCCCTTGCCACTAAACAACAAAGAGCTTTGGAAAAAGTTCAATACATGCTAAATAAGAGCGATGCTATGTTGGGATAAGAAATGGACCGCACTAAAACCCTTGAGGGAGTCCTGGACTAGGGGGTGTCCGGACAGCTGGACTATCATTATCCGCCGGACTCCAAGACTACGAAGATAGAAGATTGAAGACTCCGGCTCGTGTCCGGATGGTACTTTCCTTGGCGTGGAAGGCAAGCTTGGCAATACGGATATGTAGACCTCCTACCATTGTAACCGACTCTGTGTAACCCTAGCCTCCTCCGGTGTCTATATAAACCGGAGGGCTTTAGTCCGTAGGACAACATACATCTCAACAATCATACCATAGGCTAGCTTCTAGGGTTTAGCCTCCTTGATCTCGTGGTAGATCCACTCTTGTACTACCCATATCATCAATATTAATCAAGCAGGACGTAGGGTTTTACCTCCGTCGAGAGGGCCCGAACCTGGGTAAAAACATCGTGTCCCTCGTCTCTTGTTACCATCCGCCTAGATGCACAGTTCGGGACCCCCTACCTGAGATTCGCCGGTTTTGACACCGACATTGGTGCTTTCATTGAGAGTTCCTCTGTGTCATCACCGATAGGCTTGATGGCATCTTCAACCAGCAACGCTGTCCAGGGTGAGACTTTTCTCCCCGGACAGATCTTTGTATTCGGCGGCTTTGCACTGCAGGCCAATTCTCTTGGCCATCTGGAGCAGATCAAAAACTACACCCCTGGCCGTCAGGTCAGATTTGGAAGCTTAAACTTCACGGCCGATGTCCACGGATACTTGATCTTCGACGGACTCGAGCCACAGCCAAGCGCGCCGCACTGTGACGATGGGCACGATCTAGCTCTGCCGCCGAACAGTGCCTTGGTGGCCGCACTCGGATCCGCTTCGGCCATTAGCCCGGAGCCGATCGCCCAGATCGAGGGCCGGTGGATAGACGCCGCCCTGGGGGCTTCAACATCCACGGCGATGGAGCCGAACACTGATCTTGTCCCCTGCAAAGCCCGTGATTCCGAGGCGCCGGACTCCTCGCCAGACTCCGAACCTCCTGCGCCCCTACCAATCGATCCGGATTGGGCGTCGGTTATGGAATTCACTGCCGCGGACATCTTCCAACACTCGCCTTTTGGCGATATCCTGAATTCACTAAAGCATCTCTCGCTATCAGGAGAGTCCTGGCCGGACTATGGCCAGGATGGTTGGGGTACGGACGACGAAGAAATTCAGAGCCCACCCACCACCCACTTTGTAGCCACTGTCGACGATTTAACCGACATGCTAGACTTTGACTCCGACGACATCGACGCTATGGACGACGATGCCGGAGACGAACAGGAACCAGCGCCTACAGGGCACTAGAAGGCCACCTCGTCATATGACGTATACATGGTGGATACCCCAAAAGAAGGGGATGGCGAAGAAGCAGCAGAGGCAGATTCTCTAAAGAAGCAGCCCAAACGCCGACGTCAGCGGCGCCGCTCTAAATCCCGCCACAACAAGAATGGAGATTCTGGCACGGGAGATAATAATACTCCGGAGAGTGCCGAAGACAATCCCCTCCAGCAAGACTCAGCGCAGGAGGATGCAGAAGCAAGCCCTCACGAGAGGGCGGCAAACGAAGGGGTTGAGGATGATAACTATATGCCTCCCTCCGAAGACGAAGCAAGCCTCAACGATGATGAATTCGTCGTACCTGAGGATCCCGTCGAACAAGAGCGCTTCAAGCGCAGGCTTATCGCCACGACAAACAGTCTAAAGAAAAAGGAGCAACAGCTCCAAGCTGATCAAGACCTGCTGGCCGATCGATGGACCGAGGTCCTCGCGGCCGAAGAGTATAAACTCGAACGCCCCTCCAAAAGTTACCCAAGACGCAAGCTGCTCCCCCGATTAGAGGAGGAAGCATACATACCTCCATCACCAGCGCACGATATGGCTGACCGACCACCCCGTGGTCGTGACAGAGAGGCATCCAGGCCCCCAGCCAAGACCGTACCCCGGCATCACTCCAAAAGTACGAAGCCAAGAGGGAACGCGCCGGACTTGCGAGACATATTGGAGGACAAAGCAAGGCAATCCAGATCCATCTACGGATCACGTGGGCGCCCTACGACCCACGACGAATACCGTCACACCGGACATAATAACACCGGCCGGGCCGAACACAGCAGACAGCGCTCTCTCGAGCTGCGTCGCGATATTGCTCAATACAGGGGCGCCGCACACCCTCTATGCTTCACTGATGAAGTAATGGATCATCAGATCCCCGAAGGGTTTAAACCCGTAAACATTGAATCTTACGATGGCACAACAGACCCCGCGGTTTCGATTGAAGACTATCTTCTCCACATTCACATGGCCCGCGGCGATGATCTACATGCCATCAAGTATCTCCCACTCAAGCTTAAAGGACCAGCTCGGCATTGGCTAAACAGCTTGCCCGCAGAGTCAATTGGGTGCTGGGAGGACCTGGAAGCCGCATTCCTCGACAACTTCCAGGGCACATATGTGCGACCACCAGACGCCGATGACCTAAGCCACATCATTCAGCAGCCAGACGAATTGGCCAGACAATTCTGGACACGGTTCTTGACAAAGAAAAACTAAATCGTCGACTGTCCGGATGCAGAGGCCCTTGCAGCCTTCAAACATAACATCCGGGACGAATGGCTAGCCCGACACCTGGGCAGGAAAAGCCGAAATCCATGGCAGCCCTCACATCATTAATGACCCGCTTTTGTGCGGGAGAGGACAGCTGGTTAGCCCGCAGCAACAATCTCCGTAAAAATTCTGGCAGTCCGGATACAAAGGACAACAACGGCAGGTCACGTCGAATCAAAAACAAGCGCCGCATTAACGGCGACGATAAGGAGGATACGGCAGTCAATGCCGGATTCCGAGGCTCTAAACCCGGTCAGCGGAAGAAGCCATTTAAAAGAACCACTCCGGGTCCGTCCAATCTGGACCGAATACTCGATCGCTTATGCCAGATACATGGCACCTCTGAAAAGCCAGCTAACCACACCAATAGAGATTGCTGGGTGTTCAAGCAGGCCGGCAAGTTAATTACCGAAAACAATGACAAGGGGCTAAATAGCGACGACGAGGAAGAGACCCGGCCGCCGAACAATAGAGGATAGAAGGGTTTTCCCCCACAAGTGCGGACGGTGAATATGATATATGCGACCCATATACCCAAGAGGGAGAGGAAGCGCGCACTACGGGACGTCTACGCGATGGAGCCAGTCACCCCAAAGTTCAATCTATGGTCCTCTTGTCCGATCACTTTCGATCGAAGAGACCATCCGACCAGCATACGCCATGGCGGATTCGCCGCATTGGTTTTAGACCCAATCGTCGATGGATTTCACCTCACAAGAGTCCTGATGGACGGCGGTAGTAGCCTGAACCTGCTTTATCAGGATACAGTGCGTAAAATGGGCATAGACCCATCAAGGATTAAACCTACAAAGACAACCTTTAAAGGTGTCATACCAGGAGTGGAAGCCAACTGTACAGGCTCAGTCACACTGGAAGTGGTCTTCGCATCCCCGGATAATTTCCGGAGCGAAGAGTTAATCTTCGACATCGTCCCGTTCCGCAGCGGCTATCACGCTCTGCTCGGACGAACCGCGTTTGCAAAATTCAACGCGGTGCCGCATTATGCACACCTAAAGCTCAAGATGCCAGGCCCTCGTGGAGTCATCACGGTCAATGGGAATACGGAACGCTCCCTTCGAACGGAGGAACATACAGCGGCTCTCGCGGCAGAAGTACAGAGCAGCCTTCTCAGGCAATTCTCAAGTCCGGCAGTTAAAAAGCCGGATACAGCAAAGCGCGCCCAGAGCAATATCAACCAAGACCACCTGGCGCGATCAGAGCACGCGTAGCAATGTGGCCCCAACCCTCGCCCGCACATGAGAATAACACTTCGCGTACATCAGTACGCTTTGGAGATACCATGGGCGCAGGGAAAGGGGCACGACCACAATGGACCCAGAGTGCGGTTTGACCACACCAGGGGCTCGCAAGTGTGCCCCCCTTTCTTTTTTATTTTTTTTCTTCTCTTTTATGAACGCAGGACTCTGATAACCAGAAGCCCTGTCCGGCGGCGAACCTGCCGAACTCATGATGCAACAGTCAGGGACTAAATAAGGCCGCGACGAACATTCAGGTGGTCTCAATTACGAGCACTAAATTCGATTATATACACCCAGTCTACAGATCATCTCTGGAGGGGGACATGTTTATTTAGTCCAAATCCCTTGCTTACCGCACTATTGTATCAGTCCGCTCTACTAACAGACTTTCTTTCATAAATAATGCAGCACCTTTTTATTGCAATTGCGTTATCTTTTATATATGTTCATTATATGACATCTTGCACCCATATATTTTGGTACGGCCGAATACGCCAGGGGCTTCTGTTCCCCAGATTATGGTGTGATAAAGTCCGAACACTTCCACAAGTGCGGCACCCCGAACTTATAGCATTATATGAATCAGCTCCAAATCATGTCTTGGGTCAATAGTTGGGTTTGCCCGGCTCCCATGTTTTGGTGCCTTACGTTCCGTTCTGTCGGCTAAGGTAGCACTGGGAGAACCACTGCGATTGTGCCCCGGTTGAGCCAGGTTAACGCCTCAGTGGAGAAAGCTAAAATTGACTGGCATGATAAGGTGAGAGACTGGTCGCTGTTCGAGAGGTTCTTTCGGGTCCTTAAAGACTCACGCCGCTTCGAGCGAAGTTCCGGATAATGTCTGATGAAGGCGTGGATAGCGCCCCGGATTCGGTCTTCCGAATACCAGGGGCTTCGCCGAAATTTAAAATTATAGAATTCTATGGCCAAGTGAGAGTGTTCAAGCATTATAAGTCCGGTTGCCTTGTTCATCGTGTTGAGCGCCTCCCTAGATGGACCCAAAAATGGGAACAAGAGTGCTCAAGTTTATCACCGAACACCCCAGCACTTGTGGCTTGGGAGCTGAAGCCAACGACTTGCCATCTCTCAGATTTCACAAACGGCCGCACAGAAGGTAATATTTGAAATTAAACAAGCGTTGCTCATGGCGCATATAAACGAAGTTTTCGGCGCACAGGATAAATACACAGCGAGTTCACTCAAAGATTACATTTCGGGAGCACTCATCTGCAATATCGCAGGCTCCCTTCAGGACAACTTTATAATACCGCTCCGGCATGCGATGCTCCTTGCCCGGTGGCGGTGGGTCCGTGAGAAGCTTCTCCGCATCCAGTTTGCCCCATTGCACCTTTATGCGGGCAAGGGCCCGACGAGCGCCTTCAATACAGGCGGAGCGCTTGACTACATCCAGCCTGGGGCATGCATCCACCAGCCGCCGCACGAGGCCAAAGTAGCTCCCAGGCATGGCCTGTCCAGGCCATAGCCGGACTATGAGGCCCTTCATGGCCTCCTCAGCTACCTTGTGGAGTTCGACCAGCTGCTTCAGCTGGTCGCTTGGGGGCACCGGATGGCCGGCCTCAGAGTACTGAGACCAGAAGACCTTCTCCGTCGAGCTCCCCTCCTCGCCACGATAGAATGCGGCGGCATCAGATGCACTACGCGGCAGATCTGCAAACGCCCCTGGAGAGCTCCGAATTCGGGTAAGTGTCAGGTAGTTCACACTAACATGCCTGCTTTGCATGAAAAATGCCTTACCCGCCGCTATCTTCTTTATGTCCTCAACTTCCTGAAGGGCCTTACGGGCCTCGGCCTTGGCGGACTTGGCACTTTCGAGAGCCGAGGCAAGCTCGGACTCTCGAGTCTTGGAGTCACGCTCCAAACTCTCATGCTTTTCCATGAGAGCCTGGAGCTCTTGCCGAACTTCCGCCACCAGTGCCTCTTGCTTTTCTCGCTCAGCCTGCTCCGTGGCCGCATTGCGTTCGGCCGCGGACACGGCATCCTTCAGGGCTGCCACCTCGTTAGTGGCCCCTGCAATACACATATTATCCTTGTTAATTTTATTTGCAACCAAAATCCTTTTCTGTAAGGTACTTATTCAAAGAGGTGTTACTCACCTTCTTTTTCCTCGAGCTGCTTCTTCACATGGCCGAGCTCTTGCTCGGACCGCCCGAGGTCCTTCTTCAGCACCTCGACCTCCGCCGTTAATGCGGCAGAGGTCAGCAGCGCAGCCTGCAAACCCATATTGACATATTTTAGGCAACCCTGCGTATATCTTGTTAGATCCTCAGTCCGGCTTTTCTTTCTGAACACCGAACTAAGCATCAGGGGCTACTGTCTATGCGGTATTACATTACATAATTTTAACTTCTTACCTCAAAGCCTGTTAGAAGGCTGCTGCAGGCTTTGGTCAGCCCGCTCTTGGCGAGCTGGACCTTCTCAATCACCGCACTCATGATAGTGCGGTGTTCTTCCTCGATGGAAGCGCCTTTAAGCGCCTCCAACAGGTTATCCGGCACCTCCGGTTGGACGGAGGCCGCCGGTGTCACGGTCCTGCCCTTCTTTCGAAGGGGCCGCTTGCCGGACTCTGGAACCACTGCGGGTTCCGATGTAGAGTCCGGCGCAAAGTCCGGGAGGTCGCCTGACGGCGCCTCTGGAGCCTCCTCCTGATGGGTCCCCTCTTGGGATCCCACCTCGGCGTCCTCGTGGGCACGTGGGGTAGAGGCGGTCGGGACGGAATTTACGTCCGACGAGGCCAACGACCCGCTCATCGAGTCGGGGAGATCGTCATCAACCGGACTACGAGCAGAATGCGGTGTTAGAAGGATAATGCATGACATAAAAGGTACGGCGTATGAATGATCCGGATACTTACGATCTTGCCGAACGCCTGGCCCTTGGGGGCCACTCATCCTCGCCAACGTTGATGTTGGCAAAACTGTCCGGGGGGATAGTTCTCCCCCTCTTGGACCCTTCGGCCTCCCCGATTGGGGAATCCTTCCTCTTCTTCTCTCCCTCCTCCGGGAGAGAGTACTCCTCCTCCTCGTCTTCAGGGGAGGAGTCCTCGTCGTCGTCAGACACCTAATTACGGGAACTCTTTCGAGTCCCCGTGGCCACCTTCTTGGCCTTCTTCTCCGGCACCACGTGCGGTGCCGGAACCAGTAGCCCTGTTAAGCGGGCGTTCACTGGGTCTTCTGGCATGGGAGCCGGGCTGACGAGCAGCTTGGCCTTCTCCATCCATTTCTATCAAAGGAAGAGGCAGAATGAAACCTCACTAGAGTCAATCTAATTATCACAAGTGTCCCGTAATGGGGTTGAATCACTTACCTCGTCAGTTGGACACTGCGAGCTGAATCCGCGATCTTCCGTCGCGGATGCGGGGGCTTCGGCGCCCTTGAACAGCACCCTCCAGGCGCCTTCGTATGTTGTATCGAAGAGCCCGCTTAGCGCCTGGTGCTGTTCCGGATCGAACTCCCACAAATTAAATGCCCGCTCTTGGCATGGGAGGATCCGCCGGATGAGCATGACTTGGACCACGTCGACGAGCCTGAGCTTATTGCTCACCATCTTCTTGATTCAGGCTCGGAGTCCTGTCACCTCCACCGGATTGCCCCACTGCAAGCCCTTCTCTTTCCAGGAGGTGAGCTGCGTGGGGATACCAGATCTAAATTCGGGGGCTGCCGCCCATGTGGGTTTGCGCGGCTCGGTGATGTAGAACCACCCCGATTGCCACCCCTTGACGGAATCCACGAAGGTCCCTTCGAGCCATGGGACGTTGGGCAATTTGCCCAACATGGCGCCTCCGCATTCCGCTTGCGTGCCCTTCACAACCTTTGGCTTGACGTTGAAGGTCTTGAGCCACAGGCCGAAGTGGGGCTGGATGCAGAGGAAGGCCTCGCACACGACGATAAACGCCGAGATGTTGAGGATGAAGTTCGGCGCCAGATCATGGAAATCCAGGCCGTAGTAAAACATGAGCCCCCGGACAAATGGATGGAGCAGGAAGCCCAGTCCGCGGAGGAAGTGGGGGAGGAAGACGACCCTCTCATGAGGCCCTGGGGTAGGGACGAGCTGCCCCTCGTCGGGCAGCCGATGCGCAATATCGCTGGAAAGGTATCCGGCGTCGCGCAGCTTGGTGATGTCCTCCTCCTTGGTGGTGGAGGCTAACCATTTACCTCCCGCTCCGGACATATTCGGAGAAGGTCGAGGCGAGATGCGCGAGCTCGGGCGTTGGAGCTTGAGTTCGAAGGGATGGATAAGCAAAGGAGGAAGAAGGCGTAGGTGAGAAGGTGAATCCTTATCCCTTATATGTAGGCGGACAAAACTATGCATCCCCCAACGGCCTGGTAAAACTCGCTTATCTCCCAAGCGCCACCATCAATGGCGCGGTTGGGCTACCCACGCACGTATTGATGAGAATCCCGGAATAAGGGGGACACGATCTCTGCTTCGACAGGACGTGCCAAGGAAACCGCTTCGCTAAACGTGCTGAGGTGGTATAGTAATTCAAACAAAGGCTTGGTTGCGGTGTGATGACACGCCGCATAATACGTCAGCAGATTGAGCTAAGTGTATATTTTATTCTCTCTACGGTGGAATGTGGAAATTGTTTTTGCAGAGCCGGACACTATCCTGGTGTTCATTATCTTCTCTGGATTATTCAAGGGAGGAACCCGCCTTGCAAT
Source organism: Triticum timopheevii (assembly GCA_963921465.1). Taxonomy (NCBI): domain Eukaryota; kingdom Viridiplantae; phylum Streptophyta; class Magnoliopsida; order Poales; family Poaceae; genus Triticum; species Triticum timopheevii. Next base: position 329,411,055 of record OY997264.1, read on the forward strand.
GTCGAACATTATGCACGCCGGACTTATCGTCATTGAAGACTGGTTCAGGGGCTACTGAGGGAGTCCTGGACTAGGGGGTGTCCGGACAGCCGGACTATCATTATCCGCCGGACTCCAAGACTACGAAGATAGAAGATTGAAGACTCCGGCTCGTGTCCGGATGGTACTTTCCTTGGCGTGGAAGGCAAGCTTGGCAATACGGATATGTAGATCTCCTACCATTGTAACCGACTCTGTGTAACCCTAGCCTCCTCCGGTGTCTATATAAACCGGAGGGCTTTAGTCCGTAGGACAACATACATCTCAACAATCATACCATAGGCTAGCTTCTAGGGTTTAGCCTCCTTGATCTCGTGGTAGATCCACTCTTGTACTACCCATATCATCAATATTAATCAAGCAGGACGTAGGGTTTTACCTCCGTCGAGAGGGCCCGAACCTGGGTAAAAACATCGTGTCCCTCGTCTCTTGTTACCATCCGCCTAGACGCACAGTTCGGGACCCCCTACCCGAGATCCGCCGGTTTTGACACCGACAACCCTAACTGAAAATCTTCAAAGACTTCAGTTTTGGTTTGACAACCTTCAAGGCCATCATAACACTCTCTTATCTGATCACGAGAAGCTTTCTTATGAATTTCTTCAGAGAAAGCAAGATCTTGAGAAGCTAAGAGTGAGTTATGAAGATCTTCAGAAGTAGCATGATTCATTACTTGCTCAACAAATCAGCGCTAGTCAGGAAGAATTCGTTCCTCCATGTTTGAGGTGCATTGAATGTGAAACTGCTAATTCTTCACGTGAATGTTCAAATGCTTCTAATGCTACAAATTCTTCATCTGTCTCTGCTATCACTAATTCCTCATCTGAGGACATTGCTAGTATCACTGACGATGCAGGGATGAAGGAATTGTACATGACAGGCATGTACAAAAGCCTCAAAGGGCATCAGACTCTTTGTGATGTGCTTAAAAAGCAGATCCTCAACATGAACCCTAGGAAAGAGGGTATTGCCTTTGAGCGGAAACTCAATGTTGATGGAACATATTGGAAACCTGAGCAGTACCCCAAAACCTCATGGGTTGCTGCTAAGGGACCTCCAGTTGATCCATCCAATCTATCTGGCTTTACATGTGAATCTCCTCATTCTTCTGATGAGTCATTTGACTCCAACTATAAAGTGTTCAAAATCAGAATGGTGAAGTATTTGCTAGATATGTTGGCACTAACTGCAGGAATGGTTCCCCTATGAAGAAAATCTGGGTTCCCAAAAGTTGCCTTGAAAGTCTTCAGGTTAATGTCCTCATGACACCACCTGTGAAGAATAGGAACTCCAGATAAAACTCTTCGTATGGACCGAATTCTTCATATGGATCCAAGTCCTCATACGGACCAAATTCCCCACGTGGATCAAATTCTTCAAAAGGATCAAAGTCCTCATATGATCATCATCGTGCTAACTCCTCTGTTTCGCAGGGAAGAGCTAAGGGCTATGAATATGAGCATTATTCTTCTAACCATTATGTTCATAAGTCCTTGAAGAATTTCTCTGCTTATTCATATGCTTATCCTAACCCCTCCTATGTGAAACGAAGTGGACTAGCTTCTATGCCACCTTTCTCGTATGGAGCTCGTAGAGTGATGAATTCTTTGCCACCCCTTCAGATGTGGGTGGTGAAGAAAAAGAACTAATCTCTTATGCAGGGTCAGGTTTCCAGACGTGCTTAAAACGTTTGAAGAATTTGCTGGAGACCTGAAGATTGCCTGAAAGGACGCAGGCAAATCATGAAGAAATGAACTTTCATTTCTCACGTCCTCATATTATTTTATCTATTTTATTGCCTAATGAAATTGATCTGATGATATTGATGTCATATTCTTCACTGATGAAGTATATGAGTTCGTAAGTTGCACTAATTCATCTGCAGGATGATCAACCCAAAGCCAATGAGTGGGTCCTCGATAGTGGATGTATGAATCACATGACTGGTGACAAGAATCTATTGATGGATGCTCCCTTATCACCATCACATCTGAAGCATATCATCTTCGCTGACAAACGCGAAAGTTAGGTATTGGGTCTAGGTAAGGTTGCGATCTCAAAGGATCGACACATGGACAAAGTCATGCTTGTCGAGTCCTAGGATACAACCTCATGTCTGTCTCGATGCTTTGTGATCTCGATATGGTTGTTGTCTTTGGCAAATATCATTGTGTTGCAATCATGGAAGCTGACAATTCCAAAGTCTTCGAAGGCTTTAGGAGAGGAGACTTGTACATTGTTGATTTCTCTACAGGACCACAACCGGCCGTATGCCTACTTGCAAAAGCTTCAGAAGGCTGGCTATGGCATCGACGACTTGGTCATGCTGGCATGAGGAATTTGCACACGCTCGCGAAGAAGAAGCATGTCATTGGCATTGAGAATGTCAAATTCCTCAAGGATCACTTATGCGGAGCCTGTGAAGCTGGAAAGATGACAAAGGCCAAGCATCCAGCAAAGATTATCATGACTACCACTCGACCATTTGAATTGCTTCACATGGATCTCTTTGGTCCTAATCATTATTCTGCAGTTACAAATGATGCATCTCTATATGGCTTTGTTATTGTTGATGATTATTCTCGTTACACATGGGTGCACATTGTCACTTACAAACATGAGGTGCAGGAAGTATTCAAACGATTTTCCTCGAGGGCTTCAACCAAGTTTGGTGTGAAGATCAAGCACATCAGAAGTGACAATGGAACTGAGTTCAAGAATTCCGTCTTGATGACTATCTTGATGAACTTGGTATTACTCATGAGTTATCTGCTCCTTATACTCCTCAGCAGAATGGCATCGTGGAGCGCAAGAACAGAACTCTTGTTGAGATGGCCCGCACTATGCTTGATGAATAAAAGACGCCTCGCCGTTTCTGGATTGAGGCAATTGATACTGCATGCCACATCAGAGTATATCTTCACAAATTCTTCAAGAAGACTGCTTATGAACTCCTCACTGACAAAAAGCCTAATGTGAGTTATTTCAAAGTCTTCGGTGCAAAATGTTGGATTAGAGATCCTCATCACAATTCTAAATTCGCACCGAAAGCACATACGGGTTTTATGCTTGGTTACGGAAAGGACTCGCACACCTACAGAGTCTTCAAAAACTTTCTTCACAAAGTTGTTAAAACTGTAGATGTGCGGTTTGATGAAACTAATGGCTCGCAAAGAGAGCGCCTACCATCTGTGATAGATGAACCAGCACCTGAGGAATCTATCAAATTCAAGGCTATTGAGGATGTCATTCCTACCAAAGAATCTGCTGAAGAATTCATTCCAGAATGTGAAGAACGTCGAGCTGGTGCACCTGAATAAAATGGTGCTGAGGAAAATGGTCCCGAAGAAAATGCGGATCAAATTCCTCAATGACAACCCGCTCATCCTCGCGTTGCCAACGAAGTGCAAATTGAGAGAATCATCAATGACATTGAAGCACCAGGTCCTCTCACACGCTCAAAAGCTTCACATTTGTCTAAATTTTGTGGGCACTTTGCTTTTGTCTCTATCACAGAGCCCACTAAGGTAGATGAAGCATTTCTTGAGCCTGAGTGGATTCAAGCTATGCAAGAAGAATTACATCAGTTCGAGCTCAACAACGTCCGGGAGCTGGTCAAACGTCCAAATCCTCGCAAGCACAATATCATTGGCACAAAGTGGATCTACCGCAACAAGCAAGATGAAAATGGCCTTGTGGCGAGGAATAAGGCACGTCTTGTAGCTCAAGGCTACACACAGGTTGAAGGAATTGATTTCGATGAAACTTTTGCACCTGTTGCTAGACTTGAGGCTATTCGCATATTACTTTCTTATGCTAACCATCATGATATCATCTTACAACAAATGGATGTGAAAAGTGCATTCCTCAATGGTAAGCTTGAGGAAGAAGTATATGTTGCTCAACCCCCAGGTTTTGAAGATCCAAAGCATCCTGACAAAGTCTTCACACTCAATAATGCCCTGTATGGCCTCAAGAAGGCCCCTCGGGCGTGGTATGATACTTTGAAGGAATTCCTCATGAAGAAAGGCTTCAAACCCGGTTCACTCGACCCAACTCTTTTCACTAAATCTTATGATGATGAATTGTTTGTGTGCCAAATTTATGTTGATGATATCATTTTTGGTTGTACTGGCCAGCGTTACAGTGATGAATTTGCCTATATGATGAGTGAGGAATATCAAATGTCTATGATGGGAGAATTGAAATTCTTTTTAGGTCTTCAAATTCGTCAACAGTGCAATGGCATATTCATATCTCAGGAGAAATACCTCAAAGATGTGTTGAGGAAATTCGGCATGCAAGATTGCAAATGGGTCAAAATTCCTATGCCCACAAATGGCCATCTATGCACTGATGAAAATGGTAAAGACTTCGATCAAAAGGTATACCGTTCCATGATTGGCTCCTTATTGTACCTATGTGCATCTAGGCCGGATATTATGCTTAGTATTTGCATGTGTGCCCGATTTCAAGCTACACCGAAGGAATCACACCATAAGGCTGTGAAGCATATTCTTCGATATCTAGCTCACACACCAACACTTGGATTATGGTATCCCAAGGGCTATTCCTTTGATCTCATTGGATATTCAGACTCTGACTATGATGGTGATCGTGTGGACCGCAAGTCAACGTCAGGAACATGCCATTTCCTCGGACGATCTTTGGTCTGTTGGTCCTCGAAGAAGTAGAACTGCGTCTCAATCTCCACTGCAGAAGCTGAGTACATTGATGTTGGATCGTGCTGTGCTCAATTACTATGGATGAAGCAAACACTCAAGCAGTATGGCTTCAACGTGAAGAATGTGCCTCTCTAATGCGACAATGAGAGCGCTGATACGTCTCCAACGTATCTACTTTTCCAAACACTTTTGCCCTTGTTTTGGACTCTAACTTGCATGATTTGAATGAAACTAACCCAGACTGACGCTGTTTTCAGCAGAACTGCCATGATGTTGTTTTATGTGTAGAAAACAAAAGTTCTCGGAATGTCCTGAAAATCCATGGAGGCCTTTTTGGAAAATATAAAAAATACCAGCGAAAGAATCAAGACCGGGGGCCCCACACCCTGTCCACGAGGGTGGGGGGCGCGCCCACCCCCTGGGCACGCCCCCCTATCTCGTGGGACCCCTGAGGCTTCGCCGACCTCAACTCAAACTCCATATATTCCGTCTCACGGAGAAAAAAATTGGAGAGAAAGTTTCATCGCATTTTATGATACGGAGCCGCCGCCAAGCCCTAATCTCTCTCGGGAGGGCTGACCTGGAGTCCGTTCGGGGCTCCGGAGAGGGGGATTCATCGCCGTCGTCATCATCAACCATCCTCCATCACCAATTTCATGATGCTCACCGCGGTGCGTGAGTAAGTCCATCATAGGCTTGTTGGACGGTGATGGGCTGGATGAGATTTACCATGTGATCAAGTTAGTTTTGTTAGGGTTTGATCCCTAGTATCCACTATGTTCTGAGGTTGATGTTTCTATGACTTTGCTATGCTTAATGCTTGTCACTAGGGCCCGAGTGCCATGATTTCAGATCTGAACCTATTATGTTTTCATGAATATATGTGTGTTCTTGATCCTATCTTGCAATTCTATAGTCACCTATTATGTGTTATGATCCGACAACCCCGAAGTGACAATAATCAGGATACTTCTCGGTGATGACCGTAGTTGAGGAGTTCATGTATTCACTGTGTGCTAATGCTTTGTTCCAGTTCTCTATTAAAAGGAGGCCTTAATATCCCTTAGTTTCCACTAGGACCCCGCTGCCACGGGAGGGTAGGACAAAAGATGTCATGCAAGTTCTTTTCCATAATCACGTATGACTATTTACGGAATACATGCCTACATTACATTGATGAACTGGAGCTAGTTCTGTGTCACCCTACGTTATAGCTATTACATGAGGAATCGCATCCGACATAATTATCCATCACTGATCCAATGCCTACGAGCTTTTCACATATTGTGCTTCGCTTATTTACTTTTCCGTTGCTACTGTTACAATCAGTACAAAACCCAAAAATATTACTTTTGCTACCGTTACCTTTATTATCATACTACTTTGCTACTAAATACTTTGCTGCAGATACTAAGTTATCCAGGTGTGGTTGAATTGACAACTCAACTGCTAATACTCAAGAATATTCTTTGGCCCCCCTTGTGTCGAATCAATAAATTTTGGTTGAATACTTTACCCTCGAAAGCTGTTGCGATCTCCTACACTTGTGGGTTATCAAGACTAATTTCTGGCGCAGTTGCCGGGGAGCATAGCTCTATTCTCTGAGTCACATGGGATTTATATCTATTGATCACTATGAAGAACTTGAAAGTCGACAGAACTACGATTTTTCCCTCAACTACGAGGGGAGGTAAGGAACTGCCATCTAGCTCTGCACTAGATTCTCCTTCTGTTTTGAGTAAGCTTGCGACACCTAAACCTGCTACTGCTATGAATTCTGATATATCGCATGTTATTGATGATGCCACTTCTGCTATGCATGATACTTATGATGAAACTACTTCTGTGCGTGATACTACTTTGCCATTAGGTGAATTTCTTGATGAACAACTTGCTAGGGCTAGAGAGAATGAAATTATTGAAGATGCTATTATTGATGATAGTGATGATGAAAGTTCTCCCAATGATTATGAATTGCCTGTTGTTCCTGAGGGTTATGTTATGAATGAAGAAGCAGCTAGAGCTATCTTTGCTTGCAAAGATAGATATGATCTTAAAAAGTTATTAGCTAAATGGAAGCAGCAGTATCTTAATGCTAGAATGAAACTTGACCCTACTTTTGCTACTTCACCTAACTGTGTTACTGATAAGGATTATGAATTCTCTGTTGATCCTGAGATTATTACTTTAGTTGAATCTGATCCTTTTTATGGCTATGAATCTGAAACTATTGTGGCACATCTCACCAAGTTGAATGATATAGCCACCCTGTTTACTCATGATGATATATCTCGCTATTATTAAGATATTTACGTTCTCATTAAAGGGTGATGCTAAGACTTGGTATAATTCTCTTGCTCCTGGTTGTGTGCGTAATCCCCAGGATATGATTTATTACTTCTCTGCTAAATATTTCCCTGCTCATAAGAAACAAGCTGCCTTGCGGGAAATATATAATTTTGTGCAATTCGAAGAAGAGAGTCTCCCACAAGCTTGGGGGAGGCTCCTCCGATTACTTAATGATTTTCCTGATCATCCTCTTAACAAAAATGAAATACTTGATATCTTTTATAATGGACTAACCGATGCTTCCAAGGACTACTTGGATAGTTGTGCTGGTTGTGTTTTCAGGGAAAGAACAGTCGACGAGGCTGAATTACTATTGAATAATATGTTGACTAATGAAAATAATTGGACTCTTACTGAGCTAATTCCAGAACCAATTGAGCCAACTCCTGAGCCTATTCCTAAACACACTCCTAAGAAGAGAGGTGTTTTATTTCTTAGTCCTGAAGATATGCAAGAGGCAAAGAAATCAATGAAAGAAAAAGGTATAAAAGCTGAAGATGTTAAGAATTTACCACCTATTGAAGAAATACATGGTCTTAATATACTGCCTGTTGAAGAACCACATTGTCTTGATAACCCGACACAGGTAGTAAAGGTAAATTCTCTCTATAGGTATGATAAAGTTGAAATCCTGTCTACTAAATTTCATTGCCCATGCTTAGATGAATTTGATGACTTTATGGCTAGACAAGAAAGTTTTAATGCTTATGTTGGTAGAGAATTAAAGAATAACGCTTTTGAAATAGGACGCGTGAGCGATAATATGGCTAGAGTTAAAGGTGAACTTAAACTCATTAGCAAATATGCTTCTATGGTTGCTACTCAAGCTGAGCAAGTACTTAAAGCTCAAAATGATTTGCTTGATGAATTAAAGAATAAACCTGACTTTGCTGTTAGAGTGGCTACTAGAACTGGTAGAATGACTCAGGAACCTTTGTATCCTGAAGGTTACCCTAAGAGAATCGAGCAAGATTCTCAGAGAAATAATTTAGAGGCACCTAGTTCTTCTAAAAAGAAGAAAAAGAAAAACGATAGGACTTTGCATGCTTCTAGTGAACCTGTTGTAGACACACCTGAGAATCCCAATGATATTTCTATCTCTGATGCTGAAACACAATTAGGTGATGAACATGAACCTAGTGATAAATTTAATAATAATGTTCATGTTGATGCTCAACCTAGCAAAAACAATGAAGTAGAGATTGAACCTGCTGTTGATCTTGATAACCCACAATTAAAGAATCAATGTTATGACAAGAGAGATTTTGTTGCTAGGAAGCACGGTAAAGAAAGAGAACCATGGGTTCAGAAACCCTTGCCCTTTCATCCTAAACCATCCAAGACAAAGGATGATGAGGATTTGGAGCGCTTTGCTGAAATGATTAGACCTATCTTCTTACGTATGCGCTTGACTGATATGCTTAAAGTAAATCCTTATGCTAAGTATATGAAGGATATCATTACAAACAAAAGAAAGATACTGGAAGCTGAAATTTCCACCATGCTTGCTAATTACACTTTTAAGGGTGGAATACCAAAGAAACTTGGAGACCCGGGGGTACCAACTATACCATGCTCCATTAAAAGAAATTATGTTAGAACTGCTTTATGTGATCTTGGAGCCGGTGTTAGTATTATGCCTCTCTCTTTATATCGTAGACTTGAATTGAATAAGTTGACACCTACTGAAATATCTTTGCAAATGGCTAACAAATCAACTGCCATACCTGTCGGTATTTGTGAGGATGTGCCTGTTGTGGTTGCAAATGTCACTATCTTAACGGACTTTGTTATTCTTGATATTCCCGAGGACGATGGTATGTCAATTATCCTTGGTAGACCCTTTTTGAATACTGCAGGGGCTGTTAATGATTGCAACAAAGGCAATGTCACTTTTCATGTTAATGGTAATGAATATACGGTACACTTTCTGAGGAAACAATCTCAAGTTCATAGCATCAATTCTATTAGAAAAGTTTCAACTATCATTATTGGAGGTTTTGAATTTCCTCTTCCTACTGTCAAGAAAAAGTATGATATTCTTATTGTTGGCGATTTTCATATCCCCGGTGAGGTAACTTAGTGTTATTAGAAATTTCTCCGGTTCCATGTTATTCGTAATGAGTTTGTTAACAAGACTTGATCAACCTTGTTAGTGGATTCATTTTGATGATCATGAGATGGATGAAACTAGAAGGCACAACCTTCTGTACCCTCTTTTCACTTTCTGTTATTTAGAATAAATAAAGCAAAAATAGTATTATTTGTCTGTTTTCTGAATTATTCGTGCAATAAAAAATATCCCGAAAGTGCTCCAAATGCCCTGCAAATTTAGTAGGATTTTTATGGAATATTTGAGGATTTTAGGCACTGAAATCACTGCAGGAGGGGCAAGCACCAGGCCACGAGAGTGGAGGGCGCGCCCACCTACCCTGGGCGTGCCCCCCTGTCTCGTGGGCCCCTGGTGGCCCCCCTCCACTTATGCCAGCACCCACACACTCCATCTTCTTCCCCAAAAAATCCCCATCCAGCTCAAGCACGAGTTCTAGCTCATTTTGCTGTGATTTTCGACCTCCTTGCTCAAGGCTCCATTCACAAAACTGCTTTGGGAGATTGTTGCTTGGTATGTGACTCCTTCATTGGTCCAATTAGTTTTTGTTCTAGTGCTTTATTCATTGCAAATTTTTGCTGCATAGGTGACCATGTTCTTGAGCTTGCATGTTGAATTTATGAGGTCCCAAGCAATTCCAATGCATGATATAGGCTCTAGGCACTTGTAGGAGTAGTTGCTACAATCTTGTTTAGTTTTATTCACTTTTATTTTCAAGTTACTAAAATTTCAGAAATTTTTCAGAAAAAGAATTATGTCTAGGAGAATGTACCAAAGTGGTTCCTCGGTAAAGAAAGGACCCAGGATTGCTATACGTGAGCAAGACGTTGAATTACCGAGGGACGCAGATGTACGAGCTTGTGAGTGGCCATCCGACGGTTTTATGGTTGAAGCAGGCTTTAAGGCGGAATTTGACGCGTATGTGCATAATGCTGATCTGGAGGCCCTCTTACAAGATAAGTGTCCTCAATACTATCAATTGACTGATTCCTTTGTGCGGAGGTTTAAATATAACTGTACGCGTAATTCTCCTAGTGTCCTATTTGATATTTATGACACATCTTATACCATGGACTTAGAGGATTTTACAACTGCTTGCAAACTTCCACAGTGGGGTAATATTAATGATCCTCACAAATCTGAATTTAGAGATTTCCTTGCTAGTATTACTGTGGGGGAATCCAGGGACATAGCACAAGCTACCATAGGGAGCATTCATTTTCCTACTATACATTATTTTGCTCTCTTCATTGGTAGATGCATTAATGGTAAAGATGAAGCATGTCATATGTGTGTCCCTGATCTTTCTGTCCTCAAGAGTGCTGTGTTAGGTTATAAAGGTTATAACTTGGGGGCAATAGTTGCACGTAGGTTGCAGAATAATGGTAGAGCTGGAGATTTATTTGGAGGAATTTATGCAACCCGTGTGGCAAATTATCTTGGTATAGCCCCACGAGAGGGGGATATGATGTTACCTTCTGCTTATTTAGATTATGACGCTATGGTCAACCATCCTTTTCTTAGGAGGAATGAACAATTCCTCCAGTATCGACTAATCTAGGATAGACACAATGTCGTCCATGTTACTCTTCCTGCTCCTCTCCTCTTTGATTATCAGGCAAAAGGAAGATATGTTGTTACCAGGGAGGAAGCAGCTGAACACGAGGGGAGAGCGGAGGCTGCTCGCCAACATGCCGCAGCTCAGGAGGCAATTGCTGCTGCATCTCAGTACGACCCCAGCTACAACTACGGATATCAGCCAGGCGGTCCTTGGTATTAGACCAACTTATGCCAAAAGCCTAAGCTTGGGGGAGTACGTACTTCTCAACGACTTTACATTCATGTTCACACACTATTCTAGTCGTCGGTGCTCATACTCTTTCATTGTATTATCCATGCTAGTTTAATTTTCTTTTTCTAGCTTTCTTCTTGTGTGTTTGATAAACCTTAAGAAAAACCAAAAAAAATTAGTTAGTTTAATTTCCATGCTTGTAGTAGTAATTAAATGAAAACCCAAAAAGATTTCTCGTTCTTCTTTTACCTGTTGGGAGCTTTCCCATGTAAATAGTTTTATTTTCTTTTCTTTTCTTTGGGGGTCTGATACGTCTCCGTCGTATCTACTTTTCCAAACACTTTTGCCCTTGTTTTGAACTCTAACTTGTATGATTTGAATGGAACTAACCTGGACTGATGCTGTTTTCAGCAGAATTGCCATGGTGTTGTTTATGTGCAGAAAATAAAAGTTCTCGGAATGACCTGAAACTCCACGGAACACCTTAGAAAAAACAATAAAAAATCCTCGCCAAAGATGAAGACCAGGGGCCCACACCCTGTCCACGAGGGTGGGGGACGCGCCCCCCTGGGCGCCCCCCCACCTCGTGGGCCCCCTGGTGGCCCTCCGATGCCAACTCCAACTCCATATATTGGCTTTCACGGAGAAAAAAATTAGAGAGAAGAAATCATCGCATTTTACAATATGGAGCCGCCGCCAAGCCCTAATCTCTCTCGGGAGGGCTGCTATGGAGTCCGTTCGGGGCTCCGGAGAGGGGGATTCGTCGCCATCGTCATCATCAACCGTCCTCCATCACCAATTTCATGATGCTCACCGCCGTGCGTGAGTAATTCCATCGTAGGCTTGCTGGACGATGATGGGTTGGATGAGATTTATCATGTAATTGAGTTAGTTTTGTTACGGTTTGATCCCTAGTATCCACTATGTTCTGAGATTGATGTTGCTATGACTTTGCTATGCTTAATGGTTGTCACTAGGGCCCGAGTGCCATGATTTCAGATCTGAACCTATTATGTTTTCATGAACACATGTGTGTTCTTGATCCTATCTTGCAAGTCTATAGTCACCTACTATGTGTTATGATCTGGCAACCCCGAAGTGACAATAATCGGGACCACTCCCGGTGATGACCATAGTTTGAGGAGTTCATGTATTCACTATGTGCTAATGCTTTGTTCCGGTTCTCTATTAAAAGGAGGCCTTAATATCCCTTAGTTTCCAATAGGACCCCGCTGCCACGAGAGGGTAGGACAAAAGATGTCATGCAAGTTCTTTTCCATAAGCACGTATGACTATATACGGAATACATGCCTACATTACATTGATGAACTGGAGCTAGTTCTGTGTCACCCTATGTTATGACTGTTACATGACGAACTGCATCCGGCATAATTATCCATCACTAATCCAGTGCCTACGAGTTTTCCATATACTGGTTCTCTCTTATTTACTTTTCCGTTGCTACTGTTACAATCACTACAAAATACCAAAAACATTACTTTTGTTGTCTTTACTTTTGTTACCGTTACCACCGCTATCATATTACTTTGCTACTAAACACTTTGCTGCAGATACTAGGTTTCCAGGTGTGGTTGAATTGACAACTCAGCTACTAATACTTGAGAATATTCTTTGGCTCCCCTTGTGTCGAATCAATAAATTTGGGTTGAATACTCTGCCCTCGAAAACTGTTGCGATCCCCTATACTTGTGGGTTATCAAGACCTTTTTCTGGCGCCGTTGCCGGGGAGCATAGCTCTATTCTTTGAGTCACTTGGGATTTATATCTGCTGGACACTATGAAGAACTTGAAAGACGATCGAACTACTATTTTGCCCTCAACTACGAGGGGAGGTAAGGAACTGCCATCTAGCCTTGCGCCCTGCTACTGCTATGAGTAAGCTAGCGCCCTGCTACTGCTATGAATTTTGATATGTCGCATGTTATTGATGATGCCACTTCTGCTATTCATGATACTTATGATGAAACTACTTCTATGCTTGATACTACTGTGCCCCTCGATGAATTTCTAGATGAACAAATTGCTAGGTCTAGAGAAAGAGAAATTATTGAACCTGAATACGATGATGATAGTGATGATGAGAATATGCCTGCTATTCCTGAGGGTTATCTTTTTGATGATGAATCTTCTGCAGCTATTTTTTCTTGCCAGGATAGATATGAACTTAAGAGGTTGCTTGTTAAATGGAGTAAAGAATCTCTTAGAGATAGAATGAGACCCGACCCTGCTTTTGCGACTTCACCTATTTGTGTTCCTGATAAGGATTATTATGAATTTTCTGTTGATCCAGATATAATTACTTTGGTTGAATTTGATCCTTTTTATGGCTATGAATCTGAAACTGTTGTGGCACATCTTACTAAGTTAAATGATATAGCTGCCCTGTTTACTAATAATGAGAGATCGCACTACCTTTATTTACTCAAAATATTTCCATTCTCATTAAAGGGTGATGCTAAGATATGGTTTAATTCTCTTGATCCTGGTTGTGTGCAAAGTCCCCAGGATATGATTTATTACTTCTCTGCTAAATATTTCCCTGCTCATAAGAAACAAGCTGCTTTGAGGGAAATATACAACTTTGTGCAAATTGAAGAAGAGAGTCTCCCACAAGCTTGGGGGAGGCTTCTCAAGTTACTTAATGCTTTGCCTGATCATCCTCTTAAGAAACCTGAAATACTTGATATCTTTTATAATGGACTAGCTGGTGCTTCCAGAGATTACCTGGATAGTTGTGCTGGTTCTCTTTTCAGGGAAAGAACACCGGATGAAGTTGAAATTCTATTGAATAATATGTTGACAAATGAAAATAATTGGGCACCTCCCGAGCCAGCTCCTGAGCCAATTACTGAGCCTATTCTTAAACCAACTCCGAAGAAGAGAGGTGTTCTATTTCTTAGTCCCGAAGATATGCAAGAGGCAAAGAAATCTATGAAAGAAAAAGGTATTAAAGCTGAATGTTAAGAATTTACCTCCTATTGAAGAAATACACGGTCTTAATTTACCGCCTATTGAAGAAGTATATGATCTCAATTACTTATTCACTGAAGAACCTCCCGATATCCCGACACAGGTAGTAAAGGTAAATTCTCTCTATAGATATGATAAAGCGGAAGTCCCTCCTACTAAAATTGCTAGTCAGTGCTTGGATGAGTTTGATGACTTTATGTTTAAGCAAGATGATTTTAATGCTTATTTTGGTAGACAATTAAAACAGAGTACCTTTATGATTAAACGCTTGGGTGATTATATGGCTGGTATTAGAGGAGAACTTAAACTTGTTAGCAAACATGCTTCTATGGTTACCACTCAAGTAGAACAAGTACTTAAAGCTCAGAAAGAAGTGCTTGATGAAATGAATAGTAAGAAAAATGATTATGCTGTTAGAGTGGCTACTAGAACTGGTAGAATGACTCAGGAACCTTTGTATCCTGAAGGCCACCCTAAGAGAATCGAACAAGATTCTGAGAGAAATAATATTGATGTACCTAGTTCTTCTAAAAGGAAGAAAAAGAAAAATGATAGGACTTTGCAAACTTCTAGTGAACCTATTACTGAACCACCTGAGAATCCGAATGATATCTCTATTTCTGATGCGGAAACAAAATCAGGTGATGAACATGAACCTAGTGATAATGTTAATGATAATGTTCATGTTGATGCTCAACCTAGTAATGATAATGATGTAGAAGTTGAACCTGTTGTTGATCTTGATAACCCACAATCAAAGAATCAACGTTATAATAAAAGAGACTTCGTTGCTAGGAAACATGGTAAAGAAAGGGAACCATGGGTCCAGAAACCCATGCCTTTTCCTCCGAAACCATCCAAGAAAAAGGATGATGAGGATTTTGAGCGCTCTGCTGAAATGATTAGACCCATCTTTTTGCGTATGGATTAACTGATGTGCTCAAACCAAATCCTTATGCTAAGTATATGAAGGATATCATTACTAATAAAAGAAAGATACCTGAAGCTGAAATTTCCACCATGCTTGCTAATTATACTTTTAAGGGTGGAATACCAAAGAAACTTGGAGATCCAGGAGTACCTACAATACCATGCTCCATTAAGAGAAATTATGTTAAAACTGCTTTATGTGATCTTGGAGCCGGTGTCAGTGTTCTGCCTCTCTCTTTATATCGTAGACTTGACTTGAATAAGTTGACACCTACTGAAATATCTTTGCAAATGGCTGATAAATCAACTGCTATACCTGTCGGTATTTGTGAGGATGTGCCTGTTGTAGTTGCGAACGTTACTATTTTAACGGACTTTGTTATTCTTGATATTCCCTATGATGATAGTATGTCTATTATTCTTGGAAGACCTTTCCTTAATACTGCAGGGGCTGTTATTGATTGCAACAAAGGCAATGTCACTTTTCATGTTAATGGCAATGAGCACTCGGTACATTTTTCGAGGAAACAACCTCAAGTTTATAGTATCAACTCTATTGGAAAATTCCATCGATTATATTTGGAGGTTTTGAATTTCCTCTCCCTACTGTCAAGAAAAAGTATGATATTCTTATTGTTGGGGATTTTCATATCCCCGTTGTGGTAACTTAGTGTTATTCGAAATTTCTCCGGTTCCGTGATTATTCGGAATGAGTTTGTTAACAAGACTTGATCAACCTTGTTAGTGGGTTCATTTTGATGATCACGAGATGGATGAAACTAGAAGCACAACTTTCTGTACCCTCTTTATATTTTCTGTTATTTAGTAGAAATAAAGTAAAATAGTATTTTTCTGTCTGTCTCCTGACTTGTCCGTGCAATATAAAAATATCCCGAAAATAAAAATCCTAAGAATGCCATGCCAATTTAATATGATTTTTTCAGGAATATTTGAGGATTTACTGTGCAAAAATTACCGCGGGGGGAGCTGCCACCTGGTCACGAGGGTGGAGGGCGCGCCCTACCCCCCTAGGCGCGCCCCCTGCCTCGTGGGCCCACGGTGGCCCTCCTCCACTTATCCCTGCACACATCTTCTTCCTCTGCTTCACACAAACATGAAAAACCAACTCAAGCACGAGTTCCAGCCCCCGTTGCTGTGATTTTCGATCTCCTTGCTCAAATCACCTCTCACAAAACTGCTTGGGGAGATTGTTCCTTGGTATGTGAATCCTCCATTGGTCCAATTAGTTTTTGTTCTAGTGCTTTATTCATTGCAAATTTGTGCTGCATAGGTGACCATGTTCTTGAGCTTGCCTGTCAAGTTTATATGGTTCCAAGTAGTTCCAATGCTTTATATAGGCTCTAGGCACTTATGGGAGTTGTTGCTATCAATTTTATTGAAGTTGGTTCACTTTTATTTGAAGTTACTAAAACTTTCAAAAAAAATTCAGAGGAAAC
Organism: Triticum timopheevii; assembly: GCA_963921465.1. Taxonomy (NCBI): domain Eukaryota; kingdom Viridiplantae; phylum Streptophyta; class Magnoliopsida; order Poales; family Poaceae; genus Triticum; species Triticum timopheevii. Next base: position 329,427,408 of record OY997264.1, read on the forward strand.
AATATGTTTAGGAGGATGTTCCAAGGTGGTTCTTCAAGGAAGCAAGGTCCCAGACTTGCAATACGTGATGCTGACAAGGAACCACCAAGAGACGCTCCTGTGAGGCCCTGTGAATGGCCATCGGAAAATTTTATGAATCAAGTGGGAATCAAAAAAGAATTTAGCGCATATTTGCGTAACGCCGGTCTTGAGGACTTTGAAGCTGACAAATGCCCCCAGTATCATGATCTCACAAGTTAATTTGTGAGGAGGTTTGAGTTTTCATCTTCGCGTAATTCTCCTTCAGTCATGTTTGACCTTTATGACAAATCTTATACCATGAACTTAGAGGATTTCACTTCTGCTTGCAAACTTCCATCTTGGGGTAATGTCAGGGATCCCCCTAAATCTGAATATAGAGACTTTCTTGCTAGAATAACTGTGGGGGAATCTACAGATACAACACAAGCCACTCTAGGGAGCGTTCACTTTCCCGCTATACATTATTTTGCTCTCTTCATAGGTAGATGCATAAATGCTAAGGATGAAGCATGTCACATGTGTGTCCCTGATCTCAGCATTCTCAGGAGTGCTGTGTTAGGAGACCAATCTTATCATATGGGAGCCATTGTAGCTCGCAGGTTGCATCAGAATAGATATAACGGAGATTTCTTTGGAGGAATTTATGCAACCCGCTTAGCTAATTTTCTTGAGATAGACATTCGTGAGGGTGATATGGAGTTACCCCCTTCTTATTTAGATTTTGATTCTATGGTTTCCCACCAGTTTGTTGAGAGGACTGAACCACCTCTCCAGTATCGACTAATCTTTAACAAACGTCATGTAGTCCATATTGCTCTTCCTGCTCCCGCCTTCTTTGATTCTCAGACAAAAGGAAGATATATTATTACCAGAGAGGAGGCAGATGAGTACGAGAGGAGAGCGGAGGCTGCTCGACGCCACGCTACAGCTCAGGCGGCGATAGCCGCTGCATCACAGTATGACCCCAGCTTCACCTACGGGTATCCGCCAGGCTATCCCTGGCAATAGACCAACTTAGGCCAAAAGCCTAAGCTTGGGGCAGTACGTATTTCCCACCGTTACATTCATGTTCACACACACTCATTGCTAGATGTCGGTGCTCATACTCTTTCACTGTAATATCCATGCTAGTTTATTTTCTTTTTCCTGCTTTCTTCTTGTGTGTTTAATAAACCTTAAGAAAAAACCAAAAAATTAGTAGTAGTTTGTTTCTTTGCTGTAGTAATTAAAAAGAAAACCAAAAAATATTTCCCGTTCTTCTTTTGCTTGTTGGGAGCTTTCCCGTGTAAATAGTTTTTATTTCTTTTCTTTTCTTTTGGGGTTGAGAAGACCATATTGAAAATGCTTAGTGGCTCTCATATGCATTATTGTTTATTTAACTTAGAGCCCATATTACTTGTCTTCTCTCTTGAGTTGAATGCTTGCAAATTCCAGCTTAGTCCAATGCACATTCACTCTTATTATTATACACATCCTTCGGTCGTGCAAGTGAAAGGCAATAATGATGATATATGATGAACTTATTGGGATGAGAAAAGCTGGTATGAACTCGACCTCTCTTGTTTTTGTAAATATGATGATTCATCGTTCCTGAGTCAGCTATTATGAAGTAAACATATTTGCAATGACATTTAGAGATTATAGTTGCTTGTTCCATGCTTGATTAGCTATGAGTTATAATGGTTTACCTTGCGTGCCAACATGCTATTAGAATGATTATGATGTGGTATGATGGGATGGTATCCTCCTTTAAATGAATTGAGTGACTCGACTTGGCACATGTTCACGCATGTAGTTGAATCAAATCAACATAGCCTTCATGATATTTATGTTCATGGTGGATTATATCATACTCATGCTTGTATTCGGTGTAAATTAATTTTAATGCATGTTTACGACTGTTGTCGCTCTCTCAGTTGGTCGCTTCCCAGTCTTTTGCTAGCCTTCACCTGTACTAAGCGGGAATACTGCTTGTGCATCCAAACTCCTTAAACCCCAAAGTTGTTCCATATGAGTCCACTATACCTACCTATATGCGGTATTTACCTGCCGTTCCAAGTAAATTTGTATGTGCCAAACTCTAAACCTTCAAATAAACATTATGTTTTGCATGCTCGAATAGCTAATATGTCAACTAGAGCTGCCCTTATCTTCCATGTTAGGCGGGTTATTCTCAAGAGGAGTGGACTCCGCTCCTCATTCATGAGAAAATAGCTGGTAACCGGGATGCCCAGTCCCATGCTTTATGCAAACTAAATCAAAATAACTGCAAACATAACTCCCCCTGGGACCCGTTGAATGTTGGAGGCACTCCTTGTTTCGAGCAAGCCATGGATTGATGCTTGTGGAGGAGGGGGAGTATAAACTTTACCATTCTGTTTGGGAACCGCCTATAATCTGTTTAGCATGGAAGATATCATCGTCTTTTAGTTGTTATGTTGACAATGAAAGTATGCTGCTCAAAATATAATTTATCTCTATTTTCAAAACCGAGCTCTGGCACCTCTACAAATCCCTGCTTCCCTCTGCGAAGGGCCTATCCATTTACTTTTATGTTGAGTCATCATCCTTCTTATTAAAAGCACCCGCTGGAGAGCACACTGTCGTTTGCATTCATTATAATTGGTTTATATTGGGTATGACTTGACTGGATCTCTTTTACCATGAATTACAATGTTTAGTCAGTCCTTGATCTTTAAAGGTGCTCTGCATTTATGTTTTGCGGTCTCAAAAAGGGCTAGCGAGATACCATTTTGTTATATCATGTTATGATTATTTTGAGGAAGTGTTGTCATCCAAGTTTTATTATTATGGCTCGCTAGCTGATTATGCTATTGATATGAGTAATTGTGAGACCTACGTGTTATTGTTAGTATGGTTAGTTCATAATATTTGCTGAAACTTAAATGCTGGCTTTTCATGTTTACAACAATAAGAGCAAACAGAGTTTGTAAAAGTTTTTCTTTTTCTCTTTCAGTTTGTCAACTGAATTGCTTGAGGACAAGCAAGGGTTTAAGCTTGGGGGAGTTGATATGTCTCTGTCGTATCTTCTTTTCCAAACACTTTTGCCATTGTTTTGGACTCTAACTTGTATGATTTGAATGGAACTAACCCGGACTGACGCTATTTTCAGCAAAATTGCCATGGTGTTGTTTTATGTGTAGAAAATAAAAGTTCTCAGAATGACCTGAAACTCCACGGAACACCTTAGAAAAAACAATAAAAAATCCTCGCCAAAGATGAAGACTAGGGGGCCCACACCCTGTCCACGAGGGTGGGGGGCGCGCCCCCCCTAGGCGCGCCCCCTACCTCGTGGGCCCCCTGGTGGCCCTCCGACGCCAACTCCAACTCCATATATTGGCTTTCGAGGAGAAAAAAATCAGAGAGAAGAAATCATCGCGTTTTACGATACGGAGCCGCCGCCAAGCCCTAATCTCTCTCGGGAGGGCTGATCTGGAGTCTGTTCGGGGCTCCGAAGAGGGGGATTCGTCGCCGTTGTCATCATCAACCATCCTCCATCACCAATTTCATGATGCTCACCGCCATGCGTGAGTAATTCCATCGTAGGCTTGCTGGACGGTGATGGGTTGGATGAGATTTATCATGTAATCGAGTTAGTTTTGTTACAGTTTGATCCCTAGTATCCACTATGTTCTGAGATTGATGTTGCTATGACTTTGCTATGCTTAATGCTTGTCACTAGGGCCCGAGTGCCATGATTTCAGATCTGAACCTATTATGTTTTCATGAATACATGTGTGTTCTTGATCCTATATTGCAAGTCTATAGTCACCTGCTATGTGTTATGATCCGGCAACCCCGAAGTGACAATAATCGGGACCACTCCCGGTGATGACCATAGTTTGAGGAGTTCATGTATTCAATATGTGCTAATGCTTTGTTCCGGTTCACTGTTAAAAGGAGGCCTTAATATCCCTTAGTTTCCAATAGGACCCCGCTGCCACGGGAGGGTAGGACAAAAGATGTCATGCAAGTTCTTTTCCATAAGCATGTATGACTATATACAGAATACATGCCTACATTACATTGATGAACTGGAGCTAGTTCTGTGTCACCCTATGTTATGACTGTTACATGACGAACCGCATCCGGCATAATTATCCATCACTAATCCGGTGCCTACGAGTTTTCCATATAATGGTTCTCGCTTATTTAATTTTCCGTTGCTACTGTTACAATCACTACAAAATACCAAAAACATTACTTTTGCTATCTTTACTTTTGTTACCGTTACCACCACTATCATATTACTTTGCTACTAAACACTTTGCTGCAGATACTAAGTTTCCAGGTGTGTCGAATTGACAACTCAGCTGCTAATACTTGAGAATATTCTTTGGCTCCCCTTGTGTCAAATCAATAAATTTGGGTTGAATACTCTACCCTCGAAAACTGTTGCGATCCCATATACTTGTGGGTTATCAGGGTCGAGAGTAGAAGACCATATTGAAAATGTTTAGTGGCTCTCATATGCATGATTGTTTATTTAATTTAGAGCCCATATTACTCTGTCTTCTCTCTTGAGTTGAATGCTTGCAGATTCCAGCTTAGTCCAATGCACGTGCACTATTATTATTATACACATCGTTCGGTCGTGCAATTGAAAGGCAATAATGACGATATATGATGGACTTATTGAGATGAGAAAAGCTGGTATGAACTCGACCTCTCTTGTTTTTGTAAATATGGTGAGTTCAACGTTTCTGATTCAGCTTATTATGAAGTAAACATATTTGCAATGACGTTTAGAGATTATAGTTGCTTGTGCCATGTTTGATTAGCTATGAGTTATAATGGTTTACCTTGCGTGCCAACATGCTATTAGAATAATTATGATGTGGTATGATGGGATGGTATCCTCCTTTGAATGAATTGAGTGACTCGACTTGGCACATGTTCATGCATGTAGTGGAAACAAATCAACATAGCCTTCATGATATTTATGTTCATGGTAGATTATATCCTACTCATGCTTGTACTCGGTGTGAATTAATTTTAATGCATGTTTATGACTGTTGTTGCTCTCTCAGTTGGTCGCTTCCCAGTCTTTTGCTAGCCTTCACCTGTACTAAGCGGGAATACTGCTTGTGCATCCAAAGTCCCTAAACCCCAAAGTTGTTCCATATGAGTCCACCATACCTACCTATATGCGGTATTTACCTGCCGTTCCAAGTAAATTTGTATGTGCCAAACTCCAAACCTTCAAATGAAATTCTGTTTTGTATGCTCGAGCAGCTCATGTTTCAACTAGGGCTGCCTATATCTTCCATGCTAGGTGGGTTATATTCAAGAGGAGTGGACTCCGCTCCTCATTCACGAGAAAGGGCCGGTAACCGGGATGCCCAGTCCCATGATCCAAAAAGATCAAAGCAAATAAAAATAATTAAACAAAACTCCCCCAGGGCTGTTGTTAGTTGGAGGCACCCGTTGTTTCGAGCAAGCCATGGATTGATGCTTGTTGGTGGTTGGGGGAGTATAAACCTTTACCATTCTGTTTGGGGACTGCCTATAATGCATGTAGTATGGAAGATACAACCATCTCATAGTTGTTGCGTTGACAGCGGAAGTATGTCGCTCAAAATGTTATTCAATCTCTGTTTTAAAATTGAGCTCTAGCACCTCTACAACTCCCTGCTTCCCTCTGCGACGGTCCTATCTATTTACTTTTATGTTGAGTCATCACCCTTCTTATTAAAAAGCACCCGCTGGAGAGCACACTATCATTTGCATTCATTATTATTGGTTTATATTGGGTATGACTTGACTGGATCTCTTTTACCATGAATTACAATGTTTACTCAGTCCTTGATCTTTAAAGGTGCTCTGCATTTATGTTTTGCGGTCTCAAAAAGGGCTAGCGAGATACCATTTTGTTATATCATGTTATGATTGTTTTGAGAAAGTGTTGTCATCCGAGTTTTATTATTATGGCTCGCTAGCTGATTATGCTATTGATATGAGTAATTGTGAGACCGAAGTGTTATTGTGAGTATGGTTAGTTCATGATATTTGCTGAAACCTGAATGCTGGCTTTGCATGTTTACAACAACAAGAGCAAACAGAGTTTGTAAAAGTTTTTCTTTATCACTTTCAGTTTATCAACTGAATTGCTTGAGGACAAGCAAAGGTTTAAGCTTGGGGGAGTTGATACGTCTCCAACGTATCTACTTTTCCAAACACTTTTGCCCTTGTTTTGGACTCTAACTTGCATGATTTGAATGAAACTAACCCAGACTGACGCTGTTTTCAGCAGAACTGCCATGATGTTGTTTTATGTGTAGAAAACAAAAGTTCTTGGAATGTCCAGAAAAGCCACGGAGGCACTTTTTGGAAAATATAAAAAATACTGGCGAAAGAATCAAGACCAGGGGGCCCAGACCTTGTCCACGAGGGTGGGGGCGCGCCCACCCCCTGGGTGCGCCCCCTATCTCGTGGGCCCCCTGAGGCTCCGCCGACCTCAACTCTAACTCCATATATTCTGTCTCACGGAGAAAAAATCGGAAAGAAAGTTTCATTGCGTTTTACGATACGGAGCCGCCGCCAAGCCCTAATCTCTCTCGGGAGGGCTGTTCTGGAGTCTGTTCGGGGCTCCCGAGAGGGGGGTTCGTCGCCGTCGTCATCATCAACCATCCTCCATCACCAATTTCATGATGCTCGCCGCCCTGCGTGAGTAATTCCATCGTAGGCTTGCTGGACGGTGATGGGTTGGATGAGATTTACCATGTAATCAAGTTAGTTTTGTTAGGGTTTGATTCCTAGTATCCACTATGTTCTGAGATTGATGTTGCTATGACTTTGCTATGCTTAATGCTTGTCACTAGGGCCCGAGTGCCATGATTTCAATTCTAAACATATTATGTTTTCATGAATATATGTGTGTTCTTGATCCTATCTTGCAAGTCTATAGTCACCTATTAAGTGTTATGATCCGACAACCCCGAAGTGACAATAATCGGGATACTTCTCGGTGATGACCATAGTTTGAGGAGTTCATGTATTCACTATGTGCTAATGCTTTGTTTCAGTTCTCTATTAAAAGGAGGCCTTAATATCCCTTAGTTTCTGTTAGGACCCCGCTGCCACGGGAGGGTGGGACAAAAGATGTCATGTAAGTTCTTTTCCATAAGCACATATGACTATTTACAGAATACATGCCTACATTACATTGATGAACTGGAGCTAGTTTTGTGTCACCCTATGTTATAGCTATTACATGAGGAATCGCATCCGACATAATTATCCATCACTGATCTAATGCCTACGAGCTTTTCACATATTGTGCTTCGCTTATTTAGTTTTCCGTTGCTATTGTTACAATCATTACAAAACCCAAAAATATTACTTTTGCTACCGTTACCTTTATTATCATACTACTTTGCTACTAAATACTTTGCTGCAGATACTAAGTTATCCAGGTGTGGTTCAATTGACAACTCAACTGCTAATACTCAAGAATATTCTTTGGCTCCCCTTGTGTCGAATCAATAAATTTGGGTTGAATACTTTACCCTCGAAAGCTGTTGCGATCCCCTACACTTGTGGGTTATCAAGCGCTATCAAGATTGCTCATAACCCAGTTCAGCACTTGAAGACAAAGCACATCCAGATTCATCATCATTTTCTTCATGATCATGTGTTGAAGGGCGACATCTCCATCGACCACGCAAGCACTGAAGACCAGTTGGCCGATCGCTAAGCCCTTCGATGAGAAGAGATTTTGCAAGTTGCGGTGTGAGCTAAATATCCTAGAATCTTCGAATGTTCTCTAAAAAGGACACACATCCTAACTCTTATGCAACATTGATGACTTAGATGTGCAACACACAAAGTAACATTTTTCTTCAATCAATGAAGACTAACCCTCTAAGTGTGAAGAAATTAATGAAGAAATTGATTCTCAGAGCCCTACGACAATTGTACGCGGTGTCTGAAATCATCCTTCTTATACGGTGGGTTACACCACCAATCAAAGTTGAAAATCTTCAATTTGAGTTTTTCTTCGTTTTTGAAATTCCTCTGTTTTTAAAATTCTTCAACTTTGCATTGTCTTCACTCTTTCCGTCGTTTTTCTTCATTTGAATAAATATATATGAGTTTATGTCCTCTACAACATTCACTTATTGCTAATTCTTCAAGTTGATTTTTCTGCTAAGTGAATGTGATCGGACCCTTTCCCCCTCTATGCTAAACTCAACCCAGTCTGTTCACAAATTCTTCATGTGCGTTCTATTTGAAACTCGTTCAAAATCTTCACTGTGTCCTTGTCAGCTGAAGAATTTGCGAACAGAACTTTTAACTTATCTTATCTAAATTTTCGGCTTTGCCGCTCAAACAGTTCCGCATCCCATGATATTACTTTTCTATTCACCCACGATCTCACACGATCCAAACCTCTCAGTATGTGGGTGACACATGTCAAGCGAATGAGAAGGGCCAGGGGCGCGTTCGTCCGATTTTCGCAGGCGTACAGTTTTTCACTCCGACTATAAATACCCCTCCCCTTCCTCACTTCGTTTTTACTCTGCTCGTTCTCACTATCGCTCGAGCTTCTCAAACCCTAGTGCTGCCGCTACTTCATCGTCGCCGGTGGGGAAGAGCTTCACTGCCTTGACCTCGTCGCCGTCGTACTCGCGCCGGTTGCGGATTTCTTCACTCCGCCGCCGCCGTAGCTGTCTTCCTCAGCCGAGTTAGGGCGTGGAAGATCTGAACTGACGAACTTCACATCTACACTTCCTAGTTCGTCGTGTTCTTCATCAAGGTGTTCCTTGAAGAAAAGTTGCATACATATTCAGGGAATTCCATTGTTCAAATTCCTCAACTGAAGAAAATGGCTGATGGTAAGAAGCCACAGAAGGGTGGAAAGAGGCCTGAGGTCAATACTGCTTTTGAAATCCGTGATGACATTTATGCTGGGTACTGCACACCCCCTGAGGAGGATAGAAATCAGCGCAAGGTGCGCATTCAAAAGATTGAGAGGAGATGGGCACGGGAATGGATGGAGTACAGATATGTTACTCCCAAGTATATGAAGAAATTTGCTCTCAACCCTCCATGCCCAAGACCTCCGTTGGCACCTGGCCAATTGGCAGATCTCACCAGCCTCAAGCGCGGTAAGGATTATCCTAATGAATGGGCAAAGCGCTAGGCCAAACTGGCCAAACATGCAAAGGAAGCAGTGAGGAAATTTAATGAAGACTCTGCTGCTGCTGCTACCACTGCTACCACTGCTGAGGCCTCTGCAAGCAAGCCGAAGAAGGCCATGCCTAAGAAGCCTACTCACAAGCCAAGTGCTTCACCCTCAATGCCCTCACGGCCAAGTTCCTCAGCAATGCCCTCACGGCCAATTTCTCAAACTGCTCCTCCTCCATCAAAGTCCTCAGCTCCTCCGACAAAGTCCTCAGCTGCTCGAACTAAATCCTCTGCACCTGTGCATCTCGCCACGTGTCAAAAGACTACAGGAATCTCAATTGCCCTAGGAGCGTCTGCAAGTTCCTCAGCTGCACCAAATTCCTCAACTAGCCCCTCTCTGTTGAAGAAAAAGGCCACTGCTGGATGAGGCTCTTGACCAAGTCCTCACAAGAAGCAAGTCACCTTTCAATTGCCCTCTGATGATGATGAGGCTGATGATGAAGAACTTGCCGAAATCATCAAAGACAGGCAGGCCAGGGCCGCTAGAGCCAAAGGCAGCAATGTGTCAATGTTACTGGATTCGAAGTTGATCCTAGATTTCATCGATCTATGGCACAAGGACCCAAACACGCCTTTGCCAGAGATGAACCTCACTCCTGGTCAAAGTCATGTTTTGACTGCCTTCATTGAAGAAGAAAATGGAAATTTGAAGAAGGAAGAAGAGTGAAGAAAGCGCAGTACAAGAAGCAACGCTACCTAAAGGACAATGTCCTCAATCTTTCCCCTGAACAACTCATTGCCTTACAAGCTGAGATCAAGCAACTGAGTGATGAATTTGATCGCTACTATGCTGACTGGCTTGGAGCCAAAGTCAGATTTGTGAAGATTACTGATAAATTCACTTCAAATGTTGCAGCCCCAACGCAACAAGAAAATCCTCAGGCTGAAGCATATGTACAGCCTACTGAAGAACATGCCAGCACCGCTGATGACAATCAGGCTGTTGAAGAAAATGAAAGTACCAGGGCCGATGACTGCATTCCAGCAGCTGAAGAAATTGCCAGGGCATCCACTAGTGGTGCGCCTGAAGAAAATGAAGAAGTCAGGGTAACTGCATCAGTTGTGCCTGAAGAAAATGAACCAAATTCCTCTGCTCCTCTTGCGCCTACACCAACTCCAATCCTTCCATTTGCAACAGATGTGAAGAAGACCAAGGCTGCAGAGCGTGCAACTATGAAGAAAAGGAAGGCATCAACTTCATCAGATTCTTCAGCTCCGAAGAAGATGAAGCCTTTGACAAGCTCGTTTGCAAATCCAATTGATGCTGTTTCTCTCTCATCTATGCCATCAAAGGAGCTTGTTCCTTATGATGACGATTATGTGATTCCAAGCAAATCCGATGAAGAGAATCCATCTGCTGCTTCGTCAGAGCAGTTGGATGAAGAAATTGAAGTGGATGAAATCCCTTCAACAACAGTTGTCTCCTCGCCTATGCCTCGGTTTACTGCTGAAGAGGCCGGCGTTGAAGAAATGGAAGATGAAGATGTGGACATTGGCTGCACCACACCTGTGCTGAATGATGACTTTTGGGAAAGTCAGCACCCCAACTCTCCAATGTTTACCCCAGTTCAATCAATTCCTCAGTCCCCTATTGCTACCAAAGTACAAATGGGATCTGAAGAACCTCATGCAACCCCATCTGTCCATGAAGAAATTGCAGACACTAGTGCTGATGAAAATGTGAATGAAGAAGTGAAGACCCAGGCTGCAGCTGAAGAAGAGCCTGGAATTCCTCAGCCTGTGGATCCTGAGATTGCGATTCCTGAGATGGTGATGCAATTGACTGATACTCCTCAGCCCAAGCCAAAGGATCCCTTCTCGAAGAAGCAGAAATTCAAGGCTGATGATTTCTTCAGCGAGCATGTTTTCTTCACTGAATTCAACCCATATGACTCTGCTCATCTTAGAAGGAAGTGCTTCTGGACTGCCAGCCAAGCAAACTTCTATTCTTCACTGCTATTCAACAAAGACAAAGTCTTCGACCACGAGCATATTCCTCACATGGACATGGAATCAATGCTTGCTTCTCTCAAGTCCTCAGTGTGCTTTATGATGCAGGACTGCTCAACTTTTGCTCTGACATTGTTGATTGGAATGAAGAGCTTATTATTTAGTTCTATGCAACTCTGCACATCACTGGTGATGCTGATGATATCAACACTTGGGTGTTGGACTGGATGACCGAAAACACTCATTATAAGGCACCGGCCTCTGAATTACTTCATGCCCTGCCAATCAGTCCTCCACCTGAAGGTGCTCGTTGTCTATACCAAGAACCTGAACTCACTCCTCATTACATGCAAGTGCTAATGAAGCCTCTGAAGCCCGGTCAAGCCCCAAGGACCAAATTCCTCGTGAAGGAATTGTTGTATGTGCCAAGAACAGTCTATCGCATTCTGACGAAGACTTTGAGTCCTATCAAAGGCCATGACTCATCTGATGAGAAAATTGTTGGCATCATGAAGAATCTACTATTCAACATCATGCATGACATCCCTGTCAATTATCATGATTTCTTCATGAGGACTCTGGAAAATGTTGCACTTTTTCCGGTTAAGCTGAAGCCTTATGCTCCTTGGATTATGAGATTCCTCAGAATAAGGTCTTCACTCAACTACAAAGCTGATTTTCAGAATCACCTCAGCTACCTGCCCCCGATTGAAGTCCTCAAGCGGACATATTCCTCAGCTGATGAGAAGGGCAAGGCACCGACAGTTATTGATGAAGGCATTCATCCATTGGATGGTCAGTTTCGCAAAGCTGCATCTTATTCCACCAATGTGACTCTGTCACTCATGATTTTGCTGCCAATGCACCCAAGTCAAATCCTCAAGCCACTGCTCCTCATGTGATGACTGACCGTGAGCTGCTTCTTAGTCTTCACCAGAAGGTGGATCGAAACCACAAATGGGTTAAGCGTCAGTTTGGTTCTATTCTTCACAACATGACTGCTACACATAATGCAGTGAAGAAAAACCATTACTACCTCCATGAAGTCTTCGATCGCACCTGGGCTATTCTGTCACACGTATATGGTGAAGAAGATCTGAAGAAAATGGGTCTCAAGGAAGATTTTGACTGGTCTGCTCCTCCGCCGAAGAAATACAGGAAGGTCAAGGTTCCTTCCTTGGTAGCCAATTCATATTCTTCATCATGCAACACGGATGAGTATGAAGACTTGGACGACACTGCGGTAGGCCCTACAATGACACACGACCCCAACAACGCTGGCGCTCCTTCATCATCATGATATTCTTCAGGGGCGTTAGTCCTCATTTTCAACCCTTTTGGTCATTCGATGACAAAGGGGGAGAAATTTGAGTTAGTCTTCAAGCGGGTCTATCTTATATGGGCATTGTTTTGCTAAGTTACAACTCTCGTTCTTTTGATGACTTTGCTGGATCGAGTTGTAAACTTAAACTCTATGGTGGCCTGATACTTCTGCTGAGTTCTTCTGCATGCTTATTCCTCATTAATGTCAATACACGCATGTTGAATTACATCAGTCACCATATTTTGTCATGCATTTCAAATTCTTCATATTATATGTCAAATGTGTGTATGAATTACAAGATATAGGGGGAGATCTCCATGATTATACTCTTCAAGTGTGCATTGCTTCAAAAGCAAATTCCTCACTATGCACATCTTCACGGGGAGTTCTTATATATCTTGCAATCAAATTCCTCAATATCAGTATTTACACTTCATATGTTTATCCCCATTGAAAACTTAACCTATATTGTCATCAATCACCAAAAATGGGGAGATTGTAAGTGCATCTAGTGCCCCTTAGTGATTTTGGTGTATTGAAGACTTATAGGTTAAGGGACTAATGTGTTTGTGAGTGTACACATGTCTATAAGTCTATGAGGAGTTTGATATTTACAGAGAAAGTCGACCCCTAAAAATGAAGTTCTTCAACTGAAGACTTTGGATTTCTGAAGACTTTGAAAGTGAAGAAATTGTTGTGACCTTGAAGACTTGGCAATCATACGAGGAACATGAAGCGTGAAGACTTTTGTTTTTGTAGCTTCATTTTCTCCTTCTTGAGTCATAGGAAACACCGTACTGTTAAAGGGGGTCGAGGAAATACTAAGGAAAAATGTCCATGTGATGCTCAACTCAAAATCCTACACCTACCAATCCCTTCGAGTGAAGCCATTGGAAATCTCATACAGATCAGTCAATTTCTTCAGTAACAAAGACGCAGATCTTCTGGTTGCTGAGTAATTTGTTCTGACTGAGGAGTTAGTAATTCTGCAGTGCGGATTGCCTACACAGTGAGGAACATGATAGCCCTGAGGAATCTAAGAGTCAAATTTCCGACCGTTGTTGTGCTATGTGCCAGCTGTCCCAAAATATCTACCCACCTAACGGTCATATCATTGAAGGGCATTTATGTCTTATCATGTCGGGCTTCTCCCTAGGCTATAAATAGCCGCCCCCTACAACCACTAGCTGGTTGGCTGCTCCGAGAGAAACTGACACTTGTCATTTGAGAGCATCCCATCCTCCGAGGACTTTGAGCGAAAATCATCGAGTGAGGAAAACCCAAACCCAAACACCTCCAAACCCAAAGTGATTGAGCATCACTCAAGAGATTGATCCTGCATGGATCCGACGCTTGTTACCTTTGAAAACTGTGCTTCTGCCAGATGGTTAGGCATCATGGTCTAGAGAATCCAAGAGGAATTGTGGATCGCCGAGTGGCCGAGTCTGTGAAGGTTTGGAAGTCACCTAAAGACTTACCACGAGTGATTGGGCGAGGTCTGTGTGACTTTAGCTCAAGAAGAATACGGCGAGGACTGTGTGTCCGGGACTGTGTGTCCTCAGGTTTAAATACCTAGCCGCTCTAACCAGACATACAACTGAGACAGCAGTTGGAACTGGTCTACCAAATCATTGTCTTCACCAAGCTTACTGGTTCTATTTCCTCAACTCTTTCATTTCCTCATTTCAGTTGTTGTGTGCTTGTTCATATCTGTTTGAAGACTTTGACTAAAGACTTTCTCAATCTCCTCAGTTCAATTTCTTCAGTCTGTTTGTCTTCATCCTGTGTTATCCTGTGTTTACGCTTTCTGTACTCTATGCTTGTCTTCATTTCATCATGATGACTATGCTAGTGTTCTGTTATGTTTACTTTTGAGTACTTATTCCGCTGCAAGTAGTTCTTCGCTATGGAATTTCCTCACCAGCAAATTCCTCAGTGAAGAATTCATAAAAATCGCCTATTCACCCCCTCTAGTCGATATAATGCACTTTCAGGACCTCCCGTAGATCCATCTACTTTATTTGGCTTTACATGTGAATCTTCATATTCTTCTAATGAATCATTTGACTCCAACTATAAACTGTTCAAAAATCAGAATGGTGAAGTATTTGCTAGATATGCTGGCACTAACTGCAGGAACGGTCCCCCTATGAAGAAAATATGGGTTCCCAAAAGATGCCTTGAAAGTATTTAGGTGAATGTTATCATGACACCACCTGTGAAGAACTGGAACCCCAGATCAAATTCTTCATATGGACCAAAGTCTTCTTATGGATCCAAGTCCTTATATGGACCATATTCCTCACGTGGATCAAATTCCTCACAAGGATCAAAGTCCTCATATGAACATCATCATGCTAACACTTCTATTTCGCAGAAAAGATCTAAGGGCTATGAATATGTGCATTATTCTTCAAACCATTATGTTCATAAGTCCTCGAAGAATTTCTCTGCTTATTCATATGCTTACTCTAACCCCTCTTATGTGAAACGAAGTGGATTGGCGTCTATGTCACCTTTCTCTTATGGAGCTCGTAGAATGATGAACTCTTTGCCACCCCTCCAGATGTCGGTGGTGAATAAAAAGAACTAATCTCTTATGCAGGGTCAGGTCTTCAGACGAACTTAAGCGTCTAAAGAATTTGCTGGAGACATGAATAATGCTTGATAGGATGCAAGCTAATCATGAAGAAATGAACTCTCATTTCTCACGTCCTCTTACTGCTATATCTGTTCTATTGCTTGATGAAATTGATCTGATGAATTTGATGTCATATTCTTCACTGATGAAGTATTATGAGTTCGTAAGATGCACTAATTCATCTGCAGGATGATCAATCAAAAGCTACTGAGTGGGTCCTCGAAAGTGGATGTACAAATGACATGACTAGTGACAGGAACTTATTGATGGACAATACTTTATCTCAATCGCATCCGAAGCATATCACCTACACTGACAAAGGCAAAAGCAAGGTATTGGGTCTAGGTAAGGTTGCGATCTCAAAGGATCAACACATGGACAAAGTCATGCTTGTTGAGTCCTTGGGATTCAACCTCATGTCTGTCTCAATGCTTTGTGATCTTGATATGGTTGTTGTCTTTGGCAAGTATCGTTGTGTTGTGATCATGGAAGCTGATCATTCCAAAGTCTTCGAAGGCTTTAGGAGAGGAGACTTGTATATTGTTGATTTCTCTACAGGACCACAACCTGCTACATGTCTACTTGCAAAAGCTTCAAAAGGCTGGCTATGGCATCGATGACTTGGTCATGCTGGTATGAGGAACTTGCACACTCTCGCAAAGAAGAAGCATGTCATTAGCATCGAAGATGCCTAATTCCTCAAGGATCACCTGTGTGGAGCTTGTGAAGCTGGAAAGATGACCAAGGCCAAGCATCCCTCAAAGACTATCATGACTACCGCTCGTCCATTTGAATTGCTTCACATGAATCTCTTTGGCCCTACTCATTATGCCACATTCACCAATGCTGCATCATTATATGGCTTTGTTATTGTAAATGACTATTCTCGTTACACATGGGTGCATATCGTCACTTACAAATATGAAGTGTAGGAAGTCTTCAAACGATTTTCCTCGAGGGCTTTAACCCACTTTGTTGTGAAGATCAGGCACATCAGAAGTGACAATGGGACCGAGTTCAAGAATACTGGTCTTGATAACTATCTTGATGAACTTGGTATTACTCACGAGTTATCTGCTCCTTATACTCCTTAGGAGAATGGCGTCGTGGAGCGCAAGAACAGGACTCTTGTTGAGATGGCTCGCACCATACTTAAGGAATACAAGACGCCTCGTCATTTCTGGCCTGAGGCAATTGATACTGTGTGCCACATCATCAACATGGTATATCTTCACAAATTCTTCAAAAATACCTCATATGAACTCCTCACTGACAAGAAACCCAATGTGAGTTATTTCAAAGTCTTCGGTGCTAAATGCTGGATTGGAGATCCTCATCACAATTCTAAATTTGCACCGGAAGAACATGAAGGTTTTATGCTTGGTTACGGAAAGGACTCGCACACCTACATAGTCTTCAACACCGTTCATCACAAGGTTGTTGAAACTATAGATGTGTGGTTCGATGAAACTAATGGCTTGCAAAGAGAGCACGTACCTCCTGTGCTAGATGAAATGTCACCTGAGGAATCCATCAAGTTCAAGGATACTGAGGATGTCATTCCTACCAGAGAATCTGCTGAAGAAGTCATTCCAGAATGTGAAGAACATCATGCTAGTGCACCTAAGGAAAATGGCTCTGAAGAAAATGCCGAGCCGACTCAATGTCATCAACCTGCTCATCCTCGTGTCACAAATTAAGTGCAAATTGAGAAAATCATTAGTGACATCAATGCACCAGGTCCTCTCACACGCTCAAAGGCTTCACATTTGTCTAACTTTTGTGGGCACTTTGCTTTTGTTTCTATCACAGAGCCCATCAAAGTAGATGAGGCATTTCTAGAGCCTGAGTGGATTCAAGCGATGTAAGATGAATTATACCAGTTCGAGCTCAATCATGTCTGGGAACTTGTCAAGCGACTAGACCCTCGCAAGCACAATATCATCGGCACCAAATGGATCTACCGCAACAAGCAAGATGAAAATGGCCTTGTGGTGAGGAATAAGGCACGACTTGTAGCTCAAGGCTACACACAGGTTGAAGGAATTGATTCGATGAAACTTTTGCACCTGTTGCTAGACTTGAGGCTATTCGCATATTGCTTGCTTATTCTAACCATCATAATATCATCTTATATCAAATAGATGTGAAAAGTGCATTCCTCAATGCTAAGCTTGAGGAAGAAGTATATGTTTCTCAACCCCCAGGTTTGGAAGATCCAAATCATCCTGACAAAGTCTTCAGACTCAATAAGGCCCTCTATGGCCTCAAGCAGGCACCTCGGGCATGGTATGATACTTTGAAGGAATTCCAGGCTTCAAACGCGGTTCACTTGACCCAACTCTTTTCACCAAAACCTCTGATGATGAATTATTCGTGTGCCAAATATATGTTTATGATATCATCTTTGGCTTTACTGACCAATGTTACAATGATGAATTTTCCTATATGATGAGTGAAGAATATCAAATGTCTATGATGGGAGAATTGAAATTCTCTTAGGTCGTCAAATACGTCAATAGCGCAATGGCATATTTATATCTCAAGAGAAATACCTCAAGGATGTATTGAGGAAATTCGACATGCAAGATTACAAAGGCATCAAAATCCCTATGCCCACAAATGGCCATCTATGCACCGATGAAAATGGTATTGACTTCGATCAAAAGGTATACCGCTCCATGATTGGCTCTTTATTGTATCTATGTGCATCTAGGCCAGATATTATGCTTAGTGTTTGCATATGTGCCCGTTTTCAAGCTACACCGAAGGAATCACACCATAAGGCTGTGAAGCATATTCTTCGATATCTAGCTGTAGCGATCCGACCTCAAACGGTCAAATCTCTGTGCATAAGTGTCATCCCTGGATCGGTGATGCTGACACACACAGTACTCGAAGGATCTATAATAGAGTAGCAATCACACACTTATTACATCCATAGTCTCAAGAGAGAACTTATTATAATAAATATGGGTTAAGGCCATCTAAGTAAGATAACAATGGAAGGCTTGGAAGATAAAGTGAGTCCATCAACTCCAACAGCATAGCTGAGTGCACGACAACGACCTATCGCACCTTACTCTTCGTCTGAAAAGTCTGCAACATCATATGTTGCATACCGAAACGGGTCAGCACATGGAATATGCTGGCAATGTAACACAGTAGAGCAATGAACAGAATAAAAGCTAACACTACATGCATATATGGCTGGTGGAGGCTCTATGGTTACAATGTTTTGCAAAAAGCCAATTTTTCCCTACAACAAAGGAATTTGTTTAACTATCATGGTAGTTGTTAAACACTGAGAAGGTTCCTCCAACTCAATCCCAATTAAGCAGTATTAATAACCCAACAAAATTAAATTTAGAGTGATGAGATCAACATGAGAATCCAAGAACCAGATACTCAAGATGTCCATAACCGGGGACACGGCTAACCATGATTAGTTTGTACACTCTGCAGAGGTTTGCACACTTTTCCAACAAGACTTGATCTCCTTCGTTGGATTTCTCGCACTACATGGTGTTTGAGAAACGGCTGAACGAGACACAGTCTTTCAGAAGCATTAACTCTAACCCTGGGTAGACAGTACCAACCTACATCCCCTACATCTGCTAGCCTACCACTGGAAGAGGTCATGCAACATACTCGACTATGCTAGAGCCCATAATAGCTTCTGGCTGCACAGGAAGTTTCTAGCATGAATAATCTTATGATTCCTTTGAGCCTGGGTGGCGAGCCATAGGATGATCACAAGGGTACTCCGAGATATCCTAGGTCAACACTGGATTCTCCAGGTGCCCGCAACCTATCCACCCAGATGTTTATTTAAGTAGCCACCTTAAGTTAACCATTAATTAACAATCTCACATCTGTCATGGAATCTCTCAAACCCAATCCACATCTATGAGCATAGCATGGCAATATGAGCATAGCGTAGAAGTAACTCCCAAGGGTTTGATAATAAAAGGGCAATAGGTTCTACCTCAACATCTACTTCCCAATACCCACATGTTAATCACATCCTAATTATGCAGTGTTTGGGGGGTTGAAACTAGTGCATAAAAACTGGGTATGAAAAGAGTATGATCAATGTATTACTTGCCTTGCTGACGGTCTGCAAACCCTAGAGACTCGTAGTAGCACGCTTCGCACTCCAGGAATTCTATCGCAAACGGCCAAATCCTGAAGAAAGCTCAAAAGCGCTGTTTGATGAGCCTGCGTAGTATTAGCGTACATAAGCACTCAAGCAAAGATGCACGGGTAAAACTCAAATAAGAAGATCAAATCTGAAATTTGAACTGAAGAGCTTCGATTTGCAAAAAGAATCAATCGAAACGGAGCTACGGAACTGAACTACGGGCAAAAGAACTCCAGAATCAAATCTGCTTGAAACCAAATTTTAAATTTGTCAAATCCTTGTTCAAGTTGATTAAATAGAAAGAGGGGCTCGAGACGAAGATTCTGGCGTTAGTTTCACTGGATTTGGACAAACGGTTAAGACATGGCGAGGGTTTGAAGATCAGGCGCTAATCTGTGATAAAAATAATTGCGGATAGGTCCCTAGCCAAAAATAAACTAAAAAGAAAAGACTAACGAACGAACGTTCTCTGTCTGAACCTAACCGGCGAACAATGTACGTTAAAACGAACGAACGGGCGAACGTCTGCTAAATAAAACAAACCGACGAAAACCGATCTAAGAAAATAAACCGGAAAACTAAAAAAACTGGGTTAACCGAGGAAAACCGACCGGTCAAATCGTGGGTCAATGGCGGCGGCTCCGGCGAGATCCGCGGCGGCCGTGACAGCGAGCAACGGCGGCGCGGCACGGGGCAGCGGCGGCGAGCGACGGCGGCGCGGCGCAACGGGCGGCAGCGGCTAAAGGCGGCGGCGGCGGTGCGGCTCAATGGGTGGAGGCGGCGGGCCTAGCCCTATTTAAAGGCCGGGGGACACGCGGCTTGGGGAGGGGGTCACCGGGAGGAGGAGTCCTCCCCGGACTCGGCTGCGGCGGCATGCGCCGGCCGAACTCCCGCCCGGAATCGGTCGGGGCAAGGGGGTGGGCTGCGGAGGCGGCCTGGCTCGGCTGGGCCATTGGCCAAGTCAGGCGCACGACCTTTTTTAAATAAGATTCCGCCGAGAAAATCCTCAATAAAATAAAATAAAAATCTAAAAATTCCAAAAACAATTTTCACCGTCTAAATAAAATATTTAGGACAAGGTGTACATTTTCTTGGCCTATAAATGCAATTTAAAATGCATATTTTTCTAATTCAAATAAAATAGCAATAAAATCTAGATAAAATTATTTATTTGATTTTAATATTTTCCTCCAATATTTCATTTATTTTGGAGAAGTCATATTATCTCCTCTCGTATATTTTAATATGAAATATTTTTGGAGAGAGAAAAATAGTTAAAACCAAAATGATCCCCTTTTCAATATTTGAGAAAATTCAAATATGAAAATAATAAAATCCCCAACTCTCTTCGTGAGTCCTTTAGTTGCTTAGGATTTTCAAGGATCTCGAAGCAAAATGCAATAAAATATGATATGTATATGATGACCTATGTATAACATTCCAAATTGAAAATTTGGGATGATACGAACCTACCCTCCTTAAGATGAATCTTGCCCTCGAGATTCGGGTTGGATAGAAAATAGGTCTGGGTGGTCTTTCCGTAGATCATCCTCTCGTTCCCAGGTGGCTTCATCCTCGGTATGGTGGCTCCACTGAACTTTGCAAAACTTGATAACCTTGCTGCGTGTGACTCGGCTGGCAAACTCGAGAATCTTGACTGGTTTCTCCTCATAGGTCAAATCACTATCCAACTTAATTGCTTCCAGTGGCACTGTATCTCTCAGAGGAATATCGGCCATCTGAGAATGGCACTTCTTCAATGGGGAAACGTGAAACACATCATGAACTCCTGACAATCCTTCAGGTAACTCCAACTTGTAGGCCACCTCTCCCATACGTTCCAGAACTCGGTATGGTCCTACAAATCTCGGGGCTAACTTTCCCTTGACTCCAAAACGTTTAACTCCTCGCAGAGGTGACACATGAAGACATGCTCTGTCTCCGATTTCATAGACTACCTCCTTGCGTTTTGAGTCTACATAACTCTTCTGCCTGGACTGAGCTATCTTCAATCTATCTCGAATCAGCTTAACCTTCTCTTCGGACTCTTTGATCAAATCCAGTCCCAACAACTAACGGTCTCCAACTTCATCCCACATCAACGGTGTCCTGCATCTTCTTCCATACAAAGCTTCGAAAGGTGCCATCTTCAAACTGGCCTGATAGCTGTTGTTGTATGAGAACTCCGCGTAGGGAAAATTATCATCCCAACTAGATCCATAATCTAGCGCACAAGCTCTCAACATGTCCTCCAGAATCTGATTGACTCTCTCGGTCTGTCCATCTGTCTGCGGATGAAAAGTTGTACTGAACTCTAGCCTGGTACCCAAGGTCTGGTGCAGCTGGTGCCAAAACTTCGAAGTAAACTGGGTCCCTCTATCAGATACGATGGTCCTCAGAACTCCATGCAGACATACGATCCTAGTCATATATATCTTGGCCAACTTTGCACTTTTATAGGTGGTCTTTACTGGGATAAAGTGAGCCACTTTGGTCAAACGATCCACTACTACCCAGATAGGATCATATCCCAATCGGGTCCTGGGCAATCCGGTGATGAAATCCATGCCAAGCTTATCCCACTTCCATTCGGGTATCGGCATGGGCTGCCATAATCCTGCTAACTTCTGATGTTCTGCCTTCACTCTCTGACATACATCGCATATGGCTACATAGTCGGCTATATCCTTCTACATTCCTGTCCACCAGAAATGTTCCTTCAAATCCGAATACATCTTGGTGTTTCCGGGGTGTATCGAATATGGTGAGTCGTGGGCCTCCTGTAGTATCAACTTCCTGATCTCTGCATTATTGGGCACATAAACACGGTCCTCAAACCACAAGGTGTCGTGCTCATCCTCATGAAAACCTTTGGCTTTTCCCTTGCTCATCCTCTCCTTTATTTCGGCAATTTCCTTATCATCCTTCTGAGCTTCTCGAATCTTTCCCAATAATGTTGACTAAACTTCCAATGCTGCAGCAAAACCTCTAGGGACTATCTCCAAACAAAGCTCCCTGAGATCTTTAGCTAACTCCCTTTGGAATCCTCCGCTTACGAGGGTATTGGCATAACTCTTCTGGCTCAAAGCGTCTGCTACGATATTGGCCTTGCCTGGATGATAATGCAACTTCATGTCATAATCCTTTATAAGCTCCAACCATCTCCTCTGCCTGAGATTCAGCTCCTTCTGTGTGAAACTGTACTTCAAACTCTTATGATCCGTGTACACATCACAACGATTTCCAATAAGAAAATGTCTCCAGGTCTGGAGCGCATGCATTACGGCTGCTAACTCCAAATCATGGGTGGCGTAATTCAACTCATGCGATCGAAGCTGTCGTGAGGCATATGAAACAACTCTTCCATCTTGCATAAGTACACCTCCAAGTCCTAAGTGAGATGCGTCGCAATAAACTTGGAAATCCTTGCGTATATCTAGCAGAATCAGCACCGGGGATGTAACCAAACGTTTCTTCAGCTCCTGGAAACTTGCCTCACATTCCTCTGTCCATTTGAACTTGGTGTCCTTCTTCAACAACTCTGTCATGGGCTTCGCAATCTTAGAGAAATTCTCGATGAATCTCCGATAATATCATGCGAGTCCAAGAAAACTGCGGATCTCTCCTACTGAGGTGCGTGATAGCCAGTCAGTGACTAACTTAACCTTGGCAGGGTCTACTGCTATACCTTCTCCTGATATAACATGTCCAAGAAATCCTACTTCCATCAACCAAAACTCACATTTGCTGAACTTGGCATATAGCTGATGTTCCCTGAGCTTCTCGAGAACTAGACGCAAATGCTCCTTGTGTTCCTCTTCATTCTTCGAGTATACCAAAATATCATCAATGAACACCACAACAAACTTATCCAAAAACTCCATGAACACCTTATTCATCATACTCATGAAATAGGCAGGGGCATTAGTCAATCCGAGTGACATAAACGTGTACTCATATAGCTCGTACCTTGTGGTGAAGGCTGTCTTAGGTATATCCTGTTCTCGAATCTTCAGCTGGTGGTATCCCGATCGCAGGTCGATCTTTGAAAACACTTTTGCTCCTTGCATCTGGTCAAACAAATCGTTGATCATCGACAGTGGGTACCTGTTCTTTATCGTCACTTCATTCAATGCCCGATAATCAACAACCATTCTCAAGGACCCATCCTTCTTCTCAAACAAGAGCACTAGGGCTGCCCACGGTGATGAACTTCGTCGAATGTTTCTCCAATAACTCCTTGATCTGCTTTTTGATCTCCTCTAGGTCATTCATGGGCATCCGGTATGGTCTCTTCGATATTGGTCCGGTGCCTGGCAACAACTCTATCAAAAACTCAATACCACGATCTGGTGGCATGCCTGGTAACTCCTCTGGAAATACATCCGGGTAATCCTTCACTACAGGCACTTCCTCCTGAACAACTCCTGTGAGGGAATTTACTTGGGTCCTCCTTTGTGTATGCCTGGATACATACTTAATCTTTTTTTCCCTCCGAGGTGGTGAGCAGAATTGACCTACTAGCACAGTCAATGTTTCCTCCCTACCTCGATAGCCAGTCCATTCCTAGTATCACATCCAATCCTTGTGACTCCAAGATTATTAGGTCTGAGGGGAAAACATGGCTACCAATGGTTAAGGGTATCCAATCGCACCATCGGCTGGCCATATACTTTGCACCTGGTGAGCTTACTAACAAGGGTGTCCTAAGGGCTAAGGTGGGTAACTTAAACTTGTCCATGAATCCCCTTGAAATGTATAAATGTGATCACTAGTATCAAAAAGAACAAGAGCGGTAAATGACTTATCCAAAAACTTACCGATAACTGCATCTGGCTGCTCTTCAACCTCCTCCATGTTCACGTGGTTCACTTGTCCCTGTTGAAAGGGTTGGGCTTCTTCCCAGAGTTTCCATTGCCATTTCGATTCTTTGGCTCAGGGCACTCAGTGGCGTAGTGTCCAGTCTTCCGCACTTGAAACAAGTAATGTGACTTAGATCCTTCTTGGCGGGCGTTGCGGGGTTAGAGCGGTTCTGACTGCTGCCTACTCCATTCCCGTTTCCATTCTTGGGGCCACTGTGGTTATTCGAACTTCCTCCATTGTGGGTATGGCCTCCATGGTTATGGGTATATCCTCCCGAGTTTGGGGTAAAACGAGGCTTCTCCTGAGCTCCTGAATTGTACTTCCCTTGTCCATACTTCCTCTTGCGACTCTCAATCTGCTGCTGCTTCCCTTCAATTATAAGAGCCTTGTCTACCAACTCCTGGTAGTTGTTAAATGTTGCCACCATTAACTGCATGCTCACCTCATCGTTCAGCCCTTCCATAAACTTCTCCTGCTTCGCGACATCTGTGGCCACATCATCTGGGGCATAGCGGGCTAACTTACTGAACTCATCCACGTACTGCCCCATAGTATGGTTTCCTTGGCGCAAGTTGCGAAACTCACGCTTCTTCATGCTCATAGCTCCAGTTGAGACATGGGCAGTGCAGAATGCTTGCTGAAACTGCTCCCAAGTGACATTGGCTATGGGGAAAGTGGCTGTGTAATTCTCCCACCATGAGGCCGCGGGTCCATCCAATTGATGTGCGGCAAAGCGCACCTTCTCAGCATCCGTGCAACCTGCGGTGGTCAACTCCCTTCCTATCCTGCGTAGCCAGTCATCAATAACTATTGGCTCGATGCTACTGGAAAACACCAATGGCTGTAACCTCAGAAAACGGGCTAAGTTGTCAACTGGAGGTGGAGGCGGTGGGTTGTTGTTGATGTTGTTGTTGTTGCCTTGGTTTTGGACTAGTAGCTGCATCAAGGCATTCTGCTATTGGATCAACTGGGTGAGCTCCGGTGGGATAACAAATCCGGGGTCACGTCTCGGAGGCATCTGATGGGTTTAGAGGGGAGAGATTAGAATAGAATGAGGTCTAGTGAGAAAGGACTACCCATATGCACATGAGACAAACACATTCATATCACACCAATCAATTCAAACAAGGGCATACAATCGATCTAACTATCATTACAGTGCTCGGACTAATACTATATACATGGGGGAATACTACTGATAATATGGTGGTCTACTAGAAATTTTGATTGGTGGAAGTCTCCATGATATCTGCTCCAGCTTCTTCTTCATAATCATCATCACTATCATCGGGGTCGGAGTCGGTGTCGTCGATGATGATGTAGTCTTCAGAACAAATGTCATCAGGATGGTCGTCATCTCCTCCTGGCGAGGGGTCTCCCATGAATACTCCTAGCTTCCTTGTCAGGTCGTCATTCTTCTCCACTAGTATTGCGATTTCCTCCTCGTATCTGTCGCGTGTAGACTTGAGTTCCTCTTCTAGATCCATGTTCCTGGTCATCACCTTCTTCAGGTCTATCATGCTTGCACACATCTGGTTCTCTTGTCGGCGGATGTGCTGGTTTAACTCCTGGATGAAAGCTGCAATGGGCCTATCCCTCCTGGTGCTGATCATCTCCCATTTCTCATCTCGACGCCCACATATCTGGTAGATGGTATCCTTAAGATCCTTGTGATAAACTTCGTCGATGCGTCCCATGGCGATGTGGGCTGCCATGCTCTTACCTAGACTCCAGATTGGTGCATCAAAGGAAAACTCTATGGGCTCAGTGACTGGCGTGAATGTCCTTCCTAGAACTTGAACTTGAATCATCCAATGCTCCTCTTCTAATAAAGTGGCGGTGTAGGTCCCTGTGAAGCTTGGTATTCCGATGTTCAGGTACCTAGTGACTTCCTTCAAGTGTCGTCCAAAAGGTGTGTCTTCATCCGGTTGTGCAAACTTGTTCCTTGAGTCCGCCATCCTATAGAGTAGAAAAAGGAGAGGAGTCAGAAATGAGTAGAGAAGAGTGACCTATGGCTCATCTTAGTGGTCGTGTCCTACATTCAGCGTGTGCTCTGGTACCATCTTGTAGCGATCCGACCTCAAACGGTCAAATCTCTGTGCATAAGTGTCATCCCTGGATCGGTAATGCTAACACACGCAATACTCAAAGGATTTATAACAGAGTAGCAATCACACACTTATTACATCAATAGTCTCAAGAGAGAACTTATTACAATAAATATGGCTTAAGGCCATATAAGTAAGATAACAACAGAAGGCTTGGAAGATAAAGTGAGTCCATCAACTCCAACGGCATAGCTGAGTGCATGTCAACGACCTATCGCACCTCACTCTTCGTCTGAAAAGTCTGCAACATGATATGTTGCAGCCTGAAACGGGTCAGCACATTGAATATGCTGGCAATGTAATATAGTAGAGCAATGAACGGAATAAAAGCTATCACTACATGCATATATGGCTGGTGGAGGCTCTATGGTTACAATGTTTCGCGAAAAGCCAATTTTTCCCTACAACAAAGGAATATAATTTGTTTAACTATCATGGTAGTTGTTAAACATTGAGAAGGTTCCTCCAACTGAATCCCAATTAAGCAGTATTAATAACCCAACAAAATTAAATTTAGAGTGATGAGATCAACATGACAATCCAAGAACCAGATACTCAAGATGTCCATAACCGGGGACACGGCTAACCATGATTAGTTTGTACACTCTGCAGAGGTTTGCACACTTTTCCCACAAGATTTGATCTCCTCCATTGGATTTCTCTCACTGCATGGTGTTTGAGAAACGGATGAATGAGACACAGTCTTTCAGAAGCATTAACTCTAACCCTAGGTAGACAGTACCAACTTGCATCCCCTACATCTGCTAGCCTACCACTAGAAGAGGTCATGCAATATACTCGACTATGCTAGAGCCCATAATAGCTTGTGGCTGCACACGGTAGTTTCTAGCATGAATAATCTTACGATCCCTTTGAGCCTGGGTGGCGAGCCATAGGATGATCACACGGGTACTCCGGGATATCCTAGGACAACATTGGATTCTCTAGGTGCCCGCAACCAACCCACCTAGATGTGTATTTAAGTAGCCACCTTAAGTTAACCATTTATTAACAATCTCACATACGTCATGGATACACTCAAACCCAATCCACGTCTACGAGCATAGCATGGCAATATGAGCATAGCGTAGAAGTAACTCCCAAGGGTTTGATAATAAAAGGGCAATAGGTTCTACCTCAACATCTACTTCCCGATACCCACATGTTAATCACATGCTAATCATGCAGTGTTTGAGGGGTTGAAACTAATGCAAAAAAACTGGGTATGAAAAGAATATGATCAATGTGTTACTTGCCTTGCTCACGATCCGCAAACCCTAGAGACTCGTAGTAGCACGCTTCGCACTCCGGGATTTTTACCGCAAACAAACAATAGCATACATAAGCACTCAAGCAAAGATTCATGGGTAAAACTCAAATAAGAGGATCAAATCTAAAAATTCAACTGAAGAGCTTTGATTTGCGAAAAGAATCAATCGAAATGGAGCTACAGAACTAAACTACGGTCAAAAGAACTCCAAAACCAAATCTGCTTGAAACCAAATTTTAAATTTGTCAAAACCTTGTTAAAGTTGATTAAACAGAAAGAGGGGCTCGAGATGAAGATTTTGGCATTGGTTTAACTGGATTTGGACAAATGGTTAAGAAACGGCGAGGGTTTGAAGATCAGGGGCTAATCTGCGATAAAAATAATCGTGGATAGGTCCCTGGCCGAAAATAAAATAAAAAGAAAAGACTAACGAACGAATGTTCGCTATCTAAACCTAACCGGCAAGCAACGTTCGTTAAAACGAACGAACGGACAAACGTCCACTAAATAAAATAAACCGACGAAAACCGATCTAAGAAAATAAACTGGAAAACTAAAAAATAACTGGGGTTAACCGAGGTAAACCGACCGGTCAAATTGGAGTCACCGGCGGCGGCTCCGCCGAGATCCGCGGTGGCGGTGACGGCGAGCGATGGCTGCGTGGCGGCGGGGCGCGGCTGCGGGCGACGGCTGCATGGCGCGGGGTAGCGGCGGCGAGCGGCGGCGTGGCGCAGGGCAGCGGGCGGTGGTGGCGGCTTCTAGCGGCGGCGGCTAAAGGCGGCGGCGGCGGTGCGGCTCGATGGGAAGAGGCGGCGGGCCTCAGCCCTATTTAAAGGCCGGGGGGGTGTGGCTTGGGGAGGGGGTCGCCAGGAGGAGGAGTCCTCCCCGGATTCGGCTGCGGCGGAGTGCGCCGGCCGGACTCCCGCCCGAAGTCGGTCGGGGCGAGGGGGTGGGCTGCGGCGGCAGCCTAGCTCGGCTGGGCCGTTGGCCCAGTCGGGCGCGCGACTTTTTTTAAATAAGATTCCGCCGAGAAAATCCTAAAAAAAATAAAATAAAAATCTAAAAATACCAAAAACAATTTTCGTTGTCTAAATAAAATATTTAGGACAAGGTGAACATTTTCTTGGCCTAAAAATGCAATTTTGAAAATGCATATTTTTCTAATTCAAATAAAATAGCAATAAAATCCAAATAAAATTATTTATTTGATTTTAATATTTTCCTCCAATATTTCATTTATTTTGGAAAAGTCATATTATCTCCTCTTGTATATTTTAATATGAAATATTTTTTGAGAGAGAAAAATAGTTAAAACCAAAATATCCCCTTTTCAATATTTGAGAAAATTCAAATATGAGAATAATAAAAATCCCCAACTCTCTCCGTTGGTCCTTGAGTTGCTTAGGATTTTCGAGGATCGCAAAGCAAAATGCAATAAAATATCATTTGCATATGATGACCTATGTATAACATTCCAAATTGAAAATTTGGGATGTTACACTAGCTCACACTCCAACACTTGGATTATGGTACCCCAAGGGATCGACTTTTGACCTCATTGAATATTCTGACTCTGACTATGCCGGTGATCATGTGGACTGCAAGTCAACATCAGGCACATGCCATTTCCTCAGGCGTTCCTTGGTATGTTGGTCCTCGAAGAAACAATACTGCGTATCACTCTCTACTGCTGAAGCTGAGTACATTGCTGCTGGTTCATGCTGTGCTCAATTGCTATGGATGAAGCAAACCCTCAAGGACGTCATCAATGTGAAGAATGTGCCTCTCTACTGTGACAATGAGAGTGCCATCAAGATTGCTCATAACCCAGTTCAACACTTGAAGACAAAGCACATCCAGATTTGTCATCATTTTCTTCGCGATCATGTGTTCAAGGGCGACATCTCTATTAAGCACATGAAGACTGAAGAACAGCTAGCCGATATCTTCACAAAGCCCTTGGATGAGAAGAGATTTAGCAAGTTGTAGTGTGAGCTAAATATCTTAGAATCTTTGAATGTTGTTTGAAAAGGACACACATCCTAATAATCTTATCTGAATTTTTGGCTTTTGCCGCTCAAACCGTTCCACATCCCACGATAAGATCTATCTATTCACCCATGATCTCACACGATCGCTACCTCTCTATACGTGGGTGACACATGTCACTAGGATGAGAAGGGTCAAGGGCACGTTCGTCCATTTTCCTCGGGCGAGCGGTTTTTCACCTCGGTTATAAATACCCTTCACCCTCCTCAGACTTCATTTACCCCGCTCGACCTCACTCCCCTCGCTCGAGCTCTCTGACCTAGCACCGCTGCTACTTCCATCGTCGCCGATGAGGAAGAGCTTCACTGCCTCGACCTCGTCGCTGTCGTACTCGCACCGGCCGCGGAAGTCTTCACTCCCCGCCACCGTAGTTGTCTTCCCCCGCCAAGTTAGGGCGTGGAAGATCTGAACGGACGAACTTCCCATCTACAAATCCCAGTTCGCCCTGTTCTTCGTCAAGGGTAAATAAAATTTATTTTTACTGCCCTTGTTGATTCTTTTGATTTCCACAAAATCTTCAAAAGGTGTTTATTCTTCAACTTCCACACACATAAACACCTCACAAGCATCTGTTCTTGATCTGTTTCTCTAAGCAATGTTTTTCTTCAAGATTCCTCAATTGTGTGGATTTTACAATCTATACAACTCTGGAGCCTAAGTCAAAGAATGCTTAGTGAAATTCCTCAAGACACCTCTGGTCAAATTCCTCAAAATTGTTCATTTTGCAAAACTTCTGAGAACGCATATGACCTCTCCAAATTCTTCGCACCTATACTCTGTTCATAGGTACTCATGTCCACCGCTGAATCACTAGGTTCTCATCAACTTAACTCATTTGCAGCGTTCCTCAAAAACAAGTTACATACCTCTTCAGAGTATTCCATTGTTCAGAATCCTCAGCTGAATAAAATGGCTGATGGCAAGAAACCTCAAAAGGGAGGCAAAAGACTAGAAGTAAACACAGCGTTTGAGAACCCTGATGACATTTATGCAGAATATTGCACTCCTGATGAAGCCAAACATGGCAAGGAGAACAAGAATCAGCGCAGGGTGCGCATACAGAGGATTGAGAGGAGATGGGCACGGGAATGGAGGGAGTATAGATATGTTACCCCTAAGTACATGAAGAAATTCGATCTACACCCTCCTTGCCCAAGACCTCCATTGGCATCTGGCCAAGTTGCTGATCCCACTAGCCTCAAGCGCGGTGAGGACTATCCTGATGAATGGGCAAAGCGGCAAGCCAAGTTGGCAAAAATGGCCAGAGAGGCAGTGAGGAAATTCAAGGAAGACTCTGCTGCTGCTGCTACTAAGGCCTCTGCTAGCAAGCCTAAGAAGGCTATGCCCAAGAAGCCAGCTCGCAAGCTGAGTTCCTCAGATATGCCCTTTGGCAAAGCTCGTCAAAGCCCTCACGAAAAATTCCTCAAGCAGCACCAGTCCCCTCTGTTCCAAGACCTTCAGCTGCTGCTACAGATTCCTCAACACCTATGCATCTCGCCTCTTGACAAAGGGCCATAGGCATCTCAATTGCTTTAGGAGCATCTACAAGTCCTTCAGCTCCTCCACAGTCCTCAACAGGGCCAACCTTGCTGAAAACAAAGGCCACTGCTGGACGAGGCACTAGACCAAGTCCTCACAAGAAGCAGGTTGCCTTTAATGTGTCGTCCAGTGAAGACGAAGCTGATGATGAAGAACTCACTGAAATCATCAGAGACAGACATCAACGGGCCGCTAGAGCCAAAGGCACATATGTGCCTCTTCTGTTGGATCCCAAGTTGATCCTAGATTTCATTGATCTCTAGCACAAGGACCCCAACACTCCTAACCTGACTTCAATCTCACACCTGGCCAAAGTCACATGTTGACAACCTTCATAGGTGAGGAAAAAAATGGAAATTTGAAAAGGCCAAGCAACTAAAGAAAGCTCAGTACAAGAAGGAGCGTTTCCTGAAGAAAAATGTTGTCAAAATGACAACTAATGAACTTGTGACCATGCAAGCTGAGATCAAAACCCTCAATGATGAATTTGACGCCTACCATGCAGATTGGCTAGGAGCCAAGGCCAGATTCGTCAAGATGGCAGAAAGATTCACCTCAAATGTTGCAGCCCCAATGCAACGTGAATCTCCTCAGGGTAAAGCTTCTGCATAGCCAACTGAAGAACATGCAAGCACATCTGATGACAATGAGACTCTTGATGATTCTGAAACCATCAGGGCTGATGAAGACATTCCAGCCGCTGAAGAAACTGCCAGGGCAACCTCTAGTGTTGCGCCTGAGGATCAATCCAGGCCAGTTGAAGCATCTACTGCTGCACCTGAAGACAATGACAATGCCAGGGCAACATCATCAGTTGCGCCTGATGAAACTGAACCAAATTCCTCTGCTCCTCCTGCACCAATGACAAGTTCTATCCTTCCTTCTACATCAGAAGCGAAGAGGACCAAAGCTGCGGAGCGAGCAGCTGTGAAGAAAAGGAAAGCATCTGCTCCCTCAGAGTCTTCATCTCCAAAGAAAATGAAGACTTTGACAAGCTCGTATGAAAATCCTTTTGACGATGTTCCTGTTTCAAGCATGCCATCAAAGGTGATTGTACCCTTTGGTGAAGAATATCAGATTCCAAGCGAATCTGATGCAGAAGATCCTTCTGCTGCTTCGTTAGAGCAGTTGGATGAAGAAATTGAAGTGGATAACTTCCCTTCAACCCCACCGGTATCCTCGCCCATGCCTCAGTTCACTGCTGAAGAGGCCAGCGTTGAAGAAATCGATGAGGAAGATGAAGACGTGGACATTGGGTGCACCACTCCAATTCTCAATGATGACTACTGGGAAAGTCATCACCACAATTCACCACTATTCACACCTCTGCAACAGATTCCTCATTCCCCTATTCAAACTGAAGAAATTCACACGGGCTCTAACGAACCTCAAGCTTCTCTTCTCACCATACCTGAAGAAGTTCTAGCCACTAGTGCTGATGTAAATGCTGCTAAAGAAATGGAGACCCAGGCTGCTACTAATGACATTGCAACTGAAATTGCTCAGCCTGCGGCTCTAGAGGATGCGGTTCAAGAGGCTGTGAAGACTTTGACTGACACACCTCATCCCAAGCCCAAGAATTCCTTCTCTAAGAAACAGAAGTTCAAAGCTGATGATTTCTTCAATGAGCACATTTTCTTCACGGAATACAATCCCTATGACTCTGCTCGTCTTTGACGGAAGCACTTCTGGACAACGAGTCAAATGAACTTCTATTCTTCACTACTGTTTGATAAGGACAAGATCTTAAGGACAAGATCTTTGACCATGAGCACATTCCTCAAGTGGATATGGAGTCACTGCCCTGCTTCACCCTAGTCCTCAGTGTTCTTCATAATGTTGGGCTGCTCAACTTCTGCACTGACATATGCGACTGGAATGAAGCACTCAGTCTTCATTTCTATGCTACGTTGCACATCACAGGCAACGCTGAAGATGTGAATTCATGGGTGTTGGACTGGATGACTGAAAACACTCACTACAAAGCACCGGCTTCTGAATTACTTCATGCCATCCCACTCAGTCCTCCCCTTGAAGGTGCAAGGCTCATCTACCATGACGCTAAACTATCTGATCATTTCATGCAAGTGCTGATGAAGTCTTTGAAGCCAGGCCAAGCTCCTAGGATCAAATTCCTTGTCAAGGAATAGCTCTATGTGCCAAGAACTGTGTACAGGATATTGACCAAGACCGTCAGTCCAATCAAGGGCCACGACTCTAATGAAGAAGAGGTTGTTGGCATCATGAAGAATCTGCTTTTCAACATCGTACATGGTGTGCCTATCAACTACCATGATTTCTTCATGAGGACTTTGGCCAATGTCGCTCTTTCACCATTTGAATTGAAGCCTTATGCTCCCTGGATCATGAGATTCATCAGATCAAGGTCTTCAATCAACTACAAGGCTGACACTCTCAATCATGGCAGCTACTTGCTCCCAATTGAAGTCCTCAAACGAACTATTTTCTCAGCTGATAAGAAGGGCAAGGCCACTATTATTGATGAAGGTACTTGTCCATTAGATGGACAGTTTCGCAAAGCTGCATCCTGCATTGGTTGTTTGAACCTGATGGATATGAATAAAGCTGTAGCATACATTCGAATTCAAATTCAAATCCAAATCTGGTACAATTTGGAAAAGCAGCAATTAAATTACGTCGAAATTATGCTCTCCGGGTTGTTACGGAACACACGATTGGTAAAACACAAATGTTTGTGATATGCACCATAATACGAGACGGTTCACAGAGAAGAAACGTGTGCAAGCATGCACACAGTTGCCTTTGCAAATTGTGTGCGATGTCAGACAATATCACAAAATGGTGCGGGCAAACTAAACCTTTGTGTTAGTTGCCTTATCGTACATGAGACAACCATGAACTATTTTTGATGAAGTATGCATCATAGACGTTGCACCACAGGATAGCGTGTGCGATAGTTGTCGTGTACGATGATGTTACGACGGTTCGATGTTTTGTAATCCTGTCCGACATGCACATGACGATTAGCTAATCTTCTTAACGGTGAACCGTTTGTGATGGGCTGCGCATCATACACGTTCTATACTAGTGAACCGTTTGTGATGGGCCGCACATCATAAAAGTAGTACCACAGAATACCGACTGCGATGGCAATGCGAGAAGAAACGAGTAGGAGTACTGTAGGGGCCCTATCCCCGACGGTTTCTGGGTCGTGTGGGAAGGACCCCCCTATTGCCCACACTCACTTGGCGAAGGTTCCAAATGTCGTCGCGGAAAGGGGTTAAAAACCGTTTGTTTAGGACCGACGCGTACCAATGAGGGATACTAGGGTTTCCAGTGTGTATTGATAGTCGGAAACCCTAGAGTTGGTTGATAGTCGGTTACACAAGGAAACCGACTATCAACCAACTCTACGGTTTTCGGATGAAGATGTCGCCAGGGGTACTAGGGTTTCCGGTGTGTATTGCAATGCTTGAAAATGAGGCCTAGGGTACGTACTTTCACTAGTGCAATCTCTCAACAATGCTAATATAATTGGATCATATAACCATCCCTCAACGTGCGATGAAAAATCACTCCAAAGTTCCTCTCTAGCGAAGAACATAAGACAAAATTGTTTATAGGGTACGAAACCACCTCAAAGTTATCCTTTCTGATCAATCTATCCAAGAGTTCGTACTAAAATAACCACAAGTTGTCCTTTTCGGTTGATCTATCTAAGAGTTTGTACTAAGATAACACCATACGATACACATCAACCAACTCTAATGTCACCTAGATACTCCAATGTCACCGCGAGCATCCGTGAGTTGATTATGCGATATGCATCAAATAATTTTAGATTCATAATACTCAATCCAACACAAAGAACCTCAAAGATCGCCCCAAGATTTCTACCGGAGAAACAAAGACGAGAACGTGCATCAACCCCTATGCATAGATGATACGTCTATTTTGCATCATGCTTTTATATCAATATTTATTGCATTATGGGCTATTATTACACATTATATCTCAATACTTATGGCTATTCTCTCTTATTTTACAAGGTTTACCATGAAGAGGGGGAATGCCGGTAGCAGGAATTCTGGCTGGAAAAGGAGCAAACATTGGAAACCTATTCTGCACTGCTCCAAAAATCCTGAAACTCCACGAAACTTATTTTTGGAATTAATAAGAATTATCGAGCGGAAGAAACACCTCAGGGGGCCCACACCCTGGCCAGGAGGGTGGGGGGGGGGGCGCCCCCACCCCTACTGGGCGCGCCCCTGTCTCCTGGGCCCCCTGGTGGCCCTCCGGTGTCCATCTTCTGCTATATGAGGGCTTTTACCCTGAAAAAAACCGGGGGCAAGCTTACGGGATGAAAGTCCGCTGCCACGAGGCGGGACCTTGGCGGAACCAATCTAGGGCTCCGGCGGAGCTGTTCCGCTGGGGACACTTCCCTCCGGGAGGAGGAAATCATCACCATCGTCATCACCAACGATCCTCTCATTGGGAGGGGGTCATCTCCATCAACATCTTCACCAGCACCATCTCCTCTCAAAACCCTAGTTCATCTCTTGTATCCAATCTTGTATCCAAACCACATATTGGTACCTGTGGGTTGCTAGTAGTGTTGATTACTCCTTGTAGTTGATGCTAATTGGTTTACTTGGTGGAAGATCATATGTTCAGATCCTTAATGCATATTATTACTCCTCTGATTATGAACATCAATATGCTTTGTGACTAGTTACGTTTGTTCCTGAGGACATGGGTGTCGTGGGAACGAACACCTATGGGACTGGGGCCCCTTACGGTTCGGCGGGCGGCGGAGAACGCACGAAGAGCAGATCGAGGCGAAGCACACGAGCGATTTTACCCAGCTTCGGAGCTCTCCGGAGAGATAATACTCCTACTGCTGCTTTGTGGTTGTATTATGTTCTTGCTCGGGGGCGTGAGTGTTTTCTGGTTTCGAATGCCTCGAACCCACTCTACGTTGCGCATGGGACTCCTTTTATATGCTCAAGGGGTCACCGACAGGTGGCAACGTAGGCGAGGGCAAAAATGGAAAAGGAGTTGTGGTTGGTACAACTACCTGAACAGTGTATCATACCTAACCCTGACGGCAGGGGACAAAGGCATTAAATGCCCATCTATGTCGCCCAAACAGTGCAGAAAAGGGACCGTCAGGGGCGCCACCGCTCGCCACGATGGCACTCTTGTCAGCGCCGCTTGCCACCTCGCGCCGCTGGCTGCACAGCCTCTCGCCACACGCGCCTGGAAAGGTCCCATGGCGACACGTTGACGGATGCGCTGGAGCGTTGGTACAGAGTGGTAGCTTGCCGCGGCAAGCGCCTTGCCGCGGTCGTTCTCTTGCCGCGCCCGGAAGCTTGTCGCTCAACGGGCCTTGCCGGGATGTGTGGCGCGTCACGGCAAGTTCCTTGAAATGCCTTAGTTGGCCTTCCCGGCAAGCTCCTCTTGATGGGGTCTTGTCTCCTTGGTTTAAACACTTTGTTCTTGAATGGCTCCAAAGGAACCACGGAGGACCTTGGCGGTCACCCGGCAAGCCTTGCCGCGGGGTGCTGCGACTGCCCGTGCACAAGTTCGGGATACTAGGGTACCCCTACTCTAGTACACCGACAGGAGCCCCCGGGCCTGGGCCACACATGGTGCCAAGCGCTCTTGGGCCAGGCCCAAAACAGGGCACGGGCACGCGCGGCCTGGGTCCACGCTGTATCCTACTCCGTATCCACCGCGCCCTCCCCTAACGGCACGCGTTGAATGCGGCGTCGTGGGAGAGATCGTGGGTGGTTCTTTATTCGGAAAAGCGGAACGTCCGCCCCTCCCTCTTTATAAGCAGAGCAAACAGGGGCAGTTCGCCCATCTTGCCCATTGCTACTTCCAATCTCAGAAATCTCCGCTGCTCCCCCCCTTCTTCCAAAGCCAAGAGAGAGCAGCGCTCCGCCCTCCATCGCCGCCGGCGCCACCAACGCCTTCGATCCCCCCCACTACCTCCGCCATGGCTCTGAAAGCCGGGAAGGGTGTGAAGTCGGCCGAGGCGCTGCGGCTCGAGGCGCTGCGAAAGGAGCGGGCAACTTTCCCCCCCGAGCTCGCTCGAAGGAGCTGAGGGAGTGGTACTACCTCTTCTGGTCGACGGAGACGCGAGCGCATCCGCGCACGAAGGTACTCTCCGCCGCCGCTTCGGAACAGGCTCCGAACGGATACCCTTTCTTCGCGCTGTTCTTCTACTGCAGGCTCTGCCCGCCTTTCTCTGAATTCTTCTGCGATATCATGAACACCTACGGGTTCCACCTCCTTGACTTCACCCCCAACGCCGTTCTGACCATGGCAGTTTTCGCGCATCTCTGTGAAAACTTTGTCGGAGTCCACCCAAACGTAGCTCTTTTCCGCCACTTCTTTATGCCCCGGGTCGAGAGAGGAGAGCCTTTAGCCGGCGGAATCGCCTGGATCTCGAGAGCCGGCAAGAAGGAAGCTTATCTGGAGGGGGAGCTCCGTAGCAAATGGGAGGAGTGGAGAGCAGAATGGTGTTGGATTGTTGAGGAGAATCCGCAGCCATTCACCGCCCAGCGCCAAGCCCCAGTAGTGCGCGGCAACAATTGGAGCAGCTTGGCCCCGGAAGATGATAGGCTGAAGATCGCTACCACCCGGATCCTGCGCCTCAGGCTTGCCGGGCTCACTTTAGGCGCTATTGGCGCAGATTTCCTTCGCCGCCACATCGCCCCCTGCAGGAGAGGAGGAGACCCGCCTGGGAATTCGGGGGTCCGGTGGACATCATGAGGCTGCGCCCGGGCCTCAACTTCAACTTCACTGTCCTGGAGCTGGACGCGATGCTCAAGGAGCTGTTCAAGCACGACCCTCATCACCCCGAATGGTTTAGGTTGCCGCAGGGTGTCATTCCGCTGTGCAACAACTCCTCGCTCGACCGCATCCGCACAATGATGCCGCTGTGCGACTCGCATGGACTTGTCCCAACCTGGCAAGAGCCTGCGGACGACGTTGTGCAGCAGTTCTTCGACGGCTTGGTGGAAGTGGCGGTCCGTGCCGATGAACAGAAGAGCCTCGCCCGCGACACCACCGATGCGGAGATGCGGTGCATCGCCACTAGGGCGGAAGAGGCGGCGGTAGCCGCTGCCGCGGGTGAGTTTGGATTCACCGTGGAGGAGGCAGAGGCAGCAGAGGCGGCAAGCCTTGCCGATTGAGATGAGCTTGCCGGCGAGGGAGAGCTTGCCGAGCCTGAAGCCGAGTTGAGCGAGCCCGCCGAGGGTGCGAGCGGCCCACCATCTTCAAGCAGCTTGCCGCAAGCAGAGCCCCCGGCTCCACCAAGAAGGCGTCTCCGCAGGGCCGGGGATGTAGCAGGGCGGCAGACGGGTCAACAGCCGCCGCGCCGCGCGACAAGCACCGTTGCCGCGGGAGCGTCTCACGCCGCTGCGGCAACTGGAGCGGGGTCCTCCCGGACCGCCGCTTCTGATCCTGCCGCTGCCCCCACCAAGAGGTCAAGGGAGCCTACTCCTCCGCCTCGTCGCGCCGAAAGAGGGCCGGACTTCGACCTCTCTGCGCTCAGCTCCGACGAGGAAGAAGAAGAGTAAGACTTTTGCTGTACTTGCAGTTCTTCAATTTTTGCTGTTTTGTCTTGTGTCTGACTTGCTTTACTCTGAACTCATTCCTTTTCAGGACCTTGGCCCAGAGAGCGGCGAAGAGAGCCAAGGCTCCGGTGATTGTCATCGAGGACGAGCCCACCGTGACAGCAGGGGGCGCGCCCGAGACCACCTTGCCGGACCCGGCAACTACTCCCCGAAGCAGCCCCCAGCGCTGCCCCCAGCGTAAGTATCTGTTTACTTCTCGTTGTTGGGCGCGCATGGGTGATCTTTATTTGCTGATATCTATCTATTGGTTTGTGCAGGAGTAGAACAGCCTCAACAGGAGCACCCGGAAGCCGCCCCTGAGATGCTATCTGCTTCGACTACGCCACCAAGGGAGGATTCCCCGGCAAGGGAGCGTTCTCCGGCAAGGGAGAAGTCTCCGGCAAGGGACAGTTCTCCGGCAAGGGACGGTTCTCCGTCAGGGGACAGCACCAGCGACCCCCCGGTGGTGGAGCCCATGACTGTAGATCCCAGCACAGGTACCCCTTCTTGCTTGAAAACTTTCCTTGCGTTCTTCTTCTTCTGATCTTCTTTTTGGATATTTGTTTGACTTTTTCTCTCTTTTCCCGGCCGTCAGATCCATCTTCCACGGAGCCGATGGAGACTGAGGCCACCGGCGAGGAGAACGCGCGCGGCAACACCAACAACGCCGCTGCCATCGAAGAAGAGGCCGACACTGCTGATCCTGCCGGCGAGGAGGCCGCCAGGGCTGCTGCCGCAGAAGCCGGCGAGGGGTCTGGC
Organism: Triticum timopheevii; assembly: GCA_963921465.1. Lineage (NCBI taxonomy): Eukaryota > Viridiplantae > Streptophyta > Magnoliopsida > Poales > Poaceae > Triticum > Triticum timopheevii. The sequence goes on from OY997264.1 coordinate 329,466,893, forward strand.
GATCGCACTGACGACCCTGAGGCCGCAGGAGCGCAAGGCGCTATGCCGACCGCCGATCCCTCCGCCGCTACCGCAGCACTAGACTCCGAAGAGCCCCAGCCCGGCGCCTATTTGAAGGCCGGCGGTGGTGTCTTCATCAAACTCCCCTGGGCGTCAAGCTCCAGGGCGCCGGTCAAAGGAGAAGTCTTTGATGGAGAAGTGCTCGCCTCCGCTGGGCTGACGCTGGTTGACGTGCCGAGCAGCAGCAGCGGCGAGCCTGAGGAGGAACAGCTGCTGCGGAGGCTGCTATCACTCTACCGTGCCCGACAAGCCAAGGTGGAATCCCGAGAAGCGCTTGTCGCACAGGCGGGAGTGGATATTGAGAAGCATGCGGAGGAGCTCCGGAGTCGCAACCAGGAAGCCCTCCGGTCTATTGCAGAGGGCGCAGCTCGTCGAGGCGCGGAAAGCCTTCCTCCTCGAGAAGGCCGAAGCTGAAGAGCAACAGCGGCTTGCCGCCGAGGAGCTGTTTGCGCGGGAAGGCGAGTTGGCGCAGTGGAAGGTTAATCTTGACAGCCACGAGGAGGAGCTTGCCACGCGCGAGGAAACATTTGGCGCGGCTCTCAAGGAAGCATAAGATGCTGCCGCAGCTGCCGAGGCCGCCAAGAAGGAGCTGGAGATGAAGGTGGCGCAGCTGGAGGCCAATCTCAGGGCGAGGGGCGAAGAGCTTGCTGTCCTCCAGCGCGAGCGCGAGAAGGACGCCCACGCCCACGGTGAGCTGCAGGGTCGTCTCGTCGAGAAGGGCAAGGAGCTGAGCGCCGCCAAGGACTCCAACGCAGATCTTGAGTTGAAGCTGGCTACTTTGACCGAGACGCTGGACGGCGCCAAGGAGCGGGAGGTGGCCTTGAAGGAGGAGATCAAGGCCAACGAAGCGCTGCTGACGAGGGCCGCCGAAACCCAGAACACCTTTAGGGAGACTGTGGAGCTCTGGACAGAGGGTCTCGTAAATATCGCCGCAGTCATCGACGAGGAGCTGGCGCAGCGGGGGATGGAGGATTTCGGGTATTCCTCCGATGAGAACCTCCAGCCCAGCGCCAAGCTACTTTGTTCTTCAAGGGCGTGGCGACGGCACTCCAGCGACTCCGGGAAAGGATCCCAAAGCAGCTGGCCGACGAGTCGCGCACGATCTACGCGAGAGTTCTGCAGAAGGTGTTGGTGAAGGTGGCCTTCCGCAACCCAGGCCTCAACCTCACCAACGTCCTCAAGAAGCTGCCGGCGGATGCTGATCTGGAAGAGCTCAAGGCCCTTGTCGCACCCATTGTGGACAAGGTGAATGAGGTCAAGAGGGTTGATGGCGACCGCGTAGATTAGGCCGCCCGTTTCCTCCTTTCCTTGTCGCTGCTAGTCATGTTGCGAGAACAATCTTATTAGAGCTGCGACAAGCTATCTTGTAATATAACTTTATTTTGGGCAGTATTCGCTATGTTATTTCCTTTACTTGATTCCTTCCTTTGTATGTTTTTACCCTACGCTTTTAGGGAACTTGTCGGCACGGGCACCTTTGCCGCGAGCGCTGAGTGCGGAACGTCAGCAGCCTGCTGGCGGTGCCGCTACCGACAAGAAACCTTGTCGCAACTAGTCGCAGCACACTTAAGTTGTTGAGCGGACTCAAAACAAAGTAAGGGCGCAACTAGCTACGAGTTGGTTCCTTCGCGCACAGGTTTTCCATACAAAGCACGGTCGTTCGAGGAAGATAACTTAAAAAAATTTAAAACAGATTGCTCAAACTTTGGCAACTTAGCTTTTCTGTCGTTTGCTTCCCGGTAAGGCAAAACTTCCTTGAACGACACCTGGTCCACACCATTATCTTCTCCTCCCCCCTGGCAAACTTGTGGGCGAGGGAACCTTCCTTTCTTTGAGAAAGAGAAAGAAGAGAAAATAAAGATATGGAGCCTTATGGCTCGTTATTGCTTACCGGGGGTAGGTGCTGCACAAAGTGTCAGATAACATATGCAAAAAATAGAAAGTATGTAATTGACAAGATGTGTGGAGCACATGAGCTTTATTTATGCACGGGGTCTGTGCCCGGCTTTGTACAAAGGATTACATGCAACAGCGGCAAGACTTGTACAAAAGGTGGTTGCCAGAACAGGTTCCGGCAACCGCGCCTTACGGGTAAAACTTAAGAAGATGCTCAATGTTCCAGGAGTTGCTCACCGGAAAGCCCTATTCGGTCTCAAGGCGGACAGCGCCAGGCCTAGTGACTCATTTCACCCGGTAAGGGCCTTCCCACTTCGGCGTCAACTTGTTGGAATTCTTGGCGGACTGAACACGCCGAAGAACAAGGTCGCCTTCCTCGAGACTTCTGGCATTAACTTTGCGGCTTAGCGGTGCAAAGCTTGCTGGTATCGAGCAGCCTGAAGACGGTCTTCCTCAAGGAGCAGCGCGTCATCTTGTCGCAGCTACTCTTGCTCAAGCTCATCGTAAGCGAGCACTCGAGGTGACCCGTATACGAGTTCCGTGGGGAGAACTGCCTCTGCTCCATAGACTAGAGCGAAAGGTGTCTGGCAGTGGCTCGATTTGGCGTCGTCCTGATCGACCAAAGAACCACCGGCAGCTCCTCAATCCAGTTCTTTCCGCACTTGCGCAGCCTGTCGAAAGTCCTGGTCTTGAGCCCGCGCAGCACTTCAGCATTTGCCCTCTCCGCTTGACCGTTGCTTCTCGGGTGAGCAACAGAAGGGAAGCAGACCTTGGCGCCAAGATCTTGGACGTACTGCATGAAGGTGTGACTCGTGAATTGCGTGCCGTTGTCAGTGATGATCCTGTTAGGGATCCCGAAACGGCAAACAATCGACCTGAAGAACTTGACTGCTGACTGTGCTATCACCTTCCTCACTGCTTCCACTTCTGGCCACTTTGTGAACTTGTCGATTGCAACGTACAAGTACTCAAAGCCCCCGACAGCTCAGGGAAAGGGGCCGAGGATGTCGATCCCCCAGACCGAAAATGGCCAGGATAAAGGGATCGTCTGGAGAGCTTGAGTTGGCTGGTGTATCTGCTTGGAATGGAACTGGCACGCTTCACACTTGGTTACTTGTGCAGTTGCATCCTGGAGGGCTATCGGCCAAAAGAAACCTTGCCGGAACGCTTTGCCGGCAAGTGCTCTTACGCCAATGTGGTGACCACATATGCCTCCATATATCTCTGCCAACAGCTTTTGTCCATCTTCCCAGTGAATACACTTCAATTTCACACCGTTGAGTCTTCTTTTGTACAGTGTGTTGTCGACAAACTGGTACATACTTGACTGCCGGGCTATTCTCTCCGCTTCTTCTTGCTCTTCGGGAAGTTCTCCTGTCTGAAGGAAACGGACAATCTGCTGTGCCCATGCTGGAGCTTGCGGCTCGACAACAAGGACTAAAAGCACATATGCTGCCGCGGGAACATCCGCTTCTACGACAAGAACCTGCGGCTCAGCCGGAGCTTGGTGTTCCCCAGCAAGCTGCCGGAGCAAAACTTGTCGGGAGCGTCTACTTCAACGGTACAAACCCTAGGGCTTGCCGGATCAGACTGCTCCTCAGCACTCTTGGTGTTGATCTTGGGTACCTTCTTGGCGGCGGCTTCGGGGAGCTCTGCCGGAAAATAGTCACCAGAAATCAACTTCCTCTTCTTGCTCTGTCCAGTTGATGGTGTTACAGATGGTTGAGTCAATTTGAGCACAAAGATCCCTGGTTCCACAGGTAACTTAAGTGTGGCGCACTTTGACAGGCCATCGGCAACGTCGTTCTGAGCTCTCGGAACATGTTCCATCTGTAGGCCGTCAAAGTGCTCTTCTAAATTTCTCACTTCATCAACGTAAGCTTCCATCAAAGGACTCTGATAATTCTTGTTCACTTGGCGGACGACAAGCTACGAGTCACCCCTGACAATGACCTTCTTGATCCCAAGGTCTGCTGCGATCCTAAGACCGGCAAGCAAACCTTCATACTCTGCAGTATTATTTGTTGCTTGCTCCTTGGGGAAGTGCATCTGGACGACGTACTTGAGGTGCTCTCCGGTGGGTGCAACAAGCAGCACGCCTGCACCGGCGCCTTGCAGCGAGAAGGCACCATCAAAGTACATCAGCCACTCTTTGCTCGCTTCCTTGACGGGGATGCTCGTTTCTAGAGTTTCTTCATCTGGTGTTGGCGTCCACTCTACTATGAACTCTGCCAATGCTCTGCTTTGGATAGTTGAAGTGCTCTCAAACTTAAGGCCAAAGCTTGACAGTTCCAGTGCCCACTCGACAATCCTGCCTGTTGCTTCTGGATTCTGCAGTATCCTCTTCAGCGGAAAACGAGTGACAATTGTGATCTCATGTGCTTGGAAATAATGGCGCAGCTTTCTCGAGGCCATGAGAAGGCCGAAAAGCAATTTCTGCACACCAGAGTACCTTGACCTAGCCCCCTGCAGAAGGGAACTGACAAAGTAAATTGGGCGCTGCACCATTTTCTTCTGCACCTCCTCATGTGCCTGTGCAGATCCATCTTTGTCGGGACCAGAGCCTGCCGGTGAAGCCCCCTGCTTGTCGCTGGATGCACCTGCCGTGGTCACTGGCTCATCATCCGCCTCTCTCTCTGCTACTAACGCAGCACTAACCACTTGATTGGTTGCTGCTAGATACAGCAGCAACTTCTCTTGTGGCTTAGGTGCGACAAGTATTGGAGTGGAGGACAGGTATCTCTTTAAGTCCTGCAGCGCAACCTCCACTTCCGGAGTCCATTTCATTGGACCTGCCTTTTTCAATACTTTGAAAAATGGCAGGGCGCGCTCAGCAGACTTAGAGATAAACCTGCTGAGAGCAGCCACGCAGCCGGCAAGCCTTCGTACATCCTTGACACGCTTCGGTGCTTCAGTCTGCTCAGTGGCCTTGATCTTGTCGGGACTGGCTTCAATTCCCCGCTGAGACACGAAGAACCCGAGAAGCTTGCCGGAGGGAACTCCAAACACACACTTCTCGGGGTTAAGCTTGAGGTTGATCTTGCGCAGATTTGCAAAGGTTTCGTCTAAATCTTGAATCAAAGTTGCCTTGTCCTTGCTCTTGACCACTATGTCATCCATGTAAGCTTCCACATTTCTATGCATTTGTGGCTCAAAAGCGTGATGGACTACCCTTGCAAATGTTGAACCAGCATTCTTCAAACCGAAAGGCATCCGTACGAAACAGTACGTGCCACACAGAGTGATGAATGCGGTCTTTTCCTCATCCTCTTCTGCCATGAAGATCTGATGATATCCTGAGTATGCGTCAAGAAATGAAAGCAAGTCACATCCGGCCGTGGAGTCAACAATCTGGTCAATGCGCGGCAATGGAAATGGGTCTTTGGGACAAGCTTTATTAACATCGTTAAAGTGGATACAAAGCCTCCATTTCCCGTTTGCCTTGCGCATGACTACAGGATTGGCCAACCACGTAGGATGGAGCACTCCTCTGACAAGGCCTGCTGCTTCCAGTTTCTTGATTTCTTCCGCGATGAATTCTTGGCGCTCCACTGCTTGTTTCCTGACTTTCTGCTTGACGGGCCGCGCATGAGGACAAATGGCAAGATGGTGCTCGATTACTTTCCTGGGAACACCGGGGATGTCATACGGTTGCCATGCAAACACGTCGACGTTCGCCCGCAGGAAAGCAACGAGCGCGCTTTCCTATTTAGGGTCGAGAGTGGCACTGATGGTGAAGGTACCACAAGTGCCGTCCTCCTTGGCGGGCACCTTCTTGGTCTCTGGCGGAGCTGCCTTCGTCTTCTTACACTTGCCGGTGGAGCTCGATGGTGCGTCCTTGACGGTAGCGCAGCACTCCGAAGAGGTGCGCTTGCCGGAGTGGGCATCAGAACTCTTGCCAGACTTGGTCTTCTTCTTCCCCCTGGGAGCTTCAGCGGCAAGTGGCTTGCGATCCGCTGTGCCTGCTGCTTCCCGGTACATTTTGTCGGTGCAGATAAGAGCATCTTTCTTGTCGCCAGGGACAGAGATAACGCTTATCGGGCCTGGCATCTTCAACATGTTGTATGCGTAGTGAGAGGCTGCCATGAATTTGGTGAGCGCTGGACGGCCGAGTATCCCATTGTAGGGCAATGGGAAGTCAGCAACATCAAAAGTGACCCTCTCAGTCCTGAAGTTCAGCTCGCTGCCAAATGTCACCGGCAACGTGATCTTTCCCTTCGGCTTGCTCCTTCCCGGATTGGTTCCTTGGAATGTGCCGGTCTCTTCGAGCTCGCTGTCAGGGATCTGGAGTTTCTGGAGTACCGCAGAGGAGATCAGGTTCAAGCCGGCCCCGCCGTCAACTAGCATCTTAGTGACCTTGAGGTTGCGGATAGTTGGTGAGACCAACATAGGCAAGCACCCGACCGCAGTTATGCGATCAGGGTGGTCCTCAATATCAAAGACGATAGGCGTGCTGGACCATTTCAGAGGCTTGCGTGACTCGACGGGTGGTTCTGCTGCATTGACTTCCCGCACCCACTGTTTGAGCTGGCGGTGTGAAGTATGCAGAGAAGCACCGCCGTCAACGCATAGGACCTCTGTGGCTTTCTGAAACTCTTGCTCATCGGCCTCGTCATCATCCATCTCTTCATCGTCATCGCCGTCTTCGTCCTTGTCGCGGCCGCGGGGAGGCCTGTCTCCTTGCCGCTGCTTGGCCTTGCCGCGGCGTCCTCCCCGGCCGGGACGTTTCTTGCCGGATCCTCCAGTACCTTCTTGGGCCTTCTCCTTGTCGCGCCGCTCGTACTCAGCCTTCTGCTGCTCGACAAGCTGCTCGACCTTCTTGCAGCTCTGGAGATCATGGCCCTTGGTGCGGTGGATCTTGCAGTACTGTTTGCCGGAGCCGTCCTGCTTGTCGGCGGCCGCCACAGCTTCGGCTTCCTTGGCGCCACCTCCGTTGCTGGACTGCTCAATGACTAGCACATCTTTGCCTTTCCTCTTCCTGTTGTTCCGCCACCGGTTTCTCTTTGCCGGGGCGACATCCTCGCTATCAGATCCTCCTGCTTCTGCATTCTCTCCGGGGAGTCTCCTCCCTTCCTCAGCACGTGCACACTTGTCGACCAGGGCATATAGCTCACTGACGTCCCTGATCTTGTACATCGCCATCTCCACCCGCATCCTGCGGTTACGCACGTTCTGATGGAACGCGCTGATGACCGCGCCAGGGTGGACATCTGGGATTGTGTGCTGTACACGGCTGAATCTCTGAGTGTACTTGCGCAGGGACTCTCCTTCCTTCTGGACGAGTATGTGAAGGTCGCTCTCTTGGCCATGAGGTTTGTGGCCGCCTGTGAAGGCGCCGACAAACTGATGGCATAGATCTGCCCATGAGGATATGGAGTTGTCCGGCAAGTGCATGAGCCAGGATCTGACATTGGGCTTGAGCACCAGCGGGAAGTAGTTGGCAAGGATCTTGTCGTCCCGTCCCCCGACAGCTTGCACCGCGATGGTGTAGATGCTGAGGAACTCCGACGGATGCATCTTGCCGTCATACTTCTCTGGTACGTCTGGTTTGAAATTCTTTTACTGGGCCACTGGACTTGCCGCAGCTCATGAGTGAACGCAGGGCAACCTACAGCGTACGGCAAGTCGCCTGGTTCCCCTGGCGCATGCATGTCGACAGTGGGCCCAGCGCGCTGGTCTGATTCGCGCCGCGCTTCTCTTCGGCGCTCGATGCGAGTACGAGCGTCTTCTTGCTGTCGTTCTTGAAGAACTTGGCGCTGATCGCGACGAGCTCGAGGATCAGATGATGCGGTGGAGTCGCTGTCGAGGTTGACCCGGCGAGTCGGCGATCTTGGCCTTCGGGGTGGAGAGTGCACGATGGTTGCACCCCACCGGTCTTGTCGCCATCGGCTCGTGCCTGGCAGTCTTGCCGCGGCTTCGATGTACTCGGTTTCCGTGGAGTGTCGCCGTTGGCGAAGCCGATGAGACTCTGAATGGTGGCCCTCCAATCGTTGATCTTGTCCGCCGTTGGAGGGTAATCCAGGAGCAGTTGAGCTCGGGCTAATGCTTCTTCTGGGGTCTTCGGTGGCGGTGGCGAACGGTGCGAGGAGCGGGATATGCTCAGACTCCCAACTGGGTTGGAAGGAGCAGTATCCCGTCCAGGCGACCGTGTCTTGCTCGTGCTAGCATGTTGGCGTGCATGCTGGTCTTGAGCACCCTGAGATCCACCAGCTCGATCTTGGTCCAACGAGCGTATGGTACCGCGAGTACCATGACGCTGTCCGTCCCGCGCCTCCTCAGATGGGCGCAGTGCGTGTACGGACGCCGAGGTCTGTGCAGCCTTGTCCTTGGACCTGGCAGCACCGTGAGCTCCCTCATCGACGCCTGTTCCTCCGCTGGCGTTTATCCCACCACCCGTTTGCTTCGGTGGCGGTGGGATCGACGTGGACGGAGCAGCCACCTCCGAAGCCTTCTTCTTCGGTGGCATGTCGATGAAGATGATGAAGATGTAGCTCGCGTGAACGTCGGATCAGGTTCACACAACCTCGACGCCCCCTACCTGGCGTGCCAAAGATGTCGTGGGAACGAACACCTATGGGACCGGGGCCCTTACGGTTCGGCGGGGGGCGGAGATCGCACGAAGAGCAGATCGAGGCGAAGCACACGAGCGATTTTACCCAGCTTCGGAGCTCTCCGGAGAGATAATACTCCTACTGCTGCTTTGTGGTTGTATTATGTTCTTGCTAAGGGGCGTGAGTGTTTTCTGGTTTCGAATGCCTCGAACCCCCTCTACGTTGCGCATGGGCCTCCTTTTATATGCTCAAGGGGTCACCGACAGGTGGCAACGTAGGCGAGGGCAAAAATGGAAAAGCAGTTGTGGTTGGTACAACAACCTGAACAGTGTATCATACCTAACCCTGACGGCAGGGGACAAAGGCATTAAATGCCCGTATGTGTCACCCAAACAGTGCAGAAAAGGGACAGCCAGGGGCGCCACCGCTCGCCACGATGGCACTCTTGTCAGCGCCGCTTGCCACCTCGCACCGCTGGCTGCACAGCCTCTCGCCACGCGCGCCTGGAAAGGTCCCATGGCGACACGTTGACGGATGCGCTGGAGCGTGGGTACAGAGTGGTAGCTTGCCGCGGCAAGCGCCTTGCCGCGATCGTTGTCTTGCCGCGCCCGGAAGCTTGTCGCTCAACGGGCCTTGCCGGGACGTGTGGCGCATCGCGGCAAGTTCCTTGAAATGCCTTGGTTGGCCTTCCCGGCAAGCTCCTCTTGCCGGGGTCTTGTCTCCTTGGTTTAAACACTTTGTTCTTGAATGGCTCCAAAGGAACCACGGAGGACCTTGGCGGTCACTCGACAAGCCTTGCCGCGGGGTGCTGCGACTGCCCGTGCACAAGTTCGGGATACTAGGGTACCCCTACTCTAGTACACCGACAATGGGTGAAGTCTTGTTATTAGTAGTCATGTCAATTTGGTATTCGTTCGATATTTTGATGAGATGTATGTTGTCTTTCCTCTACTGGTGTTATGTGAACATCGAGTACATGACACTTCACCATTATTTGGGCCTAGAGGAAGGCATTGGGAAGTAATAAGTAGATGATGGGTTGCTAGAGTGACAGAAGCTTAAACCCTAGTTTATGCGTTGCTTCGTTAGGGGCTGATTTGGATCCATATGTTTAATGTTGTGCTTAGGTTTACCTTAATACTTCTTTTGTAGTTGCGGATACTTGCAATAGGGGTTAATCATAAGTGGGGTGCTTGTCCAAGTAAGGGCAGTACCCAAGCACCGGTCCACCCACATATCAAATTATCAAAGTACCGAACGCGAATCATATGAGCATGATGAGAACTAGCTTGACGATAATTCCCTTGTGTCCTCGGGAGCTCTTTTCTCATTATAAGAAATTGTCCAGGATTATCCTTTGCTACAAAAAGGGTTGGGCCATCTTGCTGCACTTTATTTAATTTCATTACTTGTTACTTGTTACAATTTATCGTATCACAAAACTATCTATTACCTACAATTTAAGTGCTTGCAGAGAAAACCTTACTGAAAACCGCTTATCATTTCCTTCTGCTCCTCGTTGGGTTCGACACTCTTACTTATCGAAAGGACTACGATAGATCCCCTACACTTGTGGGTCATCAAGACTCTTTTCTGGCACAGTTGCCATGGAGTGTAGCGCTTTTGGTGAGTGGAACTTGGTAAGGAAACATTTATATAGTGTGCTGAAATTTTCTGTTACTTGTCACCATGGAAACTAATCCTTTGAGGGGCTTGTTCGGGGTATCTTCACCCTGACTAGAAGAGCAAAGAGTTGCTCCTCAACCTACTGAACTTTTTGAAAATATTTACTTTGAGATTCCTTCAGGTATGATAGAAAAACTGCTAGCTAATCCATTTGCAGGAGATGGAACATTGCATCCTGTTTTACACCTTATCTTTGTGGGTGAAGTTTGTGGATTATTTAAGCTTGCAGGTATTCCCGATGATGTTTTCAAAAGGAAGGTCTTCCCTTTATCTTTTAAGGGAGATGCATTGACATGGTATAGGCTATGTGACAATACGAGATCTTGGAATTATAAACGATTGAAGTTCGAATTTCACCAGAAGTTCTACCCTATGCGTCTTGTTCATTGTGATTGCAATTAATTACATATATAATTTCTGGCCTCGCGAAGGAGAAAGCATCGCTCAAGCTTGGGGGAGGCTTAAGTAAATGTTATATTCATGTCCCAATCATGAGCTCCACAGAGAAATGATTATTCAAAACTTTTATGCTCGGCTTTCTCTCAATGATCGCAACCTGCTCGATACTTCCTGTGCTGGTTCTTATATGCTGAAGACTATTGATTTCAAATGGGACATATTGGAAAGAATTAAAGGTAACTCTGAAGATTGGGGCTCCGATGATGGTAAGGAGTCAGGTATGACACCTAAGTTCGATTGTGTTAAATCTTTTATGGATACCGATGCTTTTCGTGGATTTAGCGCTAAATATGGACTTGACTCTGAGATAGTAGCCTCTTTCTGTGAATATTTTGCTACTCACGTTGATCTCCCTAAACAGAAGTGGCTTAAATATAATCCTCCCATTGAAGTAAAGGTAGTTGCACCTATTACAGTTGAAGAAAAGACTGCCACCTATAGTGATCCTATTGTTCCTACTACTTATGTTGAGAAACCTCCTTTTCCTGTTAGGATAAAGGATCATGCTAAAACTTCGACTGCTGTTCGTAAGAGTAATACTAGGACTTATACACCTCCTGAGCAAATCAAAGTTGAACCTAGTATTGCTATGGTTAAAGATCTCTTGGATGATGATTTAGATGGGCATGTTATTTATTTCTGTGGTGAAACTGCTAATATTGCTAGACCAGATACTAAGATACATAGACCTGTGGTAGGCACGCCTGTTATTTCCGTTAAAATAGGATATCATTGTTATCATGGCTTATGTGATATGGGTGCTTGTGCTAGTGCGATACCCTATGATTTATATAAAGAAATTATGCATGACATTGCACCCGTTGAATTGGAAGACATTGATGTTACTATTAAGCTTGCTAATAGGGATACCATTAAACCAGTTGGGATAGTTAGAGATGTTGAAGTCTTGTGTGGGAAGGTTAAATATCCTGCTGATTTTCTTGTTCTGGGTTCCCCACAAGATGATTTTTGTCCCATTATTTTTGGTAGACCCTTCTTGAATACAGTTAATGCTAGGATTGATTGTGAAAAGGATACTGTTACAATTGGCTTAGAAGGTATGTCTCATGAGTTTAATTTTGCTATGTTTCGTAGACAACCTCGTGATAGAGAATCACCTAGTAAGGATAAGATTATTGGTCTTGCTTCCATTTCCATGCCTCCTACTGATCCGTTAGAACAATACTTGCTTGACCATGAAAATGAGATGTTTATGACGGAAAGAAGGGAAATAGATGAGGTGTTCCTTCCTTAAATAGGAACCTATGCTGAAACACAACCTTCCCGTTGAAATTCTTAGGGATCCCCCTCCACCCAAGGGTGATCCCGTGTTTGAACTCAAACCATTACCTTATAATCTTAAGTATGCTTATCTTGATGAAAAGAAAATATATCCTGTTATTATTAGTGCTAACCTTTCAGAGCGAGAAGAATAAAGATTATTGAAAACTCTAAAGAAGCATCGCGCTGCTATTTGATATACTCTGGATGATCTTAAGGGCATTAGTCCCACGTTATGCCAACACAAAATTAATTTGGAGGATGATGTCAAACCAGTTAGAGATCCTCAACGACGATTGAATCCTAAGATGAAAGAAGTGGTAAGAAAGGTGATACTAACGCTCCTTGAGGCAAGTATAGTTTATCCCGTTGCTGATAGTGAATGGGTAAGCCCTGTCCACTGTGTTCCTAAAAAGGGAGGTATTACCGTTGTTCCTAATGATAAGGATGAATTGATCCCGCAAAGAATTATTATAGGTTATAGGATGGTAATTGATTTCCATAAATTAAATAAAGCTACTAAGAAAGATCATTACCCTTTACCTTTTATTGATCAAATGCTAGAAAGACTATCCAAACACACACATTTCTGCTTTTTGGATGGTTATTCTAGTTTCTCTAAAATACCTGTGTTAGCGAAGGATCAATCTAAAACTACTTTTACTTGCCCTTTCGGTACTTTTGCTTATAGACGTATGCCTTTTGGTTTATGTAATGCACCTGCTACCTTTCAAAGATGTATGATGGCTATATTCTCTGACTTTTGTGAAAATATTTGTGAGGTATTCATGGATGATTTCTCCGTTTATGGATCCTCTTTTGATGATTGCTTGAGCAACCGTGATCAAGTTTTGCAGAGATGCAAAGACACTAGTCTCGTCTTGAATTGGGAAAAGTGCCACTTTATGGTTAATGAAGGCATTGTTTTGGGGCATAAGATCTCCGAGAGAGGTATTGAAGTTGATAAAGCCAAAGTAGATGCTATTGAAAAGATGCCATGTCCCAAGGACATAAAAGGTATAAGAAGTTTCCTTGGTCATGCCGGTTTTTACAGGAGGTTCATTAAGGACTTTTCTAAAATCTCTCGGCCTCTGACTAATTTATTGCAAAAAGATATTCCTTTTGTCTTTGATGATGATTGTGTAGAAGCATTTGAAATACTTAAGAAAGCTTTGATCACTGCACCTATTGTTTAGCCACCTGATTGGAATTTACCTTTTGAAATTATGTGTGATGCTAGTGATTATGCTATAGGTGCTGTTCTAGGGCAAAGAGTTGATAAGAAATTGAATGTTATCTAGTATGCTAGTAAGACTCTTGATACTACCCAGAGAAATTATGCTACTACTGAAAAATAATTCTTAGCAGTTGTGTTTGCATGTGATAAGTTTAGACCTTATATTGTTGATTCCAAAGTTACTATTCACACTGATCATGCTGCTATTAAATATCTTATGGAAAAGAAAGATGCTAAGCCTAGACTCATTAGATGGGTTCTCTTGCTCCAAGAATTTGACTTGCATATTATTGATAGAAAGGGAGCTGAGAACCCCGTTGCAGACAACTTGTCTAGGTTAGAGAATGTTCCTGATGACCCACTGCTTATTGATGATAGCTTTCCTGATGAACAATTAGCGGTTGTCAATGCTTCTCGTACTGCTCCTTGGTATGCTGATTATGCTAATTACATTATTGCTAAATTTATACCTCCTAGTTTCACATACCAGCAAAAGAAAAAGTTCTTTTATGATTTAAGACATTACTTTTAGGATGACCCACACCTTTATAAAGAAGGAGTAGATGGTGTTATTAGATGTTGTGTACCTGAGCATGAACAGGAACAGATCCTACACAAGTGTCACTTTGAATCATATGGAGGACACCACGCTGGAGATAGAATTGCACACAAGGTATTGCAATCCGGTTTTTATTGGCCTACTCTCTTCAAAGACGCTCATAAGTTTGTCTTATCTTGTGATGAATGTCAAAGAATTGGTAATATTAGTAGACATCAAGAAATACTTGTGAATTATTCTCTTGTTATTGAACTGTTTGATGTTTGGGGCTTTGATTATATGGGACCTTTTCCTGCCTCTAATGGTTACACTCATATTTTAGTTGCTCTTGATTACGTTACTAAGTGGGTAGAAGCTATTCCAACTAGTAGTGCTGATCATTACACTTCTATTAAAATGCTTAAAGAAGTTATTTTTCCGAGGTTTGGAGTCCCTAGATATCTTACGACTGATGGTGGTTCACATTTTATTCATGGTGCTTTCCGTAAGATGCTTGCTAAGTATGATGTTAATCATATAATGCCCATCTCCTTATCATCGGCAGTCTAGTGGTCAAGTAGAGTTGAGCAATAGAGAGCTCAAATTAATTTTGCAAAAGATTGTGAATAGATCTAGAAAGAATTGGTCCAGAAAAATTGATGATGCATTATGGGCCTATAGAACTGCATACAAAAAACCTATGGGTATGTCTCCATATAAGATGGTTTATGGAAAACCGTGTCATTTACCTCTTGAACTTGAACATAAAGCATACTGGGCTATTAAAGAGCTCAACTATGACTTCAAACTTGCCTGTGAGAAGAGGTTGTTTGATATTAGCTCACTTGATGAATGGAGAACCCAAGCCTATGAGAACGCCAAGCTATTCAAAGAAAAAGTCAAACGCTGGCATGGCAAAAGGATACAAAAGCGTGAGTTTAACGTAGGTGATTATGTGTTATTATTCAACTCTCGTTTAAGATTTTTTGCAGGAAAACTTCTCTCTAAATGGGAAGGTCCTTATGTTATCGAGGAGGTCTATCGTTCTGGTGCCATAAAAATCAACAACTTCGAAGGCACAAGTCCAAGGGTGGTGAACGGTCAAAGAATTAGACATTACATCTCAGGTAAACCTATCAATGTTGAAACTAATATTATTGAAACCGTAACCCCGGAGGAATACATAAGGGACACTTTCCAGAATGTTCCAGACTCTGAAAAGGAATAGGTATGTGGTACGGTAAGTAAACCGACTCCAAAACAACTCCAATGGCAATTTTCATCAGTTTTGGAATATTTAAGAATTTTAGGAAGAAAGAAGTAGTCCGAGAGGGACACGAGGCCTCCACGAGGGTGGAGGGCGCGCCCACCCCTACTTGGCGCGCCCCCTATCTCGTGGACACCTCGTGTGCCTCCCGGACTCCGTTTTCTTGCACGTTATGTATTTTGGTCGGTAAAAATTCATTATATATACTCCCGAAGGTTTTGACCACCGTATCACGCAAATATCCTCTGTTTTCGTTTCGAGCTGTTTCTGTATCAGATCTAGAGCATCATGGCGTCTCCAAGCGCTCCCAAGGACAAGTTTTTCGAGAGGGTTATCAACCCCTATCTTGAGGGGGTGCTGCACATCCGCGATGTGGAGGGACCAAAGCGTACCGGAAGCATGGAGACAAAGCTTGAAGCGTGGAGCAGCAAGTTTTCAAGTGCCAAGCGATGGTGGAGCGTGGACTCAATGCCAACCAGATGATGATCACGGAGTTCACCAACAACCACAAGCTAGATGCCAAAGTACCATCTTCAAGCTTCAAGAGAAAATCGAGCACCTCTAAGCCCAGATCTATGACCTGCAAAACCAAAACTGTGAGTATGAATATAGATTCAAGATGATGAGTTTGGTTGTAGATTTAAGGATCCCAGAGACTCGATCATCCTTCTATGATGGTGAGCCTATGCCTTGGAAGACGGACGACAAGCCTACATCATCAACAACTCCTACTTCACCACCTCCGAGGACATAATCACATAGGTATGGGCACTCCCCTTGGCAACTGCCAAGCTTGGGGGAGGTGCCCCGGTATCGTTTCACCATCACACTCCTATCTTTACCGTTTTATTAAGTTCGATCCTTTTAGTAGTATCTTGATCTAGTAGATTGAAGTTTTCATATCAAGTAGTTTTAAGTTTTTCTTTGTGATCTCTTTATGTAATCGAGTCTGTGAGCTATCTATAATAAATATTAGTGTTGAGTCAAGGGCTTTGCTATGTTGCTATGATCTTGAGAAAGTAGAAAGAATAAAAGAGTTCATATTGATCTTATGGTTAGTGATGACTTCACACATAGAAAGTATGAGGCATAAAAGTTATTGAGAGTTGATAAACGTAGTTTTGGTCATCGTTGCAATTAATAGGAAGTGATAAGGAAAGAGAGGTTCACATACAAATATATTATCTTGGACATCATGATTGGGAGCACTCATTAAGTATGACATGCTAAAAGAGTTGACGTTGGACAAGGAAGACAACGTAATGGTTTATGTTTTCTCACATCTCAGTTAAAGTATATTTGACCTTCCAAACATGTTGAGCTTGCCTTTCCCCTCATGGTAGCCAAATTCCTTGCACCAAGTAGAGATACTATCTGTGCTTCCAAATATCCTTAAACCTAGTTTTGCCATGAGAGTCCACCATACCTACCTATGGATTGAGTAAGATCCTTCAAGTAAGTTGTCATGTTGCAGGCAATAAAAATTGCTATCTAAATATGTATGACTTATTAGTGTAGAGAAAATAAGCTTTATATGATCTTGTTGTGGAACCAATAAAAGCGACGGACTGCATAATAAAGGTCCACATACAAGGGGCAATATAAAGTGACGTTCTTTTGCATTAAGATTTTGTGCATCCAACCCTAAACGCACATGTCAACCTCTGCTTCCCTCTGCGAAGGGCCTATCTTTTACTTTATGTTTTTACTTTATGCTTGAGTCAAGGTGATCTTCACCTTTCCCTTTTTCATTTTATCCTTTGGCAAGCTCCTCGTGTTTGAAAGATCATGATATATATATATATATATATATATATATATATATATATATATATATATATATATATATATATATCCAATTGGATGTAAGTTAGCATGTGCTATTATTGTTGACATCACCTAAAGGTGAATACATTGGGTGGCAACACAATAAGCCCCTATCTTTCTCAGTGTCCGGTTGAAACTCTATAACCACAAGTATTGCGTGAGTGTAAGCAATTGTAGAAGACTACATGATAGTTGAGTATGTGGACTTGTTGAAAAGCTCTATTCGTGACTCTTTCTGATGTTATGATAAATTGCAATTGCTTCAGTGACTGAGATTATAGTTTGTTAGTTCCCAATGAAGTTTTTAAACCATACTTGACATTGTGAATTGATTGTTACTTGAGTATAAGAAATCATATGATAAAATCTATATATGTTGCTGTTATAAGAATGATCATGATGCCCTCATGTCCGTATTTTATTTTTATCGACACCTCTATCTCTAAACATGTGGACATATTTTCAATTTCGGCTTTCGCTTGAGGACAAGCGAGGTCTAAGCTTGGGGGAGTTGATACGTCCATTTTGCATCATGCTTTTATATCAATATTTATTGCATTATGGGTTGTTATTACACATTATATCTCAATACTTATGGCTATTCTCTCTTATTTTACAAGGTTTACCATGAAGAGGGGGAATGCCGGCAGCTGGAATTCTGGCTGGAAAAGGAGCAAACATTGGAAACCTATTCTGCACTGCTCCAAAAATCCTGAAACTCCACGAAACTTATTTTTGGAATTAATAAGAATTATTGAGCGGAAGAAACACACCTCAGGGGGTCCACACCCTGGCCAGGACGGTGGGGGGGCGCCCCCACCCCTACTGGGTGCGCCCCTGTCTCCTGGGCCCCCTGGTGGCCCTCCAGTGTCCATCTTCTGCTATATGAGGGCTTTTACCCTGAAAAAAACCGGGGGGAAGCATACGGGACGAAACTCCGCTGCCACGAGGCGGGACCTTGGCGGAACCAATCTAGGGCTCCGGCGGAGCTGTTCCGCCGGAGACACTTCCCTCCGGGAGGAGGAAATCATCACCATCATCATCACCAATGATCCTCTCATCGGGAGGGGGTCAATCGCCATCAACATCTTTACCAGCACCATCTCCTCTCAAAACCCTGGTTCATCTCTTGTATCCAATCTTGTATCCAAACCACAAATTGGTACCTCTGGGTTGCTAGTAGTGTTGATTACTCCTTGTAGTTGATGCTAATTGGTTTACTTGGTGGAAGATCATATGTTCAGATCCTTAATGCATATTATTACTCCTCTGATTATGAACATGAACATGCTTTGTGAGTAGTTATGTTTGTTCCTGAGGACATGGGTGAAGTCTTGCTATTAGTAGTCATGTCAATTTGGTATGCGTTCGATATTTTGATGAGATGTATGTTGGCTTTCCTCTAGTGGTTTCATGTGAACGTCGACTACATGACACTTCACCATTATTTGGGCCTAGAGGAAGGTATTTGGAAGTAATAAGTAGATGATTCGTTGCTAGAGTGACAGAAGCTTAAACCCTAGTTTATGCGTTGCTTCGTTAGGGGCTGATTTGGATCCATATGTTTAATGTTGTGGTTAGGTTTACCTTAATACTTCTTTTGTAGTTGCGAACACTTGCAATAGGGGTTAATCATAAGTGGGATGCTTGTCCAAGTAAGGGAAGTACCCAAGTACCGGTCCACCCATATATCAAATTATCAAAGTACCGAACGCGAATCATATGAGCGTGATGAAAACTAGCTTGACGATAATTCCCATGTGTCCTCGGGAGCTCTTTTCTCATTATAAGAAATTGTCCAGGCTTATCTTTGCTACAAAAAGGGTTTTGCCATCTTGCTACACTTTATTTACTTTCATTACTTGTTACTTGTTACAATTTATCTTATCACAAAACTATCTATTACCTACAATTTCAGTGCTTGCATAGAAAACCTTACTGGAAATCGCTTATCATTTCCTTCTGCTCCTCATTTGGTTCGACACTCTTACTTATCGAAAGGACTACGATAGATCCCCTACACTTGTGGGTCATCAATAGATTACCCCAATGTCACCTCGGGAATCCACGAGTTGAGTGCCAAAACACATATCAAGTGAATCAATATGATACCCCATTGTCACCATGGGTGTTCATAGCAAAACATACATCAAGTGTTCTCAAATCCATAAAATTATTCGATCCGATAAGAATGAAATCTCAAAGGGAAAACTCAATTCAACACAACAAGATAGAGAGGGGAAAATACCATATGATCCAACTATATTAACAAAGCTCGTGATACATCAAGATTGTGCCAACTAAAGAACACGAGAGAGAGAGAGAGAGAGAGAGAGAAAGAGAGAGAGAGAGATTAAACGCATAGCTATTGGTACAAACCCTCAGCCCCGAGGGTGGACTACTCCCTCCTCATCATGGTGGCCGTTGGGATGATGAAGATGGCCACTAGTGATGATTTTCCCCTCCGGCAGAGTGTCGGGACGGGGTCTAGATTGGTTTTTCGTGGCAACATAGGCTTGCGGCAGCCAAACTTCTGATTTTGGGTTATTTCTGATGGTTTCTGTATTCACAGGATTTTTTGGCGTCGGTTTCACGGAAGATGGGCCTCGAGGTGAGCACGTACACCAGGGCGCGCCTGGGGTGCCTAGCGCGCCATGGTGGGTTGTGCCCACCTCGTGGATCTTCTGGCCTTCCCATGAAGTTTCTAGTGGCTCTTTTGTTCAAAAAAATCGTCAAAAAGTTTCGTTGCATTTGGAGAACTTTCATTTCTACACAAAAAACAACACCACAGTAGTTCTGCTGAATACAGCGTCAGTCTCGGTTAGTTCCATTCAAATCATACCAAAACCAAATAAAATTATTGTAAACATAGGATGAAACTTCATAAATTATAGATAGATTGGAGACATATTACCCGCCTCGCCTTCACCCTCCCTCAGCATTCTCTCCATCGAGCACATTATTTATTTTTCTTTAGGTCATTCTCCCATGGTGTTTATAGGTCTCCCCAACCCCTTCTTTCCAGCACACACTGATCAATATACATCTCTAGCCACGTCTACTTTCCACAAACACACACTTTCCCTCGTCTCTTCTCACTGTCCATGCCTTCCTATGTCTATTATGCTCCCACACATGCACACTCTCGCCCCTCTTTTCATTGATCTCACACTCACACACTCCTTCCCATCTCGACATAGTATGCCTCTCGCACCACCTCCTAGTCGCATACCTCTCTCTCTCTCTCTATCCATCTCTCTGGGCCTTATTTGCCTCTAACACATGCATGTATACCAATCGATCTCCCTACATATAGCTAGGTCGACTATAACTCTCTTTCCCCACGCACCGATCGATGTACCTCACTAGTTATGTCTCTCACTTTCTCCGACACATGACGATTGATTTACCTATCTAGTTAGGTGTACTCACCACAGACATATCGTCCCCCTCATCATCCATGGACGCCTCCCGACCCGTCTCTCACATGCATGTGCACACACAGACACGCATCCCCTCTCTTATTGTTATTGCAGTTGTACCCTCCATTTGTCTAGTGGTCCTCTCCCACCATCTATGAGAAGCAACCCCACCAACCCTCGGACACTCTAGCTTTGTCTCTCTCCCAGCCTTGTTCCTCTCCTACACATATGCATGGATGCTGATTGATCTCCCTCAATGCATAGCTAGGTCTCTCTCCTTCTGCACACATATACCAGTCGATCTACCTCTCTATAGTTAGGTCTCTGTCCCCCCTCCCCCCCCACACACCTAGTTGGTTTTGGAGTATTAACGACAAACTTGGTTGAGGGACTAATGTGTTTGTGAGATTCACAGGAGAACACATTTAGAAGTCCCTATTCATTCGGTTTACCCATCAAAGATGACCCCTAAAAATGTATGAAGACATTGAAGACAATGGTGGTTCGCGAAGACATTCATGTCGAAGATAATGACGCATGAAGACATTCGATTGAAGACAATGGAGTGCGAAGACATAGTTCTTTTCGTAGCTTCATTTTCTTCTTTCTTGAGTCATAGGAACCACCGAACTGTTAAGTGGGGTCCAAGTGAACAAAGTCAGAAAACTGACGTGAAGCTCAACCCAATTCCACTGTCTTCGTGTGAAGACAATGTTGAGTCGGCTTTACCTGTAGCCCAAGTCAAGCTGCCACATGTGTTTGAAATACGACCATTGGACATGTGTCAGCTCCTTAATGACCCAGGGTCATTTTGGACAAATCATGTCAGGTTGCCCCTGGCTATAAATAGCCACACCCCTTCCACCATAAATTTGTAGCTGCTTAGAGTTATTACACATTTTTGTCATTTGAGAGGAACCCACCTCCGAAGCCTTTGAGAGAGAATCCTTGCATGGACAAAACCCAAAACACTCAAAGCCCAAAGAGTGTTTGGCACCACTGAAGTCTCTCTATCCGCGTGATCTAAACACTTATTATACTTGAAGACTGTGATCTTCCAATCAGTTAGGCGTTGCATTCTAAGGATCCAAGAGTCATTGTGGATCGCCGGTGAACGAAGTTTGTGAAGGTTTGAAAGTATGCCTTGAAGACTTACCTGAGTGATTGGGCGAGGACCAAGTGAACTTAGCTCAAGGGGAATAAGGTGAAGACGTGGTCTTCCGAGTTCACTCTCAGCCTCCCTAACCAGACATATAGTTGTCACAACAACTGGAACCGGTCTACCAAATCCTTGTCCTCATCAAGCAACTGGTTCTATTACTTCACCCCTTTACTTATAGTTTAGCTTCATCAAGTCATTGCTTGTCTATTCTGTTTGAATACTTTGTGTGAAGACTTTCACCCCAGATTGCATATTTGGCTTCATACTGTCTTCCAATCCTGATATGTCTACCTAGCCGCTACTTGTCTTCGTGCATTACCTATATTGTTCTCTGACTCTATTGCATGGCTGGTGTAGTTTATCTTCCGTTGTGTTCTGTTTAGTTGTGTTTTAGCTGCCTGTCTTTGAAGACATTGCCTGTCTCGAAGACTTTCATGAAAATCGCCTATTCAACCCCCTATAGTCGATAGCTAGCACTTTCAATTGGTATCAGAGCAAGGTGCTCCCTTGTTTTGTGTGATTCGATTTAACCACCTGGAGTTTTAGCTATGTCGGCTGCAGGGATAATTGAAGTATCCGCTGCGTGCCCCGTGTTTGATGGCACTGATTACCCCTATAGGAAGAATAAGATGCACATGCATGTTGAAGCAATTGACAACGACCTCTGGTATGTCATCAAGACCGGTGTTCCCAAAGTCGGTGAAGGTGTCACCACTGCTGATGTCAAGAGGTTCACGCAACTGGACTCAACTGCCAAGAACATCATCTGTGGTTATCTGACCAAAGGGCAGTATGCCCGTGTGAGTGCTCTGGAGTCTGCGAAGCTAGTCTGGGACTGGCTGTCCAAGGTCAACGAAGGCGTCTCTACTCAGAGAGACTCAAGAATCGATGTGCTTTGCAATCTCTTCAACCCCTTCAAGAGGCTTGACAACGAGAATGTCCAGCTCACCTTCGACCGTCTTACTAATATTACCAATGAGCTTCGCGCACTTGGCAACACTGAGATCACTAAGCATGAAGTCACGAAGAAGCTATTGAGATCACTTGACAGCTCATTTGACACCCTATCACTGATGATCCAAGAACGTCCTGACTTCAAGGATCTTGATTTGTTTGATATACTTGAGAGGCTCAATACACTTGAGTTCCAGCTATCTGAGAAGAGAGATATCTATGGTCCTAACTATGGCCGATCCTGTGCTTTGAAGGAAAAAGGTTGTTTCCTTATCTGAAGACTCATCCTGAAGATCTCGGCAAGGAGCTCGCAATGCTTGTGAGAAAATTCCAAAAGTTCTCCAAGAAGAATCGCTTCGGAAAGTCTTCAAAATCCAGCTCCAAGAATGCTGAGGCTTCCACTCATGACTACAAGAAGAGAACTTGTCACAAATGCAAGAAACCAGGCCATTACATATCTGAATGTCCTCAATGGAAAAGGAAGCCAAGAAAAAGAAGAAGAGCAAGGAATATGACTCTGACGAAAAGAAGAAGAAGAAATCCTCAAAGTCTTCTTCAAAGACTTCATCTCACAAGAAGAGCTCATCTAGCAAGGCCCGTGCTTTCATTGGCAAGGAAATGGTTTCAAATGAGGAGTCTGCTTCTGAGGAGGCGGAGGTGGGGTCGAAGGAGGAGTCCGATTCAGGCATTGCACACCTGGCTCTAGCTTCGGCATCTGTTGCCAAGTCCATCTTCATACCGAAGACAATGGTCACGCTGCCGACAATGAAGCCAATGATGACGACGACTCTGCTCCTACCTATTACTTCATGGCAAGAGGTGCTAAGGTAAACTCGCGTGATGCTTACTTTCATACCTCTAGTGAAGATGACTCTGCATGTGAATCCAAACCCAACTATAAGACAATTGTTAAAATTGCAACTAAGCAACAAACTTCTATGCAAAAGATTCAAAAACTGTTAGGCAAAAGCGATGACCCGTTGGACGAGGAAATGAATCAAACTCAGTCCTTAATCGAAGACATAAAAAGTCTTCGAGTTAAGTATGACGAACTTGAAATTTTTCATGAAACCCTCTCAGCTAATCATGAGAAGCTTTCCTATGATTTTCTTCAAAGGAAGCAAGATCTAGAGAAACTAAGAGTGTCTCATGAAGACCTTCAAAAGGGAAACGATTCACTATATGTCTTGAGCATGATGCTATCTCTACTGTTGAATGTTGAAATGCTTCCAAAGTTGCAATATCTTCAACTGTTGATGTGGTAACTAACCCCTCTCGAGGATACCACTACTATTGCTGATGAGAATGCCAGGTTGAAGACATTGCTTGAAACAGTCATGTATAAAAGCCTCAAAGGGCATCAGACTCTACGCGATGTCTTCAAGAAGTAAATTCTGAACCGAAACCCTAGAAAAGAGGGTATTGGTTTCGAGAGGAACATGAACATTGATGGGTCTTACTGGAAGCCTGAACAGTACCCCAAAACCACATGGGTTGCTACACGAGCCCTTCAGTGGATCCATCCACCTTATTTGGCTTCACTTGTGCTAATCCTATCATCATTGATGAGTCATTTGACTCCAACTATAAAGTGTTCAAAAATCAGAATGGTGAAGTGTTTGCCAGGTTTATTGGAACTAACTCCAGGAATGGGCCACCTATGAAGAAGATCTAAGTTCCTAAAAGTCGTCTAGAGAAATTTCCCATGAATGTCATCATGACACCACCCGAAAGGAAGACAAACCTAGACGAAAGGCTTCATACAGACAGAGGACCTCATATGGTCACCCTAATTCCAAGGTTTTGCAGGGAAACTATCATCAGGCTCGTGAATATGAGCATGTTTCCTCGAACCGCTATGTTCACAAATCGAAGAACTTTTCTGCTTATTCATTTGAGTACTATTCACCTCCTACAAAACTATATGCTAGGGTTCAAAGCCAAAAGTCACTGATGATGCACTTAGACTCATTGCTTCTAAGCCACCCCTCCAAATGTGGGTGGTTAAGAAGAATTAACTTCTCTTGCAAGATCAGGTCTCCAGCCGAAAACTATTGACTTCTGAAGACAGTGATGGGGACCTAAAAAATATTGTTGGGTGCAAGATAAAATGTCAAAATGGTCTTATCATTTATTTCGTCCATGGTTTTCTTGATGATTATCCTACCATATCCTCAGCTATGCTTACCTACGATGAACGTCTCTATAGATACATGTTTGTTCTTCACAACACTCTTGGTGAAGACTGTCCTACTAACTGCTCTGTAGGGTAAAACTCTGAAAGCTACTGAATGGATCATGGATAGTGGCTACACTAACCACATGACTGGTGATCGAAGTCTTCTCATGGGTTCTACTCTTCAATCATCTACAAAAAGACATATCACATTTGCTGACACTGGTAAAAGCAAGTATTGGGTCTAGGTAGTATTGAATCCCTTGGGTACAACCTAATGTCCGTCTCAATGCTTCGTGATCTTGACATGATTGTGGTATTTGGAAAATATCGATGTCTTGTGCTTATGGCTTCTGAAAAGTCTCAAGTCTTCGAAGGTTATCGAAGAGGATATCTCTATATGGTAGATTTCTTTGCAGGTCCACAACTTGCCGTATGTCTTCTAGCAAAAGCTTTAGAGTGCTGGCTTTGGAATCGAAGGCTAGGACATGCAGGCATGAGGAACTTGCACACTCTCATGAACAAGAAGCACATCATTGGCCTTGAGGGCGTCAAGTTCTAGAAGGACCATCTATGTGGTGCTTGCAAAGCCGGGAAGATGACTATGGAAAAACATCCCTCGAAGACAATCATGACGACTTCACACCCCTTCGAGCTGCTCATTGACTTATTTGGTCCTTGAAAGTGCGTTATATCGACTAGAGGGGGGTGAATAGGCGATTTTTACAAATGCATAACAGAACAAAAGCACAATCATCATGATGAATTGAAAGCAAGCAATGAGTACAAGAAGCGGAAACACAGGATATGCAGGCTGAAGACAAACTGATCGAAGAAATATGATTGAGGAAATTGAGAAAGTCTTCAGTCAAAGTCTTCAAACAGTAAAGATCAAGTACAACAGTATCTGAATGAGGAAATGAAAGGGTTGAGGAAATAGAACTAGTGGCTTGGTGAAGATAGTGATTTGGTAGACCAGTTCCAACTGCTGTGACAGTTGTACGTCTGGTTGGAGAGGCTAGGTATTTAAACCTAAGGACACACAATCCTCATCGTATTCTCCATGAGCTAAGGTCACACAGACCTCGCCCAATCACTCATGATAAGTCTTCAGGTGAATTCGAAACCTTCACAGACTCGGTCACTCGGCGATCCACAATTTCCTCTTGGATGCTCTAACGACACCTAACCGTCTGGAGGATCCACAGTCCTCAAAGGTAACAAGCGTCAGTTCCACACAGGAACAATCTCTTCAGTGATGCTCAATCACTTTTTGTTTGTAGGTGTTTCGGTTTGGATTTTCATCACTTGATGATTTTTCCTCAAAGTCCTCGGAGGATGAGATGCTCTCAATGACAAGTGTCAGTTTCTCTCGGAGCAGCCAACCAGCTAGTGGTTGTAGGGGGCAAATATTTATAGCCTAGGGAGCAGCCCGACATGATAAGACATAAATGCCCTTCAATGATATGACCGTTAGGTGGGTAGATATTTTGGGACAGCTGGCGCGTAGCACAACAACGGTCGGATATTTGATCTATCAAATTCCTCAGGGCTATCATGTTCCTCACTTGTAGGCAATCCGTACTAGCGAATTCCTAACTCCTCAGTCAGAACAAATTCCTTAGAGACCAGAATATCTTCATCTCTGTCACTGAAGAAATTGACTGAACTATATGAGATTTCCAATGGCTTTACTCGAAAGGATTGGTAGGTGTAGGATTTTGAGATGAGCATCACTTGGAAACTTTTCCTTAGTTTTACCTCGACCCCCTTTAACAGTACGATGTTTCCTATGACTCAAGAAAGAGAAAATGAAACTAAGAAAACAAAAGTCTTCACGCTTCATATTCCTCACATGAATATCAAGACTTCAGGATCACACCAATTTCTTCACTTTCAAAGTCTTCAGAAAGTCAGAATCTTCAGTTGAAGACATTCATTTTTAGGGTTCTGTCGGATGTTTGGTTCCGGCAGACCCTTGAGGTTCGAACTCTGGGGTGCGCGCGGAGATCTTCCCCCTACCAATCCACGTCTAATCGCCTCACGAGAATCTAAGCTAACTCGATGAATAGCACGAGGGACACAAGATTTATAGTGGTTCGGGCCACCGTTGTGGTGTAATACCCTACTCCAGTGTGTGGTGCGGTGGATTGCCTCAGGGGCTGATGATGAACAGTATAGGGGAAGAACAGCCTCGCGAGAGGTGTTCTTGAGCTGGTGTGGTGTTCTCGTAGGAAAGGATTCGATCCCCCCTCTACTATGGTGGCTATCTCTATTTATAGAGGCCCTGGTCCTCTTCCCAAATATTGAGCGGGAAGGGTGCCAACAACGGCCATTTCGAAGGGCAACATCTAGTACAAGTTATCCTGACTAAAGTTGGTCTTTGGATGCCAAAGGCACTGGCGATGACACTGTCTTGGGCTCCACGGTGACCTCCATCCTGCCGCTCTGCTGGTCTTGGTCTCGTTGCACCAAAATGGTAACCTTTGCCTGATGCCTTGGTACTCCGCGCTTGTGCTTGCCCCCTTTGCACCAAAGAGGAAACAAGGACACTGTGCAGGCCGGCGCCTACCTGGTCTCGATCGTCATGGCTTGCGTCACGAGCACCTCGCGAGGTACCCTTGCCTTGATCTCTCTGCCTCCTCGCGAGCCTGCCTGGTGAGGCTGCTCCTGAGGAAGCCTTGCATCGTCCGCCCCGCGAGGCTTGGCCCCTCGCGAGGGTCTTGAGTTTGCATTGATGAAGATGGGCCGTACTGGGCCACCACTTGAGCCACACCGCGGGCTGCAAGCAGGCAATTCTAGGGACCCCCATTCCCAGGACGCCGACAGTAGGCCCTGGGCCCAAGGCGGGCTCAGACTTGGCTTAGTAGAGAAGCGAAGGGGCAAGTGCGGAGCACCGCGGGCCCCAACAGCCTACGGCCTTGGGCGCCGCGTGGCGGTTGATTGGACATGGGCGTCTCCACTTCCCCACGCTGCCTTGGCTACTACCCGACTTGACAAGTCCCTGCATGCGAAAATGAGTCATGATTACCTGCGATCGTGGAGGCCGCCGGTTGGCCTCCTCCGGACTATAAGTACGGACGGGCGTGAGCCTTCGCAGTCCATCTCTCCTTGCTTCGCTCCTCCTTCCTCGCTCCTTCATATTGACGCCAATGGCGCCGATCCGCCGGTTCTCAGCGGAAGAGAAAGAAGCGGCCGGTCCCCGGCCGCCGCGACGAGGTCGCGCGCCAGGAGACGTCGAGGCCTTGGTACGAGCGGCCACTGCCTGGGTTTCCGCTGCCTTTGTACGCCCGGGCTGAGGGCCCTAGAGAAGGAGACGCCGAGCGGCACCGCCCGCGCCGCTGGCGACACCGGCGAATCACGGCGGTGCGTGTCATCGCCCCTGGAGTCCATGCCGAGGGCTCTTCTCGCGAGTTCGTGCTTCATGCCGCCATGGCTCCAAGCTTGTGGATTCGCCTTCATCCCTCTTTCGCCTTCGAGATGCCGCCGAGGGGGCCTCTTGAGCTCTGGCTGCAGCACACTGACTGCATTACCCCTGTGACCGGAGCGGAGGTTGAGTTTGTCGCTCCGGGCAAGGTCTACATGACCCGGGGCTGGGGCGAGATCGCCCGGGTCTGCCAAACAGGAGGTGCCCTCGTTATTCATTTCGAATATGATGGCGCCTTCTTGATGTTCTTCAAGGTCTTCGACGCGGAAGGACGCCGACTGGAGTGCTGCCCCAGGGAAGGCGGCTGGGGCATCAAAGTGGCGAGGGCTAGGCCTGCCAACCGCTTCCTCAGCAGCTCCTCTGGTAGCGGCGGAGACGCCGGAGGGTCCAGCGATTCTCCCGAGCTTCTCGTGACTCCGAAGATGAGCGACGACAGCTACGAGCCCCCGAGCTCGCGTCATGTTCGGAGCAGGGCAGCCGCATCAGGCCAACGGTGCGGCTGATCTGGATGGGGTTGGCACCGGCGCTTGGTGGCCCACTGTTGATGATGGCGTCGACCATGGAGGCATGCGTACTTAGCGTCCCTTAGGATTAGCACCTTTTGTTCCCTGCGAGGAATCAAGGAAACACCCCGTGGGGGCATGTAAAGCATCTGCTATGTCTTTTGTGAATATCATCCTTATTATGGAGTGGTGCAAGATGCTTGTCCTATCTTGGCTCGGTTCCCCCTTTCTAACCTCGCGAGGGCTTGGTGCTCTACGGTGACAGGTCTTGGTCCCCAGGCAGGCTTCAGCCGTCGCTGGTATGCCAGGTCGCGATGCCGTGGGTCACGACCAGGAGGTGAGGGCTGGAGAGCCAGTAAGAGCCCCTGAGTCATGATGCTTAGGCGCCCCCCTTTTAACGCGCGAGCGGATCGTACGGGAGAGAGAGAGAGAGAGATCACGACACCCCCACGTTATTCCTTAGGTGGACCCTATAAACCAACGCGAGGAAAACAAGGACTGCCATTATGATTGCCAGCCAGCCATTGGTTGCTCCGAGGGAGTGATTGAGGCACTAAGGGCCAGGTGAGGTCGCACCTTGCGGAGCTTCCGTGGCCAGAGCTCGACCACTCAGATTTGTCAACGTTGCAGGGATGGACCCATGCACAAGCGCCGTGCCACAGCGAGCGGCTCCAAAGGTAGGTGTCAATCGAGCAGGCGATTATCACAGGCAGGTTAAGCACGAAAGGGCAATCCAACTTAGATAGATGCAAGGAAAGGCACACGCCACTAGGTCAGGCCCGAGCGGCTTGGGGATGATGCAGCCTGAGGGGCGCCCCCAACAAGGCAAGCAGAAGACATAAGCAAAATGGATACATGCCGTGGGGACAGACCCACGCGACCTGGGAATGATGCGGCCCTGAGGACGCTCCCAGCTGAAATGAAACTCGAAGGATGTCACCTGATACCATTGCAGAGCAATTGTTGGTGTAGCTGACGGTGCGCTGTGAGGAAGCCAATCCTCACGAGCCTTCGGAACTCTGAGCCTCGGGAGGATCTGGAGGTCCGGGCGGCTCGACGAGGTCCATTTCCGTTTCCTCCAGGAACGCGCAGTGCCTGGCCACCTGAGCCTCCAGAATACTCCTCATCAGACGCTGGTGAGCAGCAGCCGCATTCGGCAGGCCGAAAAGGCATGCGAACATAGCTGTGAGGTGGACCCTCGCAACGTCCCACATGCGAAGGCCAGAAGCGCTCCTGTGACGTGACTCGATTGAGCCCTGGGTAGTCGACGCAGACGCGTAGCCCGCCATCCTCGCCTGGATGGGGAGTTACGCCGGGTAGGCGGCGGCTGCCGCGCATGACTCTCGACTCCTGCAGCTCCTGAGTGACCTTGGTGGTGAACTCCCGAGGGTTGGGCCCTCCTTGCCTTATGCCCTCTTGAGGGAAGCATGCCGAGAAGCATGCCTCCAAATGGTGCCCGATCGCCTCCCTCGTGATCTTGGCAAAGTCAGTGGCCCTCCAGGAGAGAGCCCCCGAGCCTTGCCCGAGGAGGGCGCCGGGTGCGCCTTCCTATGCGACGAAGGGCGGCGCCCCTTGGATGGGCATAGATCCTGGAGCGGTGCCACCGGAGGTGCCTGCCTCCTGAGGCCTTGAGCTGGGTGATGTCTTCTTCTTCTTGGGAGCTGCTTCGGGGAGGTTTCCACTCTTGTTGTCTGGGTCCTTGATTGATGCGGCTTGGAAGGCGCACTCAAGAGAGCACACCTCATCCTTCTCTTCATAGGGGACCGTGATGACTCCGCCACTTCCTGGCATCTTGAGGACGTTGTAGCCATGGTGAGTCACTACCATGAACTTGGCCAGGGCTGGATATCCGAGGATGGCATTGTATGGCAGGTGAATGTGGGCAACGTCAAAGTCAATGAGCTCGGTACGGTAGTTCTTGCGCTGTTCGATGGTGACAGGGAGGCGGACCTGCCCTATCAGGATAGTGGAACCATCAGTGACTCCTGAGAAAGGCTTGGTCAGCTGAAGCTAATCGTATGGCACTTGGAGATTATTGAACATCTCGACGGACAGGACGTTGAGCCCTGCTCCGTCGTCGATGAGGGTCCTGGTAACTTGCACATTGCTGATGACTGGGGAACAGAGCATTGGGAGGACACCGGCTGTTGCCGCACACTTGAGCTGATCCGCTGAGCTGAACATGATGGCGCACGTGGAACACTTGAGAGGGCGCGTAGCCTTGAGCTTGGGTTGGACTGCATTCGCCTCGCGAGCAAACTGCTTGAAGATGCGCTGAGAGGCTGGGGCCTGGGCACCGCCCAAGATGCAAGCGATAGCACGCGGCTCCTGGAAGCCCCCAACCCCCTCGTCCTGATGATGGTCGTCATTCCTTCTTGGCGGTGGTGGCAGAGGAGGAAGGCCTGCGTTGCCTTGTGGGCGATCCTCATGAGGCTGATCCCTCCAAGCCCCCTCGCGAGGCTGGTCCTGCCAGTGCTCCTCGCGAGGCCGGTCATGCCACCCTTGGCAAGGGCTACGGTCGTCCCATCGTCCTCCACCTCTTCCTCCGCCTCAGCCGTAGCCCCGATCATTGCGCTCGGGGCGTCCACCGACACGGCCTTCTCGCACGGCTCTGAGCTCTTGGCATTCGTTGGTGTTGTGTGTATGGAGATCGTGGTACACGCAGTACCGGCTGCCCTTGGACGACTCCGGCTGGTCCCTGCCGCACTTCATATCCGGCTCTGCTGCGAGCACAGCTGCTCCTTTGCGCTTCACATCCTTGGCCTTGGCTTCTCTTCTGGATCTACAGCTAGGAGCTCGAGAAGGGAGAGATGTCCCTCCTCAGCCCTTGCGCACTTGGTCGCCAGGTTGAACAGCTCCAGAGACATGCACAGTTCTTCATGGATCGCCAGTTCCTCCTTCATCTTGACATCACGGACGCCGTCGGAGAACGCCGAGATGATCGCCTCCTCGGTCACCTTAGGATTCTTGAGGCGAGCGTTGTTGAAGCGCTGGATGTACTTCTACAAGGTTTCTCCTGGTTGCTGCTTGATGCGGCGCAGGTCACACACGGCCGGTGGATGGTCGAGAGTGCCCTGAAAGTTGGCGATGAAGTAGGTGCGCATCTCGTCCCAGGAGGAGATCATGCCAGGAGGCAGGTTCAGGAGCCAGGTGCGGGTACCGTCCTTGAGCGCCATGGGAAACCAGTTCGCCATGACCTTTTCGTCCCCGTAGGCCGCTTCGATGCCAAGCTCGTAGAGCTGCAGGAACTCCACCGGGTCGACAGTGCCGTTGTAGCGAGGAGGCAGGTCCGGCTTGAACTTGCCCATCCAGGCGACACTGCGTAGCTCGGTGGTGAAGGCGTGGCAGCCTGCGGTGGCCACCGGAGCTCTCTGCTGACGCGGGGCTTGCTCCTGGGGATTCCCGCGCGCCGCTGCCAGGAGCAGCGCGGGGTCTTGACGTGCTGGCGCAGGGATGCGGTCATGGCGTGCCGGTGCAGGAAGCACGTGAGCACCTTCTTGGGGACGAGGGATTTCTTGGCAGCAACTTTCTTGTCGCGCGGGCACTGGACACGGTGGATCTCATCCAGGGGCCGCGCGCCTTGTAGCCAGGGTGCCTTCTTGGGGAGGAGGTGGCAGAGGCACCTCCTGAGCTGCATCACCCGCGCAGGACGGAGGGCGAGGCAGCGAGAGGGACGGCGCGAGGAGTCCCCTACGGCGCTGACGAGCTCGGTGATGCAAGCGAGCCACTCCTCGTAGAGGTCGTCAACTGGACGGTAGTGCAGGAGCTCACGCGCCAGGAGCAATGCTGCATGCGCGTCCGTGGGAGCGCGATGGGCGTGCGACGACGAACTAGCTGGGGTCAGCGACGGGGTAGCGATGCGGCCTTCCCGCCGCACCAAGGGATGCAGCGACAAGGCCTGCTGCTCGTTCCCCGCCGGGTCGGTGGCGGCGTTGGCGGCAGGCGACAGAGAGCAACGGGGACACCTGCCGACGGGAGACGTCTGGGCGACGCGGGCGGCGAGAGCAGCCCGACGCTCGGCGCGAGCTCGGCGAGCGTCAGCCATGGACACGACGGACGATCGAACGCGGAACATCGGAAGAAAGATTCCGGCGTACCCCTACCTGGCGCGCCAAATGTCGGATGTTGGGTTCCGGCAGACCCTTTGGGTTCGAACTCTGGGGTGCGCTCGAAGATCTTCCCCCTACCAATCCACGTCTAATCGCCTCGCGAGAATCTAAGCTAAATCGATGAACAGCACAAGAGACACGAGATTTATACTGGTTCGGGCCACCATTGTGGTGTAATACCCTACTCTAGTGTGTGGTGTGGTGGATTGCCTCAGGGGCTGATGATGAACAGTACAGGGGAAGAACAGCCTCGCGAGAGGTGTTCTTGAGCTGGTGTGGTGTTCTCGTAGGAAAGGATTCAATCCCCCCTCTACTGTGGTGGCTATCTCTATTTATAGAGGCCCTGGTCCTCTTCCCAAATATTGAGCTGGAAGGGAGCCAACAACGGCCATTTCGAAGGGGAACATCTAGTACAAGTTATCCTGACTAAAGTTGGTCTTCGGCTGCCAAAGGCACAGGCGATGACGCCGTCTTGGGCTCCACAGTGACCTCCATCCTGCCGCTCTGCTGGTCTTGGTCTTGTTGCACCGAAATGGCAACCTTTGCCTGATGCCTTGGTACTCCATGCCTGTGCTTGCCCCCTTTGCACCAAAGAGGAAACAAGGACACTGTGCAGGCCGGCGCTCGCCTGGCACCCGCCTGGTCTCAATCGTCATGAGGCTTGGCCCCTCCGGGGGTCTTGAGTTTGCGTTGATGAAGATGGGCCATACTGGGCCACCACTTGAGCCACGCCGCAGGCCTCAGGCTGGCAAGTCCGGGGACCCCAGTTCCCAAGACGCCGACATGTTCGACTTTCGCTGTAAATATCAAACTCTCCATAGACTTATAGACCTATGTACACTCGCAAACGCATTAGTCCCTTAACCTATAAGTCTTCAATACACCAAAATCACTAAGGGGCACTAGATGCACTTACAATCTCCCCTTTTTTGGTGATTGATGACAATATAGGTTAAGTTTTCAACAGGGATAAACATATGAACTGTAGATACTGATATTGAGGAATTTGATTGCAAGATATAGAAGAACTCCCCCTTAAGATGTGCATGTGTGAGGAATTTGTTTTGAATAGCAATGCACATTGTAGAGTAGAATCATGGAGATCTCCCCCTATATCTTGTAATTCATACACACATTTAACATAATATGAAGAATTTGAAATGCATGATGAAATCTGGTGACTGTTGCAATTCAGCATGCGTGCATTAACATATATGAGGAAATATCATGCAGAAAAACAGAGCAAAAGTATCAGACCACCATTGGACTTAAGTTTACAACTCAATCCAACAAATCTTTAGAAGAACGAGAGTTGTAACTTAGCAAAAAAACGCCCATATATATACCCGCTTGAAGACTAACTCAAATTTCTCCCCCTTTGTCATCAAATGACCAAAAGGGACGAAATGTGAGGAATAACACCCCTGAAAATATCATCGCGAAGTCGATGGAGGAGCGCCAACGTTGTTGGGGTCGTTTATTGATGTAGGGCCTGCCGTAGTGTCGTCCAAATCTTCATTTTCATCGGTGTCACGCGATGAAGAATATGAGCTGGCCACCAAGTGAGGAACTTTGACCTTCTTGAATTTCTTCGAAGGTGGCTGAGACCAGTCAAAGTCCTGCTTGAAGCTCATCTGCTTGAGATATTCTTCACCGTAGAGATGAGACAGAACAGCCCAGGTGCGATCAAATACTTCATGTAGATAGTAGTGGTTGTACTTCACAGAGTTTTGCGTGATTGTCATGTTCTGAAGAATTGAACCAAACTGTCGCTTGACCCATTTGTGGTTGCGATCGACCTTCTAATGAAGACTGAAGAGAAGCTTACAATCAGTCATCACCCTGAACCAAATAAAGAATGATGAACCACAATTGTATACTTGTACTATTAAAGACGGTAAAGAAAGAGGCGAAATATATTCTGGTTGCTGAACAAGGTGAAGCGGAATGCCCATATTGTGTCCTCCTCCATGTAGAAGGCACGCACGACTCTAGTCCAACCCCTGTGATGGCCGACCGCCCATCCTTCACGTTCTTCATGAAAACATCTAGATAATCATCGTGTTCTGGTAGAAATACTTTAACCTTTTCATGCCCACCAATCATGTAGTTTGAGAGGTAATCTTGAGTAAACTGCTTTGGCAACGACTACAAAGGAAAAAAGATTCAGACATTGTCATCTAACACAACTCATTATGGGCAGTAAAAGGAAGGCTGCAGAGTTCTTACTTACCATCCTATAGTTCACTGTTGCCTTGGATAAAGTGTAAACAAATAGTTTAATTTCCATCTTTGGACCCATTTTACTAACAATCTTTATCAGCTTCCTCACTTGATGTTGGTTCATCGATATCTCATTGCCCCATACGCAGAAAGGGTCAAAACGCAGATCTTTACCAATGACATATGTACCTAAAAGCACCAAGTTAATATTAGAAGCTAAACAACAATTGCACAATGATGTAGTACAACACTCTTTTATAATATGTCTATACACATCCGTATGTTGTAGTCCATTTGAAATCTCTAAAAAGACAAATATTTAGGAACGGAGTGAGTATCTTATAACATCCAATATACTCACATATTAGATGAATTAACATCTTATATTATGGGCCGGAAGGATTTTAGTTCATTCTTACAAATTATCGGCTGATTAACTGCTGCTGTATCCATGGGTTATAGTTAGTTTGAGCTAGTTTGGGTTCAAATAGCCCTAAAGTGTGTCTAGACATGAGGGCTAGTTTGAGCTAGTTACATCTATAACCCACCCAAATAAACTATCCAACCCAAGAGGTGCTAATTGGAGCTAGTTCTCCTAGTGCATTTATTGTCAATCTAACCCTGCCATCCAAACAACTCTTTGGATGGAGTCAGTTCAGGGTTAGTAATGAGCTAGAAACTAACTCTAACCTCTAGCTAAGTTGAGTATCCAAACATGACTGTGTTGTTGTTGTTGCTGCTGCTGCTCTTCTATGTATATCTAGACATCATTAGAACATTAACGTAACACTCTTCCTTGTTGCTATGTAGCCTAGGATTGCATATTTAGAAATTAAGTACAGTGCATGTTGCTATGTAGCCTCAGATACATTAAATATGGCCCTAGTTAACCTAACGAAAAATGGGTTGCAGATATATTCAGTTAAAAGTCTGATTCACCGATTAGTCCCTTATCAGCCGCCGACCTATATGGTACCAGCTATGTATATACTGAACAGTGAGCAGATATAAGCCATGGGATGAAACTAACCTCAATGGAAAACATCAGTCGTTCCCAAAATTGTCCTGTGTAGGTACATCGAGACGCATGTTAAGCACAACAGGCTAAACATCAACCAAAATTACACATGGCAGACAAAATAATCTCCAAAAGATAGCTTCAATGTGCAGGTTTAAGCATGCTAGTAAAGCAAAACAAGTGGAAAGGTGTGCTAACTGCAACATGCCTAACATTTAACAACAAGCAAACATAGTCATTCAAATTGGTATTGTGCCAGTCTAAGTACACTGGTTATGGTTAAATAAAAATAGAAAGGCGTGTTAACTATAAGATGCAGCAACCAAATGTAGTCATTCATAGTGGTATTGTTGAAACTGGTACTGATGAAATTGAACTACATAGTTCATATTTGCACATGTAGAACATCACGTTGTGAATAACTGGAATAAACAAGGCATACTACGAACAACCAAAGATAGCATTTGAAACTAAACATATGCTAACTACAAACAACTGAACTATAAAAATACTTTAAAAGAGGCATATGCTAGCTATAATAGGCTTAACAGCAAGAAAATATATTCATTCCTATCGGTATGTTTAAAACTGGATTGATGAAATGTACTACACAGTAAATAATTGCACATATAGAGCATCACATTGTGAACAACTGAAATAAACAAGGCATACTGCAAACAACCAAATATAGCAATTAAAACTATACATATTCTCACTACACTACAAAAGGGACTCGACAAAAGAAATCATGGGTTTCCCCCTGTGAAGAGGCATGGCAAAACAAATCATGGGTTTCCTCACTTGTCATAGATGGGCTCGTTCCCGTGGGAAGAGCACGGACCCTGGATGCGCTCCATGTTGTCGCAGATGGGCTCCTTCCCCTTGGAAGAGCACGGCTGTATGGTGCCCTCCCTGATGTCGCAGACGGACGCTTTCCCCTTGGAAGAGTAGATGGGCTCTTTCCCCTTGGAAGAGCCGGAGAGGGTGCCCTGCTCGTGGTCGCCGTCGATGAGGTCTGACTTGGAAGTTGTGGATCCCAAGCCAGCGTCGCAGAACGTGTCCTTCAGAAATGACAAATGGGGCTCGATGGCTATGTAGAATGGCAAATTGTCGATAGCGAGCCAGAGGAGATCAGTGGCGGGGCCATGGATGAGATCGACGGCGGTTGAACCCGAGGGGTTGGGGGTGGGCCACTTAACCTGTGACATAGCCCACCTCACGTCATCACTGTCGATGACCTTGATGTCATAGCCGACGGCCGAGACATGCCCGCATACTCTAGCCCGCTGCTTGAGTGCCTGCCGCCAGTAATGGTCGTCAGCTTCCTCGGCGACGTCGGGCGAAGAGACCGCTATACAACTATTTTGGGCCAGTCGCTGCTCAAGCTCCACGGGAAGCTTAGCCAGGCTTAGGCTGCGAAGCTCTAGAGTGGGGGATGGGGATCTGTGGGAAAGGGGGTGTTTGGCAGGCGTCATCTAAGAAACTCAGGGCGGCCTGGGTATGGAGATCGGTGGGTAAGCTGCACGGGCAAACCAGCAGATGTTGACAATGGAGGCCTTGCGGCGGCGGGGACCTTGCTAGGATTTCAAGCAAGGGAGGGTGTGTGTGTGTGTGTGCGCACGCCCGAGAAGGTTTTGGTGTGTGTGTGTGTGTGTGTGTGTGTGTGTGTGTGTGTGTGTGTGTGTGTGGAGGAGGGGGGCATAGGGTGTTTGAGGAAATGACGTCGATACTAAAAATTTTACACCGGGGGAGTGAGATGCCAGGCTATTGAAAATTTTGATGATAGTGCATCGCACACGGTCCGGAGATAACAACTATGTGTTATGAAACAGAAAAACCCTCGAGGTGGGCGGATGTTTTCTAGGGATGAATGCGGGATTGGGAACAAGAAACATCGCACACGTTACGGAGATAACAACCCGTGTGTTATGAAACAGAAAAACCCTAGAGGCGGGTAGATATTTTCTAGGGATGCAGGTGGGATTGGGAACAAGAAACATCGCACACGGTCCGGAGATAACAACCGTGTGTTATGAAACAGAAAAACCCTCGAGGCGGGCAGATATTTTTTAGAGGGGGAGCCTCGTGGAGCCCAATGTACTGTGCGGATGTGTGAGTGACAGGTGCACCGGCGTGGCACACGGTTAGTTTGAGTGAACTGTGATTGTTGCATCATCCGACTTGTCTAATGTCCATAAATTTGGCAAAAAATGGCACCGGAAAGGGTCAGAACACGAACACACTTGAATGTGGACCAAATTTATGTATCAAAAGGGTGGTTTGATTTTCAAATACCAAATGCAGCTTCGATGTGGCACCTCTTTCACAAACCGCACGGTATTTCTTGCCCCCACCCCCCCTCGTGTCGGCACGAAGGGAATCCTAAGGTATGAATGCATGCCCCTCCCCCCAACCGAGGTTCACCTAGCAAAGTGCGAAGTAGCTAGCAACCCCCCTCCTCCCTCGTGTCGGCACGAAGGGAATCATAAGCTATGAATGCCTGCCCCCCCAACCGAGGTTCATTCACCTAGCAAAGTGCGAAGTAGCTAGCAGGCCCCCTCCCTCGTATCGGCACAAAGGGAATCCTAAGTTATGAATGCATGCCCCCCCAACCAAGGTTCACCCTAGCAAAGTGCGAAGTAGCTAGCAGCCCCCCTCCCTCGTGTCAGCATAAAGGGAATCCTAAGCTATGAATGCATGCCCCCCCATCCAAGGTTCACCCTAGCAAAGTGCGAAGTAGCTAGTAGCCCCCCTCCCTCATGTCGGCCCAAAGGGAATCCTAAGCTATGAATGCATGCCCCCCAATCGAGGTTCACCTAGCAATGTGCGAAGTAGCTAGCAGCCCCCCTCCCTCGTGTCGGCACGCAGGGATTCCTAAGCTATGAATGCATGCCCCCCAACCGAGGTTCATCTAGCAAAGTGTGAAGTAGCTAGCTGCCCCCTCCCTTGTGTCGGCATGAAGGGAGTCCTAATCGATGAATGCATGCCCTCCCCCCCCAACCGAGGTTCACCCGAGTAAAGTGCGAAGTAGCTAGCAGCCACCCCTCCCTCGTGACGGCACGAAGGGTGTAACGCCCCGGATACAACTTTCCATATTCGTAACTCCAACTCTTGCCTTTTCCGGAGATGCGATATGATATTTCCTTCGTGGTTGGGTTTTTTTTGTATTTTGTTTTGCATTTTGTTCTTGTTACGCATCTCGTCTCATGTCATCATTCGCATTGCATCCGCATGTTTTCTGTTGTAATGCCCCGAATACAACTTTCCATATTCGTAACTCCAACTCTTGCCTTTTCCGGAGATGCGATATGATATTTCCTTCGTGGTTGGGTTTTTTTTTGTATTTTGTTTTGCATTTTGTTCTTGGCGTGCATCTCATCTCATAGCATCATCCGCATTGCATCCGCATGTTTTCTTAAAACCCGTAGTCATTCGTAGTTGCCGCTTCTCCCTTGTCTCTGTTGACCTCCTCTCAGATCAACCGGACCGCTCTCTTTCTCTACCTTCTTTGAGCCCGTCAAACCCCTTGTCTCTGTGGACTTTGTCAGACCCCTCCCGTGCGTGTCCGAAACTCCCCCGAACCCGACCCGGACAGTCATCACCGTTGGGTCCGGATCATCCCCTAACATCTACAAAACATCTCCGTTTTCTTATTTAGACTCCCTATCTATTTATTATCTCGACCGTTCGATTTTAATCGGAGGGTCCATTTACCCCTAACTCTAGCCACCTACTATATATATAACAATCAAAACCTAAAACCTAGGGAGCTGTTCCATCCACCCCCACGCCGCCGCCACTCTCCTTGTTTTCAGCGTCGAGCCAACCACCGGCCAGATCCATTCCAGCCCGAGCTTCCCTTCTCCACCCTCGGATGAAGATCCAAGGGATCTCATTGCGCCAGCCAGGACCTTCCCGCAGCTTCCCTCGCTCTGGATCGGGCTCCCGATCTCCCGAGCGCCTCGCCGCGTCGCGCCGGCCGGCCGCCGACGACCTGAGGCCAGGCGCCTTGCGCCCGCGACCCTCGCCCGAGCCGGCGACCTCCCGCAGCTCCTCCCCGTCGTCCTTGCGGTGCCTCCAGGGCCCTCCCGAGCCCTGCCTCGTTCCCACCGTCCTCGCCCGTTCGTCGTGCCGCCAAGCCGCCAGGGCCTTCCTCCTCCTCCCGTGCGCCTCGTCGGACCAGCCACCGCCGGCGACCCGAGACCAGGCGCCACCAGCAGGCCGTCCTCGTCGCTCCTGCTCCCCTCCCTATTCTCTTTCTTCGCTGGAGCTCTCTCTCTTCTCTCGTCTCACATCTCTCTCTGCTCTCTCTTTTCTTTGTGCACAGGAGCAACCCCGGTGCCATGGCCGCCTGAGTTCTTCCACGCCACCCAGCGCCTCCCTCCGCGTCCCTGCCTCCGTGCTCGGATCCGGCCGATCTCCCCGCGCCCTGCCGCCTGCTGCCTCCTCTGCATCGTGCCCTACATCCCGCATCGCCAGCCGCTGCCCCTGCTTCCTCTCGTCAGAGACAGACGAGCGCGACGACTGCTTCAGCGCCCCGCATCGCCCCCGTTGACCAGCGCGTGGGCCAGCGCCTCCCCAGGCCCAGCGCCCCTTCCGGCCTCACCTCCTCCACCGACTGGGCCATGGCCCATGGTGAGCAGCACCCAGCCCCTCTTCTGTGCATGTTGGGCCAACTAGTTTCGGCCCATGTATTTTTTTTCATGCGCTGCGAATTTGGTCATTTAACCAGAGATTACCTGTTTTGCAGAAACCCCCTTGCAATTCATGCATATAATAACTCATTATCTGTGCATCATATGTAAAAACTTTATATATGTAAAATGCTTAGTTTTTCACCTAGTTTCTGAATATGCTGCTCTCATCCATGTTTAAAATGTTTAAATTGTTGTTTGTTTAATTTTGCTCAAATGCCATGTTAAAATGATTTATTTCATAACTAAATAACCGTAGCTCCATTTTAAATAAACTTTATATGTAAATGGGGTGGAAAAATGCCTAGTTTAACATGGTCCACTTTATTTTCCTGCTTAACAACTTTAAAATATGTTTTAGGGAAGAACAGTAGCAAATTCATCAATTGCATATGAGGATTTACCGGAATTGTTGTTTGTTGTTCTGACCTCATTTAAACTTGACTAAATAGTTAGTTTACTTTTGATTCACCCCTTGCCATGTTTAACAACATTTAATATTGATGAGTTGCATAACCGAGAGAGAACTAAATAATTGATGTGGTGTTTTGTCAATATGCAACTCGTTGCATATTGAGCTCCACTTAACTTGTAGTATTGTTTGTTGCACTTTGCCATGCCATGCCTCATTAAACCGGACATGCATCATACTTGATTGTGCATCATGCCATGTTTATGCTCATGTGTTTACCATGTTGTTTGTTTCTTTCCGGTGTTGCTTCCTAGTTCCGGTAATGTTGCGATTGTGAGGATTCGTTCGACTACTCCCGTTCGTCTTCTTCATGGACTCGTTCTTCTTCCTTGCGGGATTTCAGGCAAGATGACCGCTACCCTGGATCTCACTACTATCATTGCTATGCTAGTTGCTTCGTTCTATCGCTATGCTGCGTTACCTATCATTTGCTCTTCAAGCCTCCCAAATTGCCATGAACCTCTAACCTTTGACAC
Source organism: Triticum timopheevii (assembly GCA_963921465.1). Taxonomy (NCBI): domain Eukaryota; kingdom Viridiplantae; phylum Streptophyta; class Magnoliopsida; order Poales; family Poaceae; genus Triticum; species Triticum timopheevii. The sequence goes on from OY997264.1 coordinate 329,508,331, forward strand.
CCTTCCTAGCAAACCGTTGTTTGGCTATGTTACTGCTTTGCTCAAGCCCTCTTATAGCATGATGGACAGGGTTATGTTGGGATATCACAATATCTCTTATATTATTAATGCATCTATATATTTGGTAAAGGGTGGAAGGCTCGGCCTTATGCCTGGTGTTTTGTTCCACTCTTGCCGCCCTAGTTTCCATCATACCGGTGTTATGTTCCCGGATTTTGCGTTCCTAACGCGTTCGGGTGATTTATGGGACCCCCTTGACAGTTCGCTTTGAATAAGACTCCTCCAGCAAGGCCCAACTTTGGTTTTACCATTTGCCTCACCTATTACCTTTTTCCCTTGGGAGTCGCACATCCCAAGGGTCATCTTTATTTTAGCCCCCCTGGGCCAATGCTTGTCTAAGTGTTGGTCCAAACTAGAGCCACTTGCAGCGCCACCTCGGGGAAACTTGAGGGCTGGTTCTAGTTGTACGTAGTGCTAATCCGGTCGTGGCCTGAGACGATATATGCGCGGCTACTATCAGGATGTCGGCACGCTGGGATCTCTTGCTGGTCTTGTTTTACCATTGTCGAAATGTCTTGTAAACCGGGATTCCGAGACTGATCGGGTCTTCCTGGGAGAAGGTCTATTCCTTCATTGATCGCGAGAGCTTGTCATGGGCTAAGTTGGGACACCCCTGCAGGGTATAAACTTTCGAGAGCCGTGCCCGCGGTTATGTGGCAGATGGGAATTTGTTAATGTCCGGTTGTAGATAACTTGACACTTGATCCGAATTAAAACGCATCAACCGCGTGTGTAGCCGTGATGGTCTCTTCTCGGCGGAGTCCGGGAAGTGAACACGGTTTTTGGGTTATGTTTGACGTAAGTAGGTGTTCAGGATCACCTCTTGATCATTGCTAGCTTCACGACCGTTCCGTTTGTTTCTCTTCTCGCTCTCATTTGTGTATGTTAGCCACCATACTTGCTTAGTCGCTGCTGCAACCTCACCACTTTACCCCTTCCTTTCCCATTAAGCTTTGCTAGTCTTGATACCCATGGTAATGGGATTGCTGAGTCCTCGTGGCTCACAGATTACTACAACAACAGTTGCAGGTACAGGTTATACGATGATCATGACGCGAGAGCGATGTTTGCTTGTTTTGGAGTTCTGCTTCTGCTTCTTCTTTGATCAGGGGATAGGTTCCAGGTCGGCAGCCTGGGCTAGCAGGGTGGATGTCATTTGAGCTTCTGCTTGTGTTTCATCCGTAGTCGGATGTTGATCTTATGTATGTTGTATTGATGTATTCGTGTGGCATTGTATGCCTTATGTATGTATCCCCATCTATTATGTAATGTTGATGTAATGATATCCACCTTGCAAAAGCGTCTTCAAGATGCGCTTCTATCCTTGGTGGGACCTTCGATTTCCTTTAGGATAGGGTCGCATCTTGGGCGTGACAAGTTGGTAATCAGAGCCTTCCCCGACCTTAGGAGCCCCATTGCTTGATCGTTTTTAGCGGCCGAGTTGTGTCTAGAAAAATGTTTTGAGTCATTTAGGATTATATATATCAGAGAGTTAGGAATTCTTTTTACTCCCCAGTCGCTTCATCGCTCTGGTAAGGCATCCTGACGTAGAGTTTTGACTCTTCTCTTCTCAAATTTCACTAAAATTTTTTTAGGATCACGCGAGTATCTTGGAATCGTTCCGATGGTTTTATGATGAGAACATTGTCTTGGTGCCTCCTGTCAGGGGTTTAGTGGAAGTGTCCCGGGGAGTTGAGCTCTGAGGTGTTGTCGTCATAATTTTATCGTTGCAGTTCTGGAATACCCGAGTTTAGTACGCCGACATCGAAAATCTCTTTTATGCAGTTGTTGGTGAGATAACCCCGATAACCTAGTACTGAGGTGAGTACGGGAGTATCGCCATAACTTGTATAACGGATGCTTTTCGAAGGTTGAGGTAGACGATTTCCGAAGGTTTCTTGGTTATGTGTTGAAGGATGGATACAGCTGGATGTAGGATTTGCTAGTTTTGGGTGAGATATTATGCTTCCCCTGTATCCCCAACACCTGATTGCATAACCGGAGAATTTCGGGAGTTTCATAGGTGGGAATTCAAGTAGCTCTTAGGATATCTTTCCGACGGATGTATGATATGAAATTGGGGTTCGATGTCTAGTGGTCCGCCTATTCACGGTTGGTTTTACAGTGGTCTCGTTGTGTCTTAAAGAGTCCTTGGCTATGCCGACTTGGGGACACTTCGTATGTCATGTGCACTGCCTTGTACATGATGGTGCTGTACGATCGAGCCCGTGTAGGACCCACCACGAAAACTTCGGACGAAATCTCTATCATATGTTTGTTTCGGCTTATTCTGCAAGCCAAATCCTTTGTTTCGTTTTATTTGTGGTATTCGAGTTGCTTCAAAGTCAAGTGTTGAATCCATACCTTTCCTAAACGGTGTTCTCATATTTCTATGGGAGTGCTAATCCTTCTTGATCATTGAGGTTGTCATGTCAATTCTTTCCAACCGGTGTGCTTCTCTTCAAGTGGATCCGATCATTTCAACATCCGCAAGATCAATTCTAAGTTTTCTCAACGGTATCCATTCCATCTGCCCAAGTTGCCTTTGTTTTCCCGCCCTCCCACCCTTTTTCTTCAAGGACTCAGATTTCTTAATCATGTATCCTTTTATTTGTGGGAAGTCTCTTCATTCTTTTCTTTGAATGTTTTTATCCGGCGATTTCCCATGAAGATTCTCAACAGTTTCAAGTTCATCATCCTTTGTTCTTTTTTTTCTTCTCCGGTGGATCCAATTCAAGATTTTAGTGTTGATCATATTCCTTTTCCTCGTGTCAAATGCTTTCTCATGCCGGTGCACCTCTCAATCACTCACCTCTTGCTATTCATTTGTTCCAGAGTGTTGAAGATATCTCAGAAGATTTGTGTTTCCATTCTTAATCCGTTCAAGCTATTTGGAGATTGTTATCTCATTCAAGCCATTTAATTCAACCTGTGCAATCTCTCTTTAAAATCATTTTCAATGGTGTTTTCTTTTGAGTGGGCCCTAACCCACAGGTCTTTTCCCATGATCTTATCTGACTCTTCTAATTTATCCGGAGCGATTCTCAAATTCCTTTCAAAGTTTGACGTAAGAATGAATTTTCATCAGTCATATTCCTTCTCCAAGATCGCTTTCATAATATTTTCATCATTGGTTCATCATTTCTATTCTTCTTTGTTCCGAAGTGCCTCAATAATTTTGGTGGTTCTTGTCATCATTCTCAGCATGTGAAGACCGAAGAAGAGGTTCTCTTAAATCTTGTCCGTTCTCTTGAAGATTCATGGTTCTAGCTTGATGCCATCTCATAATTGTTTTCGATTGTGAGAATTCTTTTCACCCATACGGAGCATTTCATGAGTTGTTTACATTTCTTTCCTCTGAAGGCCATCATTTCTGAATATTACTCATTCTCAGCTTTCAGATCTCGTTCTTGAATTCTTCCAGTGCATCATTCAAATACCCTCTAATCAGCTCATGATCTCTTCGTTCTCTTGTATCTAAAATCTCTCTAGTATCTTCATTCGTTTTCCAATTCTTCCCAGCTAATTGTGCCTTTGCTTCTTTCATTTTCAATTCTTACGGTGGTTCGTTAAAGATTCTTTCTCCTTGATTATCATTTTAATTGATCGTTCTTTTCAATCCTACCGGTGGTTCATGAAGTCCTTCCCAAGTTTGCGATATGTCACCTCTCAATCATGTTCAAGAAGAATAAGTTGCATGCCAAATCCGATTGTCATCAATTTAATTTGATGAAGGATAAGCATACAATAAATCTTATTCTTATTTCCTCAAAGTGAGCAATCCCTTCCTTCGGAGTTTGTTCTTGATGAATAAATTCTATTTTCAAGTGTTCTCATCTTTCTCTTTTCCGGAGTTCCAAGTTTTCTCTATTATATCGTCGCGATGCTCCATCTAAATCACTGCAACGCTTCACCTTGTGTTTTCAACTTCTTTTTCTTTTCATCATCCTTTTATTACCGGAGTTCTTCATGGAGGCTCTACATGGTGGTTCATCAAGGATTCCTTTCATTCTTCAATTGTTCTTCAAGATTTCTCTTGAAGTTAAGATCAGCCAAGCTATACTCTAAAAATAAACATGGTGCTCAACACATGTTTTGCTTTGAGGAGCTCAAGTATTCTTCTTCTTGCATTCCGAAGTGCAATTCTTTCTACCTTATCTCTTGAGATGGTGTTATCTCACTCTTGGCAATTTCTCCTTGTGCTTCATGATTTGCAAGTTGTTAAGAATGAGATATTTAAATCCATCATTTTCTCTTTGTTCAAGAGATCTTTTCAACCATCAACCTCGTTGTTGGAGTTATCTTGTGTCATATTTCACCTACAGCCTTCCCGAAGGAATGTAGCTATTTGTGGTGCTTATCAATGATCCAATTTTCTCCTTCTCATCTCGGTGAAGAAGTTTTTCATCTCTTTGGTACTCTCAATCTATTCAATGGTTTCCATTAGTGGCCGGTTGTCACCTCATAGTCTCGAGATGTTTTCCATAAGCCCACAACAAGCTTGTGCTTCTCGTTGTTGATTTTCCAACAACTCCGTTCGATTCTTGTTTGCAAGGATGCTTTCCAAGCTCATTTGTGGCAGAAGTTGGCATTTTCTTCTCCATTCTGTTATTCCAATGATCTATCTTCTATTCTTTCCTTACGGAGGCATTGGGATGTTGTGCTCTTCACCCATCACCTCGTTTTTTTGAGGATCGTGTTCTTTTCTTGCTTATCCATTTAACCGGAGTGTTGTATCATCTCTTCAATATCTTTTCATCTCATCAAGTTTTCTTCTCTTTTCTACCGGAGTGCTGTCCAAATTCTGCCATTCTTGTTCCTTGGCTATCTCATTATACCGATGTGGTCATATTCTTTTCGTTCATGAAGCTCTTATTTCCATGTCTTTCAACCTTCAAATTCTCATAATGTTCCTTGTTCCTCTTTTCTAACGGATTGTTTGCAATCTCGTTCATCTCTATTGTACTCTTTCTTTTAAATTGCTCAACCTCTCAAGGTTCATGGTTTCACACGTTCGTCAAAGAAGCAACTTAGTTTTACCTCTTCTCTTCCTCTTCCTTTTCCCTCCGGTGCCATCCTATATCTCGGGACGAGATCCTCTCATAGTGGTGGAGTGTTGTAACGCCCCGGATACAACTTTCCATATTCGTAACTCCAACTCTTGCCTTTTCCGGAGATGCGATATGATATTTCCTTCGTGGTTGGGTTTTTTTTGTATTTTGTTTTGCATTTTGTTCTTGGCGTGCATCTCATCTCATAGCATCATCCGCATTGCATCCGCATGTTTTCTTAAAACCCGTAGTCATTCGTAGTTGCCGCTTCTCCCTTGTCTCTGTTGACCTCCTCTCAGATCAACCGGACCGCTCTCTTCTCTACCTTCTCTGAGCCCGTCAAACCCCTTGTCTCCGTGGCCTTTGTCAGACACCTCTCGTGCGTGTCCGAAACTCCCCCGAACCCGACCCGGACAGTCATCACCGTTGGGTCCAGATCATCCCCTAACATCTACAAAACATCTCCATTTTCTTATTTAGACTCCCTATCTATTTATTATCTCGACCGTTCGATTTTAATCGGAGGGTCCATTTACCCCTAACTCTAGCCACCTACTATATATATAACAATCAAAACCTAAAACCTAGGGAGCTGTTCCATCCACCCCCACGCCGCCGCCACTCTCCTTGTTTTCAGTGTCGAGCCAACCACCGGCCAGATCCATTCCAGCCCGCAGCTTCCCTTCTCCACCCTCGGATGAAGATCCAAGGGATCTCATTGCGCCAGCCAATGCCTTCCCGCAGCTTCCCTCGCTCTGGATCGGGCTCCCGATCTCCCGAGCGCCTCGCCGCGTCGCGCCGGCCGGCCACCGACGACCTGAGGCCAGGCGCCTTGCGCCCGCGACCCTCGCCCGAGCCGGCGACCTCCAGCAGCTCCTCCCCGTCGTCCTTGCGATGCCTCTAGGGCCCTCCCGAGCCCTGCCTCGTTCCCACCGTCCTCGCCCGTTTGTCGTGCCGCCAAGCCGCCAGGGCCTTCCTCCTCCTCCCGTGCGCCTCGTCGGACCAGCCGCCGCTGGCGACCCGAGACCAGGCGCCACCAGCAGGCCGTCCTCGTCGCTCCTGCTCCCCTCCCTGTTCTCTTTCTTCGCTGGAGCTCTCTCTCTTCTCTCATCTCACATCTCTCTCTGCTCTCTCTTTTCTTTGTGCACAGGAGCAACCCCGGCGCCATGGCCGCCTGAGTTCTTCCACGCCACCCAGCGCCTCCCTCCGCGTCCCTGCCTCCGTGCTTGGATCCGGCCGATCTCCCCGCGCCCTGCCGCCTGCTGCCTCCTCTGCATCGTGCCCTGCATCCCGCATCGCCAGCCGCTGCCCCTGCTTCCTCTCGTCAGAGACAGACGAGCGCGACGACTGCTTCAGCGCCCCGCATCGCCCCCGTTGACCAGCGCGTGGGCCAGCGCCTCCCCAGGCCCAGCGCCCCTTCCGGCCTCACCTCCTCCACCGACTGGGCCATGGCCCATGGTGAGCAGCGCCCAACCCCTCTTCTGTGCATGTTGGGCCAGCTAGTTTCGGCCCATGTATTTTTTTTCATGCGCTGCGAATTTTGTCATTTAACCAGAGATTACCTGTTTTGCAGAAACCCCCTTGCACTTCATGCATATAATAACTCATTATCTGTGCATCATATCTAGAAACTTTATATATGTAAAATGCTTAGTTTTTCATCTAGTTTCTGAATATGCTTCTCTCATCCATGTTTAAAATGTTTAAATTGCTGTTTGTTTAATTTTGCTCAAATGCCATGTTAAAATGATTTATTTCATAACTAAATAACCGTAGCTCCATTTTAAATAAACTTTATATGTAAATGGGGTGGAAAAATGCCTAGTTTAACATGGTCCACTTTATTTTCCTGCTTAACAACTTTAAAATATGTTTTAGGGCAGAACAGTAGCAAATTCATCAATTGCATATGAGGATTTACCGGAATTGTTGTTTGTTGTTCCGACCTCATTTAAACTTGACTAAATAGTTAGTTTACTTTTGATTCACCCCTTGCCATGTTTAACAACATTCAATATTGATGAGTAGCATAACCGAGAGAGAACTAAACAATTGATGTGGTGTTTTGTCAATATGCAACTCGTTGCATATTGAGCTCCACTTAACTTGTAGTATTGTTTGTTGCACTTTGCCATGCCATGCCTCATTAAACCGGACATGCATCATACTTGATTGTGCATCATGCCATGTTTATGCTCGTGTGTTTACCATGTTGTTTGTTTCTTTCCGGTGTTGCTTCTTAGTTCCGGTAATGTTGCGATTGTGAGGATTCGTTCGACTACTCCCGTTCGTCTTCTTCATAGACTCTTTCTTCTTCCTTGCGGGATTTCAGGCAAGATGACCGCTACCCTGGATCTCACTACTATCATTGCTATGCTAGTTGCTTCGTTCCATCGCTATGCTGCGTTACCTATCATTTGCTCTTCAAGCCTCCCAATTTGCCATGAACCTCTAACCTTTGACACCCTTCCTAGCAAACCGTTGTTTGGCTATGTTAATGCTTTGCTCAGCCCCTCTTATAGCGTTGTTAGTTGGAGGTGAAGTTGAAGATTGCTCCATGATGGACAGGGTTATGTTGGGATATCACAATATCTCCTATATTATTAATGCATCTATTTATTTGGTAAAGGGTGGAAGGCTCGGCCTTATGCCTGGTGTTTTGTTCCACTCTTTCCGCCCTAGTTTCCGTCATACCGGTGTTATGTTCCCGGATTTTGCGTTCCTAACGCGGTCGGGTGATTTATGGGACCCCCTTGACAGTTCGCTTTGAATAAGACTCCTCCAGCAAGGCCCAGCTTTGGTTTTACCATTTGCCTCACCTATTACCTTTTTCCCTTGGGAGTCGCGCATCCCAAGGGTCATCTTTATTTTAGCCCCCCCGGGCCAATGCTTGTCTAAGTGTTGGTCCAAACTAGAGCCACTTGCAGCGCCACCTCGGGGAAACTTGAGGGCTGGTTCTAGTTGTACGTAGTGCTCATCCGGTCGTGGCCTGGGACGAGATACGCGCGGCTACTATCAGGATGTCGGCACGCTGGGAGGTCTTGCTGCTCTTGTTTACCATTGTCAAAATGTCTTGTAAACCGGCATTCCGAGACTGATCGGGTCTTCCTGGGAGAAGGTCTATTCCTTCGTTGATCGCGAGAGCTTGTCATGGGCTAAGTTGGGACACCCCTGCAGGGTATAAACTTTCGAGAGCCGTGCCCGCGGTTATGTGGCAGATGGGAATTTGTTAATGTCCGGTTGTAGATAACTTGACACTTGATCCGAATTAAAACGCATCAACCACGTGTGTAGCCGTGATGGTCTCTTCTCGGCGGAGTCCGGGAAGTGAACACGGTTTCTGGGTTATGTTTGACGTAAGTAGGTGTTCAGGATCACCTCTTGATCATTGCTAGCTTCACGACCGTTCTGTTTGTTTCTCTTCTCGCTCTCATTTGCGTATGTTAGCCACCATACTTGCTTAGTCGGTACTGCAACCTCACCACTTTACCCCTTCCTTTCCCATTAAGCTTTGCTAGTCTTGATACCCATGGTAATGGGATTGCTGAGTCCTAGTGGCTCACAGATTACTACAACAACAGTTGCAGGTACAGGTTATACGATGATCATGACGCGAGAGCGTTGCTTGCTTGTTTTGGAGTTCTGCTTCTGCTTCTTCTTTGATCAGGGGATAGGTTCCAGGTCGGCAGCCTGGGCTAGCAGGGTGGATGTCGTTTGAGCTTTTGTTTGTGTTTCATCCGTAGTCGGATGTTGATCTTATGTATGTTGTATTGATGTATTCGTGTGGCATTGTATGCCTTATGTATGTATCCCCATCTATTATGTAATGTTGATGTAATGATATCCACCTTGCAAAAGCGTCTTCAAGATGCGCTTCTATCCTTGGTGGGACCTTCGAGTTCCTTTAGGATAGGGTCGCATCTTGGGCGTGACAAAAGGAATCCTAAGCTATGAATGCATGCCCCCTAATCGAGGTTCACCTAGCAAAGTGCGAAGTAGCTAGCAGCCCCCCTCGTGTCGGCACAAAGGGAATCCTAAGCTATGAATGCATGCCCCCCTCCCCCCAATCGAGGTTCACCTAGAAAAGTGTGAAGTAGCTAGTAGCCCCCACCCCCCCTCATGTCGCCACGAAGGGAATCGTAAGCTATGAATGCATGCCCCCCAAACTGAGGTTCACCTAGCAAAGTGCGAAGTAGCAACCCCCCCCCCCCCCCACACACACACTTTCAGTCGACGGGCCAAAGAGGCATATATCTCACCAAGATGGATCGTAAAACGGACCAAGTATAATCCACCTTGGTCATACAACCTCTCTCTTGTTGTTGGTCAAAGTGATGGCTGTCCATGCGACCCCGGAGATGGGCTAGCTCGCCAATAATCATGCAAGTAGCTAGTCCTCGAAGACAACCACTGCATGCGTGTGGCCTAAACATATGTATGGAGAGGTGTGTTTTTGAGTAACAATGGAACAACTTTGATGTGGCACCACAATTTCGAACTAGAAATCCCCACACCGAGCGAGGGTTAGGTTGACGATGCATATGTATGTTACACCACACTTCAAGCCAACGACGGAGATTCATGGATGCATGCGTGCATAGTATATGCACTCAAACTTAATTAGGTCTGAATCTAACCATGACCTATGCTATGATATCGCAAACCAAATGAAGAATCCGCCATGGTAACCTATCTTGTTGTTATTCAAGGTGATCATGGATGTCCACGCGGGCCCACGAATATATAGGCTTGTCGCCAATAACCACGCGAGGGAGTGTATCGTTCGGAGGGAACCACTACATGCATATGTGTGGAGGTGATGCGTGCATGCATGTTTGAATACACAACATTGATGTGGCGCGTGTGTCAAAAATCGTACACTAGCTCCCTACATAGAGCGAGATCAGTTCATGATGTGTCTTTGTACTAGCCACTTCGAGTCGATGGGAGGGATGCATGCGTACACATGCATGTGTGTGTTCTCAAACTGTATCATGCATGTCATCCCAGAGCAAAAATAATAATCCCCTCCTAAGTCAAATTAACCTCTCTTGTTGTCACGCAAAAAGTAGTGATGGACCAAGCGGGCCCACAGATGGAAAGCATCGATATCGCTGATAACCACTTAAGTGGGTGTGAGAGGACAACCACCACCGCTTTGCATCTGGGCCAAACATGTATATGTTGAATACCCAAAATGCACAACTTTGCTGTGCGACAATCCTCAAAAACCGTAAACCATGCACCCACACAGAGCGAGGTTCATATCAAGCATACTACATATGATGGTCCCCTTCCCCCCTCTTCACCACATACTATATGCTCCTGCCGTAATATATGTACAACCCAAAAGAATCCTCATCGATGGTGAAATTAATTAACCTCATCCGATGTAGGTCAAAGTGATGCATGCATGCATCCACGATGGCCTCGTGGGCTGCTACGTCTCGAGCTTGCGTTGGTTTTCCCCGAAGAGGATAGGATGATGCAGCACAGTAGCGTAAGTATTTCCCTCAGTTTTTGAGAACCAAGGTATCAATCCAGTAGCAGGTCACGCGCAAGTCCCTCGTACCTGCACAACACGATAGCAACTCGCAACCAACGCTTAGGGGTTGTCAATCCCCTCACGGTCACTTACGACAGTGAGATCTGATAGAGATAATATTTTTGGTATTTTTGATAGATAGATGCAAAGTAAAAAGTAAAGGCAAAGTAAAAACAAAGCAAGTAAATAGAGTGATATAGGTTGATATGATGAGAATAGACCCGGGGCCATAGGTTTCACTAGTGGCTTCTCTCAAGAGCATAAGTATTCTACGGTGGGTGAACAAATTACTGTTGAGCAATTGACAGAATTGAGCATAGTTATGAGTATATCTAGGCAATGATCATGTATATAGGAATCACGTCTGTGACAAGTAGATCGAAACGATTCTGCATCTACTACTATTACTCCACTCATCGACCGCTATCCAGCATGCATCTAGAGTATTAAGTTAAAAATAGAGTAACGCTTTAAGCAAGATGACATGATGTAGAGGGATAAATTCATGCAATATGATAATAACCCCATCTTGTTATCCTCGATAGCAACAATAAAATACATGCCTTGCAACTCTTTCTGTCACCGAGTAAGGACACCACAAGATTGAACCCAAAGCCATGCACTTCTCCCATTGCAAGAACTACCAATCTAGTTGGCCAAACCAAACGGGTATTTTGAAGAGACTTGCAAAGATAAATCAATCATACATAAAAGAATTCAGAGAAGAATCAAATATTTTCCATAGATAATACTGGATCATAAACCCACAATTCATCGATCTCAACAAAAACACCGCAAAAAGAAGATTACATCGAATAGATCTCCACAAGAGAGGGGGAGAACATTGTATTGAGATCCAAAAAGAGAGAAGAAGCCATATAGCTACTAGCTATGGACCCGAAGGTCTGAAGTAAACTACTCACACTTCATCCGAGGGGCTATGGTGTTGATGTAGAAGCCCTCCGTGGTGGATGCCCCCTCCGGCGGAGCTCCGGAACAGGCCCCAAGATGGGATCTCATGGATACAGAAGGTTGCGGCGGTGGAATTAGGTTTTTGGCTCCCCCTTGATCATACGGGGATACATAGGTATATATAGGAGGAAGGAGTACGTCGGTGGAGCTCCGAGGGGCCCACGAGGTAGGGGGGCGCGCCCAGGGGGGCCCTCCACCCTCGTGACCTCCTCAGAAGCTTCTTGGAGTAGGGTCCAAGTCTCCTGGATCACGTTCGTTTGGAAAATCATGATCCCGAAGGTTTCATTCCGTTTGGACTCCGTTTGATATTCTGTTTCTTCGAAATACTGAAAAAGGCAAAAAACAGCAATTCTGGGTTGGCCCTCCGGTTAATAGGTTAGTCCCAAAAGTAATATAAAAGTGAAAAATAAAGCCCAATATAGTCCAAAACAGTAGATAAAGTAGCATGGATCAATAAAAAATTATAGATACGTTGGAGACGTATCAAGCATCCCCAAGCTTAATTCCTGCTCGTCCTCGAGTAGGTAAATGATAAAAAAAAGAATTTTTGATCCGGAGTGATACTTTGGCATAATTTCAATGTAAATCTTATTAATTGTGATATGAATATTCAGATCCGAAAGATTCAAGACAAAAGTTCATATTGACACAGAAATAATAATACTTCAAGCATACTAATCAAAGCAATCATGTCTTCTCAAAATAACATGGCAAAAGAAAGTTCATCCCTACAAAATCATATAGTTAGGCTATGCTTCATTTTCGTCACACAAAGATGTTCCCAACTTCTATACCCCCGATGACAAGCCAAGCAATTGTTTCATACTTAAATAATCTCAAACTTTTCAACCTTCACGCAGTACATGAGCGTGAGCCATGGATATAGCACTATGGGTGGAATAGAATATGATGATGGGGATTGTGCGGAGAAGACAAAAAAGGAGAAAGTCTCACATCAACGAGGCTAATCAATGAGCTATGGAGATGCCCATCGATTGATGTTAATGCAAGGAGTAGGGATTGCCATGCAACGGATGCACTAGAGCTATGAATGCTCAACAAAAGAAAACTAGTGGGTGTGCATCCAACTTGCTTGCTCATGAAGACCTAGGGCATTTTGAGGAAGCCCATCGTAGGAATATACAAGCCAAGTTCTATAATGAAAAATTCCCACTAGTATAAAAAGACAACTTAAGAGACTCACTATATGAAAAACATGGTGCTACTTTGAAGCATAATATATGAGACTCACTACATGAAGAACAAGGTGCTACTTTGAAGCACAAGTGTGGAAAAAGAGATAGTAGCATTGCCCTATTTATATTTTTTGGGCCTTTCTTTTTTTTGGCATTTCCCCTTTTTTTGGGCCTTTTTTTGGCCCTTTTTTATTTGGGCAATGCTCTAATGATGATCATCACACTTTCATTACAACATATGAATTACAACTCAATACTAGAACAAGATATGACTCTATATGAATGCCTCCGACGGTGTACCGGGATGGTGCAATGAATCAAGAGTGACATGTATGAAAAATAATGCATGGTGGCTTTGCCACATATACGATGTCAACTACAAGATCATGCAATGGCAATATGACAAAAGTAATGCATGTCACGATGATGATGGTGGAAGTTGCATGGCAATATATCTCGGAATGGCTATGGAATGCCATGATAGGTAGGTTTGGTGGCTGTTTCGAGGAAGATATAAGGAGGTTTATGTGTGATAGAGCGTATCATATCACGGGGTTTGGATGCACCGGCAAAGTTTGCACCAACTCTCAAGGTGAGAAAGGGCAATGCACGGTACTTAAGAGGCTAGCAAAGGTGGAAAGGCGAGAGTGCGTGTGACTCCCCCGATTCAATCGTACACTAATCATGCACGCAAACGTGTACGATCAAGATCAGGGACTCACGGGAAGATATCACAACACAACTCTAAAACATAAATAAGTCATACAAGCATCATAATACAAGCCAGAGGCCTCGAGGGCTCGAATACAAGTGCTCGATCATAGACGAGTCAGCGGAAGCAACAATATTTGAGTACAAACATAAGTTAAACAAGTTGCCATAAGATGGCTAGCACAAACTGGGATACAGATCGAAAGAGGCGCATGCCTCCTGCCTGGGATCCTCCTAACTACTCCTGGTCGTCGTCAGCGGGCTGCACGTAGTAGTAGGCACCTCTAGAGTAGTAGTCGTCGTCGATGGTGCCGTCTGGATCCTAGGCTCCAGCATCTGGTTGCGACAACCAGAAAGAAAGGAAAGGGGAAAAGGGGGGAGAAAGCAACCGTGAGTACTCATCCAAAGTACTCGCAAGCAAGGAGCTACACTACATATGCATGGGTATATGTGTAAAGGGCCATATCAGTGGACTGAACTGCAGAATGCCAGAATAAGAGGGGGATAGCTAATCCTGTTGAAGACTACGCTTCTGGCAGCCTCCGTCTTGCAGCATGTAGAAGAGAGTAGATTGAAGTCCTCCAAGTAGCATCGCATAGCATAATCCTACCCGGCGATCCTCTCCTCGTCGCCCTGTTAGAGAGCAATCACCGGATTGTATCTGGCACTTGGAAGGGTGTGTTTTATTAAGTATCCGGTTCTAGTTATCATAAGGTCAAGGTACAACTCCGGGTCGTCCTTTTACCGAGGGACACGGCTATTCGAATAGATTAACTTCCCTGCAGGGGTGCACCACATAACCCAACACGCTCGATCCCATTTGGCCGGACACACTTTCCTGGGTCATGCTCGGCCTCGGAAGATCAACACGTCGCAGCCCCACCTAGGCACAACAGAGAGGTCAGCACGCCGGTCTAAATCCTATGCACACAGGGGTCTGGGCCCATCGCCCATTGCACTCCTGCACGTTGCGTACGCGGCCGGAAGCAGACCTAGCAACCTCCATTACAAAGGAAGTTACGTGGTCCAATCTGGCGCGCGCCGCTCAGTCGCTGACGTCAAGAAGGCTTCGGCTGATACCACAATGTCAAGTGCCCATATCTTTCCCACGTAGTTGGTTAGTGCGTATAGACCAAATGGCCAGACTCAGATCAAATACCAAGATCTCGTTAAGCGTGTTATTATGAAGCAACCGCGGACGCCGATCAGGGCCAGGCCCACCTCTCGCCTAGGTGGTCTCAACCTGCCCTGTCGCTCGGCCACAAAGATCCACACATTGGGCCGTCGGGACAAAGGTCCTTTCAGCCCCCAATCCGTGAATCACTCGCGGGTACTCTTCGAGCGGACCCGACTTTAGTCACCATCTGTATAGTATGCATATATGTATAGTATATACCTGTGATCACCTCCCGAGTGATCACGGCCCAATAGTATAGCAAGGCAGATTGACAAGAATGAAGGGCCAATGATGATAAACTAGCATCCTATACTAAGCATTTAGGATTGCGGGTAAGGTATCAATGACTGTAGCAACAATGACAGGCTATGCAACAGAATAGGAGTAACCGAACAGTAACATGCTACACTACTCTAATGCAAGCAGTATAGAGAAGAATAGGCGATATCTGGTGATCAAGGGGGGGCTTGAAGGAGGGGTTGTCAACACCGTAGTCGAACTGGGGGGTCGTCAGCAGCCTTGGGGTCTACCAGAAAGAAGTAACGGAGGGGGAACACAATAAATAACAGAGCAATCAAAGTATCACAAAGTGTAGCATGGCAATACGCGGTGCTAGAGGTGACCTAACGCAGTAGTAGGTGATACCCGCGAAGTGGGAAAACATCCGGGAAAGTATCCCCGGTGTTTCGCGTTTTCGGACAGATGAACCGGAGGGGGAAAGTTGCGTGTTTGCTATGCTAGGGATGTGTGGCGGACGAACGGGCTGCGTATCCGAATTCGTCTCGTCGTTCTGAGCAACTTTCATGTAGAAAGTATTTTCATCTGAGCTACGGTTTATTTTATATTAATTTTAAAAGATTTAAAATCATTTTAGGATTAATTTAGTTATTTTAATACAACATTATCCAGAACAGTGTTTGCTGACGTCATCATGACGTCAGCATGACGTCAGCAGTCAGCAGAGGTGTTGACTGGTCAAACTAACGTGTGGGTCCCGCGTGTCATTGACTGATTAATTAACTAACAGTTAATTAGGTTAATTAGTGATTAGATTAATCTAATTATGATTAATTTTTAATTAATTCTTTAATAAATATTTTATTTATTATTATTATTACTACCTATTTTTTTATAAAACGTTCTGGTGCTGGGCCCTGTTTGTCATTGGCCAGGGGCCTTAACGGGCGTCAGGTGCTGGGTCATGGGCGTCACCCGAGTGGGAGTGGCGAGCCCGACCAGGGGGGAGCGGGGCGAGGCCACCAGCGGACGGCCGCAGTGCGGCAGTCATCGAGGGGCCCCAGCGGAGGGGCACGCGTGCGTGCAGGTGGCCGCGTCGAGCGGAGCGGTAGAGCTCCGACCGGCCCGGTGAGGAGAGGTGAGGCGCGGGCGTCGAGGGACGCAGGCGGGCGTGCTGGGGAGCTCGCGCCGCAGCGAGTCCAGGGGCGGCAGAGGGGTGGCTGGAGGCGGGGAAGATGTCGGAGTACGGCAAAGGGCGGCCTTGGAAACGGGTGGCGCATGACGGCAGGGGTTGGTGGTGCGGCCGAGCGGCAGTGTCGTGCGTGCGTGACGACGAGCAGCAGTGGTCGGAGCTGACGGGCACGGCGGGATGTGCGTGTGAAGGCCACGGCCAGGGGGCGCGCCCTGGCGTGAGCGTGCGTGTGCGCGACCGGTGGTGGCGAGCACGAGTGCCTAGCGAGCTCTCGTTGCGGCTGTCCGGCGAACTCCGGCGACGAAGAAACGGAACAGGGGGGAAATAAGGAGATCGAGGGGGGGGGCTCACATAGCCCTGTAGTTGAGCGAGGCATGCTCGAGGAGGAGGACGAGGAAGGGGCGGCGTCCGGGCTGCCGGCGACGAGTGCGGCGGGGCGACGGGGTTGAGGGCGCGGCGCAGGAACGGCGGCCTCGGCACGGGGCGAGGAGGAGGCCTAGGCACGCGGGGCGTTGGCGATGCTGCGACGTGGAGGCGACAGTCCTCAGGCACGGTGCGTCGGTTGGAGGCGGCAGGCGACGGCGCGGTCCGGGGGTCGCTCCCCCGATCCAGAAACGGGGCGGGGAGAGGGAGGAGTGGGGAGAGTGGGGTTCGATGCCCTAGGGTTTCGGGGGTGAGTGGATAAGGGGGAGTTGGGGGAATGGCCGGCTGGGCCTGGTGGCCTGCTGGGCCGTGGCCCAGTGGGGGGGGAGGAGGCCTTTTCTCTTTCTTTCCTTTTGTTTTTTTGTTTTGTATTTTCTTTCTTTTATTTATTTTCTCTTCTATTTTAATTCAATTTAAAATATTTATGCATTTTATAAAACTGTGTCTTCTACACCATAATTATCTATGTAATATTTAGTACAAACCTAACATTTTTATTTTAATGTTTGAAAACTTTTATTGTTTTCCTGTAATTAAATTATGAATTTGTTTCGGTTTTGAATTATCTAGAGTTTATCAACAGTAACCGAGGTGACGTGGCATCATTAGTGGGGGATCACTGTAGCTTTATTTTCCGGGCGTCACAATTCTCCTCCACTACAAGAAATCTCGTCCCGAGATTTAGGAGGCATAAGGGGGAAAGAAGATTCTAGTTACGAAATTCTAGCGAGTGTTCTCGGTCTTAATTGCTCTTTCTGAAGTAGTTGATCTCTTTTTGGTGATGTCTTCATTTCTCTGCTCCAGGTCATCATGATGAAGTGGCCATCCTTCCTTCTGAGTCTTCATCATACTAACAAAAGATTAAGGGGGTATACCGGAAGAATGGACCTCTGCAGGGTAGACTATCTGGTAGACAACAACAAGGAAGGTGGCGGAAAGTAACTCTCGAATTGAAATTTAAGACAATATCGAGAGCAAAGTAAGAAGGTGCAAAATAGAAGTTTCAAGCGCATAGGCAATCGTTCGTTGCCTAAAGCGAAGTGCGAAAGGGGTTCAGAGCAATGGGAATAAGTATTGCGTCTGATACCAGATTAGATTACTAGGAAAGTGAGTCACGAATTACCTACGAAACGAAGAGCAAGGGATAACTTTGTCATCAAGGTGTACAGGAGAGTCAGGTTTCGATCCTGTGGAACTGTGGGTTATGGGCCCACGATGTGGTCTAAAAGTAGGAAGGTGGGTGACATCTTGCACAGTCATGTAAGCAAGGCAAGTCAGAGGATAGTCTATCGGTTATGTCGGCAACAACATTGGTACCAAGGACGAGGGACGAAGAGAACCATCTTCCTGCTCGTTGAACGAGGCGGACCAGTAGGCAAAGTTCTCGTCCATCGGTGGTTACCGGAATGTCATCAACAAAAGTAACAGGGTCTTGCTGACAGAATTGTACATCGAGGTATATACATAAGTAGGAGAATATTACAACTTAGATCATATAGATCACAAGAAAGGATAAACCAAACAATGGAATGGAAAATGTGTTTAAACACATATATCAGGGGTATACCCTTCCCAAGGACAAGCAGAGCATGATATCCTTGGCAGGATATAATGTAGAAAACTCTTTAGGTAGGGGAGAGAAATTTCATGACATTACCCATACAACGGTGTTTGGATAATTGAGCAAGAAACATTTAGCATTGGGCTTCAAAGGTTCTTAAGGATGTTCGAAGTACCATAGTCATGCTTCGGGATAGCCTGGACATGGTTGTCAAGTAAAGGTAAGACTTTGGATACACAAAGGATCCATCAGGAACAACTCATAGAATAAGTCTTACAATTTCCTCATGGAAGAATGGCTAACCTTGCTAAAAGGAAACTATAACAATAGGTCCTCCGGCCAGGGGTGCTAGGCATGATATCACCTTACCGGGTCATATAAGGACCAATGTTATAACTCTTGAAAATATGTTCCACCCATCATATCTGACCGACATTCAGATATGACTATTATTAGGATACCTCAGACTTAGGATGCCTGAGAAAAGAGGTGCAACACAATTTAGACGAGATGACATTGCAGATTCTCGAGAAATGAACTACTGAAGCGAGTTCCGAAACAAGAGTTCATCAATAAACCAAGGAGAGAGTGAGGAGTTAGCTGATAGACTCAGCGACAATTCATCAAGAATTCCAACAAGATGGATTTCCACAACTATGTGAACAAGGAGATAACATTAGCCAGATCAAATGACTTAATGATGTATGCTGGAGGAAAACATACACAATTAAACATTGGCTGGAAGGTGCACCCGAAATATGGGTTGGGTTGCACGACCAACGTCGGAATGGCGATTGAGCAACCAACACACCAAATTGGAATTATTGTCCAATAACTCTGAAGCAATAGGGTTGCTAGAGATATTAAATTTGCGCAACAGAGTTCACTCAACATGGGGACCAAGAAAAGAATGGTGATGGCAAGAAGCATCACTGTATCACAAATCCTTAAGAGGTGGTGTAATTCTCACAACATTGATGACATAAGAGATGGTAATGTTCCGAGTAAAGAAGAACAATTGTTGGATGGCAAGGAACTCAAGGTATAACACCAAACACGAACAAGCTGTGTTGGTGGGAAGGCAATAAAGGGGTCGATGATAATAAAATTCATCGAGGGCAAGGATGGTATTCCTCATCATGAATTCAATTGATATCCTAGAAGATCTCAGAATGCTGATGATGATCATGACACATTTGTTGAGAGATTTCATGAAGATGTAATCAACCGGTGATGACATCAAGTCACAGGAATGATGAAGCGAAAGGTTATTGCAACCAAGGGTACGACACAAACTCGAAATCAAGTTTGTTGTTCAAGAAGAAATGATATGACGAGGAACATGGGCGTAATCTTAGCTCATCGTCAAAAAATTTGCTACGGGGAGAAGGGACAGGTAGCACAGTTAATATTTAGTACGATAATGATATAGCCGATCAGGCTTGGGATGACTTGAAGGGTTAATAAACTTGTAAGCAACGAAGTTCACTTTGAGTTATTGAATCGGAGTGCGGACTCGATTCACTATTCGGTGTTCTCGGTTGATGACAACCCCGAACCCATGAAAAGTGGAACCAGTGAGGAATAACAGCTGATGAAGAAGTTATGCAGTTTCATAATATTGTCGAGATACCATAGGGGAATACTCGAAGGTTGAGCAGAATCGGGGTTGGGCAGGCACATTGATCTGCATAAGACAAGCGATTTAACTTGTCCGAGAAATGGGACCAAAGAAAAATAATCATGGTCGGAACCATGATTGCAGAGGACCAAGCATAGATAAGAGAAGAAGTTATCACAAGGTGATTATTATTACTACAAGAAGCTTCCATGATAAGTTCCACCTCTGGTCCATGGGCATGAACACAAAGTTCAAGGTCGACTCCCACTTCTCCAAAGCATAACCTTACATTCACTTCTCGTTTTGATAATGGCATTAGTGTTGAAAGTTTTACCTGGTGAAATATCAGATGAGCATGACCCGTGAAAACTTCCGAGTTCACACATATTAAGGAAGGCATAGGTTCAACTCATCGGGGCTTCTTAGAACATATACCATGAACTTCAGGAGTAAATAACACAAGCTCAAAAGTAGGGCATGGTTGACAAAAGTAGAGGATACAATTTACCAAAGGCATTATGTATCAGGTAAAGAACTCATAAGAGTTTTGGTTGTGAAGGACACTGTCGGATAATAACTCGACAATGGGTACGGCGGTCCACAACGGGGCTTGTGTGAGCATCGACACACAACTAGAGGAAGTAACAGTGCAAAGGCATTGGATTATAGAAACAACTGACTAATCCAGAGCTCAATGCAAAGGAATTATGATTTTCAATCAAGGAATCAGAAGCAATGTTCTGATTAGGGATGGATAAGTTGAATAGCTTTAGGGGTACAATCAACGACAATTAGATTGGTTGAGAACCAGCTCATGTTTAAAATGTCGTCTGAGCCGGGAAGATAATCTAAAAGGATCAACTGATGATTACGTGCATTCGCACTCATGTTGAATCAATAGGATCAAAATGACGGTGCGTAATGATACTAACGAATATTGCCAGACATCTGGAAAGCATCCATCATGCAAGCAGACAAATATTGTAGAGCGATATGCTACTAAGGATTTTTGGAGGATCGAATAGTACTTCAAAGACCATTGTGAAACACATAAACAACTGGGGGATGAGCGGATACTCGATAAGTGCGAGAATTATCCGTAGGGGTATTCAGGTGACAAAGAGCCGTAAGGCAGTAAGCTCAAAGGATTCTCGAAACAACGAAGAGCAGTTCGTGGCACCTTGTAATAACAAGTTCAATGTGATCGAATGTAAGAATGGCAGGTGCACGCAGTTATCCATAAGGATATAACAGTGGTAGGGAATTTGCAAAGGCGGTGGGCACAAGCGTCTCGGGAGAACATCCTAGAGTATCTTCGAAATCTTCTGACGCAGTAGGCGATCATCTGTGATTAGGGGCTCTCCGGGAGAAAGTAGTTACGAGAACCTAGAGTCAGATTTAGTAAAATCATTTAACCCAAATCGAGGAGAGATTAGAGTCCCAGAGTATAGGTCGAGGAATAAAAGATCCTAATACTACCCAATTGGTGAGGTGGGCCCATGGGCCGCACAGCCAAGTTAGTAAAACAATTTTCATCGACTAGACTCAACTTCGGCCAAGGAGTTGGAAAGGGGGATTCCTACAGGCAGTCGGCTCTGATACCAACTTGTGACTCCCCCGATTCAATCGTACACTAATCATGCACGCAAATGTGTACGATCAAGATCAGGGACTCACGGGAAGATATCACAACACAAATCTAAAACATAAATAAGGCATACAAGCATCATAATACAAGCCAGAGGCCTCGAGGGCTCGAATACAAGTGCTCGATCATAGACGAGTCAGCAGAAGCAACAATATCTGAGTACAGACATAAGTTAAACAAGTTGCCATAAGATGGCTAGCACAACTGGGATACAGATCGAAAGAGGCGCAGGCCTCCTGCCTGGGATCCTCCTAACTACTCCTGGTCGTCATCAGCGGGCTGCACGTAGTAGTAGGCACCTCCAGAGTAGTAGTCGTCGTCGATGGTGGCGTCTGGCTCCTGGGCTCCAGCATCTGGTTGCGACAACCAGAAAGAAAGGAAAGGGGGAAAAGGGGGGAGAAAGCAACCGTGAGTACTCATCCAAAGTACTCGCAAGCAAGGAGCTACACTACATATGCATGGGTATATGTGTAAAGGGCCATATCAGTGGACTGAACTTCAGAATGCCAGAATAAGAGGGGGATAGCTAATCCTGTCGAAGACTACGCTTCTGGCAGCCTCCGTCTTGCAGCATGTAGAAGAGAGTAGATTGAAGTCCTCCAAGTAGCATCGCATAGCATAATCCTACCTGGCGATCCTCTCCTCGTCGCCCTGTTAGAGAGCAATCACCGGGTTGTATCTGGCACTTGGAAGGGTGTGTTTTATTAAGTATCCGGTTCTAGTTATCATAAGGTCAAGGTACAACTCCGGGTCATCCTTTTACCGAGGGACACGGCTATTCGAATAGATTAACTTCCCTGCAGGGGTGCACCACATAACCCGACACGCTCGATCCCATTTGGCCGGACACACTTTCCTGGGTCATGCTCGGCCTCGGAAGATCAACACGTCGCAGCCCCACCTAGGCACAACAGAGAGGTCAGCACGCCGGTCTAAATCCTATGCGCGCAGGGGTCTGGGCCCATCGCCCATTGCACTCCTGCACATTGCGTACGCGGCCGGAAGCAGACCTAGCAACCTCCATTACAAAGGAAGTCACGTTACGCGGTCCAATCTGGCGCGCGCTGCTCAGTCGCTGACGTCAAGAAGGCTTCGGCTGATACCACGATGTCGAGTGCCCATATCTTTCCCACGTAGTTGGTTAGTGCGTATAGTCCAAATGGCCAGACTCAGATCAAATACCAAGATCTCGTTAAGCGTGTTATTATGAAGCAACCGCGGACGCCGATCAGGGCCAGGCCCACCTCTCTCCTAGGTGGTCTCAACCTGCCCTGTTGCTCCGCCACAAAGATCCACACAGAGGGCCGTCAGGACAAAGGTCCTTTCAGCCCCCAATCCGTGAATCACTCGCGGGTACTCTTCGAGCGGACCCGACTTTAGTCAGCATCTGTATAGTATGCATATATGTATAGTATATACCCATGATCACCTCCCGAGTGATCACGGCCCAATAGTATAGCAAGGTAGACTGACAAGAATGAAGGGCCAATGATGATAAACTAGCATCCTATACTAAGCATTTAGGATTGCGGGTAAGGTATCAATGACTGTAGCAACAATGACAGGCTATGCAACAGAATAGGAGTAACCGAACAGTAACATGCTACACTACTCTAATGCAAGCAGTATAGAGAAGAATAGGCGATATCTAGTGATCAAGGGGGGGGGGCTTGCCTGGTGGCTCTGGCCAGAAGGAGGGGACGTCAACACCGTAGTCGAACTGGGGGTCGTCGGCAGCCTTGGGGTCTACCGGAAAGAAGTAACGGAAGGGGAACACAATAAATAACAGAGCAATCAAAGTATCACAAAGTGTAGCATGGCAATACGCGGTGCTAGAGGTGACCTAAAGCAGTAGTAGGTGATACCCGCGAAGTGGGAAAACATCCGGGAAAGTAACCCCAGTGTTTCGCGTTTTCGGACAGATGAACCGGAGGGGGAAAGTTGCGTGTTTGCTATGCTAGGGATGTGTGGCGGACGAATGGGCTGCGTATCCGAATTCGTCTCGTCGTTCTGAGCAACTTTCATGTAGAAAGTATTTTCATCTGAGCTACGGTTTATTTTATATTAATTTTAAAAGATTTAAAATCATTTTAGGATTAATTTAGTTATTTTAATACAACATTATCCAGAACAGTGTTTGCTGACGTCATCATGACGTCAGCAGTCAGCAGAGGTGTTGACTGGTCAAACTAACGTGTGGGCCCCGCGTGTCATTGACTGATTAATTAACTAACAGTTAATTAAGTTAATTAGTGATTAGATTAATCTAATTATGATTAATTTAGTTAATTAATTCTTTCATTAATTATTTAATAAATATTTTATTTATTATTATTATTACTACCTATTTTTTTATAAAACGTTCTGGTGCTGGGCCCCGTTTGTCATTGGCCAGGGGCCTTAACGGGCGTCGGGTGCTGGGTCATGGGCATCGCCCGAGTGGGAGGGGGCGAGCCCGACCAGGGGGGAGCGGGGCGAGGCCACCAGCGGACGGCCGCGGTGCGGCAGCCATCAAGGGGCCCCAGCGGAGGGGCACGCGTGCGTGCAGGTGGCCGCGACGAGCGGAGCAGCAGAGCTCCGACCGGCCCGGTGAGGAGAGGCGAGGCGTGGGCGTCGAGGGACACAGGCGGGCGTGCTGGGGAGCTCGCGCCGCAGCAAGTCCAGGGGCAACAGAGGGGTGGCCGGAGGCGGGGAAGATGTCGGAGTACGACAAAGGGCGGCCATGGAAACGGGCGGCGCACGACGGCAGGGGTTGGTGGTGCGGCCGAGCGGCAGTGTCGTGCGTGCGTGACGACGGGCAGCAGTGGTCGGAGCTGACGGGCACGGCGGGACGTGCGTGTGAAGGCCACGGCCAGGGGGCGCGCCCTGGCGTGAGCGTGCATGTGCGCGACTGGTGGTGGCGAGCACGAGTGCCTAGCGAGCTCTCGTTGCGGCTGTCCGGCGAACTCCGGCGACGAAGAAACAGAACAGGGGGGAAATAAGGAGATCGAGGGGGAGGCTCACATAGCCCTGTAGTTGAGCGAGGCATGCTCGAGGAGGAGGACGAGGAAGGGGCGGCGTCCGGGTTGCCGGCGACGAGTGCGGCGGGGCGACGGGGTCGAGGGCGCGGTGCAGGAGCGGCGGCCTCGTCACGGGGCGAGGAGGAGGCCGAGGCATGCGGGGCGGTGGCGATGCTGCGACGCTGAGGCGGCAGTCCTTAGGCATGGTGCGCCGGTTGGAGGCGGCAGGCGACGGCGCGGTCCGGGGGTCGCTCCCCCGATCCAGAAACGGGGCGGGGAGAGGGAGGGGTGGGGAGAGTGGGGTTCGATGCCCTAGGGTTTCGGGGGTGAGTGGATAAGGGGGAGTTGGGGGAATGGCCGGCTGGGCCTGGTGGCCTGCTGGGTCGTGGCCCAGTGGGGGGGGGGGGAGGAGGCCTTTTCTCTTTTTTTCCTTTTGTTTTTTTGTTTTGTATTTTCTTTCTTTTATTTATTTTCTCTTCTATTTTAATTCAATTTAAAATATTTATGCATTTTATAAAACTGTGTCTTCTACACCATAATTATCTATGTAATATTTAGTACAAACCAAACATTTTTATTTTAATGTTTGAAAACTTTTATTGTTTTCCTGTAATTAAATTATGAATTTGTTTCGGTTTTGAATTATCTAGAGTTTATCAACAGTAAACGAGGTGACGTGGCATCATTAGCGGGGGATCACTGTAGCTTAATTATCCGGGCGTCACAGTGCGTATAATCCATGGACTCAACATTAGTCAAAAGAACTCATATACTTATTGCAAAAATTTAGAAGCCATCAAAAATCAAGTACTATGCGCATGCTCCTAGGGGGATAGATTGGTAGGAAAAGACCATCGCTTGTCCCCGACCGCCACTCATAAGGATGCACAAGCCAGGTACACTTCGTGTTTCAAATTTGTTACACAACTTTAACCATACGTGCATGCTACGGGACTTGCAAACTTCAACACAAGCATTCTTTGAATTCATAATCACCCAACTAGCACAACTTTGATATTATCACCTCCATATCTCAAAACAATTATCAAGCATCAAACTTATCTTAGTATTCAATGCACTCAAAAGAAACTTTCACATATCTTGAATACCAAGTATATTAACATTAAGCAAATTACCATGCTATTAACGACTCTCAAAATAATCTAAGTGAAGCATGATAGATCAAGTTTCTTTAAAACAAATACACCACCGTGCTCTAAAAGATCTAAGTGAAGCACTAGAGAAAAAATTATCAAGCTCAAAAGGATATAAGTGAAGCATTATGAGCAAAACTATCAAGCTCAAAAGATATAAGTGTAGCACATAGAGTATTCTAAGAAATTTCAATTCATGTATGGCTCTCCCAAAAGGTGTGTACAGCAAGGATGATTGTGGTAAACTAACAAGCAAAGACACAAATAATACAAGACGCTCCAAGCAAAACACATATCATGTTGGTGAATAAAAATATAGCTCCAAGTAAATTACCGATGGAAGTGGACGAAAGAGGGGATGCCTTCCGGGGCATCCCCAAGCTTTGACTTTTTGGTGTCCTTGGATTATCTTGGGTGTGCCATGGGCATCCCTAAGCTTAGGCTCTTGCCACTCCTTGTTCCACAATCCATAAAAAGAATTCACCCAAAACTTGAAAACTTCACAACACAAAACTCAACAGAAATCTCGTGAGCTCCGTTAGAGAAAGAAAACAAAAGACTACTTCAAGGTACTGTAATGAAGTCATCCTTTATTTATATTTGTGTTAAACCTACTGTATTCCAACTTCTCTATGGATCATAAACTATTTTACTAGCCATAGATTCATCAAAATAAGCAAACAACACACGAAAAACAGAATCTGTCAAAGACAGAACAGTCTGTAGTAATCTGTAACTAACGCAAACTTCTGGAACTCTAAAAATTCTACCAAAATAGGAAGTTCTGGAAAATTTGTTTATTGATCATAAGCAAAAAGAATCAATGCAAAAGCTCGTTCCTGTAATGTATCATAATTATATTTGTGCACGTAAAGTTTCTGTTTTTCAGCAGAATCAAATCAACTATCATCGTAGGTTATCCTATAGGTCCTACTTGGCACAAACACTAATTAAAACATAAAACCACATCAAAAAAGAAGGTAGATGGATTATTTGTTGCTAAACAGAAGAAAAAACAAAAAACACAAAATAAAATTGGGTTGCCTCCCAACAAGCGCTATCGTTTAACGCCCCTAGCTAGGCATTGAGATTATGATGATGCTCAGATGAAAGATAGAAATTGAAGTGCAAAGAGAGCATCATAAAACATGTGACAAACACGCTTAAGTCTAACATACTTCCTATGCATAAGCATCTTGTAGGCAAACAAATAATCAAGGCAAGCAAAAACTAGCATATGCAAGGAAGAACAAAGAGATGATAGCAATCTCAACATGAAGAGAGGTAATTTAGTAACATGAAAATTTCTACAACCATAAATTCTTCTCTCATAATAATTACATCTAGGATCATAAGCAAATTCAACAAAATAGCTATCACATAACATATTCTCAACACGATCCACACGCATGTAAAGTTGACACTCTTCCAAAATAGTGGGATTAACATTTACTAAAGTCATGACCTCTCCAAACCCACTTTAATCAAAAATACCATAAGATTGAACATTCTCCAAATATGTGGGATCTAAAGTTGACACTCTTCCAAACCCACTTTCAATATTATTGCAAACACTATTACAAATCTCATATTCATCATGGGGCTTAAATAAATTTTCTAGATCATAAGAAGAATCACCCCAATCATTACAACAAGTAGTAGACATGGCAAAACTAGCATCCCCAAGCTTAGGGTTTTGCATATTATTAGCACAATTGACATCAAAAGAATTTATAATAAAATCATTGCAATCATGCTTTTTATTCAAAGATCTATCGTGAGTCACTTCACGGATTTTAGGAAAAACCTTATAAAGATAATCTATTGCATCCAAATTACTAGGAATTGGTTCATCATAATTGGATCTCTTAAAAAGATTGGCAAGAAGATCAGGATCCATGGACTTTTAGCGAGCGAAGATGCAAGCAAAAAGAAGGTACAAGCAAACATAAGATCAAACGGAAGAAGGGCGAATAAAACGGCAAGGGTGAAGTGGGCGAGAGGAAAACGAGAGGCAAATGGCAAATAATGTAATGCGAGAGATAGGGATTGTGATGGGTACTTGGTATGTTGACTTTTGCGTAAGCCTCCCCGGCAACGGCGCCAGAAATTCTTCTTGCTACGTCTCGAGCTTGCGTTGGTTTTCCCCGAAGAGGAGAGGATTATGCAGCACAGTAGCGTAAGTATTTCCCTCAGTTTTTGAGAACCAAGGTATCAATCCAGTAGGAGGTCACGCGCAAGTCCCTCGTACCTACACAACACGATAGCAACTCGCAACCAACGCTTAGGGGTTGCCAATCCCTTCACGATCACTTACGAGATTGAGATCTGATAGAGATAATATTTTTGGTATTTTTGATAGATAGATGCAAAGTAAAAAGTAAAGGCAAAGTAAAAACAAAGCAAGTAAATAAAGTGATATAGATTGATATGATGAGAATAGACCCGGGGGCCATAGGTTTCACTAGTGGCTTCTCTCAAGAGCATAAGTATTCTACGGTGGGTGAACAAATTACTGTTGAGCAATTGACAGAATTGAGCATAGTTATGAGTATATCTAGGCAATGATCATGTATATAGGCATCACGTCCGTGACAAGTAGATCGAAACGATTCTGCATCTACTACTATTACTCCACTCATCGACCGCTATCCAGCATGCATCTAGAGTATTAAGTTAAAAACAGAGTAACACTTTAAGCAAGATGACATGATGTAGAGGGATAAATTCATGCAATATGATAAAAAACCCATCTTGTTATCCTCGATGGCAACAATACAATACGTGCCTTGCAGCTCTTTCTGTCACTGAGTAAGGACACCGCAAGATTGAACCCAAAGCCATGCACTTCTCCCATTGCAAGAACTACCAATCTAGTTGGCCAAACCAAACGGATAATTCGAAGAGACTTGCAAAGATAAATCAATCATACATAAAAGAATTCAGAGAAAAATCAAATATTTTCCATAGATAATATTGGATCATAAACCCACAATTCATCGGTCTCAACAAACACACCGCAAAAAGAAGATTGCATCGAATAGATCTCCACAAAAGAGGGGGAGAACATTGTATTGAGATCCAAAAAGAGAGAAGAAGCCATCTAGCTACTAGCTATGGACCCGAAGGTCTGAAGTAAACTACTCACACTTCATCGGAGGGGCTATGGTGTTGATGTAGAAGCCCTCCATGGTGGATGCCCCCTCCGGCGGAGCTCCGGAACAGGCCCCAAGATGGGATCTCGTGGATACAGAAGGTTGCGGCGGTGGAATTAGGTTTTTGGCTCCCCCTTGATCTTACGGGGATACGTAGGTATATATAGGAGGAAGGAGTACGTTGGTGGAGCTCTGAGGGGCCCACGAGGTAGGGGGGCGCGCCCAGGGGGGCGCCCTCCACCCTCGTGACCTCCTCGGAAGCTTCTTGGAGTAGGGTCCATGTCTCCTAGATCACGTTCGGTTGGAAAATCACGATCCTGAAGGTTTCATTCCGTTTGGACTCCGTTTAATATTCTGTTTCTTCGAAATACTGAAAAAGGCAAAAAACAGCAATTCTGGGCTGGGCCTCCGGTTAATAGGTTAGTCCCAAAAGTAATATAAAAGTGAAAAATAAAGCCCAATATAGTCCAAAACAGTAGATAAAGTAGCATGGAGCAATAAAAAATTATAGATACGTTGGAGACGTATCAAGCATCCCCAAGCTTAATTCCTGCCCACAGATGGAAGCTCCACACGTGAGTGTCCTAGCTAGGATATGCATGTGGCCCAAAAAGGAGTTGTGTGATGTTTGAATAACCAATTTCACAATTTTGACCTGGCACGTGCCTCGATAACCAAAAAGTCCCGACACTGAGTGGGGTGTACTTGTTCACGGACACGCACGTATATTATATATGCTAGTACCGTCCCACCTCTTCGACGCATACTATATACCACCATAACACAAACACAAAAGATTTTACCTTGCTGGTCAAATTATCCTCACTGCCGACTGTTTGTCAAAGTGATGGATGACGAACTCGCGGGCCCACAGAAAGCGTTACACGCGAGTATCGAGTGTCGTGTAGGACAACCATCGACGGCATGTGGCCAAAACATTTATGTATGAAAGGGTAGTGTAATGTTTTAAATCACGATTTCACGACTCTGATGTGGCACCGGCCTGCCTAACAAAAAGGCCAACCCACACGGCGGCTCACTACTCGTAGTGTACTGCGAGCCACCCGCCACCCCAAGACGCACACACCCACACATACACCGCGAATCCACCGCCACTACGATGCATGTTAAATTAATTATCCCGCGATGAACATACATGTTACCAAAGGAGGGACGTTTTAATTTCAAAAAAATCACAGAGATCTGTCAGCGTTCTGGGAACGGGGGTCCCAGACTTGCCTGCCTGTGGCCCACGGCATGGATCCACTCGCGGCCCGGTACGACCCGTCTTCACCAGCAAACACTCAGGACCCTCGCGAGGGGACAAGCCTCGCGAGGGGGATGACACAAGACCTCCTCGGGGGCAGACTCACCAGGCTGGCTCGCGAGAGGCGAAGAGATCAAGTCGAGGTGAACCTTGTGAGGTTCCAATGACATAAGCCATGACGACCAAGACCAGGCGAGCGCCAACACGCACATTGTCCTCATTTCCTCTTTGGTGCTAAGGAGGCAAGCGCAGGCGAGGAGTACCGAGGCATCAGGAAAAGGTTTCCATATTGGTGCAACGAGACCAGGACCAGCATGATGGCAGGACGGAGGTCATCATGGATCCCAAGACGACATCACCACCAGAGCCTTTGGCAGGCGAAGACCACCTTTAGTCAGGATAGCTTGTACTAGCTGTCCCCCTTCAAATTGTCCGTTGTGGCATCCCTTCCCGCTCAATATTTGGGGAGAGGACCAGGCCTCTATAAATAGGACTAGCCACCATAGTAGGAGACATCTCGAACTCACCTTGAACTAATCAGATCATCCTCACCCACACAAGTTTACCAAGCACAAGAACAACTCACCTCAGGAGGCTATTATTACCTTGTACTATTCATCCTCAGCCCAAGAGGCAATCCACCACACCACACTGGAGTAGGGTATTACACCACAATGGTGGCCCGAACCAGTATAAATCTCGTGTCTCTTGTGTTGCGAGTTCGTCGAGCTAGGCTTTGAGATCGCGGTGAGGTAGAGGGCGTGATTAGGTAGGGAGAGATCTTCGCACGCACCCCAGTGTTCGAACCTCAAGGGTTTTGCCGGAACCCGAAATCCGACATTTGGCGTGCCAGGTAGGGGTGTACCGAAGCTTTCCTTCCGTCGATCTGTGTCCTGTAGCTTTGTCGCATCCATGGCGGATGCTCGCCGAGCTCGCGCTGAGCGCCGGGCCGCCCTCGCTGCTCGCGTTGCTCAGACGGCTCCCGTCGACGGGCCTCCCCGTTGTTCTCTGTCGCCTGCTGCCAACGCCGCCACCGGCCTGGCGGGAAACGAGCAGCAAGCATCCTCGCGGCACCCCTCGGTGTAGCAGGACGGCCGCACCGCCACTCCGTCACTGACCCCGGCAGGCTCGTCGTCTCACACTCATGGCGCTCCCACGGACGCGCAAGCCGCGTTGTGCATGGCACGCGAACTCCTGCGCTACCACCTAGCCGACGACCTCTACGAAGACTGGCTGGACCGTATCACCGCAGGGGGCTCCCCTACGCAATCCCTCTTGCTGCCTCACCCTCCGCCAACTGCGGGTGACGTGGCTCATGGAGTGCCTCCACCACCACCTCCGCACCAAGACGGCGTCCTGGCGCCAAGGCCTGCAGCCCCCCGGCGCGACCCACTGCGTCGGGCGCCCGTGCGCGAAGAAGGAAGCTGCCAACAAGTTCCTCGTCCGCAAGAAAACGCTCCTGCACTCCCAGCACCACTATGACAAGACCGTGTGCTGCCTGCGGTGGCGGACGCGGACATCAAGGGCAGGCTCCACATCAACGAAGGGTCCCGGTGGCCACCGCAGGCTGTCGCGCCTTCACCCCTGAGTGCGTAGCCTCGCATGGCCGGGAAAGTTCAAGCCAGACCTGCCTCCTCGCTACGACGGCACCCCCGCCCCCGCGGAGTTCCTGTAACTCTACTAGTTGAGCATGGAGGCGGCCAACGGCGACGAAAAAGTCATGGCGAATTGGTTCCCCATGGCTCTCAAGGATGGCGCTCATTTATGGCTCCTGAACCTGCCTCCGGGCTCCATCTCCTCCTAGAACGAGATGCACGACTGCTTCGTCGCCAACTTCCAGGGCACTCACGACCACCCTCCGGTCGCGGGTGACCTGCGCCGCGTCAAGCAGCAGCCAGGGGAGACCCTCCAGAAGTACATCCAGCACTTCAACAACGTTCGCCTCAAGATCCCCAAGGTGACGGACGAGGCTATCATGTCCGCGTTTCCTGATGGCGTCCGCAACATCAAGATGAAGGAGGAGCTCGCCATCCACGAGGAGCTGTGCACATCCTTGGAGTTGTTCAACCTGGCGACCAAGTGCAGAAGGGCTAAGGAAGGGCACCTTTCCTTTCTCGAGCTCCCAGCTGCCGACCTGGAGGAGAGAAAGCCAAGGCCAAGGACGTGAAGCGCATGGGAGTGGCCATATTCGTAGCGGATCCAGACATGAAGCGCGGCTGGGACCAGCTTGAGTCATCCAAGAGAAGCCGACCATTCTGCCCCTTCCACAATGTTCACAGCCACAACACTAATGATTGTCAAGAGCTCAGGGCCATTCGAGATGGACGCCTCGGTCGACGCCCTGAGCACAACGACCGGGGCTACGGCGAAGAAGGTGGACGTGGCGGAGGACGCTGGGACGACTGTGGCCCTCGCCAGGAGTGGCGTGATCGGCCTCGTGAGGACTGTTGGCAAGATCAGCCTCGTGAAGGCACCTGGAGGGATCAGCCTCGCGAGAACCGCCCTCAGGGCAATGCTGGTCTTCCTCCGCTGCCGTGATATGTCTCCAACGTATCTACTTTTCCAAACACTTTTGCTCTTGTTTTGGACGCTAACTTGCATGATTTGAATGAAACTAACCCGGACTGACGTTGTTTTCAATAGAACTGCCATGATGTTGTTTTATGCGTAGAAAACAGAAGTTCTCGGAATGTCCTGAAAATCCATGGAGGCACTTTTTGGAAAATATAAAAAATACTAGCGAAAGAATCAATACCAGGGAGCCCACACCTTGTCCACGAGGGTGGGGGGCGCGTCCACCCCCCTGGGCACGCCCCCCTGTCTCGTGGGCCCCGTGAGGCTTCGCCGACCTCAAATCCAACTCCATATATTCCGTCTCGCGGAGAAAAAAATCAGAGAGAAAGTTTCATCGCGTTTTACGATATGGAGCCACCGCCAAGCCCTAATCTCTCTTGGGAGGGCTGATCTGCATTCCGTTCGGGGCTCCGAAGAGGGGGATTCGTCGCCGTCGTCATCATCAACCATCCTCCATCACCAATTTCATGATGCTCACCGCCGTGCGTGAGTAATTCCATCGTAGGCTTGCTGGACGGTGATGGGTTGGATGAGATTTACCATGTAATCAAGTTAGTTTTGTTAGGGTTTGATCCCTAGTATCCACTATGTTCTGAGATTGATGTTGCTATGACTTTGCTATGCTTAATGCTTGTCACTAGGGCCCGAGTGCCATGATTTCAGATCTGAACCTATTATGTTTTCATGAATATATGTGCGTTCTTGATCCTATCTTGCAAGTCTATAGTCACCTATTATGTGTTATGATCCGACAACCCCGAAGTGAAAATAATCGGGATACTTCTTGGTGATGACCATAGTTTGAGGAGTTCATGTATTCACTATTTGTTAATGCTTTGTTCCGGTTCTCTATTAAAAGGAGGCCTTAATATCCCTTAGTTTCTGTAAGGACCCTGCTACCACGGGAGGGTAGGACAAAAGATGTCATGCAAGTTCTTTTCCATAAGCACATATGACTATATACGGAATACATGCCTACATTATATTGATGAACTGGAGCTAGTTCTGTGTCACCCTATGTTATAGCTATTACATGAGGAATCGCATCCGACATAATTATCCATCACTGATCCAATGCCTACGATCTTTTCACATCTTGTGTTTCGCTTATTTACTTTTCTGTTGCTACTATTACAATTACTACAAAACCCAAAAATATTACTTTTGCCACTATTACCTTTATTATCATACTACTTTGCTACTAAATACTTTGCTGCAGATACTAAGTTATCCAGGTGTGGTTGAATTGACAACTCAACTGCTAATACTCAATAATATTCTTTGGCTCCCCTTGTGTCGAATCAATAAATTTGGGTTGAATACTTTACCCTCGAAAGCTATTGCGATCCCCTAGACTTGTGGGTTATCAAGACTAATTTCTGGCGCCGTTGCCAGGGAGCATAGCTCTATTCTTTGAGTCACTTGGGATTTATATCTGTTGATCACTATGAAGAACTTGAAAGACGCGAAAACTACGATTTATCCCTCAACTACAATGGGAGGTAAGGAACTGCCATCTAGCTCTGCACTAGATTCTCCTTCTGTTTTGAGTAAGCTTGCGACACCTAAACCTGCTACTGCTATGAATTCTGATATGTCGCATGTTATTGAGGATGCCACTTCTGCTATGCATGATACTTATGACGAAACTACTTCTGTGCGTAATACCAAGTTGCCATTAGGTGAATTTCTTGATGAACAACTTGCTAGGGCTAGAGAGAATGAAATTATTGAAGATGCTATTATTGATGATAGTGATGATGAAAGTTCTCCCAATGATTATGAATTTCCTGTTGTTCCTGAGGGTTATGTTATGGAAGAGGAAGCTGCTAGAGCTATCTTTGCTTGTAAAGATAGATATGATCTTAAGAAATTATTAGCAAAATGGAAGCAAC
The DNA here is from genome assembly GCA_963921465.1 of Triticum timopheevii. Classification (NCBI taxonomy): domain Eukaryota; kingdom Viridiplantae; phylum Streptophyta; class Magnoliopsida; order Poales; family Poaceae; genus Triticum; species Triticum timopheevii. The sequence goes on from OY997264.1 coordinate 329,542,769, forward strand.
AATCTCTTAATGCTAGAATGAAACCTGACCCTGCTTTTGCTACTTCACCTATCTGTGTTACTGATAAGGATTATGAATTCTCTGTTGATCCTAGGATTATTACTTTGGTTGAATCTGATCCTTTTTATGGCCTTGAATCTGAAACTATTGTGGCACATCTTGCCAAGTTAAATGATATAGCCACCCTGTTTACTAATGATGAGAAGTCTCTCTATTATTATATCCTTAAGATATTTCCATTCTCATTAAAGGGTGATGCTAAGACTTGGTTTAACTCTCTTGCTCCTGGTTGTGTGCATAGTACCCAGGATATGATTTATTACTTCTCTGCTAAATATTTCCCTACTCATAAGAAACAAGCTGCCTTGCGGGAAATATATAATTTTCTGCAAATCAAAGAAGAGAGTCTCCCACAAGCTTGGGGGAGGCTTCTCCGATTACTTAATGCTTTGCCTGATCATCCTCTTAAGAAAAATGAAATACTTGATATCTTTTATAATGGACTAATCGATGCTTCCAAGGATAGTTGTGCTAGTTGTGTTTTCAGGGAAAGAACAGTCGACGAAGCTGAATTAATATTGAATAATATGTTGACTAATGAAAATAATTGGACTCTTCCTGAGCCAATTCCTGAGGCAATTCCTGAACCAATTGAGCGAACTCCTCAGCCTATTCCTAAACCCACTCCGAAGAAGAGAGGTGTTTTATTTCTCAGTCCTGAAGATATGCGAGAGACAAAGAAATCAATGAAATAAAAAGGTATTAAAGCTGAAGATGTTAAGAATTTACCACCTATTGAAGAAATACATGGTCTAAATATACCACCTGTTGAAGAACCACATTGTCTTGATAACCCGACACAGGTAGTAAAGGTAAATTCTCTCTATAGATATGATAAAGTTGAAATCCCCTCTACTAAATTTCATAGCCCATGCTTAGATGAATTTGATGACTTTATGGCTAGGCAAGAAAGTTTTAATGCTTATGTTGGTAGAGAGTTAAAGAATAATGCTTTCGAGATAGGACGCGTGAGCGATTATATAGCTAGAGTCAAAGGTGAACTTAAACTCGTTAGCAAATATGCTTCTATGGTTGCTACTCAAGCTGACCAAGTACTTAAAGCTCAAAATGATTTGCTTGATGAATTAAATAATAAAAATGACTTTGCTGTTAGAGTGGCTACTAGAACTAGTAGAATGACTCAGGAACCTTTGTATCCTGAAGGCCACACTAAGAGAATCGAGCAAGATTCTCAGAGAAATAATTTAGAGGCACCTAGTTCTTCTAAAAAGAAGAAAAAGAAAAACGATAGGACTTTGCATGCTTCTAGTGAACCCACTGTAGACACACCTGAGAATCCCAATGATATTTCTATCTCTGATGCTGAAACACAATCAGGTGATGAACATGAACCTAGTGATAATGTTAATGATAACGTTCATGTTGATGCTCAACCTAGCAAAAATAATGAAGTAGAGATTGAACCTGCTGTTGATCTTGATAACCCACAATCAAAGAATCAACGTTATGATAAGAGAGATTTTATTGCTAGGAAGCATGGTAGAGAAAGAGAACCATGGGTTCAGAGACCCATGCCCTTTCCTCCTAAACCATCCAAGACAAAGGATGATGAGGATTTTCTGCGCTTTGCTGAAATTATTAGACCTATCTTCTTACGTATGCGCTTAACTGATATGCTTAAAGTAAATCATTATGCTAAGTATATGAAGGATATCATTACAAACAAAAGAAAGATACCGGAAGCTGAAATTTCCACCATGCTGGCTAATTACACTTTTAAGGGTGGAATACCAAAGAAACTTGGAGATCCGGGAGTACCAACTATACCATGCTCCATTAAAAGAAATTATGTTAGAACTGCTTTATGTGATCTTGGAGCCGGTGTTAGTGTTATGCCTCTCTCTTTATATCGTAGACTTGAATTGAATAAGTTGACACCTACTGAAATATCTTTGCAAATGGCTGATAAATCAACTGCTATACCGGTCGGTATTTGTGAGGATGTGCCTGTTGTGGTTGCAAATGTCACTATCTTAACGGACTTTGTTATTCTTGATATTCCCGAGGACGATAGTATGTCAATTATCCTTGGTAGACCCTTTTTGAATACTGCAGGGTCTGTTAATGATTGCAACAAAGGCAATGCCACTTTTCAGGTTAATGGTAACAAGCATACGATACACTTTCTGCGGAAACAATCTCAAGTTCATAGCATCAATTCTATTGGAAAAGTTCCAACTATCATTATTGGAGGTTTTGAATTTCCTCTCCCTACTTTCAAGAAAAAGTATGATATTCTTATTGTTGGGGATGTTCGTATCCCCGTTGAGGTAACTTAGTGTTATTCGAAATTTCTCCGGTTCCGTGTTATTCGGAATGAGTTTGTTAACAAGACTTGATCAACCTTGTTAGTGGATTCATTTTGATGATCACGAGATGGATGAAACTAGAAGGCACAACCTTCTGTACCCTCTTTTTACTTTCTGTTATTTAGAATAAATAAAACAAAAATAGTATTATCCGTCTGTTTTCTGAATTATCCGTGCAATAAAAAATATCCCGAAAATAAAAGTGCTCCAAATGCCCTGCAAATTTAGTATGATTTTTTATGGAATATTTGAGGATTTTAGGCACTGAAATCACTGCAGGAGGGGCAAGCACCAGGCCACGAGAGTGGAGGGCGCGCCCACCCCCTGGGCATGCCCCCTGTCTCATGGGCCCCTGGTGGCCCCCCTCCACTTATGCCAGCACCCACACACTCCATCTTCTTCCCAAAAAAAATCACCATCCAGCTCAAGCACGAGTTATAGCTCATCTTGCTGCGATTTTCGATCTCCTTGCTCAAAGCTCCATTCACAAAACTGCTTTGGGAGATTGTTGCTTGGTATGTGACTCCTCCATTGGTCCAATTAGTTTTTGTTGTAGTGCTTTATTCATTGCAAATTTTTGCTGCATAGGTGACCCTGTTCTTGAGCTTGCATGGTAAATTTACGAGGTCCCAAGTAATTCTAATGCATGATATAGGCTATAGGCACTTGTAGGAGTAGTTGCTACCAATCTTGTTTAGTTTTATTCACTTTTATTTTGAAGTCACTAAAATTTTAGAAATTTTTCAGAAAAGAATTATGTCTAGGAGAATGTACCAAGGTGGTTCCTCGGTAAAGAAAGGACCCAGGATTGCTATACGTGAGCAAGATGTTGAATTAGTGAGGGACGCAGATGTACGAGCTTGTGAGTGGCCGTCCGACGATTTTATGGTCGAAGCAGGCTTTATGGAGGAATTTGACGCGTATGTGCGTAATGCTGATCTGGAGGACTTCTTACAAGATAAGTGTCCTCAGTACTATCAATTGACTCATTCATTTGTGCGAAGGTTTAAATATAACTGTACACGTAATTCTCCTAGTGTCCTATTGGATATCTATGATACATCTTATACCATGGACTTAGAGGATTTTACAACTGCTTGCAAACTTCCGCAGTGGGGTAATATTAATGATCCCCACAAATCTGAATTTAGAGATTTCCTTGCTAGTATTACTGTGGGAGAATCTAGGGATATTGCACAAGCTACCATAGGGAGCATTCATTTTCCTACTATACATTATTTAGCTCTCTTCATTGGTAGATGCATTAACGGTAAAGATGAAGCATGTCATATGTGAGTCCCTGATCTTTGTGTCCTCAAGAGTGTTGTGTTAGGTTATAAAGATTATAACTTGGGGGCAATAGTTGCACGTAGGTTGCATAATAATGGTAGAGCTGGAGATTTATTTGGAGGAATTTATGCGACCCGTGTGGCTAATTATCTTGGAATAGCCCCACGAGAGGGGGATATGATGTTATCTCCTGCTTATATGGATTATGACGCTATGGTCCAACGTCATTTTCTTAAGAGGAATGAACAATTCCTCCAGTATCGACTAATCTATGATAGACGCAACGCTGTCCATGTTACTCTTCCTACTCCTCTCCTTTTTGATTACCAGGCAAAAGGAAGATATGTTGTTACCAGGGAGGAAGTAGCTGAAGACGAGGGGAGAGCGGAGGCGGCTCGCCAGCATGCCGCAGCTCAGGAGGCATTGCCGCTGCATCTCAGTATGACCCCAGTTACAACTACAGATATCATCCAGGCTACCCTGGGCATTAGACCAACTTAGGCCAAAAGCCTAAGCTTGGGGGAGTACGTATTTCTCACCGACTTTACATTCATACTCTTTCATTGTATTATCCATGCTAGTTTAAATTCCTTTTCTCTCTTTCTTCTTGTGAGTTTGATAAACCTTTAGAAAAACCAAAAAAATTAGTTAGTTTAATTTCCATGCTTGTAGTAGAAATTAAAATGAAAATCGAAAAACATTTCTTGTTCTTCTTCTTACTTGTTGGGAGCTTTCTCGTGTAAATAGTTTTATTTTCTTTTCTTTCCTTTGGGGGTCGAGAGTAGAAGACCATATTGAAAATGTTTAGTAGCTCTCATATGCATGATTGTTTATTTAACTTAGAGCCCATATTACTTTGTCTTCTCTCTTGAGTTGAATGCTTGCAGATTCCAACTTAGTCCGATGCACGTGCACTATTATTATTATACACATCGTTCGGTCGTGCAAGTGAAAGGCAATAATGACGATATATGATGGACTGGTTGAGATGAGAAAAGCTGGTATGAACTCGACCTCTCTTGTTTATGTAAATATGATGAGTCCATCGTTCCTGATTCAGCTTATTATGAAGTAAACATATTTGCAATGACATTTAGAGATTATAGTTGCTTGTACCACGCTTGATTAGCTATGAGTTATAATGGTTTACCTTGCATGCCAACATGCTATTAGAATGAGTATGATGTGGTATGATGGGATGGTATCCTCCTTTGAATGAATTGAGTGACTCGACTTGGCACATGTTCACGCATGTAGTTGAAACAAATCAACATAGCCTTCATGATATTTATGTTCATGGTGGATTATATCCTACTCATGCTTGTACTCGATGTGAATTGATTTTAATGCATGTTTATGACTGTTGTCGCTCTCTCAGCTGGTCGCTTCCCAGTATTTTGCTAGCTTTCACCTGTACTAAGCGGGAATACTGCTTGTGCATCCAAACTCCTTAAACCCCAAAGTTGTTCCATATGGGTCCACCATACCGTAACGCCCCGGATCCGATGCGCCAGGTGTCTTCCAGTTATTCGCCGTAGTTGCTATGTCATTTGCTTGCGTGTTGCATTTTGCCATGTCATCATCTGCATGTTTTTCATAACTTGCATCCGTTCGGGTTCCGCCGATTCTCTCCGTTGTCCTTTCTGAGCACAGACACACTCACGTGCGCCCGTCGCACCTCTCAGACCATGTTTCGTGAGCGGGAGAAATTTTTTTCTCGGAATGGGATGAAACTTGGCGTGCGGTGTTGTTTTAGAGTAGGTAGACCGCCTGTCAATTTTCGTCGCATTCGGAGTCCGTTTGATGCCTCAACAGTTAACCGCGTAGCCCGAAACCCCTCTCTCTTTGCAGCCCAGCCCCTCTTAACCACAGCCCATGAGCCCATCCAAACCCCCTCCATGCTCTCGGTCATTCGATCGTGATCGTGTGGGCGAAAACCACACCTCATTTGGACTCTCCTAGCTACCTCTACCTATATAAACACCTCCCCCTCCTCAAATTGCGGATGAACCCTACCCTAGCTTTTTCCTCTCTTCGCCGCCGGACGAAATCCCCGCCGCCGGACGTGTCCATCGGACGCGTCGCCCCGTCCAATCGGGTGGCGACACATCAGCTCGCTGCCACCCGAAACCAGTGGCATCGCGCCACGTGGCCCCTCTGCCTCCTCCCGCCGCCGCCGGCCCACGGGGCCTGAGTCGGGCCCGCGAGGCCCGTCGGACGCCACCGCTGGCCCGCGCGTCCCGGATCCCACACCAGCGCGTGCTCACCGCCGTCCGCCCGGCCGGCGATCTCGCCCCGTCGCCTCGCCGGCTCCTCCGCGCCGCCCGGCTGGATTCGCCCTGCCGCCAGCTCCGCCCCGTGCCGCCAAGCCGCGCCTCCGCCGGAGCTAGACCCCGCCACCTCGTCTGCTCCGCTACTCGTCCGCCATTGCCGGTGCCCTGCGCGTCGCCGCGCCGCCAGCCCGCGGGCGCCGCCCCGCGCCGCAGCTGCCCGTCCTCCGCCGTCCTGCCGCCGACCTCGCTGCCCAGCGCCGCCGTCCGGCCCCTTCGCATTGGATCCGGCCTCCCCTGCCCTCGGGCGCATCTCCGGCGAAGCTCCGGCGAACCTCGTTCCGCGTGCCCTGAAACCCTAGATCTGTTTTCGGGAGGTGATTTTCGTCCAAGTCCTTTTCCTCATAAATTTTATGCCATCTTCATCATGTTGCATCTCTACACTCGTTGCTCCGATTCGTGCATATAATATATCGAAATGTTCACTGGGCGATGCACTTCATTTCATTCCATTGTGCCATGCTTGTTTGAATCAATCTTGATGCCCTAATCATCGTTGCAAGAGTGCTATATGATGTTAACTGCTGTCTGTTAACAGAACTTGGTGTTTTGTCTTTTTCATTGCATTTTGTGTGTGCATCCTATGAGCTTGATGTCTACATGAGTTTTGAGAATTTTCATGCCATCTTTACAGTGGTGCAATCCATGTTTTGTGTGCCTTGTGGTGAGTGCATCAAGCTCGTGAAGTAGGGTCTTGCTGTTACTGGTTTTGCTGGGCTGAATCTATCATATCATGATGCTATGTAAACCTGCTGTTACGAGTCATTCTATGCATAATCTGGAGATGTTCACTAAGGATTTTTTGTTATACATGTTATGCTCTATCCATCCGTGCCCTTGTTTGCATTTATAGCCTAATGTAGATTGTTGTAATCTTGCTCTCAAATTGCTAAATAACGTTGCTGTCAGCCTGTTAACATTAAGTTCAGTTTTGTCATGTGTTTTGCTAGTTATCCATGCATCCTATGAACTTTCTCTTGCCTTTTTTAGCTCTATAAACATGTCTTCTTTCTGTTGGTTACCTTTTCATCTCATGTATTTCTCTGTGGTGAGTTGTATGAGCTCACAAATATGCCTACTTCTCGTTGTTCCTGCCATGTACTGTTATTCTGAATCTGTCATATCATTTGCCAGGTTTGCATGGATGCTACCATCTTTTATGTTGATCTTTGGAATTAGTTAAGTAAGGGAGTTTTTTTATTTTTCTTTAATATTAGCATGCCATGCCTTTGTTTGCCATGATAAGTTCCTATAGATGTTGTTTGATAGCTCTAAACATTGCAACCTGATGTTATTTCTGTCATGCTCAGTGATTTTCTGCTAAGTCTCTGAACAGTTATTATTTGCAATCTTTCCATGTCCTTTTGAGCATGTTCTAGTGATTTCTGGAGATTGCTCAGTGTTAATGTTTTGTCATGCTTTACCTGTACATCATGTCCATGCCTTCTGTTTCCATTTTGAGGAGCTGTAGCATGTTGTTTTGATGTTTGTAAGATGGCTAGTTGCTATTTTGGACAGCTTGTCCTTAAACTTGTATAGAGTGTATGTGTTGAACCGTTGCTCCATTTTGAGTGTGCTCTATATGAAACTTGCTTAGATTTGCATGTAGTTTCATCTTATCATGTTCAATCCTTGTCTTTAGAGTGTTTGCTTGATGTTTGTATGCATTTTGCAACAATACCATGTTTAACTTGTTTTGCTCATATCTTCTAGGCCGTAGCTCCGAACTAAATGAACTTTATATGTAACTTGACTAGAATTTCGTGTAGATCATCTTGGTGCATCTTAACTTGCTGTTTAACAACTTGAACATAAGGTTTATTCAGATATGGACCAATTTCCAAATTTGTATATGAGGACTTACCGGATTAGTTATATGTTGTTTCCGGCCTCATTTAAACTTGCTTTAATGTGTTGCTCTTGTATGCATCATCTCTTGCCATGAGTAGCTGCATGTAGCCTTGTCATGCATCATGCTTGGTTGTGCATCATGTCTTGTCTATGTGTTGTGTGTTTACCTTGTTGTTTGCTTCTTTCCGGTTGTGCTCCTTCTCGTTAGTTCCTGTTTCGTTGCGATCGTGAGGATTCGTTCGTCTACGCTTGGTTCATCTTCGTGGCTTCATCTTCTTCATGGACTCGTTCTTCTTCCTAGCGGGATTTCAGGCAAGATGACCGTCACCTTGGATCTCATTACTATCATTGGTATGCTAGTTGCTTCGTTCTATTGCTTCGCTGTGCTACCTATCAATTGCTCTTAAAGCCTCCCAAACTGCCATGTCAGCCTCTAACATTTTCACCCTTCCTAGCAAACCATTGCTTGGCTATGTTACCGCTTTTGCTCAGCCCTTCTTATAGCATTGTTAGTTGCAGGTGAAGTTGAAGATTGCTCCATGATGGACAGGATTATGTTGGGATATCACAATATCTCTTATTTAATTAATGCATCTATATACTTGGTAAAGGGTGGAAGGCTCGGCCTTATGCCTGGTGTTTTGTTCCACTCTTGCCGCCCTAGTTTCCATCATACCAGTGTTATGTTCCTTGATTTTGTGTTCCTTACGCGGTTGGGTGATTTATGGGACCCCCTTGATAGTTCACTTTGAATAAAACTCCTCCAGCAAGGCCCAACCTTGTTTTACCATTTGCCTACCTAAGCCTTTTTCCCTTGGGTTTCCGGAGCCCGAGGGTCATCTTTATTTACCCCCCGAGCCAGTGCTCCTCTGAGTGTTGGTCCAAACTAGAGCATCATGCGGGATCGTCCCTTGGAAACTTGGGTTATGTTGGTACTCGTACGCTTAGCTTATCCGGTGTGCCTTGGGAACGAGATATGTGCAGCTCCTATCGGGATATGTCGGCACAGCCGGGCGGTCTTGCTGGTCTTGTTTTACCATTGTCGAAATGTCTTGTAAACCGGGATTCCGAGACTGATCGGGTCTTCCTGGGAGAAGGAATATCCTTCGTTGACCGTGAGAGCTTGTGATGGTCTAAGTTGGGACACCCCTGCAGGGTATAAACTTTCGAGAGCCGTGCCCGCGGTTATGTGGTAGATGGGAATTTGTTAATGTCCGGTTGTAGATAACTTGACACTTGACTCAATTAAAACGCATCAACCATGTGTGTAGCCGTGATGGTCTCTTTTCGGCGGAGTCCGAGAAGTGAACACGGTTTTGGGTTATGTTTGAACGTAAGTAGTTTCATGATCACTTCTTGATCACTTCTAGCTTCTCGACCATTCTGTTTGCTCTCTTCTCGCTCTTATTTGCATACGTTAGCCACCATACTTGCTTAGGCGCTGCTGCAACCTCACCACTTTACCCCTTCCTTACCCATTAAGCTTTGCTAGTATTGATGCCCATGGTAATGGGATTGCTGAGTCCTCGTGGCTCAGAGATTACTACAACAACAGTTGTAGGTACAGGTTATGCGATGATCATGACGCGAGAGCGATGCTTACTTGTTTTGAGTTCTTCTTCTGCTTTGTCGTTCAGGGGATAGGTTCCTGGTCGGCAGCCTGGGCTAGCAGGGTGGATGTCGTTTGAGTTTCTGTTTGTGTTTCATCCGTAGTCGGATGATGCTCTTATGTATGATGTTGTATTCGTGTGGCTTTGTATGCCTCTTGTATGTATCCCCATCTATTATGTAATGGTTCGATATAATCACCTTGCAAAAGCGTCTCCAATATGTGCTTCTATCCTTGGTGGGACCTTTGAGTTCCTTTAGGATAGGGTCGCATATTGGGCGTGACACATGCCTTCCTATATGTGGTATCTACCTGCCGTTCCAAGTAAATTTATATGTGCCAAACTCCAAACCTTCAAATGAAATTCTGTTTTGTATGCTCGAGCAGCTCATGTTTCAACAAGGGCTGCCTATATCGTCCATGCTAGGTGGGTTATTCTCAAGAGGAGTGGACTCCGCTCCTCATTCACGAGAAAGGGCCGATAACTCATGATCCAAAAAGATCAAAGAAAATCAAAATAATTAAACAAAACTCCCCCAGGGCTGTTGTTAGTTGGAGGCACTCGTTGTTTCGAGCAAGCCATGGATTCATGCTTGTTGGTGGTTGGGGGAGTATAAACCATTACCATTCTGTTTGGGAACTTCCTATAATGCATGTAGTATGGAAGATACAGCCATCTCATAGTTGTTGCGTTGACAGTGAAAGTATACCGCTCAAAATGGTTTTCAATCTATATTTTAAAATCGAGCTCTGGCACCTCTACAAATCCCTGCTTCCCTCTGCGAAGGGCCTATCTATTTACTTTTATGTTGAGTCATCACCCTTCTTATTAAAAGCACCCGCTAGAGAGCACACTGTCATTTGCATTCATTACTATTGGTTTATATTGGGTATGACTTGACTGGATCTCTTTTACCATGAATTACAATGTTTAGTCAGTCCTTGATCTTTAAAGGTGCTCTGCATTTATGTTTTGCAGTCTCAGAAAGGGCTAGCGAGATACCATTTTGTTATAGCATGTTATGATTGTTTTGAGAAAGTGTTGTCATCCGAGTTTTATTATTATGGCTCGCTAGCTGATTATGCTATTGATATGAGTAATTGTGAGACCTAGGTGTTATTGTGAGTATGGTCAGTTCATAATATTTGCTGAAACATGACTGCTGGCTTTGCATGTTTACAACAACAAGAGCAAACAGAGTTTGTAAAAGTTTTGCTTTATCACTTTCAGTTTATGAACTGAATTGCTTGAGGACAAGCAAAGGTTTAAGCTTGGGGGAGTTGATATGTCTCCAACGTATCTACTTTTCCAAACACTTTTGCCCTTGTTTTGGACTCTAACTTGCATGATTGGAATGAAACTAACCCGGAATGACACTGTTTTCAGCAGAACTGCCATGATGTTGTTTTATGCATAGAAAACAGAAGTTCTCTGAATGTCCTGAAAATCCACGGAGGCACTTTTTGGAAAATATAAAAAATACTGGCGAAAGAATCAAGACCAGGGGGCCCAGACCCTGTCCACGAGGGTGGGGGGCGTGCCCACCCCCTGGGCGCGCCCCCCTATCTCGTGGGCCCCCTGAGGCTCCGCCGACCTCAACTCCAACTCCATATATTCCGTCTCGCGGAGAAAAAAATCAAAGAGAAAGTTTCATCGCGTTTTATGATACGGAGCCGCCGCCAAGCCCTAATCTCTCTCGGGAGGGCTAATCTGGAGTCCGTTCGTGGCTCCAGAGAGGGGGATTCATCGCCGTCGTCATCATTAACCATCCTCCATCACCAATTTCATGATGCTCACCACCGTGCGCGAGTAATTCCCTCGTAGGCTTGCTGGACGGTGATGGGTTGGATGAGATTTACCATGTAAACAAGTTAGTTCTGTTAGGGTTTGATCCCTAGTATCCACTATGTTCTGAGATTGATGTTGCTATGACTTTGCTATGCTTAATGCTTGTCACTAGGGCCCGAGTGCCATGATTTCAGATCTGAACCTATTAAATTTTCATGAAAATATGTGTGTTCTTGATCCTATCTTGCAAGTCTATATTCACCTATTATGTGTTATGATCCGACAACCCCGAAGTGACAATAATCGGGATACTTCTCGGTGATGACCGTAGTTTGAGGAGTTCATGTTTTCACTATTTGTTAATGCTTTGTTCCGGTTCTCTATTAAAAGGAGGCCTTAATATCACTTAGTTTCCGTAAGGACCCTGCTGCCACGGGAGGGTAGGACAAAAGATGTCATGCAAGTTCTTTTCCATAAGCACGTTTGACTATATACGGAATACATGCCTACATTACATTGATGAACTGGAGCTAGTTCTGTGTCACCCTATGTTATAGCTATTACATGAGGAATCGCATCCGACATAATTATCCATCACGGATCCAATGCCTACGAGCTTTTCACATCTTGTGTTCCGCTTATTTACTTTTCCATTGCTACTGTTACAATCACTACCAAACCCCAAAATATTACTTTTGCCACTGTTACCTTTATTATCATACTACTTTGCTACTAAATACTTTGTTGCAGATACTAAATTATCCAGGTGTGGTTGAATTGACAACTCAACTGCTAATACTCAATAATATTCTTTGGCTCCCCTTGTGTCAAATCAATAAATTTGGGTTGAATACTTTACCCTTGAAAGCTGTTGCGATCCCCTACGCTTGTGGGTTATCATGTCGCCACCACCAAGAAGGAACGACGACCACCATCATGTTGAGGGGGATGGGGGCTTCCAGGAGCCGCGAGCTATCGCCTGCATCTTGGGTGGAGCTCAAGCCCCAGCCTCTCAGTGAATCTTCAAGCAGTTTTCTCGCGAGGTGAATGCAGTCCTCCCCAGGCTTGAGGCCAGATGCCCGCTTAGGTGGTCCAAGTGCGCCATCACCTTCAGTTCGGCATATCAGCTCAAGTGCGCGGCCATCGCTGGCGCCCTCCTGATGATTTGCTCACCCGTCATCAAGAACGTACAAGTCACCAAGACCCTCATTGACGGCGGTGCAGGGCTTAACGTCCTATCCGTCGAGACGTTTGACAGACTTCAAGTGCCCTATGATCATCTTAAGCCTACCAAGCCCTTCTCAGGAGTGACCGACGGTTCCACCACGCCAATAGGGCAAGTCCGCCTCCCTGTCACCTTCAGACAGCGCAACAACTACTGCACCGAGCTCATCGACTTCGATGTTGCCCACATCCGTCTTCCATACAATGCCATCCTCGGGTATCCGGACCTGACCAAGTTCATGGCAGTGACACACCATGGCTACAACGTCCTCAAGATGCCAGGAAGTGGCGGAATCATCACACTCCCCTGCGAAGAAAGAGATGCGGTGTGCTCCCTCGAGCGCGCCTTCCAAGCAACGTCAATCGAAGACCCCGACAGCAATGCAGCATAGTACCCTCCTAAGGTCGTCCCCAAGAAGCAGAAGCAGCTACTCCGCACAGGGCCTCAGGAGAGCAGCGCCGCAAGCGGAGCCACGTCAGGATCGGCGCCCGCGCCTGGGGCGCCTCCCTCCCTCGCATAGGAAGGCATGCCCGGCGCCCTCCTCGAGCAGGGCTCGGGCGCTCTCTTCTGGAGGGCCTCCGACCTTGCCAACATCATCAGGTGGCGCTCGGGCACCACGTGGAGGCGTGCTTCGCAGCACATTTCCCTCAAGAGGACACCGGACGAGGAGCGCCCGACGCTCAGGATTTCATTGCCAAGACCACTCAGGAACTGCAGGATGCAAGAGCCATGCGCGGTGACTGCCGCTCACCTGGCGCGGCTGCCAGGCGAGGATGGCGGGCTGCACGTCTACATTGACATCCAACGGCTCAACAGGGCCGCATCTCATGAGCTTTTTTGGCCTTCGCGTGTGGGACTCTACGAGGGCCCGCCTCACAGCTACGTTCGTATGCCTTTTGGCCTGCCGAGTGTCGCGTCCGCCTTCCAGCGCAACTGCGGAGCGTCCTGGCGGCTCAGGAGGCCAGGCACCACACAGTCCTGGCGGAGATGGAGATGGTCCTCAAGGAACCACCTGCCCCCCAGGGCCTCCCGAGGCTCAGGGCCCCGGTGGCTCGTGAGGAGCAACCCCCTCGTCACGCGGCCTCAGCTGCCCCAACACCCCTTCGACAACAGAACCAGGTGACATCTTCCAACTTTATTTAGCTGGGAGCGCCCCCCGGACTGCATCATTCCCAGGCCGCGTGGGTCCATCCCTATGGCGTGTATCCATTTTCTTATGTCTTTAGCTTACTCTGTTGGGGGTGCCCCTCGGGCCGCATCATCCCCAAGCCGCAGGGTCCGATCCAGTGGCCTGTATCGTTCGTGCATTTACCTAAGCTAGTCTGCTTGTCATGCTTAATCTACCTATGGTTATCACCTGCTTGACTGTCACCCACCATGGGAGCCGCGCACCGACCGTCTTTCTTCAGGACCCTTTGCATAAGAAGGCCAGGCACGGCGTCTGTGCTTGGGCCTGTCCCTGCAGCGTCGATAAATCCAACGGCTGAGCTCTATCTGGCGGGCTAGTCCCATTCACATCACCTCCTGGGGTCGTTGGCGCTTGGCCTTCTCATGCGATAACCTCAGGAGATTCGTTCGGCGGAGGTTATCTAACCATCTCGCAGGACCAACACAGCCATCAAGAACAAAGGCCAGGCGCAACCCGCCTTGAGGTAGGGCCTCGTGAGTCCCGCGCTGGCTCACGAGTGCCCAGACACACCTCGTCTAGCCCTGTCGTGCAAGCCACGTGTCAGGGCGAGGCTGTACACGCCCCGGGGGCTCTCCACAGTAGGGAGTCCCCTCCCACGTACCAGTGTAAGCACCATGCTCCGCGCTGGCCGTCCACACTGCCGAGGACAGGCTATGCCCGTGCAAGTGCGGAAGCGCTATGCTCCACGCTGGTGATAAACAACTAAGGGCGGCCCCATGACCGTATCAACTTCAGGGAGCCCTTGAGCTCAGTGTCCGGCCTCATCGCAACACCTTCCCTCGGGAGAGTCGCGCGAGGGGGCTGGGCACGGGGGCTGCGCTCGGGTCACGCCCAAGCGTACGCCACCCAGCCAGGTCCCCTGGACCTGGTCGTTGAGGGAGTCCTTGACTAAGGGGTCCTCGGGCGTCCAACCTATTAGCCATGGGCCGGACTGATGGGCTGTGAAGATGCGAAGATCGAAGACTGCACCCGTGTCCGGATGGGACTCTCCTTGGCATGGAAGGCTAGCTTGGCGACCAAATATGTAGATTCCTTTCTTGGTAACCGACCTTGTGTAACCCTAGATCCTCCCGGTGTCTATATAACTAGAGGACTTGGTCCGAAGAAGATAGATTCATTATCATAGTCATACAAGCTAGACTTCTAGGGTTTAGCCATTACGATCTCATGGTAGATCAACTCTTGTAATACTCATATTCCTCAAGATCAATCAAGCAGGAAGTAGGGTATTACCTCCATAGAGAGGGCCCGAACCTGGGTAAACCTTGTGTCCCCTGTCTCCTGTTACCATCGACCTTAGACGCACTGTTCGGGACCCCCTACCTGAGATCCGCCGGTTTTGACACCGACATTGGTGCTTTCATTGAGATTTCCACTGTGTCGTCCTCAAAAGGTTAGATGGCCCCTTCAATCGACAACAACGCTATCCAAGGAGAAACCTTCCTCCCCGGACAGATCTTTGTGTTTGGGCGTTGTGGGCCAACTTGTTTGGCCACCTGGAGCAGATCGATAGCTACGCCCCTGGCCATCAGGTCAGATATGGGAGGTTGAATTACGTTGCGGACATCCGTGGATATTTGATCTTTGCCAGATTAGAGACCGCGATGACCGCTCCTGGTGACCTCGACGAACATGACCTAAATCTGTCGTTAGATCGCATCCAGGAGATAGCTCCTGTAACCACTCTAGCCTTAGATCCGGAGCATACTGCCGCATCCAAGGATTGGAGGCTCAACCCCACCACAGAGGCCACAGATTCCCCGGCATTGGAGCCGCACATGGACTTAACCTCACACAATACTACTGTCACCTGAACTCCAGACTCTTCTGTGGGTATAAGTTCCGAACCATGTGAGTCCGCGGATGCTGAACTTGATCACTTATCGATCTTTGAGTTCAGCGCCATAGACATCTTCCAGCACTCTCCCTTGGGCGATGTGCTGAACTCATTAAAGAACTTGTCCTTGGCGGGGGACTCACAACTGAACTATGTTCAGTCTGAACTAGGGGCTGACAATGGAGAATTTTGCTTCCCACCCGCCACCCACTTCATAGCCACGGTCGAGGATTTAACCGACACGCTTGATTACGGCTTCGAAGACATCGACGGTATGGATGGCGATGTTGATGAAGAGCAAGACCAAAATCTGCCATATATTGGACGCTAGATGGCCACTTCTTCGTACGATGTGTACATGGTGGATACACCCAAAACAACCAACGACAATGACAAAGAAAATCCAGTCGAGCATAAACCTCCTGAGACACAGCAAAAAACGCCGGCGTGCTCAGCACCGCTCTAAGTCACGTCGTTCAAAAGACAGCAATGCTGGCACCGGCGAAAATAATACTCCAGACGATGTCGAAAACAATGAAGACCTTGGTGCGTTAACATCCGAACAGGAGGAGCAAGAAAACAGGCAAGCTAGCCCTGATGAACAGGCCAGGCCCAACGACTCGGAGGACGGTAGTTATTGTCCTCTCTCCGAGGATGAGGAAGCCTCGGCAACAAAGATTTCATCGTGCCTGAGAAACCTCTCGAGCAAGAGCGCTTCAAGTGCCAGCTAATAGCCACTGCAAGGAGCCTAAAAAACAAGCAACAGCAGCTTCAAGCTGACCAAGATCTGCTCGTCGACAGATGGACTAATGTCCTGGCAGCCGAAGAATACGGCCTCAGACGCCCAGCCAAGAGTTACCCGAAGCGAAGGCTGCTACCCCAATTCGATGAAGTGGCACCGGAGCCCATACCTCCCTCGCGTAATGCGGCCGATCGACCACTACGCGGTCGGGACAGTGCGGCGGACCGACCACCATGTGGTCAGGATAGAGCGGCAACTCCGACCAAATAGCAGCCTGCCCCACCGCCTCGTAAAAATAGAGATGAAACAGTTCGGGGTCATACATACGACCTCTGGCAAACCCTGGATAGTAGAGCAGGACATACCCGATTGATTTATGGATCGCGAGGACGTCCCTCATCACGTGATGATGGCTACCTATTCGGACGTGACAAACCTAGTCACACCCGAGCCGATAATCACAGACGAACTCCATCGGAGCTACGACGCGATGCGGCCAGATACAGAGGTGCCGCACACCCCCTTTGCTTCACTGATGAAGTAATGGATCATGAATTCCCCGAAGGGTTCAAACCCGTGAATATTGAATCATACGACGGGACAACTGATCCCGCGGTATGGATCGAGGACTTTACCCTCCACATCCACATGGCTCGGGGAGATGACCTCCACGCTATCAAGTACCTCCCGCTTAAGCTTAAAGGACCAGCTTGGCACTGGTTAAACAGCCTGCCTGAAAATTCTATTGGCAGCTGGGAGGACTTGGAAGAGGCCTTCCTCGACAACTTCCAAGGTACATATGTCCGGCCACCAGACGCCGATGACTTAAGCCACATAGTTCAACAGCTTGGGGAGTCAACCATGAAGTTCTAGACTAGGTTCCTAACTAAAAAGAACCAGATCGTCGACTGTCCGGATGCAGAAGCTCTAGCGGCCTTTAAACATAGCATCAGTGACAAATGACTTGCCTGCCACCTCGGCCAAGAGAAGCCAAAATCTATGGCAGCCCTCACGGCACTCATGACCCGCTTTTGCGCGGGTGAGGATAGTTTGTTGGCTCGTAGCAAAAACATAGCCAGCGAGGCAGGCCCCTCTGAGATTAAGAACAACAACGGCAAGCTCCGACGTAACAGATGCAAACGCCGAAGCAATGGTGATAATAATGACGACACTACAGCCAATGTCGGATTTAGTGGCTCCAAGTCCGGCTAGCGGAAGAAACCCTACAAGAGAAACAACCAAGGACCATCCAGCCTGGACCACATACTCGACCGCCCATGCCAGATACATGGCACCCCAGACAAACCAGCCAATCATACGAACAGAGATTGTTGGGTTTTTAAAGAGGCCTACAAATTAAACGCCGAGAATAGGGAAAAGGGATCACAAAGCAAGGACGACAATGAGGAGCCCCGGCAACCGAACACAGTGGGATAGAAGAAGTCCCCCCCAAGTCAAAACAGTAAACATGATATATGCTACACACATCAGTAAAGGGAACGCAAGCGCGCACTAAGCGACGTCTACGCGATAGAGCCAGTCGCCCCAAAATTCAATCCATGGTCATCATTCCCGATCACATTTGATCGTCGGGATCATTCGACCAGTATCCGTCATGGCGGTTCGGCCGTGCTAGTCCTCGACCCAATCATTGACGGATTTCACTTGATGTTCGTCCTTATGGACGGAGGTAGCAGCCTCAATCTTCTCTATAAGTATACAATGCGAAAAATGGGCATCAATCCATCATGGATCAAGCCCACAAAAACTACCTTTAAAGGAGTCATACCAGGTGTGGAGGCCCGTTGTATGGGCTCAATCACGCTAGAGGTTGTCTTCGGGTCTCCGGACAATTTCCGAAGCGAGGAGTTAATCTTCGACATCGTCCCCTTTCGCAGCGGCTATCACGCACTACTCGGACGAATCACATTCGCGTGATTCAATGCTGTGCCACACTATGCTTATCTCAAGCTCAAGATGCCTAGTCCACGCGGCGTCATCATGGTCAACGGAAATACGGAACGCTCCCTCCGTATATAAGAGCACACAGCTGCCTTAGCAGAAGAAGTACAGAGTGGCCTTCTCAAGCAGAACCCTAATTCGCCTGCCGAGCCCATGGACACCGTTAAGAGGATCTGAACTACCCTGCAGCAGGAAAACTCAGCTCATCAGGAGCTCGACTAGCAATCCTGCCTCCGTCTCAATCCCTATTAAGTGGTGGCAATTGTGCCGCGCGTACATAACTACGCACTGAAAATCCCATGGGCATCGACGGAGGCATAGCTAACTCGTGATCCACAGGGCAGCTCGACCGCCCCGGACACTCATACTTTCACTATTTCCCTTTCTTCTTTTCTTTTTTCTTTTTACAGGTCTTTCCTGGCGGCCTGATCATTGGTTATCCTGAAGGACAAAAACACCAAGACAACAAGAAGCATGGACGTACTGGAAAACTCTTAGGTGGTCTCTTTAACGATCCCTTTACCTATCTTCAGGATGCATACGCAGCTCTCTCTTGGTGAAGGCATAGTAAATAGCCTTTCAGCTTATTGCACTACTTCTATAAATGTGCTTTAACGCACCAATGAAATTATAGTAGAAACAGTTTGCGGCCCAAATTTCCACGGCTTTAGCTTACCACTACTTCTTCCTTTTTCTTTCTTTTTTGCCTTTTTCTTTCTGGTAATTCCATCAGATAGCACCCGTACACTCGGTGTGTTCCAACTTGCCAGGGGCTTCAAAGCACCCAATAATATGGCAACAAAAGTCCGAACACTTCTACATTATAGTTCGGCACCCCGAATTTAGCACTATATGCATTGGCTCCGAATCATGTCTTTGGTCAATCGTTGGGTTGCCCGGCTCCTGTGCTTGCTACCTTACGTTCCGCTATATCGGCTAAGGTAGTAAAGGGAGACTACTGCGATTGTGCCCTGGTTTATCCAAAGGAGCACCTCAGTATAGAAAGCCAAAAACTGACTGTCATGATACGGCGAGAGCCGTTCAGCTATTCGGAGGTTGCAAATCGTTGGAGATTTCTCCTGCATTATGCGAAGGATCGGCACTTCCCGATCAGATGCTCATAGCACTCTGGTTCAGATACTAGGGGTTGCGCACATGTTTTATTGTAAAACTCCTATGGCTAAGTGAGGGCGTTCAAGCCACATAGTCTGATTGCCTTGTTCATTGCGCTAAGAAACTCCTTCAAGGACCATATAATTGGATCAAGATTGTTTAGATTCCATCCCGAACACCTCCGTACTACCTATGTGGGGGCAGAAGCCGACGACTGGCCAACCCTCAGATTTCATACAACATGGCCGCATAGGAGGAAAAAATTAAAACATAACAAGCATTATATTACAAACCGACTTCGTTTCATCATTCCAGGCAAAGACAACATGAACGTATTCATTCAAAAATAATGTCTTGCCCACACCGCACTGCTTCAATGCAAGACCCCTCTAGGACATCCGCAAAATAGCGCTCGGGTGTCCGGTGCTCCTTGCCCTCTAGCGGCCCCCTGGTCAGCTCGACGGAGTCCATCTTTGCCCACCACATCTTGCGACGGGCGAAGGCCATGCGCGCACCTTCAATACAGGCCAATCGCTTGACGACATCCAGCCAAGGACAGGCATTCACCAGCCGCTTCACGAGTTCGAAGTAGCTGCTGGGCATAGCTTTGGCTGGCCACAGCTGGATTATCAAATCCTTCATGGCTAGTTCGGCCACCCTATGCAGCTCCACCAGTTGTTTCAGCTGATCGGTGAGGGGCACGGGATGCTCTGGCGCAAGATACTCTGACGAGAACAATTTCTCCGTGGAGCTCCCTTCTTCGGCTCGAAAGAATTCCGCGGCGGCGGACACACTGTGCGGCAAATCTACGAAGGCTCCTGGAGAACTCTGAATCCGGGTTAGTAAGAAATACTTCTTCTTCATATACTTGCTTTGCATACTAAATGCCTTACCCGCCATGATCTTCTTGGCCTCCTGGAACTCTTGGAAGGTGCCCTGGGCCTCATTCCGGGCCGTCTCCGTGCCCTGACAAGCCATGGCGAGTTCGGTCTCTCGAACCGACGCATCACACTCCAAAGTCTCGCACTTCCTCACCACGTCCTAGAGCTCCTGTTGGACACGTTGACCCGTGCCTTGAGCTTGTTACGGGTGGCCTGCTCCTTGACAGCCTTCCCCTCGGCTTCGGCCAGGGCCTTCTTCAGGGCCTCGACCTTCGTCATTGCTCCTATAAATATAATGACACTTCGGTCAATATATATCATCTTAATCTTTTCGAGTATTTCCCGGGTTATTACATACCTTGATTCGCCTGGAGCTGCCTCTTCACCTGGCCGAGCTCCTCCCCGGCCTGCTCCAGCCTCCGCTTTAGTTCGGAGACTTCGGCAGCATGTGAGGCCGCGGCCAGTAGCAACGCCTACATAGTCATTCCAGACAAATTTAGTTAGTTTCCTGCAATAAAGGATTGATCCTCTATCCGGCTTTTTCTTTCCGAAACACCGGACAGTGTCTCAGGGGCTACTACCTATATTGGGATTTTCTCTTTTTGCATCTCTTACCTCAAAACCTGTCAGCAAGTTGCTGCAGGCTTCGGTTAGTCCGCTCTTGGTGCACTGAACCCTTCCAATCACCGTGCCCATAAGAACATGGTGCTCATCCACAAAGGAAGTGCCTCGCAGTGCTTCCAGCAGATTATATGGTGCCCCTGGTTGGACAGGGGTCACCGGTGGAATAGGCATACCCCCTTCTTTTGAAGGAGGTTGCGTGCCAGATTCCGGAGCCGTATCGCTCTCTGGATTCAAGTCCGGTTGAGGGCCGAACTGGGCCCTCATCCCTAGTCTCCAGGGGGATTGGTTCCCCCTGGTGTTCGGCGACGGGGGCTTCGCCTTCGGGCGCCTCCTGAGCCTCTCCCTGGCCTGGGAAGGTCCGTTGGGAGAGCACCTCGTCGTCTCCTTTGGCCTTGGGAGAGTAAGCGGTCGGCGGTGTCTCGCTGGCCATCTCCTTTGAGTCCAACGAACCTCTTGATGAGGATCGCTGGGAGCTGTCGTGGGTCGGACTGCAATAGCATAATTATCCATGTCAATACATTGAAGAGGAGAGGCTGGACATATGGGTATGCGGGGGTCATAGCACTTATGATGCATCTTGAGGCTTAGTGCGGGGGTGTCGCTCCGGACTGCTGTCGATGTCCCACGCGGAGTTATCCGCGAAGGAGCCCTTCCCTTTCTTGGATGTCCCCGCTTCCAGGTTCATGGCGGCCGCCCTCTTCTTCCTTCCCTCATCAGGGGGAGGGTTGTTCTCCTCCTCCTCCTCCTCATCGTCGTCCTCTTCGGCGGCGGAGGAGCGGGTCTTGTCTTCGGACGTCGCGTCCAAAGCGCCCTTGCGACGGGGGCCACTCCGGACCCCCTTGGCCTTCCCCTTGGCCTTCTTCGCTGGCGCTATATAGGGCACCAGCACCAGCATCTTTGCTAAACATGGAATGACTGGTTCTTCAGGCAGCGGAGTCGGACACTGGATCCGCTTCACCCTCTCCATCCATTCCTGAAGAAGCCATGACAATAGAAGTTCAAATATCCTCCTTGAAGCAAACAAGCAGAGGACGCATTGGAAACTCACCTGGCTGGCGGGGTGGTTAACATCATGCCCATGATCCGAATCCGTGGCTGGCGGTATCTCGTTGCCCTTGAAGAGCAACTTCCAGGAATCTTTGTGAGTGGTCTCGAAGAGCCTCTTCAGGGTATGGTGCTTCTTCGGATTGAACTTCCATAGCGGGAGGCTTTGGCCTTGGCATGGGAGAATACGGCAAACTAGCATCACCTGGATTATATCGACAAGTTTGACATCCTTGTCTACCATGCTTTGGACGCGCGTCTGCAGCGCTATCAGCTCGTCTGGTGAACACCAGTTCGGGCTCTTCTCGACCTAGGAGATGAGCCGCATTGGAGCACCGGGGTTAAATTCGGCAGCCGCGGCCCAGTTTGTGCCACGGGGTTCTGTAATGTAGAACCATTGTTTCTGCCATTCCTTGATAGTCTCCATGAAAGTGCCTTTCGGCCACTAGACATTGGACAGCTTACTCACTATGGCTCCTCCGCACTTCGCGTGCTGGCCATCCACCACCTTCGGCTTCACGTTGAAGACTTTGATCCACAGCCCGAAGCGGGGTTGGATGCGGAGGAAGGCCTCACACACAACGATGAACGCCGAGGTGTTGAGGAAGGAGTTCGGGGACAGATCATCGAAGTCTATCCCGTAATAGTACATCAGCCCACGGACAAAAGGATGGAGTGGAAACCCTAGCCTGCGGAAGAAATGAGGGATGAATACCACCCACTCATTGGGCTTCGGCATGGGGACGACTTGTCCCTGGGCCAGTAGATGGTGGGCGATTTCCTTCGCCAAGTACCCGGCCGCCCAAAGCTCAGTAATGTCGTTCTCCTTGATGGAGGAGACCATCCACTTGCCTTGACCTCTGGATCTGGACATGGTTGAGTGCTAGCTTGAGTGGGAAGAAGATGAGAGCTTGGGTGTTGGAGCTCAAGATTGGAATGGCGGAGGAAGAGAGAAGGCATGGGAGAAGAAGGGGGAATCCTTATCCCCTTATAAAGGCAGTGAATATTGAACGCTTCCCCAGTCGCCTCAAATCTCGCCTTTTCCCAAGGACTGTGTGAATGGTACGGTTGGGTTACCCACGCCCATATTGATGAGAATCCCGCAATAAGTGGACACGATCTCTGCTTTGACAAGACGTGCCAATGGCAACCGCGTCTCGAAATGCGGAGCGGCAGGCAAAAACGGTTCAAAATTATGACCGGACAGGTGTGATGTCATGTTACAAAAAGTTTTCAGCGGATTGGACTCGTGCAAAATTATATTCTCTCTACGGTTGTGTGTGGTGTGTGTGTTACTGGTCCGGATACATTCAATACGTCCGAGGACTATCTTGGAGTTCGAAAGGAGGAACTCGCCTTGCAATGCCGAAGACAGACCTACGCGCCAGATACCTTGTCATTGAAGCCAGGTTCAGGGGCTATTGAGGGAGTCCTGGACTAAGGGGTCCTCGGGCGTCCAGCCTATTAGCCATGGGCCGGACTGATGGGCTGTGAAGATGCAAAGACCGAAGACTGCACCCGTGTTTGGATGGGACTCTCCTTGGCTTGGAAGGTAAGCTTGGCGACCAAATATGTAGATTCCGTTCTTTGTAACCGACCTTGTGTAACCCTAGATCCTCCCGGTGTCTATATAAACCGGAGGACTTAGTCCGGAGAAGATAGATTCATTATCATAGTCATACAAGCTAGACTTCTAGGGTTTAGCCATTACGATCTCGTGGTAGATCAACTCTTGTAATACTCATATTCCTCAAGATCAATCAAGCATGAAGTAGGGTATTACCTCCGTAGAGAGGGCCCGAACCTGGGTAAACATTGTGTCCCCTATCTCCTGTTACCATCGACCTTAGACGCATAGTTCGGGACCCCCTACCCGAGGTCCGCCGGTTTTGACAGCGACAGTCGTCCCACGCCCCTCCCGAGCCGAGCCTCGGCGAGGGCAAAGGTATGAAGGTCGTTTGAGCGTCAAGGGGGACTCCTGAGCATCGCGACTTAGGATCCTAACTGGCCACGTAGCCCCTCACTCCTTGGTCTCATCCTGGTGATCCGGACGACCCAGTGACGGTTGAGGTATGCGCGGGGTCGGGCTCTGCCGACGTAGAACACTAGACCTACCCTTGCATCTCCTTTCCATAAGCTGTTTGCGCGTCAAGGGGGAATCCTGAGCATCGCGACTCAGGAGCCTAACTGGCCACATGGCCCCTCACTCCTTGGTCTCGTCCTGGTGATCCGGACGACCCAACGGTGGCTGAGGTATGCGTGGGGTCGGGCTCTGCCAATGTAGAACGTAAAGCAAATGGGAAGGAAACCGCAAAATCTCAAAGCAAATATTACAAAACATATTGTTCTCCGAGCATCAAACATAAGTTTAAACGCCTCCATGAGGCACAGTACATGTTGCAGGAGTTTAAGAAGGAAAGGAGCCGCAAGCAAGTCATTCCTGGACACCGCCGACGCCCGCAAGAGGCGCCCCTTCCTTGGTGGCATCGCCTTCATCTGTACCACCGGCCGGGGTTGCAGGATTAGTAGTACCGCCGGTCAAAGGCGCGGGAGCGAAGGTGCGGAACTTCTTCAGCAGGGCCTCCACCTAACCCTTCACGGATGCGGCAGCGGCTGTGCAGTGCTCGTCGTCCACAGGCTCCAGCAGCTCATCAAGGCGGGCGGCAGGATCACGAAGATGGAGGTGGCTGAAGACGCGCATCAGGGCAGCTAAAGAAAGGACACGAGCTTCTTCCTCTGCCATTGGGCCTATGCCGCTCACGACTTCCTCAAGCGCCTCGATCAAGTAGGGAAGCAGCTGGGCGAGACCGTCCTCGTCTGTGGTCAGCGGCTTCTCCAAGCCCTTCTCATAGAGTGCCTTCAGCGCCATGCAAGATCTCTTCTTGAGGAGCGTGAAGGCCGCGCGGTCCTTGGCTAGAACCTTCGCCTTGGCGTCAAGTTCGGCCTTCCCCGCCTTCACCTTCTGCTCCAGCTCCTCCAGCCGGCCGCGCTCAATAGCCTACACCTTCGCCGACTGCTCCAGCTCGGCATCGCGTCCCTTGATGGCGTCCACCCGGGCCTTTATCTTCTCCTCCTCCGCCTTGCGGCACGAGCTTCTTCCACACGCTTGCCGCGCAGGGTCTTCAGCTCGGCCTCCAGCACCCGGCAGCAACCCTCGGCGACCTCAACGTCCTTCAGCGCCGCCTCGTGAGTAGCTGCTGCCTGTGCGGCAGCCTGCTTCTCTCCCTCGGAGGTCGCCGCGGCCTGGCTCAGCACCGCTCGGACGGACACGTCAGAATGAAGCCAGCCAGAGACCAGCTCCAGGCGCCCAGCTACCAGGTGGGGTTCGGCGCCCTGAAGATCTTCTCACAGCCGGGTCATCTCAGAAAGGGCACACTCCAAGACGTCAGCGGAGGCGAAAGGACCTGGAATTAGCGGTGCAGCAGGAGGAGGAAGAGGCGATGACGTTGTCGGTGTCAAAACCGGTGGATCTCGGGTAGGGGGTCCCGAACTGTGCGTCTAAGTCTAACGGTAACAACAGGCGGGGGACACAATGTTTACCCAGGTTTGGGCCCTCTCTATGGAGGTAATACCCTACTTCCTGCTTGATTGATCTTGATGATATGAGTATTACAAGAGTTGATCTACCACGAGATCATAGAGGCTAACCCTAGAAGCTAGCCTATGATTATGATTGTTGTTGTCCTATGGACTAAACCCTCCAGTTTATATAGACACTGGAGGGGGCTAGTGAGGGAGTCCTGGACTAGGGGGTGTCCGGATAGCCGGACTATCATCATCGGCCGGACTCCAAGACTATGAAGATACAAGATTGAAGACTTCGTCCCGTGTCCGGATGGGACTTTCCTTGGCGTGGAAGGCAAGCTTGGCGATACGGATATGTAGATCTCCTACCATTGTAACCGACTCTGTGTAACCCTAGCCCTCTCCGGTGTCTATATAAACCGGAGGGTTTAGTCCGTAGGACGAACAACCATTACAACAATCATACCATAGGCTAGCTTCTAGGGTTTAGCCTCCTTGATCTCGTGGTAGATCCACTCTTGTACTACCCATATCATCAATATCAATCAAGCAGGAGCAGGGTTTTACCTCCGTCAAGGGGGCCCGAACCTGGGTAAAAACATCGTGTCCCTTGTCTCCTGTTACCATCCGCCTAGACGCACAGTTCGGGACCCCCTACCTGAGATCTGCCGGTTTTGACACCGACAGCTAGGGTTACACAGAGTCGGTTATAGAGAAGGAAATCTATATATCCGTATTGCCAAGCTTGCTTTCCACGCAAAGGAGAGTCCCACCCGGACATGGGACGAAGTCTTCAATCTTGTATCTTCATAGTTCAACAGTTCGGCATAAGCATATAGTCCGGCTGTCCGAGGACCCCCTAATCCAGGACTCCCCCAGTAGCCCCTGAACCAGGCTTCAATGACGATGGTTCTGGCACGCAGATTGTCTTCGGCATTGCAAGGCGGGTTCCTTCTCCGAATACTCCAAAGAAGATCTAGAACACAAGGATCATGTTCGGCTCTGCAAAACAAATTCCACATACCACCTTAGAGAGCACAATATTCCACAAGTCTAATCTGCTGACAACTTTTCCATAGCGTGACATCATGTCGCGGCCCGGTCATTATTCGAACCGTTTTTTCGACCCGCTACTGCACATCTTGCGAGGCGATTTTATTGGCACGTCTTGTCAAAGCAGAGATCGTTTCCCCTTATCACGGGATTCTCATCAATACGGGTGTGGGTAACCCAACTGCGCCATCAACACGACGCTTGGGGAATAAGCGAGTTTACAGGGCAAGTGGGGAGGCGCATAGTTTCTACCGCCTTTATAAAGGGATAAGGATTCCCCCTTTTTCACCCACGTCTTCTTCTTCCTCTGCTCATCCATTCTCTCTCGCTCGAGCTCCAACACCCAAGGTTTCACCTTCTCCGCAAAGTCATTCCGAGCATGTCCGGAGCGGGAGGCAAGTGGATGGCCTCCTCCATCACGGAGGAGGACATCACAAAGCTTTGGGAGGCCGGATACCTGTCCGCAAACAACGCGCACCGACTTCTGGCCGAAGGGCAGATCATCCCTACCCCGAAACCCCAGTAAATGGTAGTATTCCTCTCTCACTTCATCCGCGGACTGGGATTTCCCCTCCACCCGTGATCTGGGATGGACTTCCATGTTTTACTATGGGCTGGACTTCCATGATCTGGCCCCCAACTTCATTCTCAACATCTCAGTGTTCATCGTCATGTGCGAGGCCTTCCTCCGCATTACGCCCCACTTCAGCCTATAGCTGAAGACCCTAAACGTGAAGCCAAAGGTGGTGGGTGGCCAACAAGCAGAGTGCGCGGGTGCCATGGTGGGAAAATGCCCAATGTCACCTGGCCCGAGGGCTCCTTTCTGGAGACCGTGAAGGGGTGGCAATCGGGGTGGTTCTACATCACCGAGCCGTGTGACACCAACTGGGTGGCGGTCCCCGAATTTCGATCTGGCGTCCCCATGAGGCTCACCTCCTGGAAAGAGTAGGGATTATCATAGGGTGCAGCAGAAGAGCTGAGCGGACTTCAAACCTGTGTCGAAAATATGATAAGCAAGAAAATTAAGCTCGTCAACGTAGTCCAGGTTATGCTCCTCCGACGGATCCTTCCGTGTCAGAGACAGGTTTGCAATCTGTGGGAGTTTGACCCGGCCGAACACTAGACGCTGCAAGAGCTCTTCGGCACACTGCACGAAGACGTCTGGAAGGTGCTCTTCAAGGCCACCGAGGTGCCACCGCCCATAACCGAAGATCGCGGATTCAGTGCAAAATGCCCAGCCAATCCGGTAAGTTTTCATATTTTGCAAGATATGCCTTTTGCCAGCACATCCGCGGGAGGAAGCTAAGCCCTTATGCCAATTTCACAGGCATGGGTAGGGATAGCGGAGTAGATTGACTGTCCAGCTCCGCTACCTGAAGATCCCGAATTGCCTCTTCTGACGAAGATGCTGTTTCCGACGCCCTATGAGGTGCCGGAGAAGAAGGCCAAGAAGAAGACCGCGGGGACCGGAGAAGGTGTCCGCCGCAAGGTCACGTCGGACGTGACGTCCGACGACATCGAGACACCCTCCTCCTCCGAAGACGAGGAGGCGGAAGGAGGAATCCCTCGCCCCCCCACCGGGGGGAGGAAGAAGAGGAAGGCCGACCCGCATGGGCAGGCCGAGGTGTCCAAGAGGGGGAAAACCCTCCTCCCAGACCATTCCACCACCGCCACCTACAACAGCAAGGAGTGGGAGCCCAGGGACAAGCCCCTTGTTAAATCGTAAGTATCCGGTCACAATAGCATTTCTGGTATGTTTGTTTTACTGCTTCTTATCATGCCGGACGTGTACTTGCAGTCCGGCCAAATCCAGCATTGATGATCCTCCTCTTCGGAGGGGTCTCTGGGCCCCTCGGCGATGAACAACGACTCACTCCCGACAGCCTCCTCCCCCAGGCCCGCGGATGACACCGAGGTGTTGTCTCAAAGGATACCGGGCCAAGGGGAGACAGTTCCGGAGACGCCCCCAGGCGAAATCCCAGTCGCCGGGCACATGGGGGGGAGGACCCCCATGGACTCCAATAAAGGGGACCGCAGCAAGTTTGGCCCCCAGCCGAATACGGCTCCGGAAACCCAGGTGGTTCCGTATTCAGGCAGGCAGCCTCTCTCTAAAGGGGGCGAGCCACCTATATTGTTGACCTCTGGCCATCCAGAGGCATCGGACAACGTGCTTGATGTGCTTTGCGGCGCTTCCATTGATGAAGAACATCGTACTCTTATGAGTACGGTGATTGAGAAGGTCCGGTCTGCCAAGGGCGGATTGACCGAAGCCCGCGCTAGCCTTCTAACAGGCTTTGAGGCAAGTAATTCAATTTTTAAGAGAATATCACAGTATAGACAGTAGCCCCTGATGCTCTGTTTGGTGTTCGGAAAGAAAAAACTGAACAGAGGATCAAATAACGTTCACAGGAGTCTTAACAGAAGATGTCTATGTTAATAAGCAGGCGTCGCTACTAGCCGCTGCCGCTTGTACTGCGGAGGTCTCCGGACTAAAGCGGGACCTGGAGTGGACCGAGGGAGAGCTCGGCCTCGTGAAGAGGCAGCTCGAGGAAAATCAACGTACGTAATACCCCATAGGTATATTTATAAAGGAAAAGTGGTATCCGCTTATAGAAGCGTCATAAACTTTGGTAGAGGCCACGACCGAAGTGGCAACCCTTAAGAAGGCGCTGGCCGAGGCCGAAGACAAAGTGGCCAAGGAACGCACCGAGCGCGAGAAGCAAGAGGCCCGGGTCGACGAGGTCCAACAAGAGCTCCAGGATTTCGTCCAAAAATATGAGTCCTTGGAGCGTGACTCTAAGACTCAAGACTCCGAGCTTGCTAAGGCTCTACAGAGCGCGCAAGACGCAAAAGCCGAAGCCCAGAGGGCCCTCCAGGAGATTCAGGCGGTCAAGAAGATTACGGCGGGTAAGGCATTTGTTATGCAAAGCAAGCATGTGAAGGAGACTTTCCTTTTACTTACCCGAATTTGTAGTTCTCCTGGAGCGTTCGCGGATCTGCCGCGCAGCATATCAGATGCTGCAGAATTCTACCGAGCCGAAGAAGGGAGCTCAACAGAGAAGTTGTTCTGGTCCAATATCTTGGGATAGAACATCCGATGCCCTTGAGCGACCAGCTGAAGCAACTGGTCGAGCTGCACAAGGCGGCCGAACTGGCCACGAAGGACCTCATAGTCCGACTGTGGCCAGCCGAGCCTTTGCCCAGCAGCTACTTCGGTCTCGTGAAGCGGCTTGTGAGTGCCTGCCCATGACTTGAAGTCATAAAGCGGTCGGTTTGCATTGAAGGTGCGCGAATGGCCTTCGCCTGCGCAAAAGTGACTGGGCGAAGATGGATGTCGAAGCTAATGACGGAGGGTCCACCGAAGGTCAAGGAGCACCGTCGGCCCGAAAAGTATTATGACAGTGTCCTGAAGGGCTCCCGCCTTATGGTGGAGCAATGTGCTAAGGATGTAATCTTTGAATGAATGTACTCATTTTATCCTATAATATGAAACAAGTTCATTTGCGCAATATAACGCTTGTTTATTTAAATTTTTACCTCCTGTGCGGCCGCTTACAAAATCTAAGAGTCGGCCAGTCGTCGGCTTCTGCCCCCATGTAACTAGTACAGGGGTGTTCGGGATAAATCTAAACACTCTTTATCCAAATTTTTGGTCCTTTAAGGAGGTGTTTAGTGCAACGAACAAGGCAATCAGACTATACAGCTTTATTACCCTCGCTTAGGCATAGAAGTTCTATAATTTTAAATTTTGGCGTAGCCCCTGGTATTCGGAAGGCCGAACTTGGGGCGCTATACATGCCTAAATCGGACAAAGACCAATTCCTCTACTGAAGTGTAAAAAATCTTTAAGGATTTGAAACCTCTCGAACAGCGACCAGCTCTCTCCGCATCATGACAGTTAGTTTTCGGCTTTCTCTACTGAGGTGCTCATCCAGAAGAACCGGGGTACAATCACAGTAGTTCTCCCTTTACTACCCTAGATGATATAGCGGAACGTAGGGTAGCAAGCACATGAGCCGAGCAACCCAACTATTGACCCAAGACATGATCCGGAGCTGATGCATATAATGCTATAAGTTCGGGGTGCCGCATTGTCGAAAGTGTTTGGACTTTCTTGCCATTTTATGGGGTACACTGAAGCCCCTGGCGAACTGAATGTACCATAATGTACAGGTGCGATTTGTAATAAATAAGCAAAAAATAAAAAGGAATGTAGTAATAAGCTGACGCTGTACATCATTTTCATTTGTTATTTGAATGATACGTCAAGGCGTATGTATACAAGTGGTGCGATAAGCAAAATAGGACTATTTGACATGTCCTAACCAAGAGCGAGCTGCGTATGGGTATGTAAAACAGGTATAGCGATCGTTCTGAGAGACCACCTGGGGATTCCCTTGTACATCAAAGCTCCTTGCCTCCTTGGTTTTTCCGTCCCGCGATGGGTCCGATAATTAGGTTATCGGAAGAGCCTCCGGAAGATAGGGACCTGAAAGAAAGAAAAGGGTGAAGGTATACGAATCCTGGGGCGGCTGAGCCGCATTGTGGACCGCATTCTAGCTGTGCCTCCGTCTATGCCCATGGTATTTTAAGTGCGTAATTATGTACGCGCGGCACAAATTTCACCGCCTGACTGGGACTGGGACGGAGGCCGAATTGCTAGGCAAGCTCTGGACGGACCGGATGATCTTGTTGCAGAGTACTTCGGACTCGCTTGACGGTGTCCGGAGGCTTTATTGCTGAATTGGTGGTTTGGCTAAGAAGGCTGCTCTGTACTTCTGTTGCGAGGGCCGCAGTGTGCTCCTCCGTACGGAGGGAGCGCTCTCTGTTTCCATTGACTCTTATAACCCCGCGAGGTCCGGGCATCTTGAGCTTGAGGTAGGCATAGTGCGGCACCGCATGGAATCTGGCGAATGCGGTTCGTCCGAGCAGTGCATGATAACCACTGCGGAAGGGGACGATATCGAAGATTAACTCCTCGCTTCGGAAGTTGTCCGGAGATCGGAAGACTACTTCCAGTGTGATTGAGCCTGTGCAATAGGCCTCTACACCTGGTATGACACCTTTAAAGGTGTTTTTGGTGGGTTTGATCCTTGAGGGATTGATGCCCATTTTGCGCACTGTATCCTGATAGAGCAGGTTCAGGCTGCTGCCACCGTCCATGAGGACTCGTGTGAGGTGGAATCCATCAATGATAGGGTAAAGGACAAGTGCGGCCTAACCGCCATGACAGATACTGGTCGGATGGTCCCTGCGATCAAAGGTGATCAGACAAGAAGACCATGGGTTGAACTTTGGGACGACTGGCTCCATCGCGTAGACGTCCCTTAGTGCATGTTTCCGCTCCCGCTTGGGGATATGGGTGGCGTATATCATATTTACCGTTTTTACTTGGGGAGGAAATTTCTTCTGTCCTCCTGTCTTCGGCGGCTGGGGCTCCTTGTCGTCATCACTATGCAGCCCCTTTTCTTATTTTCGGCATTCAACTTGCCGGTCTGTTTGAATGCCCAACATTCTCTGTTGGTATGGTTGGCTGGTTTATCGGGGGTGCCGTGGATTTGACATGAGCGATCGAGTATGCGGTCAAGACTAGACGGGCCCGGATTATTTCTTTTAAATGGCTTTTTCTGCTGACCGAACTTGGAGCCACTGAATCCGGCATTGATGGCCGTGTCTTCGGCGTTATCGCCATTATTGCGACGCTTGTGTCTGTTATGCCGGGGCTTGTCATTGCTATCTCTAGCGTATGAGGTGCCAGGATTTCTTGATGTGGTGTTGCTACGAGCCAACCAGCTATCCTCGCCCGCACAAAAGCGGGTCATGAGTGTCGTGAGGGCTGCCATGGACTTCGGCTTCTCTTGGCCGAGGTGTCAGGCAAGCCACTCGTCACGGATGTTGTGCTTAAAGGCCGCTAGGGCTTTGGCATCCGGACAATCGATGATTTGGTTCTTTTTAGTTAGGAACAGAGTCCAGAATTTCCTAGCTTATCTCCGGTCTGTTGGGTTATGTGACTTAAATCATCATCATCCGATGGTCGCACATAAGTGCCCTAGAAGTTATCCAGGAATGCGTCTTCCAGGTTCTCCCAACTGCCAATGGAGTTTGCCGGCAGACTATTTAGCCAATGTCGAGCCAGTCCTTTGAGTTTTAGTGGGAGGTACTTGATGGCATGTAGATCATCATCGCGGGCCATGTGAATCTGTAGAAGGAAATCTTCGATCCATACGCTGGGTCTGTTGTCCCATCATATGGTTCGATGTTCACAGGCTTGAACCCTTCTGGGAATTCATCTCCATTACTTCGTCAGTGAAGCATAGGGGATGTGTGGCGCCTCTATGCCGGGCTACATCATGACAGAATTCAAATGAGTCTGGTCCGTTGTATTCGGCCCGGCCGGATTTGTATTTAGTATATCTGGCGTGGCGGTCATCTTCATGTGTTGGGGCGCGCCCCCCGTGATCTGTAGATCGATCTTGACTGTCCTGCTTTATTTTCCAATTAGTCTCGCGGGTCCTACGTGTAGCCCCGGGCCTTCCTGTTTTTATTTTTCTTGCGACGGGGTGTGGGCTGGTGTGGCATCCCTTCCCGCTCAATATTTGGGGAGAGGACTGAGGGAGTCCTGGATTAGGGGGTAACCGGACAGCTGGACTATACACTTTGGCCGAACTGTTGGACCGTGAAGATACAAGGCTCAAGACTTCATCCCGTGTCCGGATGGGACCCTCCTTTGCGTGGAAGACAAGCTTGGCGATCCGGATAGTAGATTTCCTTCTTTGTAACCGACTCTGTGTAAACCCAAGCCCCCTCCGGTGTCTATATAAACCGGAGGGTTTAGTCCTTAGAGACACAATCATAATCATCATAGGCTAGCTTCTAGGGTTTAGCCTCTACAATCTCATGGTAGATCAACTCTTGTAATACTCATATCATCAAGATCAATCAAGCAGGAAGTAGGGTTTTACCTCCATCGAGAGGGCCCGAACCTGGGTAAAACATCGTGTCCCTTGCCTCCTGTTACCATTAGCCTTAGACGCAGAGATCTGGACCCCCTACCAGAGATCCGCCGGTTTTGACACCGACATTGGTGCCTTCATTGCGAGTTCCTCTGTGTCGTTGCTGCAAGGCTCGATGGCTCCTTCAATCATGAACAACAACGCGGTCCAGGGTGAGACTTTTCTCCCCGGACAGATCTTCGTGTTCGGCGGCTTCACACTGCGGGCCAATTCACTTGGCCATCTGGAGCAGATCGACAGCTACGCCCCTGGCCATCAGCTCAGGTTCGGAAACTTGAACTACACAGCCGATATCCGTGGATACTTGATCTTCGACGGATTCGGGCCTATGGCAGGAGCGCTGAACAATGACGACGAGTACGGCTTAGACCCGCTGTCAGACAATACTCGGGATATCGCACATGCAGGAGCTCCGGACCTAAATCCGGGGCAGATCGCGTCGTCTGAGGATGGGTGGATGGACCCCGCCCCGGAGGCCGCACACTCATCGGCGGTAGATCCGAGCACCGGCTTCACCCCCAAGGAAGCCTGTGACACCAGACCCCTGGACTCGTGTCCGGCTGTAGGTTCTAGTCCGCGCACCCCCGAGCCCGCCGAATCTGGTTGGGCTCCGGTAATGGAGTTCACCGCTGCTGATATCTTCCGGCACTCACCCTTTGGCGACATGCTGAACTCGTTAAAGTCTCTCTCTTTGTCAGGAGACTCTTGGCCGAACTATGTCCGGCTCGAGTGGGAAGCAGGCGGCGAGGGAATTCGTTGCCCACCCACCACCCACTTCATTGCCATGATCGATGATTTGACCGACGTGCTTGAATTCGACTCTAAAGACATCGACGGTGTGGACGACGATGTAGGAGAAGAACAGGAACCACCGCCCGTGGGGCGCTGGACAACCACCTCCTCATATGATATATATATATGGTGGACACTCCAAAAGAAACCAATGGCGATGAGGCAACAGAGGATAACCCCTCAAGGAAGAAAGCAAAGCATGGGCGTCATCGGAGCCGCTCCGTGCCCCGCCATAGCAATACTGGCATAGGAGACGAAAACAATCCAGATGGTGCCGAAGATGAATACAATCCCGATTAGCCTGCCTTCGAGCAGGCCAGACAGGCGATGGACGGATATTTGGAGGAGGACTACCACGTGTCCCCCTCCAAAGACGAGGTGAGCCTTAGCGACGATGAATTCGGCGTGCCTGAGGATCCCGCAGAGCAAGTTAGCTTTAAGCGACGGCTTATGGCCACGGCGAATAGCCTAAAAAAGAAGCAGCAGCAGCTCAAAGCTGACCAAGATTTGCTTAAAGACAGATGGACCAAGGTCCTGGCCACCGAGGAATACAGACTCGACCGCCCCGCCAAAGGGTACACAAAGCACAATTCGCTACCTCAACCTAAGAAGGAGGACCTAAAGCCCACACCCCGACGCCAACACACCACGGTCCGGGGCAATACGCAGGAAAGGCGAGGTAGCATCCACAAACCTCGACGCAATAGTCATAAGAGTCACAAAAATAACGATGACGACCAAGACAAGGGAGTTGGTGCCGAATCCAGCGGCCCCCAATCCGGTTAGCGGAGAAAAAACAGCTCAAGCCCATCCGGCCCGAGCAGCATACTCGATCAACCATGTGAAATTCATGGTACCCCTAGAAGGGCGGCAAGCATACCAATAGATAATGCAGGATCCTCAAAACAAAATGGCCGGTCGTGCGCCGGAAACAATGAAGGGAAGTCTCAAACAACGAGCAGCCCACCAAATATGGCGAGGTCAAACGAAGATCCTCCGCAGTACAAAAATACGGCCGATCATCTCCGATCACATCGACCGTCCGGACAACATCAACCATAGCAATTTAATTGCACTTACCATTGACCCAATAGTTTGTGGGTTCCATCTCACACGAGCCCCTATGGGCATAAACCCATTAATAACATCTTCTAAAACATGCCAGGTGCAAAGGCCAAGTTTTACAGGTCCACCACCCTAGTGGTTGTCTTAAGATCACCAAAAAAATACCATGCCGAAGAATAAGTCTTCGGCATTGCCCCCTTATACATTAACTACCATATACTATCGGGACGAACTGCGTTGGCTAGACTCAACGAGGTACAACATCAGGCCAAACCCGCGTGACATAGTCACAATTATGGGCAAGGCTGAACTCCACCCTCGGAGTGGAAATCATACCGCCGCTGGAATAGCGAGTTGTGCCCATTTATCAAATTTTGATTCGGCAGCCAACTACCTGGACACCAACTGAGGAGTCCGAGCTACTTTATGGCATGATAGCCTAGTTCGCCAGGCTCCGATAAGGCAGCCGCAATTCAACCACAATATGACATGCAACTGCCTTTAAGCATTTGTCTTTACAGACTGACCTTTGCGCAGAACAGGACTGGTGACATGGAATCAACTCGGACGCACAAGGCGGGAACACATAAGTACCCCCCCCCCCCAAGGAGACAGTCCGGATACACTTCGGATCCACACACAGCCTCCTCCAGTCCGGCCATGACAGGTTCCGCCAGCACACCTATTTTCATACGCATAAACCATACTCATACGCATAGACATGTCACTCTACTACAATACGTAGACTACAATAACACTCACCGACCATCGTTCCTCATTGACGCTCTTTTCTTCGTCATAACAGCACCCGCACATAGTTTCATGCCCCACTATGCCAGGGGCTTTACAGTACTCATAATATGGCAACAAAGTCCGGCCACCTTTTCGGTCGCTCGGCACCTCGAACTTATAGAATACTATATGCATCAGCTCTGAATCATGTCTTGGGTCATTAGTTGTGTTTGCCCGGCTCCAATGTTTTGGTACCTTGAGTTCCGCTCCATCGGCTAAGGTAGCGCTGGGAGAACAACTGCAATTGTGTCCCGGTTCTTCCGGACGAGCACCTCAGTAGAGAAAGCCAAAAACTAACTGTCATGATACAGCGAGAGCTGATCAGCTGTTCGAGAGGTTGTAAAATCTTTAAAGATTTATTCCGCATAATGCCATTATAAATGCAAAGTGCGACGGATCGGTCTTCCGATCAGGCGCCGTTAGAGCCCCTCGTACGGTCATCCAAACACAAGGGGATGCGCCCACCATACTCGAAATTCCTATGGCTAAGTGAGAGTGATAAATCCCTATAGTCTGATTGCCTAGTTCGCGGTGATGAACACCTCCTTCAAGGACCCAAAAATGGGGTAAAGAGTGTTCAGGTACATCCCGA
Source organism: Triticum timopheevii (assembly GCA_963921465.1). Lineage (NCBI taxonomy): Eukaryota > Viridiplantae > Streptophyta > Magnoliopsida > Poales > Poaceae > Triticum > Triticum timopheevii. The sequence goes on from OY997264.1 coordinate 329,579,477, forward strand.
ACACCCCCGTACTTTCTACGTGGAGGCAGAAGCCGACGACTGGCCAACTCTCAAGATTTATATATACTAAACTGCCGCACAAGAAGAACAAATGTTCATATAACAGGCAACAAACAATAAATGTGCCAGTATCCCATATTACAAAGGACAACATGACTGCCTTCAGGGAAATATAGTGTCTTTCATACATTGTTCAGCTACAAGGCGGGCTCCTTTCAGGACACCTTCATAGTATAATTCGGGCTTGCGATGCTCCGTACCCTCTGGCGGTCCCTTGCTCATCAACTTCTCAGCATCAAGCTTCCCACAGTGCAACTTCGCACGGGCAAATGCCATGCGTGCACCCTCTATACAGACCGATCGCTTAATGACGTCGAGCCGAGGGCAAGCACCCACAATCCGCTTCACGAGTCTGAAGTAACTGCTTGGAATTGGCTCAGCAGGCCACAGCCGGACAACTAAGTCCTTCATGGCTAGTTCGGCCGCCTGGTGCAGTTCGACTAGCTGCTTTAGCTGATTGATAAAGGGCACCAGATAATTCGGTGCCAAATACTACGACCAGAAATGCTTCTCCGCAGACTTCTTCTCCTTAGCCCGGTAGAATTGGGCAGCATCAGATATGCTGCGCGGCAGGTCCGCAAACGCCCCTGGAGAAACAACAATTCAGCTTGTCGCTTAGAGTTCCTCCCATTACTATGTAAAAATTGTTTTAAGCGTAAAAGGCCTTACCAGCCGCAACCCTCCGTGCCTCCTGAATGTCCTTCAGAGCACCTCGGGCTTCTTCCCGAGCATCATATGCGGCTTGGAGAGCTTGGGAGAGTTCAGATTCTTTCCCTACTAGACTCTGCTTCAAGGTCTCGCCTTTCTTCACGGCCTCCTGAAGCTATCGCTCAGCTTCAATGACCCTGGCCTCGTGCTTCTCGCGAAGAGCCTGCTCGGCGGCGGCTTTCTTGTCGGCTTCGGCCATAGCCTTCTTTAGTGCCTCAATTTCGGCACTCGCTCCTAGAGCATACAATACAAATATTTTCATTAGGCACAACTACTCGTTCGTGCCCAACCTAGCAAAAGGTTTCTACATACCTTGCTTGTCCTCCAACTGCCTCTTCAGATGGCCAAGTTCTTCTTCGGCCTGTTCTAGACTGTGCTTCAGTCCGGACACTTCCGCATTATGAGAGGCGGTCGTCGCTACAGACGCCTGTTTTCAAACAAAGGGATATACGTCATTAACTGAGTCTCCTGCAAAGCGGAAATTTGATCCCCTGTCCGGCTCTTTCACCGGACAGTGCATCAGGGCTACTACTCATACTATGACAATCTTCTAAAGGTTTCTAAAAACATACCTCAAAGCCTTTTATAAGGCTAAGGCAGGATTCAGTCAGCCCGCTCTCAGCGGACTGAATCTTCTCAATCACCGCACCCATGAGGGCGCGATGTTCATCGACGATGGACGCACTTTTTAGTGCTGTTGATAGACCGCCCTGCAACTCTGCTTGGACAGAGGTTGCTGGGGGAGCAGGCTCGCCTCCCTCCGTCAAGGGGGGATGCTCGCCCAATCCTGGAGCTTTAAAGGTCTCCAGGACCATGTCCGGCTACGGGCCGAATCCAAGATCATCCTCGCCATCGACATTCATGGGAACCGCTGCTCCCGTGTATCCGGCCCCAGAGATATGCCCTCCCTGGTCTAGGCCCCGCTGAGACGACACCTCGGTGTCGCGCCTAGGCTTCGAGGAAGGGGCCTCTGGAGGCGTCTCGCTCTCTAGGGCATCTGAGATCAGCGAATTGTCCGAGAAGGACTATTTGGCGCGAGACCTCGCCGGGCTGCACAAAGTATGGCGACGGTTAAACTACTACATCCTAATAACCCCGGGCGTATATGCGTGTTCGGATTTTGTGTACTCATGACTTTACCAGGGGCTGGGCCCTGGGATCCCACTCCGGGCTGCTATTGGCGGCCGTGGTGGACGCCTTCAGGAGGGAACTTTTCCCCCTCTTTGGTGATTCGGCCTCCAGGGATGAGGAAGCCATCCTTTTCTTCCTTCCCCCCATGGAGGACTCGTCTTCTTCCTCCTCCTCTTTGTCTTCGAAGGAGGGATGATCGCTGGAGTCTTCGGATTTTGTGTCCGAAGCGTCGCGGCGACGGAGGCCGCTCCGGGTCTTCCTGACCTTCTTGGAGGCCTCTTTCTTCGGCGCCTCGTAAGGTGCTGGGACCAGCATCTTCGTCAAAAGAGATCCCGCCGGTTCCTCCGGCAGCGGGGCCGGACAGTGAATCTGCCCCACCTTCTTTGTCCATTCCTGGGATAACTGCAGAAAGCACAATAAGGCATCTCCCTCGGGATACGCCAGCTAAACATGGATAGACAGAACATAGAAATGACTTATTGGACTTGCGGAGCGGGACAGTTGATACTCGTGGTCTTCGGCTGAGCCCGGCCACGGCTTGCCGGACATGAAGAGCACCTTCCAAATGTCCTTGTGTGAGGAGCCGTAGAGCTCCCGTAGGGTCTGGTGCTCGGCTGGGTCGTATTCCCACAAGCCGCAGGCTTGGTGCTGGCAAGGGAGAACTAGGCGAACTAACATCACCTGGACTACATTGACGAGCTTGACATCCTTGTCTACCATGCTCTGGACATGTGTCTGAAGCACCGACAACTCATCGGAGGAGGACCAGTTCAGGCCCTTCTCGGCCAGGACGTAAGCCGCAGCGGGGCTCCGGATCTGAATTCAGGAGCAGCGGCCCACTTTTTACCACTGGGCTCGGTAATATAGAACCACTGCTACTGCCACTCCTTGATGGAATCATTGAAGGTGCCCATCGGCCATGTGACCTTGGGCATCTTGCTCACCATGGCGTCGCTGCACTCAGCGTGCTCGTCGTTAACCACCTTGGGCTTCACATTGGAGATCTTTAGCCATAAACCAAAGTGGGGCAAAATGCGGAGGAAGGCCTCACACACGACGATAAACATCGAGATATTGAGGAAAGAATTAGGGGACAGATCATGAAAATCAATCCCGTAATAATACATGATGCTGCGAGCAAATGGGTGGAGGGGAAACCCAAGCCCGCGGACAAAATGAGGAAGAAACACGACCCTCTCGTGGGGCTCTGGAGTGGGGACGATCTGTCCCGCCGTCGGGAGACGGTGGCCAATTTTCTTGCCCAGATACCCGGCCTCTCGGAGCTTTATGATATCCTTCTCCCGGACGGTAGAGGCCATCCATTTGCCTCCTGCTCCGGATCCGGACATCTTTGGAGAACCTCTCTTCGGTGGAGAAGACGAGCGCTTGGGCGGTAGGGCTCGGGCAAAGGGGAAGGGATGAGTGGAAGGGAAAGGTGTGGGTAAAGAGGAAGAGACCTTATAGAGGCGATAAAAGCTTTTACGCTTCCCCACTTGCCTAGTGGAACCCGCTCATTCCCCACTCACCGCGATTAACGGTGCAGTTGGGTTATCCATGAACGTATTAATAAAAGCCCCGCGGTACGGGGAACACGATCTCTGCTTGTACAAGACGTGCCCGGGAAATCGCCTCGCAATGTGTGCGGTGGTTGGTTGTGGAGAGACGGTTTGATAATGACTCGACCGTAGTGTTATGTCATGTTATCTAAAGATGTCAACAGGTTATATTTGTGGGATATTGTTCTCCCCATGATGGCATGTGAAGATCGTCTTGCAGATCCGGACACGATTTAAGTGTTCGGTAAATACTTTGGAGTATTCGGAGATGGAACCCGCCTTGCAACGCCGACGACAATCTACGCGCCAGACTCATCGCCATTGACGCCTGGTTCAGGGGCTACTGAGGGAGTCCTGGATTAGGGGGTATCCGGACAGCCGGACTATATACTTTGGCCGGACAGTTGGACCGTGAAGATACAAGTCTCAAGACTTCGTCCCGTGTCCGGATGGGACTCTCATTTGCATGGAAGACAAGCTTGGCGATCCGGATAATAGATTTCCTTCTTTGTAACCGACTCTGTGTAAACCCTAGCCCCCTCCGGTGTCTATATAAACAGGAGGATTTAGTCGTTAGAGACACTATCATAATCATGATAGGCTAGGTTCTAGGGTTTAGCCTCTATGATCTTGTGGTAGATCAACTCTTGTAATACTCATATCATCAAGATCAATCAAGTAGGAAGTAGGGTTTTACCTCCATCGAGAGGGCCCGAACCTGGGTAAAACATCGTGTCCCTTGCCTCCTGTTACCATTAGCCTTAGACGCATAGATCGGGACCCCCTACCCGAGATCCGTCGGTTTTGACACTGACAAGGACCAGGCCTCTATAAATAGGACTAGCCACCACAGTAGGAGGCATCTCGAACTCACCTTGAACTGATTCAGAATATCCTCACCCACATAAGTTTACCAAGCACAAGAACACCTCACCTCAGGAGGCTGTTCTTCCCTTGTACTGTTCATCCTCAGCCCAAGAGGCAATCCACCACACCACATTGGAGTTGGGTATTACACCACAACGGTGGCCCGAACCAGTATAAATCTCATGTCTCTTGTGTTGCGCGTTCGTCGAGCTAGGCTTTGAGATCGTGGTGAGGTAGAGGGCGTGATTAGGTAGGGGGAGATATTCGCGCGCACCCCAGTGTTCGAACCTCAAGGGTTTTACCGAAACCCGAAATCTGACAAGATCATTAAGACGTTTTAGTACATTGATTGAATGATTGATTTTCTACGGGTATAATGTGCAAAAATCAAATTTGAGCTACATGCACACGTGCAGTGCACCTAAATGGATTGCAAAAACACATGTGTCTCATTGGGTGCATGTTTACTCCCGGTGCAACAAGTTTCAAACATTGAGAATCTTGAATTTTAAATTCTAGTACATCCAAAACTTATTTGAAGTTCATGAAACTTATCGTGTTGTCATATGGACACCAATACAAAGTGGCATTGTACTTTTTTTTGTCAAATTTGAGACTAGTTTTGATGTAATCTTTATCTAATTACAAACAGGAGATTATTAATAATTGGGAACCAATATCCCAAACGGATTATTTATTCGAACCGTGAGCGTTAGACCAACAATGGATACATGCCATGCTTTGGTTAGGTAATAAAGCGACAACATTAATCATCCAAATAGAAAAACAATATACGTTCCGTCGCATGACCCGTGTGGCATGCGAGCAGGCGTGAGTTGACGGGACGCATGCGAGCAGTCCCCCGGGCAGGAAGGACAGGGAGGCGTGCATGCAGGTGTGTGAATTGATGGAGGCGTTCTCGTTGTGCAATGTCATCGGGAGGCATGCGAGTAGCTGTGTGAAACTTTGGTAGGCATGCCAGCAGTCCACTGCGCAGGCTCACCGGGAGGCGAGCCATCGGTTTGACCGCTGCCCGCTTCTCTCTCACAACTCCCACTACTCCATATTAATGGTGCGCCCGAGTGGCTGCACCCCCCATCCTCACTACGCCCACACAATCATCTATCTCCGCTTGCATCCTCGACGCCGCTCTCAATCCTCAAAGCCGTCAGTGTATTAGGATGCCACCGAAGTGCCCCATCGGAGGGAGTGGCGATGCCGGTGTCGTGGTTCTAAGCCTGACAGTAGAATGCGGGGTAGGTATGAGGAGGCAAGATCCTAGCTATGGTGAAGTTGTGCACGCAAGATTTATGAGTTCAGGCCCTTCTTAGTGGAAGTAACTGCCCTATGTGTCGGTGCTTGGGAGCTCCGTTGACTGGATTATGCATGAAGTTATAGGGGGTGCAAACCCTTGTGCCTGAGGAGGGGGGTGGCTTATATAGATTTTGCCAGACTCCTCGGGCCCTCAGTAACACAGAGTTCAATGTACATGAAGATAGGAACGTTACTGGTAACACCAACATTAAAGTTACATAAATGACCATTAAGTCTACGGAGTGAAGGCTCGACCGTTGTCATTCAGGGTGACCTTAGGCCTTCTGTCCTCCTAGTGGATTCTGGTATGGTCGAATGGAATTGGGTTATCCGAGTGAACACTCATTCTAGTCGGTAGGATCTGCTGTTCTTTGGATGTCTTTGATTGTAGGGAAGTGTCCTTGGGTAGGTTGCTTAGACCAGGTCTGTTGCCCTACCCTAGCTGCATGTCATCGTCATTAGCCCCCGAATGGTTCGGGGTCCGAGTGGATATGAAGTAGAAGATGGTTCTGACTCAACTTTCATGCTTCGTAAGCACTTTATTTGGATTGGAGAACCATGCATAAACTTCGACCTCATTCTCAGTCACCTTGAGCCATTCAAAGGTTGTCGAGTGGATTTTGCTGATAAGCTTCGAGTGTTTGATTCGGTGTAAACTTTTTAGCATGATTGACTTCTCTGCTGTTCCCGGATCTCGCGGGATTTGAAATTTGGGCAAGCACGCGGGGCGGAGAGGGCCGCGGTAATCGGAATGGATTAGGCAGGGGCGCCTCGATCTTCACGCCACCTTTTTCACCACGTATCGTGCACGCGACTGTTGTGGGATTTAACAGGATTGCTGGGCCCACAGGTCAGCCACTCGAGGAACCAGCCCATGTAAGGAGTTTGGTCATTGCTTTTGTACTGTGTGCCTCATTTCTTCTCTTCCTCCTCTGTTTCTCCTCTGTGCTCGTCCCCTCCCTCGACGCCGCCGCCCAGTCCGAGGGCACCCAGCTGAGATGGCGAAAGACAAGATGGCGGCCCTGGAGCGTGCGAAGAAGGCGCCGGCGAAGGCGAAGGGAAAGAAGTCCAGCCAGGGGGATCGTCCCCGAGATCTGGCCTGCCGCCCGGCTGGATCCAGGGAGACTGGATTCGCTCCATGATCCAGCAGGAGGATCTGGAGGATCTGGTGGAGGGGGGCCTGATTCCCCACGGCTCTTGGCCACTCTCGGAGGACGAGACCGAGCCGCGGCCGCAAGAGGGTGAGTGTGTGCTCCTCGCCATGCATGTCGACCGCAGTTTCTCTTTGCCACCACATCCCTTTTTCCGGGGTTTTCTGAATTTCTTCGGGGCTCAACTTCATCATTTCTCCCCCAACACCATTACGTACCTTGCGGCATTCGTGTCTATGTGCGAATACTTACTCGGGTGTCGACCGCACTGGGGTCTCTTTAAGCACATTTTCACTTGTCGCTCTCAGTTCGTAAAAAAGGCCAATCCGAGTGATGAGAGGACACATGTGATCCAGATGTGCGGAGGATTAGGGATCCAGATGAGGGGAAAAAGCACCTTCCCAGCCATGATCCTTCCCAAGTCGGTTAGAGGTTAGAAGTCGACTTGGTTCTATTGTAAGGATGAACTGACTCCTGGTCAGTCGACCGGCCTCCCTCCATTTTTCATGGAGAGAGTCGAGAAGCCCTCTCCCTTGAGAGTGACCTCGGCCGAGAAAGTGTAGGTGATAATGTTGGTTGAGCGAGTGGTCCAGCTTGTCTGCGACGGTGTGACCGACATGGATTTACTAGATGTGTTTTTCAAACGACGCATCCAGCCACTCCAAGCTCGCGATCATCTAATGTGGTTGTACTCGGGCATTGAAGACAATACTCGGATCCACCCGGAAGAAGTCGACAAGGAGATGGTGGTTGTCGGTGTCAAAACCGGTGGATCTCGGGTAGGGGGTCCCGAACTGTGCGTCTAGGCGGATGGTAACAGGAGACGAGGGACACGATGTTTTTACCCAGGTTCGGGCCCTCTTGATGAAGGTAAAACCCTACGTCCTGCTCGATTAATATTGATGATATGGGTAGTACAAGAGTGGATCTACCACGAGATCAAGGAGGCTAAACCCTAGAAGCTAGCCTATGGTATGATTGTTGTAATGTATGTTGTCCTACGGACTAAAGCCCTCCGGTTTATATAGACACCGGAGGAGGCTAGGGTTACACAGAGTCGGTTACAATGGTAGGAGATCTACATATCCGTATTGCCAAGCTTGCCTTCCACGCCAAGGAAAGTCCCATCCGAACACGGGACGGAGTCTTCAATCTTGTATCTTCGTAGTCTTGGAGTCCGGCGGACGATGATAGTCCGGCTGTCCGGACACACCCTAGTCCAGGACTCCCTCGGATCCCCTGAACCAGGCTTCAATGACGATAAGTCCGGCGCGCATAATGTTCGGCATTGCAAGGCGGGTTCCTCCCTTGAATAATCTAGAGAAGATCATGAACACCAGGATAGTGTCCGGCTCTGCAAAATAAATTCCACATTCCACCGTAGAGAGAATAAAATGTACACTTAGTTCAATCTGCTGACGTATTATGCAGCGTGACATCACACCGCTACCAAGCCTTTGTTTGAATCGTTTTTTACTATACCACCTCAGCACGTTTAGCGAAGCGGTTTCCTTGGCACGTCTTGTCGAAGCAGAGATCGTGTTCCCCTTATTCTGGGATTCTCATCAATACGGACGTGGGTAACCCAACCGCGCCATTGATGGTGGCGCTTGGGAGATAAGCGAGTTTTACCAAGCCGGTGGGGGACGCACAGTTTCGTCCGCCTATATATATAAGGGATAAGGATCTACCTTCTCACCTACGCCTTCTTCCTCCTTTGCTTTACACATCTTTGCGCACTCAAGCTCTAACGCCCAAGCTCGCGCATCTCACCTCGACCTTCTCCGAATATGTCCGGAGGGGGAGGCAAGTGGTTGGCCTCCACCGTCAAGGAGGAGCACATCACTAAGCTGCGCAACGCCGGATACCTCTCCGGTGATATCACGCATCGGCTGCCCGACGAGGGGCAGCTCGTCCCTACCCCTGGGCCTCACGAGAGGGTCGTCTTCCTTCCCCATTTCCTCCACGGACTGGGCTTTCCGCTCCATCCATTCGTCCGGGGGCTCATGTTCTATTATGGCCTGGATTTCCACGATCTGGCGCCGAACTTCATCCTCAACATCTCAGCGTTCATCGTCGTGTGTGAGGCCTTCCTCTGCATCCGGCCCCACTTCGGCCTGTGGCTCAAGACCTTCAACGTTAAGCCGAAGGTTGTGAAGGGCACGCAAGCAGAATGCGGAGGCGCCATGTTGGGTAAATTACCCAACGTCCTTTGGCTCGAAGGGGCCTTTGTGGACTCCGTCAAGGGATGGCAATCGGGGTGGTTCTACATCACCGAGCCGCGCAAGCCCACATGGGCGGCAGCCCCCGAGTTTAGATCTGGCATCCCCACGCAGCTCACCTCCTGGAAAGAGAAGGGCTTGCTGTGGGGCGACCCGAAGGAGGTGACTGGACTCCGAACCTGCATCCAGAAGCTGGTGAGCAATAATCTCAGGCTCGTCGACGTGGTCCAAGTCATGCTCATCCGCCGGATTCTCCCATGCCAAGAACGGGCATTCAATCTGTGGGAGTTCAATCCGGAACAGCACCAGGCGCTGAGCGGGCTCTTCGATACGACATACGAAGGCGCCTGGAGGGTGCTGTTTAAGGGCACCGAAGCCCCCGCATCCGCGACGGAAGATCGCGGATTCAGCTCGCAGTATCCAACTGACGAGGTAAGTGATTCAACCCCATTACGGGACACTTTATAGTAATTGAATTGATTATAAGAGGGTTTAATCCCTTCCTTTCCTTTGACAGGAATGGATGGAGAAAGCCAGGCAGCTTATCAGCCCGGCTCCCATGCCATTAGATCCAGTGGACGCGCACTTAGCAGGGTTGCTGGTTCCGGCACCGCACGTGGTGCCGGAGAAGAAGGCCAAGAAGGTGGCCGCGGGGACTCGAAAGAGTTCCCGCAATCAGGCGTCTGATGACGATGCAAAATCCTCCCCCGAAGACGACAAGGAGGAGGAGTACTCTCTCCCGGAGGGGGGAGAGAAGAAGAGGAAGGCTTCCCCAATAGGGGAGGCCGAAGGGTCCAAGAGGGGGAGAGTTATCCCCCCGGACAGTTTCGCCAACACCAGCATTGGCGAGGATGAATGGCCTCCAAGGGCTAGGCGTCCGGCGAGATCGTAAGTGTCCGGATCCTTTATACGCAATATCTTTTATATCACGTAGTGTCCTTCTAACGCCACATTCTGTCCGTAGTCCGGCCGATGACGATCTCCCCGACTCATCGAGCGGGTCGTTGGCCTCGTCGGATGTGAATTCACTTCCGGCTGCCTCCACCCCACGCGCCGACGAGGACGCCGAGGTGGGATCCCAGAGAGGGATCCATCAGGAGGAGGCTCCAGAGGCGCCGTCAGGCAACCTCCCGAACTTTGCGCCGGACTCTACATCGGAACCCGCAGTGGTTCCAGAGTCCGGCAAGCGGCCCCTTCGAAAGAAGGGCAAGACCGTGACACCGGCGGCCTCCGTCCAACCGGAGGTGCCGGATAACTTGTTGGAGGCGCTTAAAGGCGCTTCCATCGAGGAAGAACACCGCACTATCATGAGTGCGGTGATTCAAAAGGTTCAGCTCGCCAAAAGCGGGCTGACTGAAGCCAGCAGCATCCTTTTAACAGGCTTTGAGGTAAGAAGTTAAAATTATGTAATGTAATACCGCATAGACAGTAGCCCCTGATGCTCAGTTCGGTGTTCGGAAAGAAAAGCCGGACTGAGGATCTAACAAGATATGCGCAGGGTTGCTAAAAATATGTCAATATGGGTTTGCAGGCTGCGCTGCTGGCCTCTGCCGCATTAACGGCGGAGGTCGATGTGCTGAAGCAGGATCTCGAGCGGTCCGAGCGAGAGCTCGGCCATGCGAAGAAGCAGCTTGAGGACAAAGAAGGTGAGTAACACCACTTTGAATAGGTACCTTACAGAAAAGGATTTTGGTTGCAATAAAATGAACAAGGATAATATGTGTATTGCAGGGGCCACTAACGAGGTGGCAGCCCTGAAGGATGCTGTGTCCGCGTCCGAACACAGTGCGGCCGCGGAACGGGCAGAGCGAGAAAAGCAGGAGGCACGGGTGGCGGAAGTTCGGCAAGAGCTCCAGGCTCTCATGGAAAAGCATCAGAGTTTGGAGCGTGACTCCAAGACTCGAGAGTCCGAGCTTGCCTCGGCTCTCGAAAGTGCCAAGTCCACCAAGGCCGAGGCCCATAAGGCCCTTCAGGAGGTTGAAGATATAAAGAAAATAGCGGCGGTAAGGCATTTTTCATGCAAAGCAAGCATGTTAATGTAAAATACCTGACACTTACCCGCATTCGGAGCTCTCCAGGGGCGTTTGCAGATCTGCCGCGTAGTGCGTCCGATGCCGCCGCATTCTATCGTGGCGAGGAGGGGGGCTCGACGGAAAAAGTCTTCTGGTCTCAGTATGCTGAGGCCGGACACCCGGTGCCCCCAAGCGACCAGCTGAAGCAGCTGGTCGAACTCCACAAGGTAGCTGAGGAGGCCATGAAGGGCCTTATAGTCCGGCTGTGGCCTGGACGGGCCATGCCTGGGAGCTACTTTGGCCTCGTGCGGTGGCTAGTGGATGCATGCCCCTGGGTGGATGTCATCAAGCGCTCCGCCTGTATTGAAGGCGCTCACCGGGCTCTTGCCCGCACAAAGGTGCAGTGGGGCAAGTTGGATGCGGAGAAGCTTCTCACGGACCCCCCGCCGCCGGGCAAGGAGTATCGCACGCCCGAGATGTATTATAAAACTGTCTTGAAGGGAGCCCGCAATATTGCGGATGAATGCCCCCGAAATGTAATCTTTGAGTGAATTTGCTATGTATTATCCTGCGCGCTGAAAACTTTGTTCACGTGCGCGTTAAGCAACGCTTGTTTAATTTAAAATATTACCTTCTGTGCGGCCGTTTATAAAATCTGAGAGATGGCAAGTCGTTGGCTTCAGCCCCCAAGCCACGAGTGCTGGGGTGTTCAGGATAAACTTGAGCACTCTTGTTCCCATTGTTGGGTCCATCGAGGGAGGCACTCAACACAACGAACAAGGCAACCGGACTTATAATGCTTGAACACTCTCACTTAGCCATAGAATTCTATAATTTTAAATTTCGGCGAAGCCCCTGGTATTCGGAAGACCGAATCCGGGGCGCTATCCACGCCTTCATCGGACATTGTCCGGAACTTCGCTCGAAGCGGCGTGAGTCTTTAAGGACCCAAAAAAACCTCTCGAACAGCGACCAGTCTCTCGCCTTATCATGCCAGTCAGTTTTAGCTTTCTCCACTGAGGCGCTCGCCCGGCTCAACCGGGGCGCAATCGCAGTGGTTCTCCCAGTGCCACCTTAGCCGACGGAACGGAACGTAAGGCACCAAAATGTGGGAGCCGGGCAAACCCAACTATTGACCCAAAACATGATTCGGAGCTGATTCATATAATGCTATAAGTTCGGGGTGCCGCACTTGTGAAAGTGTTCGGACTTATCACACCATGGGGTGGGGAACATAAGCCCCCGGTGTATTAGGCCGTACCAAAATATACGGGTGCAAGATGTCACATAATGAGCATATATATATAAAAGGTAATGCAATTGCGATCAAAAAGTTGCTGCATTATTTATGAAAGAAAGTCTGCTAGTAGAGCGGACTGATACAAATAGCGCGGTAAGCAAGGGATTTGGACTAAGTAAACATGTCCCCCTCCAGGGATGAGCTGCGAACTTGGTGTATATAATCGAATTTAATGCTCGTAATTGAGACCACCTGAGTGTTCGTCGCGGCCTTCTTTAGTCCTTGACTGTTGCATCACTAGTTCGACAGGTTTGCCGCCGGAGAGGGCTTCTGGTTAACAGAGTCCTGTGTACGTAAAAGAAGAAAAATAAAAAAAAAGGTGGGCACACTTGCGAGCCCCCGGTGTGGTCGAACCGCACTCTGGGTCCGTTGCGATCGTACCCCCTCCCCTGTGCCCATGGTATCTCCAAAGCGTAATGATGTACGCGGAGTGTTATTCTTGCGATCATGCGCGGGCGAGGGTTGGGGCCGCATTGCTACACGTGCTCTGATCGCGCCAGGTGGTCTTGGTTGGCATTGCTCCGGGCGCGCTTTGCTGTATCCGGCCTTTTAACGGCCGGACTCGAGAATTGCCTTAGAAGGCTGCTCTGTACTTCTGCCGCGAGAGCCGCTGTATGTTCCTCCGTTCGGAGGGAGCGTTCTGTATTCCCATTGACCGTGATGACTCCAGGAGGGCCTGGCATCTTGAGCTTTAGGTATGCATAGTGCGGCACCGCGTTGAATTTTGCAAACGCGGTTCGTCCGAGCAGAGCGTGATAGCCGCTGCGAAACGGGACTATGTCGAAGATTAACTCTTCGCTCCGGAAATTATCCGGGGATCCGAAGACCACTTCTAGTGTGATTGAGCCTGTACAGTTGGCTTCCACTCCTGGTATGACACCTTTAAAGGTTGTCTTTGTAGGTTTATTCCTTGATGGGTCTATGCCCATTTTGCGCACTGTATCCAGATAAAGCAGGTTCAGGCTGCTGCCGCCGTCCATCAGGACTCTCGTGAGGTGGAACCCATCGACGATTGGGTCTAAAACCAATGCGGCGAATCCGCCATGGCGTATGCTGGTCGGATGGTCTCTTCGATCAAAAGTGATCGGACAAGAGGACCATGGGTTGAACTTTGGGGTGACTGGCTCCATCACATAGACGTCCCTTAGTGCGCGTTTCCTCTCCCTCTTGGGTATGTGGGTCGCGTATATCATATTCACCGTCCGCACATGTGGGGGAAAACCCTTCTGTCCTCTGTTGTTCGGCGGTCGGGTCTCTTCCTCGTCGTCGCTGTTTAGCCCCTTGTCATTGTTTTCGGCAATTAACTTGCCGGCCTGCTTGAACACCCAGCAGTCTCTATTAGTGTGGTTAGCTGGCTTTTCAGAGGTGCCATGTATCTGGCATAAGCGGTCGAGTATTCGGTCCAGATTGGACGGACCCGGAGTGGTTCTTTTGAATGGCTTCTTCCGCTGACCGGGTTTGGAGCCTCGGAATCCGGTGTTGACTGCCGTATCCTCCTTATCGTGGCCGTTAATGCGGCGCTTGTTTTTGTTTCGACGTGACCTGCCGTTGTTGTCCTTAGTATCCGGACTGCCAGAATTTTTACGGAGATTGTTGCTGCGGGCTAGCCAGCTGTCCTCTCCCGTGCAAAAGCGGGTCATTAACGATGTGAGGGCTGCCATGGATTTCGGCTTTTCCTGCCCCAGGTGCCGGGCTAGCCATTCGTCCCGGATGTTATGTTTGAAGGCTGCAAAGGCCTCTGCATCCGGACAATCGACGATTTGATTTTTCTTTGTCAAGAACCGTGTCCAGAATTGTCTGGCCGATTCGTCTGGCTGCTGAATGATGTGGCTTAGGTCATCGGCGTCTGGTGGTCGCACATATGTGCCTTGGAAGTTATCAAGGAATGCGGCCTCCAGGTCTTCCCAACACCCAATTGACTCTGCGGGCAAGCTGTTAAGCCAATGCCGAGCTGGTCCTTTAAGCTTGAGTGGGAGGTACTTGATGGCGTGGAGATCGTCGCCGCGGGCCATATGGATGTGGAGAAGATAGTCTTCGATCCAAACCGCGGGGTCTGTTGTGCCATCGTAAGATTCGATGTTTACGGGTTTAAACCCTTCGGGGATCTGATGATCCATTACTTCGTCAGTGAAGCATAGCGGGTGTGCGGCGCCTCTGTATTGAGCAATATCGCGACGCAGCTCGAGAGAGCGCTGTCTGCTGTGTTCGGCCCGGCCAGGGTTATTGTATTCGGCGCGACGGTATTCGTCGTGGGTCGTAGGGCGCCCACGTGATCCATAGATGGATCTTGATTGCCTTGCTTTGTCCTCCAATATGTCTCGCAAGTCCGGCGCGTTCCCTCTTGGCTTCGTACTTTTGGAGCGATGCCGGGGTATGGTCTTGGCTAGGGGCCTGGATGCTCTCTGTCACGACCACGGGGTGGTCGGTCAGCCATATCGTGCGCTGGTGATGGAGGTATGTATGCTTCCTCCTCTAATCGGGGGAGCAGCTTGCGTCTTGGGTAACTTTTGGAGGGACGTTCGAGTTTGTACTCTTCGGCCGCGAGGACCTCGGTCCATCAATCGGCCAGCAGGTCCTGATTAGCTTGAAGCTGTTGCTGCTTTTTCTTTAAGTTGTTTGCTGTGGCGATAAGCCTGCGCTTGAAGCGCTCTTGTTCGATGGGATCCTCATGTACGACGAATTCGTCATCGTTGAGGCTTGCTTCGTCTTTAGAGGGAGGCATATAGTTATGATCCTCAACCTCTTCGTCTGCCGCCCCCTCGTGAGGGCTTGCTTCTGCATCCTCCTGCGCTGAGTCTTGCTGGAGGGGATTGTCTTCGGCACTCTCTGGAGTATTATTATCTCCTGTGCCGGAATCTCCATTCTTGTTGTGGCGAGATTTAGAGCGGCGCCGCTGACGCCGGCGTTTGGGCTGCTTCTTTAAAGAGTCTGCCTCCGCTGTTTCTTCGCCATCCCCGTCTTTTGGGGTGTCCACCATGTATATGTCGTATGACGAGGTGGTCTTCCAGTGCCCTGTAAGCGCTGGTTCCTGTTCGTCTCCGTCATCGTCGTCCATAGCGTCGATGTCTTCGGAGTCGTAGTCTAGCATGTCGGTTAGATCGTCGACAGTGGCTACAAAGTGGGTGGTGGGTGGGCTCTGAATTTCTTCGTCGTCCGTACCCCAACCATCCTGGCCATAGTCTGGCCAGGACTCTCCTGATAACGAGAGATGCTTTAGTGAATTCAAGATATCGCCAAAAGGCGAGTATTGGAAGATGTCCGCGACGGTGAATTCCATAACCGGCGCCCAATCCGGATCGGTTGGTAGGGGCGCGGGAGGTTTGGAGTCTGGCAAGGAGTCCGGCGCCTCGGAATCATGAGTTTCGCAGGGGACAAGATTAGTGTTTGGCTCCATCGCCGTGGATGTTGAAGCCCCCAGGGCGGCATCTATCCACCGGCCCTCGACCTGGGCGATCGGCTCCGGGCTAATGGCCGAAGCGGACCCGTGTGCGGCCACCAAGGCACTGTTCGATGGCAGAGCTAGATCATGCCCGTCGTCACAGTGCTGCGCGCTTGGCTGTGGCTCGAGTCCGTCGAAGATCAAGTCTCCGCGGATATCGGCCGTGAAGTTTAAGCTTCCAAATCTGACCTGACGGCCAGGGGCATAGCTTTCGATCTGCTCCAGATGGCCAAGTGAATTGGCCCACAGTACGAAGCCGCCGAATACGAAGATCTATCCGGGGAGAAAAGTCTCACCCTGGACAGCGTTGCTGGTTGAAGATGCCATCAAGCCTATCGGTGACGACACAGAGGAACTCTCAATGAAAGTACCAATGTCGGTGTCAAAACCGGCGGATCTCGGGTAGGGGGTCCCGAACTGTGCGTCTAGGCGGATGGTAACAGGAGACGAGGGACACGATGTTTTTACCCAGGTTCGGGCCCTCTTGATGGAGGTAAAACCCTACGTCCTGCTCGATTAATATTGATGATATGGGTAGTACAAGAGTGGATCTACCACGAGATCAAGGAGGCTAAACCCTAGAAGCTAGCCTATGGTATGATTGTTGTAATGTATGTTGTCCTACGGACTAAAGCCCTCCGGTTTATATAGACACCGGAGGAGGCTAGGGTTACACAGAGTCGGTTACAATGGTAGGAGATCTACATATCCGTATTGCCAAGCTTGCCTTCCACGCCAAGGAAAGTCCCATCCGGACACGGGACGGAGTCTTCAATCTTGTATCTTCGTAGTCTTGGAGTCCGGCGGACGATGATAGTCCGGCTGTCCGGACACCCCCTAGTCCAGGACTCCCTCAGTGGTGCAGTGGTTGCAGGGCATCACCGGCAATTAGGACAACCCAAAGGGGTCTAGGAGAGTTCCTCCATTCGGAAACACCAACGAACCAGACAAGGTCTGACTCTTCTCTCCCAAGTGTCTTTTTGTTCTGGCATGTGATTTCTTTTGGAACCGACTGACATCCAGTCGACTCTGTGTCTTGTAGATTTATACTGAGACGTACTCGACGCCCAACGGAGAGCAGGATCAGGAGCCGGAAGGGGAGGCGAGCAGAGGCGAAAGCGGTGAGTGGCACTCTGATGAAGGAGAAGACGATGAAAGCGATGACTCTGGCAACGGCGAAGAAGTCGACTCACCACCTTGCACCGTAAGGCGATCCAAGCACATCCATGACCCAGCAAGTATCCGTGGCAAAGTGATTGCGCGGATTGGTCAGACTTTGGAGCATCCTCGGACGTCCTCTCCTGCCCCGACTGAGAAGGCCCCAAAGCAATCCAATGTTACACTGTCAAAACCTTGGAAGGCCTTGCCCAAGGTCAAAGTGGCTGTTCACATTGCTTCAGGTAATATTTGGACTCGATTTGTTAGTTTGGCATGAATTGATTTTTGGTCGACTCACTTCGGAACATCTGACCGACTGAAATTTGAGATTTTCAGTGCTGCTACCTCTGGGACTTCTGTTTACAAGATGATGACGAGGAAATGGAAGACGCAGTCACCTCTAATCCGGGTACGACTCTTGCAATTTTGTCTCTACTTTCTCAGCCATTTTGTTGGTCGACTGAACTCTGGTAATTGATTCTTTTGAAGCTCCTCCCAATGTCATTGATCTTCCAGACGATGAAAAGGATGTGCCACTGAGGCCCATGGGAAGGAGGTGCAGGAAAACATCAACTGGCAAGACGCCTCAGTCGACGCCAGTGACAGAACCGGTGATCCAGGAGACCGGCGATTCCAACTGTGCTTCTGTGAGTTTTGCCGTACCATTGTCGAGTGCCCAGCCCTCAGCGTTGACTGCACAGATTCCAGCTGATCCATCTTCTTCACTCTTGATTGCGCATCACATCCCAGAGGACCAAGTGGGTCATGCCAAGGAAGCTATACGCCAGGCAGGCATCATGATGGAGCAGATGAAAGTGGTTCGGGAGGCCAGTCAAGCTGCTTATGATGCCAACTCAGCTCTCCAGAACAACATCCATGTTGGTTGATTTCCGAGTGATCCTTTAGCTTGTCGCTTGTTCTGTTAGGATATGCTACCTGAAAACTTTTCTTGTGCATCTATCTGTCAGTCTGTACTTTTGCATCCGTACACGCACTGGGTGTTTTAGCTTATGCTGAGCAGTTTTCCCGATCGAATCGACTAAGTTATGTCGATTGTAGCTTTAGACTAGTGGGGGCACGCAGAGTGCACCCACTGGGTGTAGGCCCCGAGGCCGCCGTCGAATGTGTGATTCGGCGGAGGTTTGATAAAAATTTCTTGTTCTTCAGTTCTTCCACTCGATCTGGGCGGACCATGTCGAGTGGAATCTGAACCAGTGGGGGCACGCTGAGTGCACCCACTGGGTGTAGTCCCCGAGACCGTGGTCGACTACGGGCAGTCAGTTGTGGTCTTAGAACAACGGTTGCATTCTTCCTTCTTATTGTTTTACTCGGCCTAGTCGGATCATGTCGAGTAGAAACTGGACCAGCGGGGGCACGCTAAGTGCACCCACTGGGTGTAGTCCTCGAGACTGCTGTTGGATGTTTGATTCGGCAGTAGTCTTAGAACTTTTTAAATTTGTCACTCTATTGCTCAGAAACAACCAATTTTCGCGTCTATCGACTGACTATCCTCTGACCACAGAAATCTTGTGAACTTGGAGCTCGATTTGCTGACTTGGAACAGAAGCAGATCTAGCTCAATCTTGATCTGGAGTTGGCCAAGACGAACTTGCAGAAGGCCAATGATGAAGCAGCTGGTATGAAAAACTTGTCGACTGATTCGTTCCTAAACCGAGTGTTATTTCCTTCCTCTGAACCAAGCGTTATTTCTTTTAGAAACAATGAACCAGGCTCTGGCGAAGAAGGATCTGGACCTTGCACCCGCGCAGAAAGCAGCAGAAGAGAAAACTGCACTCGCCGACCAGAAGCTGGCCTCAGTCGGTAAACTGGAGGAAGAGAACACCAAGCTGACGGCTGCCCTTGATGAAGCTAACAAGGAGGCGACTCGTCGGAAGAAGGACAAGAGGACCCTGACCAACAAAGTAGAAGACATCGCCTGCAAGAGAGATGAGCTGGAGAATTATCTGGCAGGGCTTGCCAAGAAGCTATTTGTCATGCTTGAAGGCACTTTTCTTTATCCGACTGTCTTTGTGTTGTCGATTCGTTGTATAGCTATTGACTCATTGTTTTATTGTGTGTGCAGAATTCTGCCAGAACTTCGAGGAAGAGACTGGACGAATTGAAACAAGCTTGGACCCCATCCTCTCTCCTATTAAGGACGAAGCTTCCATGAACGTGCTCCGGCTGGAATCCCGTGTTGCTGGTGTCGTTGAATATCTGGCTCGGCTGAGGGTTGCGGTGTTGCAAATCGACACAACACTCTGGCCAAGGGCGATGCTCCAAAATGACCTCGAGTCTCTGATGACTCGACTCAATGAGATCCCCAGTCGAGTGCAAGAATGGAAGAAGTCTTCTTCCCGGTTTGGTGCTGATGTTGCTCTATCTCTGGTTCGCGTCCACTTCAAGGAAGCCAGAGAAGATAAGCTAGCAGCGATCAAAGTTGCCAACACCAAGAGGCTTGACTTCTGTTCTTTCATGGAGACTCTTATTGCTGTCGCCACTCAAATTGCAGATGAAATCGACCTAGACGAGTTCGTCGAGCCTGGCAGTCCTCCTGCAGAGTGAACAAACTTTTATGATCAGATTAAATTTGCCTCGGTATGCCTAGTGGTTTTTGTAACTGTTAAACTCCTTCGGGTTTGATGCCCGAGTACTTTAATCCGTGGTTTGGAACCTCATGGGATTTATCTTAAACTTAGCCTTTCTCAGAATATGCTTGTGTTTGCCTTCGAGTGGAACTTGTTTCTTCACTTGGAACAATCTTTGTACTTGTGACGCAGCTCTGAGGAGAAGGTCGCGGTCGACCTGCACCTCACCATCCTCACAGACTAGGATGGATTGCACATTGTATTTATGGTGCAGCTCTGAGGAGAAGGTCGCAGTCGACCTGCACCTCGTCGTCCTTGCGGATCAGGATGGAGTGCACGTTGTACTTGTGGCGCAACTTTGAGGAGAAGGTCGCAGTCGACCTGCACCTCTTCGTCCTTGTGGATCAGGATGGAGCGCGCGTTATACTTGTGCGCCGCTTTGAGGAGAAGGTCGCAGTAGACCTGCACCTTCTCATCCTTGTGGATTAGGATGGAGTGTGTGGCCAAGTCCTCGAGCGAGAAGATCATTCTTCACTCGGAACATGTTTTGAACTTAGGTGAGTACTGGACTGTAGCTAAGCCCCAGAGTGAGAGGATTTCTCTTCACTTGGTGGGATTTTTCAAACTTAGGCGAGTACTGAACTGCAGCTAAGCCCACGAGTAATAGGGTTGCTCTTCACTCGGTGGGATTTTTCAAACTTAGGCGAGTACTGGACTGCATCTAAGCCCCCGAGTGAGAGGGTTGCTCTTCACTCGGTGGGATTTTTCAAATTTAGGCGAGTACTAGACTGCAGCTAAGCCCCCGAGTGCGAGGGTTGTTCTTCACTCCGTAGGATTTTTCAAACTTAGGCGAGTATGAAACTGTAGCTGAGCCCCCAAGTGAGAGGGTTGCCCTTCACTCGGTGGGATTTTTCAAACTTAGGCGAGTACGAAACTGCAGCTAAGCCCCCGAGTGAGAGCCTTGCTCTTGACTTGGTGGGATTTTTCAAACTTAGGCGAGTACTGGACTGCAGCTAAGCCCCCGAGTGAGAGGGTTGCTCTTCACTTGGTGGGATTCTTCAAACTTAGGCGAGTACTGGACTGTAGCTAAGCCCCCGAGTGAGAGGGTTGCTCTTCAATTGGTGGGATTTTTCAAACTTAGGCGAAACGGATTCGCAGCTAAGCCCCCTAGTGAGAGGCTTGCTCTTCACCCGGTAGGATTTTCTTGAACTTAGGCGAAATGGATTCATAGCTAAGCCACCCACCAGAGGATTTCAAACACATGTATAATCGACAACAATCATTTAGAAGACTGTAAAACCGTGTCTTTGATAAAAAAAACTAAAAAGGTATTTCTTATTACATCTCAATAGTCTGAGTGCTGAAGTATAGAAATTACGGAGCAACTCTGCATTCCAAGCGCGTGGCTCGTCTTTATTGTGCTCCACATTATAGAGGTGATACGCTCCATTGTGGAGCACCTTGGTGATGATGAAGGGACCTTCCCACGCGGGAGCAAGCTTGTGTGGGCGTTGCTGATCCACTCGGAGAACCAGGTCTCCCTCTTGAAATGCTCGACCTCTCACATTTCTAGCGTGGAATCGACGAAGGTCTTGCTGATAAATGGTCGACCGGATTAGGGCCATCTCTCTTTCCTCTTCCAGAAGATTAAGAACATCTTGTCGAGCTTGTTCTGCTTCGGCTTCTGAGAAAAGTTCCACTCGGGGTGCATTGTGAAGCAAGACACTCGGAAGCACAGCTTCAGCCCCGTAGACTAGGAAGAACGGAGTGTGACCAGTCGACCGATTTGGAGTTGTTCTCAATCCCTAAAGTACTGATGGCAGCTCATCAACCCAAGCGCCCGCTACATCCTTGAGATCACGCATCAATCGGGGCTTCAGCCCTTTGAGGATCAAACCATTTGCTCTTTCTGCTTTCCCATTCGACTGTGGGTGGGCGACCGAAGCATAATCGACCTGAGTGCCTTGGGAAGCGCAGAAAGCTCTGAATTCATCTGAATCAAAGTTTGACCATTATCTGTGATGATGTTGTGTGGAACTCCATATCTGAATGTTAACTCTTTGATGAAGCTGACAGGAGTACTTGCTTCGTGGTTTTTGATAGGTTTAGCTTCAATCCATTTAGTGAACTTGTCGATTGCTACGAGCACATGGGTGAAGCCACTCCTGCCAGTCCTCAAAGGTCCGACCATATCTAATCCCCAAACTGCAAATGGCCAGACGAGTGGAATGGTCTTCAAAGCTAAAGCCAATTTGTGGGACATGTTGGAGTAGAACTGGCATCCCTCACACTTGTTGACTATTTCTTTTGCCATCTCATTGGCATGTGGCCAGTAAAACCCGGCTCGGTATGCTTTGGCCACGATGGTCCGAGAGGAAGCATGGTGACCACAGGTCCCCGAGTGGATATCCTTGAGGATCATTTGGCCTTCTTCTGGCGTGATGCATTTCTGAATGACTCCAGTGACACTCTCTGTGTAAAGCTGTCCATCCATCACAGTAAAGGCTTTGGATCGATGGGCGATCTGACGAGCCTCTTCTTCATCCTCTGGGGGTTCTTTCCTAAGAATATATGCAAATGTATGGCACTATCCAATCAGGAATGACGACCAAAACCTCCATGACCAAGTCGACCACGGTTGGGATGTCAACTTCAGTCGGATCAGTGAAGCTCTTAGGCTGTGGGGGTTCTTCGGTGAAAGGATATTCTTGGACTGAAGGTGCGTGAATATGCTCCAAAAACACATTGCTGGGAATGGGATCCCTCTTGGAACCTATCTTTTCCATGTCATCGGCTGCTTGATTTTTCAGTTGGGGTATTTGGTGAAGCTCTAACCCCTCAAACTTCTTCTCTAATTTTCTCACCACGTTGCAATAAGCAGTCATAGCTAGACTCCTAGCATCCCATTCCTTCATCACTTGATTGACTACCAAATCTGAGTCGCCGTAAACCATGAGGCGTCGGACGCTGAGTGAACTAGCCATACGCAACCCGTATAGAAGTGCCTCATATTCAGCCTCATTGATGGAAGAGTCAAAGTGAATCTGGAGAACATAACTGAGCTTGTCGCCTCGCGGAGATACCAGGACTACCCCAGCACCTGAACCATTCAACATCTTGGACTCGTCGAAGAACATAGTCTAATGTTCCAACTGAATCTGAGTTGGCAGTTGTTGTTCAATCCACTCAACGAGAAAATCTGCTATTGCCTGGGATTTGATTGCTTTCTTTGCCTCAAACTTGATATCCAGCGGAAGGAGTTCAATCGCCTATTTAGCCACTCGACCAGTTGCATCTCTGTTATTCAATAATTCTGATAATGGAGCATCGCTGATGACTGTAATTGAGTGATGTGAGAAGTAATGTGCAACCTTCTTTGTGGTCAAGTAAATCTCATAGACAAGCTTCTGATAATGCGGGTATCTTTGCTTGGATGGGGTTAAAACTTCAGAAATATAGGATACTGGGCGTTGAACCTTGTAGGCCTTGCCTTCTTCTTCCCGCTCGACCGTGAGTACTGTACTGACAACTTGCCCAGTGGCTAAAATATAAAGTAGTAAAAGGCTCTTTGCTGATTGGGGCAGCAAGCACCAGCTGGGTGGAAAGCAGGGTTTTGAGCTCTGCAAACGCTGCGTCAGCTTCACGAGTCCACTCGAACTTGTCAGATTTCTTCATCAGTCGGTAAAGAGGCAGTGCCTTTTCACCGAGACGAGAGATGAATCGACTCAAAGCGGCCAAACAACCAGTAAGCTTCTGAACGTTGTGTACACGCACGGGGCATTTCATTCGAAGAATTGCACTAACCTTCTCTGGGTTTGCATCGATCCCACGTTCGGAAATGAGGGAACCGAGTAACTTGCCACCTGGAACTCCAAACATACACTTTGACGGATTGAGCTTGATATCATATCTCCTTAGATTGGCAAAGGTTTCAGCGAGATCACTCAGCAGGTTAGAACCTTTGCCTGACTTAACCACGATGTCATCCATATACGCCTCCACATTCCAATTGATTTGAGTGATAAGGCATTTCTGTATCATGCACATGAATGTGGCACCAGCATTCTTGAGACCAAAGGGCTTGGTGACATAACTAATGCACCCGAATGGGGTGATGAAAGTTGTTTTTATTTCATCGGGTCCATACAGTCGAATCTGGTGGTACCCAGAATATGCATCCAAAAAAGACAACTGCTCACATCCCGCAGTCGAGGCAACTATTTGATCGATGCGAGGAAGAGGGAAGTGATCCTTCGGGCAGGCATGATTGATATGCTTGAAGCCGATACACATGCAGAGTGAATCATCTTTCTTAGGAACCATGACGACATTGGCGAGCCACTCAGAGTGGTAAATCTCTCGGATGAACTCAGCTTCCAGAAGCCGAGCTACTTCCTCGCCAATTGCCTTTCTCTTCTGGACAGGGGACCGCCGAAGATGCTCTTTGACCGGTTTTACCTTCGGGTCAACTCGCAAACAGTGCTCAGCCAGCTCCCTGGGTACACCTGACATGTCAGAAGGTTTCCATGCGAAGATGTCCCAGTTCTCACGGAGGAACCGGATGAGCGCTTCTTCCTATTTGATGTCGATCGTCGTTGAGATATGAGTCGGAGCAGCATTGGGATCGGTAGGGTGAATATGAACCGACTTTGTTTCACCGGATGACTGAAATGCAGACTCTGAGGCAGGTTTCTTAGCCCGCAGCAAATCACTCAGATCAACATTCTGCTTGCATCTCAACTGCTGCCATCTATTCATCAGCAATTTTTGAGCCCTTCTAAACGCACTCTTCTGCTTTCTGCCGATTACCCGTAACTGTGATCAAGCCTCTGGGACCAGGCATCTTCAACTTAAGATAGACATAACACGGTTGAGCCATCAAATGGGCATATGCAGGCCTGCCCAGAATAGCATGATAAGCACTTTGAAAGTCTACCACCTCAAATGTCAACTTTTCCTTACGGTAATTGTTTGAATCACCGAAAACCACGTCAAGAATTATCTGGCCGAGTGATTCAGCCTTCTTTCTAGGGATAACATCGTGAAAACTCATGTTTCTCTCACTAAGCTTGGACATCGGAATGCCCATCACCTTCAGAGTTTCAGCATAAAGAATATTCAGACCACTGCCACCATCCATCAACACTTTGGTCAGTCGAGTGTCTCCAACCACTGGGTCGACTACCAACGCTTGTCGCCCTAGAGTGGCAACGCGCACTGGGTGATCAGACTAGTCAAACATGATCGTAGTCTGCGACCACTTCAAATATGTCTTCATTGCTGGGGCAACCATGTTTACTTCTATGTTTATCACTTTCAGTCAACTTTTGCTCTCGATATCAGAAAAGATCACCGGGGTGGAATTGACAATGGGAAAACCATCATCCTCCTCTTTGTCCTCATCCTTATCAGATTCCTTCTCTTTCTCACTGGGTTGTTTCTCTCGGAATTGCCGGATAAGGACTCGACACTGTCGAGTGGTGTGCTTGGGATAAATCAGATTTCCCTCTTCGTCTTTTTTGGTGTGAATGTGACATGGCAAATCTAACACATCATTCCTTGCTTGATCTTTCACTTTCTTGGGGGTCCAGGGCCCCTTAGGTTTTCCCTTAAATTTATGTTGGATCACGGCTGCGGTTTCACCAGGTCCTGCAGGCTCAGCTTTACGTTTCTGCTTCCAATTGGAATTGCCTCCACTGGTGTCCTGACCGACTGGCTTGCTCTTTCCACTGCAGAGTCGATCTTCTTCTTCTCCATTAGCATACGGAGTGGCTATTTCCATCATCCGAGTCAGAGACATGTCACCTGTCCGACCGAATTTCAGGTTAAGCTCTCGATACAAAACGCCTTCCTTGAAGGCACAAACTGCTTGATGCTGAGATACATTTTCCACTATGTGATGCAAAGTAGTCCACCTCTGAACGTAATCTCTCAGAGTCTCATTCGGATTTTGTACACAATGTTGCAGTTCTGTCAATCATGTTGGCCGTTTGCAACTGCCCTCAAAAGTTCTGACAAACACTCGGGCTAGCTCCTCCCAACTGAATATACTGCCTGGGGCCAACTGATTCAGCCACGCTCTGGCCGAACCTTCCAACATCAGAGGAAGATGCTTCATGGCCACCTCATCAATGCCACCACCAATCTGCATAGCCACTCAGTAATCTTCAAGCCAAGTGTCAGGCTTGGACTCACCAGTGAACTTGCTGACTCCAGTCGCCACATCATTGAAGTATTGCTCCATGAATCCGAGTTTTTCCCAACAGAAGTAGGTGACCACCCTCTTGGTGTTGGTATCTTTGGATTCACAAACACGATCACTAGAGATGCAGTAGTTGGTACCGCGTTTGAGCTTGATGAAGATGAGTTTGATGAGCCTGTTGTGATTTCTTGTGTTCCACATGATGCGGCTCTGAACATGTGTCTTACTTCTTTTGGGCCAGAGATCTGGTTGCTCTACATTGGTTTCCCATATGACTATCAGACTCACCACTATGTACGCAAATCTGTTGATAAGTTCGGCCAGTTGGTTGAATGGCATAATCCCAGAGGGGATCATAGATTTGTGCTATTGAAGGAGAGTGATCCATCTCAAGTTTTTTCCTAAGAGTATGGTTTTGCGTCAGCTTGGGGGTGCTCGCCAGAGCTGGACTGTGGCTGTAACTATGCTGCATCGCAGCGATTTGAATGCCCACATTCCAGATGTTCCGCCGGCTACTGAGGATCCTCCACCAGAGGATGGAATTTCTCATCCCCTGCACGGTGACAACCTAACTGCTGAACAGATATATCAAATGCAGCTTCACAATTGGATTGCCCGAAATGTTGCTGCCAATGCAAATGCGCAGCCAGGTAATGACAATGTAGAGCAGGAACAAGATGATGAGGTTCAGTAACAGCCATAGTGGGGAGTCTGGCCCCCTTCCCCACCGCACTCACCGCCTGCAGTGTTTAACTTCCAAGCCTGGCTTGCTAGAGAAGGGCTGCAGGTCTATCATGGTATCCCTCCCTCCAACAACCTGCAAGATAGCCCGGCTGCTGCCTGGAATGACTCAATCTCCATCTTCATCAGCTCGGACTCCAGTGCTACTTTGTCTGATGGGTATGCTGTGGTTCCTCCCAATATTTTCAACCAACTCATTTTTGCCAGTGGTACTGCAATTGGTGTTTTGTCTGTGGATTCATCTCAGTCCAGTGACTCTGTTCATGGCCCGATTGTTGCTATTCCAGAGGTAAACAACATAGAACTGTCTTTGACTATATCCAATGTTGGTTTGCAATTCTCCATGTTATCCGATCAGTACACATATGCCTCTCTTCTTCTGAATGATTGTCTGCCCATGTTGAGGCTGAACACTTACCTCATAGAAGCTATCAAGCCCATCATTGTAGCTTATGGCCCATGGAGTTCAGGGTTTGGTTTTCGTGACAGTTCAGTGCAGTTCAATGTAAGTATTGCTGAAGCAAATGGGCAATTCTCTGTTCTGTCAGCATCCAAAACTGTCCAACACTCTGTTGATTCAGTCTCCTGCACTGGTCTGATCCCCGGACACACTTCTTGGTCCCTGTCCCCAGGGATTGATGAGTTTTTGCCACTTGTGGATACTGTCAATGTCTCCAGGGCTCCTCCTTCCAGTGTAGTAATTACTGAAATTGTTGAGGAGCTCAATCAGGCAGCACCGATGGATGCAGTCATCCCTAGCAACACTTCAGCCCCCACAGACAGTTCTGAAGATTTGAGTCTAACAGTCCATGATGATGCAGTGCTTCCTCAACTCCCTACTATTCCCTCTAATGATGCAGCTACCTGTGCTCTGATTGCTTCTCATGCTGCTTCTATGAGCTCAGGCACTTCAGTGACTAGGAAGGGGAAAGCCAAAGCTCTTGCCTCTGTGGTTGAGGTTTGTCGAAGCAATCGACCCAACAATATGATGGCTTCAAGATACCCTCTGTTTCTGATACCAAGTCCAAAATATCCAAAGTTAAGCCCCAAATTGTACCATCCGCTGCTGCTACTCAAGTGTATCCAGCTGACCCAACAGTCAAACACTGGGACTGCATCCCTCCACCCACTCCTGTTTAGGTGTTGCAACACATTGGAGTCATCAAGTGTGCCATTCCGCCAGAAGAAGTTACTGATGAAGCTCTCATGGCGGAACCTAAAGACGGTCCGTCTCACACTTGAAGTTTCAGAAGGCGCTTGCACCACTTCTTTCATATTTTGCTATAGCTCATCATGTCGTTTATGTTGAACTGGAATATTTTATGTTGAAATGTACGTGGCTTAAACTCTGAACCTAAGCTTTTGGCTCTCTCTAATGCTATCTCTTCCAGTGGTTGTGCTATAATTTGTCTGCAAGACATGAAAAAACCTACCATTGATAATATGTTCATCAAGTCTTGCTGCCCGAAGAGATTTGACAAATTTGCTTACATCCCTTCTCATGGTGCATCGGGAGGCATCGTCACAATTTGGAATAGCGCCATCTTTACTGGTACTGTGATCATGGAGGAAGATTTTGCATTGGCCATTAAATTTCGTTCCACACAGTCCACCCAGGAATGGACCCTAGTAAATATATATGGCCCATGTCAAGGTGAATCCAGAGTGACTTACACCGAGTGGCTTCATAATCTTAATATACCACCTACTGAAGATTGGCTTTTACTGGGAGATTTTAATTACATCCGAGGCCCCGACAACAGAAACAAACCTTGAGGTAATCCGAATGACATGATTGCTTTCAATGACATCATACGCTCTCATCTGTTAATTGAATTGCCAATCAAAGGCTGGGCCTACACATGGAGCAACATGCAGATTGACCCACTCCTAAAGCAATTGGACTGGTTCCTTACTTTCAACAACTGGACATCTTCGTACCCAAACACTATAGTCATGCCCTTGGAAAACCAGTTTCGGATCATATCTCGTGTGTTGTCAAAATTCAAACCCTCATTCCTCGCAGTAAAATATTCAGGTTCGAATCATATTGGACGGAACATCCTGTTTTTTTGAATTGGTGCAATCTCTCTGGTCACAAACTTTCAAGAATAATAATACAAATGCCGCCACTTTACTAGCCAAAAAGTTCAAGGCCCTACGATATGAATTAAAACATTGGAGCAAATGAATCTCTAAACTGTTAGTGGCACCTGATAACTCGAACCTTGCGTTGGCCAACCTTAATGCTCTTGAAAACCTTACAACCCTTACTACTCCAGAGCAAAATTTCAGTAAAATTCTGAAGAAACTCCTCCTACGTTAGCTGATCTACCAACGACAATATTGGCAAAAGAGATGCACTATTCGTTGGGTCAAATTTGGTGATGAAGAACCTAAATTTATGAAAGCTTTGTCCTCTAAGAGATACAGGCGGAACACAATACCAACACTTAAAATTTCAGATTATACGATGGTAGAAGATCACGCCAGCAAGGAGGCTGTCATATACCAAACTTTTAAAGAGAGACTAGGCAAGTCAATAGAGTTCCAAATGAAATTTAACCTGCAAAACATCATCAATAAAGTGGAGGGACTGGATCAACTTACTGTTCCCTTCACCAAGGAGGAGATTGATGTTATCATCAAGGAAATACCGGCCGATTGTGCACCAGGACCGGATGGATTCTCTGGTATCTTCATCAAAAAATGCTGGCATATTATTAAGGAGGACTTTTATGAGCTTTGCAACCAGTTCCATAAGGGGGAATTCAATCTTGAGAGTATTAATGAGTGGTTTATTACACTCAGTCCTAAGGTTCGTTCCCCGGAGACAGTCTCTGATTTCAGACCCATCACATTGCTCAACTGTTGTCTCAAGACTCTCACCAAACTACTTGCAAACAGACTCCAAAAACTCATACTTAAAATTGTCCATCAAAATCAATATGGCTTCCTAAAAGGCCGACCAATACAGGACTATTTGGCATGGCCGTTCGAGTATATCCATCAGTGCCAAGCCTCCAAGGAGAAGATCATCCTTCTAAAACTGGATTTCGCCAAAGCATTTGACACGATTGAACATGATGCAATGCTTACGATTATGGAACACATGGGCTT
The DNA here is from genome assembly GCA_963921465.1 of Triticum timopheevii. NCBI lineage: Eukaryota > Viridiplantae > Streptophyta > Magnoliopsida > Poales > Poaceae > Triticum > Triticum timopheevii. The sequence goes on from OY997264.1 coordinate 329,609,046, forward strand.
TGATGATAGGTGGCTTCGCTAGGTTAATTGTGTCTTCTCCTCAGGCAAGTTAGCGATGCTTTTAAATGGTGTCCCAGGCTGACAATTCCTCTATAATTGTGGGGTTCGCCAAGGAGACCCTTTCTCTCCGTTGATTTTTGTGCTTGCAGTTGACCTCTTACAAGCTGCCATCAATGATGCCTTCAGACAAAGAAGAATCCATCTACCGTTCCCACGACAGAATCAACATGATTACCCTGTGATCCAATACGCGGACGACACGATCATCATTCTTCCTGCCTGCCCTGATGAAGCCAGAATGATTAAAGACATTCTTTCTGACTATGTGTGTGCATTGGGCTGAAGATAAACTTCCACAAGTCCACACTAATCCCAATCAACTGTGATGCTAGCTGCTACAATGAGCTCTCCACTATCTTTGGCTGCAAAGTTGGATCCATGCCATTCACTTACCTAGGGCTACCACTTGGGACAACCAAGCCCTCTGTTCAAGATCTCATGCCGCTAGTTTGCGTGATGGAAAGACGGATGACAAGCACACTTGCCTTGATGTCTTATGGGGCCAAACTCTTACTCCTCAATACAATGATCACGTCCCTAGCTATCTTTGCTCTGTGCACTCTCAAACTGCCACCAAAGATTTTAGAACTTCTCAACAAACTAAGAAGGAAATGCCTGTGGACAAAGAAGACAAAACAAGGGGACAAATGTAACTCGCTTGCGGCCTAGAGCATGTTGTGCCAGCCAAAGCAGTGCAGTGGAATTGGTATAATAAATCTGCGTATACAAAGTGAAGCTCTCATCCTCAAGTACCTACATAAATTCTATAACAGAAACAATGTGCCATGGGTTGAGCTCATATGGTTGACTTACTACACAAACAAGATCCCCCATGCCATGGAACCGTGCGAATCTTTCTGGTGGAGGGATGTCCTCAAGCTCGCCCCGATTTACAGAGGTATATCAAAAGCAAATGTACATGATGGCACCACGGTACTTATGTGGAAGGACCTATGGTTGGACGCCACACTGGATGAAACGTACCCATGCGCATTCTCCTATGCAAAAAATGAGGATATATCAGTTCAAGCTTTCTTGGGATCCACGCCACTGCATGAAACATTTCACCTTCCACTCTCAGTTCAAGCGCTGCAAGAAGTCCGTGAGCTGCAACAAAATGTGATCCATCTTGGCAACAATGTAGACCCGACCCCCCATGACACCTGGACATACTGCTGGGGATCAATGGGATACAAAGCAAACAGATAATACAAGTTCTACTTTAGGGATGTGCACGCACACCAATCGTACCAATGGCTATGGGCAGCGAAGACGACGTTGAAAATCAAAGTGTTTGGGTGGCTACTGCTCTCTAACCGCCTAAACACACGCAACATGCTCAAGAGGAGGCACTATAACATTGGAGATGACTACAACTGCTTATTATGTGATCAACAAATTGAAGAGAACGTGGAACACATGGTCTTCCAATGCCCTTTCAGTCAACAATGCTGGTCCATCCTTGGGATTACATGGCAGGACTCTGGATCGAGACTTCAATGGATTAGTCTCGTAGTAAATAATTGGAACAAGCCCATGTTCATGGAAGTATTCCTACATGCAGCTTGGAGTATCTGGAAAGAGAGGAATAACACGCACTTCAGAAGCATCACCCCAACTTTGCTCTCTTGGCTTGAGCGTTTTAAGCATGATTTTAGCCTCCTCCGGCATAGAACTAAGACTGATAAGAGAGACTTTATTTTCTCCTTTGTACAAAACTTAGAACCTCCTTGACTTCTCCAACATAAAAAAGTAGCTGCTAATCCCTCCAAAAGTGGAGGACAAGCACCCTGTAACTACACCATGTACATTGTATTCTGTTTTTGAGTAATACAAACACAGTGGGAACCTCTCCCACTGTCTGATCTCCCAAAAAAAGTTGAAGTTGGGAGGAATCTCTGTAGCCCTGATGGCTATGCTGAAACACTCTAGGCCTGAGACATGAACTCTGCTGCCAGTCGGGCGATCTCTGTCAAGTCCCTCTCTGTGTGCTCTGTTCCTGTTGACCAGACCTTGAACAAGAATCGATCTCGCATCAAAGTCTGGCTCCCTTGGGTCGACTGGTATTTTTCGTTCGCCACTGTGCGGGCGTCTGTCATCATCTTCACGGGGCACATATGATCCACTCCTCGAAGGGGGTGTGGACACTCGATGACGTCATCATGGCCGAGTCGGTGATCATACTGCTCGTGATTCCGACCCACATACTGATCCTGCCGATGCCCACGTCCCTCACGCCGCTGGGGTGATCTTGGGCTGTGGGCCGACTGAACTGTGTCAGCCACCATAGATCTGCTATGAATTCTATTCTGCGACTGAGACACCGCTGTGTTCTGCTCTCCTGCTCCCCGGAGTAAAGCCTGAATCTGCATCAAACCCCTACTAGCCTCCGACTGGGAAGGCTGAATAGACTCCGCTATACGGGCCGCTGCTATGAGATTCTGAATTGGAGTGCGGTATACCTGAGGTTGAGGCGGGAAAAGTTGTCGCTGCCGTCGACTGGACTCAGGGATCCGCTGTTGAGCATGCCCGTTGAGTGCATGCCGAAGGTTCTCCAGTCGAGTGCGCTCAGCCAAATTGGCAAGGCGCACCTCCTTCAAGGCCCGAGCTTTGGAGGTCTCCCCAACGATGGGCGTGTGGAGCGCCTCCATGTTGCGGCGGTGAAGCTCCTCCCTATGTTGTGAAGAAAGGGTTTCGGGGTGGTACTCTTCCTCAATGCGTGACGTATCACTGCCGCCATCGCCACCACCGTTGTGACGGAAACCAGGCGGGCTGCAAGGCATGTCGATCATCAAGACTTCTGCCCAGGATCGCTGCTGTCGCACTCGGATAAGGTCTCGACGGAGCCAGTCGACAGATCGAACAGACCATAGAGTGATTCATGGGGCTCGATTGCCACGACTTGGGGGGTGGCCGACTGGTGAGCCACCATATGTTTTACCCATCGCTGAAGCCACGAGCGACTAGATCGCTTACGACGACAAACAGTGGGGAGCAAAGAAACTGCGGGACCCGACCGATACTGGGTCGATGGCTGCCGCAGAAGGACGCCGTGAACGCACACGTGAAAGTACGTTGCCCCGCGGACGGGGAGTGTCTCAACATCGAGGGGGGCTTCCTGGAGCCAGGCGGAGTCGTCGGGGACAAAGACGAGCACGCCGAGACGGATCTCGCGGTCCTCGGCCAATCCACCACGCGAAACCATGATGACGGGAATCGGAAAAACTACAACCTCACCAGAAAGTCGCTAAGACACCTGCCCCATAGTGGGCGCCAACTGTCGTGGTTCTCAGCCTGATAGTAGAATGAGGAGTAAGAGCCCTACGTCTCGGTGCTCGGGAGCTCGGTCGATTGGATTATGCGTGAAGTTATAGGGGGTGCAAACTCTTGTGCCTGAGGAGGGGGGTGGCTTATATAGATTTCGCTAGACTCCTCCTGCCCTTAGTTACACAGAGTTCAATGTACATAAAGATAGGAATGTTACTGGTAACGCCAGCATTAAAGTTACATAAATGACCATTATGTCTATGGAGTGAAGGCTCGACCGTTGTCATTCAGGGTGACCTTAGGCCTTCTGTCCTCTGAGTTGATTCTGGTATGGTCGAATGGAATTGGGGTATCAGAGTGAACTCTCAGTCGAGTGGGTTTAACCTTGTGGTGATTCCAGTTGGTAGGATATGTTGTTCTTTGGATGTCTTTGATTGTAGGGCAGTGTACTTGGGTAGGGTGCTTAGACCAGTTCTGTTGCCTACCGTAGGTGCATGTCATCGTCAGCCAGGGCTGCTAAAGCACTGGAGCATGGCGTGAAGATGGAGATAGCGGTTGTCGTCACCGCCGGCGAGTTATCGCTGCACCCTGATGTCGTCGACGGCGTCGAGCTTCCAAAGCCAGAGGCGGAGTTCCACACCGACTCCGACGACCACTCCGGCGACGACTCCGACGACCACTCCGACAACGACGGACAGCTGGTTAGTCATCTATACCCATTTATGTGTCAAATAGATCATAGGATTTCTCTGGTTACTGCCTCCCCCTTTTTGGAATAGAAATCATGTGGTTATGTTCTCCCAATCCATGAAATCTTAGTAAGTTTTGTTAGATCCGTGTAGTGTATTGATTGTTTGAATGGTACTGGTGATAAGTGATTAGTTGTTTCATCTGTGCAAATGATTTTTGCTAGTAATCCGACTAGGGTTAGTGTTCGCGCTAATAATTCCTAGCCAGGACTTGACAATTGATTTTGAATGACCTACATATGTTTTTGCCATTATTTTCTTCAAGATTGGTCTATACATAGACGATTGTGCTTAAAAATCGAACCATAATCACTGGATATGTATAAATAAATAGCCATAAATTCCTAATCCTACTTTACATCATGTAATCAGTGACTCGATGCCAAATTTGTTTTATTATTTGTATAGGTGCTGTCTGACGATATGGACAGCGAGGATGAAGATGCCCAGAGGAGGTACAAGAGGCGAATCCTGAGGGATCTTTATGCGGAAATGCATAACACGCGTATTAGGACCTGGAACGACGGCTATGGATGCCCATTTTGCAACCACAAGCTTCATGACGCGTATCTAAGTGTTCTAGCGCATGCAAGAGGACGGGCCATTGGCTCCTTCAAGCAGATGTATTCTCGCTGGGTGGCGCACGGCACATACGCCAAGTACCTGGAGAAGCTTCAGGATCGTCCCGACCGCATGTGAGATGAGATGTGGGATGGATCGAACTATGTACGCTTGAGTATGCTTAATGACTATTGAACTATGTGCTTATGGTTGAACTATGCTTATGTACATGTACGCTTATTATCTATGTCTGAGTATGTTAAATATTTCGCCAAATTTTGGTAAAAATTACAACGGGGGACCAATAAACCAGGATGGAGGTAGTACGTCAATCACACACGGTTCCCAAAATTGGAACCGTGTGCAATGACTTTCATTTTGCCTGCTGCGTCAATCACACACGGTTCGCTCTAGCAAACCGTCGCCCCCAAAATTCTTTGTGGGACAGAAAACCGTCAGCACAAAATTCAAAAAAGAAAAAAAAGAAAACCCTCACCATCCCAACGTCACAAAAACCCTTACCCTGCCCGCCACCCCCTCGGCCCCTCCAGTACATTCCCCATTCTCACATGCACAAGCTCCTCCGCATCTATGCCATGGCACCGCCTATCGCGGCGGTAAAGACTTAGCTCGATGTCTGCTGCCGCCGCCAGGATGCCGGCAAAGCCCACCGCATTTTGCCACTTCTGCTTGCCGCCGCCTATCGCCATCGACTTTCTCGACGCTACTCGTAGTCGACCCAGCTCCGAATCTGCCGTACTGAGTGTTCTTTCTCATGGACGACAAGGTAACTAATTTAACGAGATATTATCTCATCTCTTATCCCAGTTCATCTGCCTCCTTTAATCACCCAGTGGAAATTGCCATGAATTCATTTTTATTCGAGCTGATTTGAGGGTTTTCTTTCATTCATAGAATGTACAGTGCGTCACCACTTCAGGACTTTGTGACCGCCGCCAGAGATTCCATCTCTCCGTACCAGATAACTTGAGGATGCACGGGGTATGTTCAATCTCACCCTAAATCGGTTGGCATGACCTACTTTCCTGAACATATTCTAAATATTGCTACATTTGGATAAAAGGTGCCACATGCACCATATACGTCAAAGGGGATTTCCCCCTATTCTTTATATATTAGGAAAATTAATGATGTATTATTCTTTCAATTACTCTCATTTTTCCATGACATCATGTTTACCCTATTTGTTTAATTATAGATTTTTGTCCTTCAATTTCAACTGATGTACAGTTCTTTCAATTTGGGCCCATATATGCATGTTACCATATTTTCTTTAACAATCCTACCATTTTCTGCAGAACATCCCTCGCTATGCAACAGATTATGTAGTGCACAGTTTTTCCCTTTACATAGATCAAGGCTCAACGGATGTCATACTGAACACAAACCATGGATTTACAATCGTTGCTACTGTAAGACATTATGAACGTGGTGACTCCTATTTTGGCACTGGCTTTTGGAATGAAATTGCAAAGTTTTATGTACTGAAAGTTGGCACAAAAATTACACCGCACATAAAAGGGCCTGGTCATGAGATATATGCTAACTTCCCCGACAAAATCATGCGTCCAGACTTTGTTCGAAGTAAGTTTTCTTTTCAACTATCTACATATGTTAACTTACCCAGCAATGTCAAATGAATTGTGTAGTATTTAAGCAACCAATTGTTATTCCCTTTTCTTACTATATTCCTACCTAATAACTTCTAGTTCCCAATACACTTTTCTATTGCCCTGTTTTAACTAAATGTTCCCTGTACTCCCTTTTTTATCAGAAAGCGCCGCTGACAAGGAGACTCCGGAGGTGGAGAACGGGGCTGCCAACAAGCGGAGGCGAGGCGAGATAGAACCGCAAGCGACTCCAGCAAGCCTATACTTAATCAGCAGTCTCCCCGATGATATGTTGAGAGTCATCATCTCCCTCCTCCCAATAAAATATGTTGCGCGGAGAACCCTCCCTTCCCAGCGGTGGCGCCCCCTATGGAACTTCAGCCCTCTCAACCTCATTGACACCCACGAGCTCTGCCATGGCTATCGCAAAAGCTTGGATGCGTTCTCCAAGATTCTTGGCAGTCACCTTGGCCCAACCAAAGGCCTTAGAATGAGCAAGTTCCGTTACAACGGCAAGGACCGAGCCTAGCTTCAGGACTGATTCCGATCCCCTGCCCTAGATCAGCTCGAGGAGCTCAGTTTTGATGATGGGCATATGCGGTCGCTGCCAACGTCCGCACTCCACCTCACGCCCATGTTGCGCGTCGCCAAGTTCAGGAACTACCATTTCCCGCCCCTTAATGACGCGCCCGCTCTTATTCTACCACGACTGAAACACCTCGAGCTGGTCGTCGTCTACCTCTCAAAGTGTGACATGGGGCGCCTGCTCCGTGGCTGTACTGCACTTGTGTACCTTCGTCTTCAGGCGATCAATGGGTTGAGTACCTTCCACATCACCTCCATCACTCTCCGGACTATTTATGTGTGTTGCTGGTGCGGCAGGAAGACATCACAAGATGTGTACCACGGTATGGTCATCCAGGACACACCTGCACTTGAGAGATTACTTGTAGTTGATCAAGAAGGTCCAACAAGAACAATGTCATTTATGTGCCAAAATCGACAGTGGTGGGCTACTCGTCTTACAAATACTCCGAACTTGTTATTGGATCCACACCCGTTCAGGTACAAAAACCGTCTTCTACCTCTTATTCTACAAATTAACATTATTTCTAATTTTGAAGATGTTTGTTCATCTGTCATTTAGAAAATGATTCCGACAAGCTTGACCCCAAAACTGCGCACAGTGAAGGTCTTAGCTCTAGAATCTATCGGGCACGACCTGGAGCAAGTTGTCAGTTTCCTGAGATGCTTTCCGTGCCTGGAGAAGCTACATATCGAGGTGATGTTCCTTTCCTGTTGAATGTTAACCATAAGGGAGTTCAATTTGTGACACCTTTTTTCCAAGTTTACAATGACAATGTACTATGATTTTTGAAGGTTCTTCTGGAGGATTTTAGTACATACATGTCCCCCTCCCCCCATTGGTTGCTTGATCCATATGGTTACAATCAATAAGCATTTCTCCTTTGGATTCATCTGTACTAGTTTTCTTAGGGAACTTTTCATGCACTCCAACCTCTTGTGAAGAAGGCTACATTTTTCTAGAATGTAATCAAATGCCCATGTTAATCATGTCAGATCAAAGATGGCATGTTAGTGCATTTACAAATCCTACAAACCAAATAGATAGGCCTGTCATAATGTTCAAAACTGCATGTAGGCACTAACACATTTTCTTCTTTTGCGGATAAGATTAGGCCCAGTGGTGGATAATGTGATACACTATAATAATGACGTCGTATACCTAGATCTGCATCTCTCAGAAATTACTTTGAACTCCTACCGAGGGACCTTACTGGAGATTATATTCGCCAGGTTCTTTGTTCTCAGAGCAAGGGTGCTGAAGGAAATGAGATTTGCCCTACATTTATTTCGCAAAAATGAATGGTTTATTGATCAGCGCCAGCGCCTGCGGCAGAATGGAGTAGGCTCCAAAAATGCTAAATTTCATTTTGGAACTTCAGATGACAGAGTAATCGGAAGTCATCGTGTCAACTCCATACATGACTTCTCAATGGCTAACCCCTTTGCAAAAATTGTGAGGTTTCGAAGCCAGACTTAGAAGCGGTGATATTAGTTTGAACCTCTCTGATATCCATGTTCAGCGGATCAGCGCGGGCTTTTGCAGCTGATGAGCTAAATTTCATTTCTAATATTAGTTTGAACCTTGTAATCTTCGAATTTGAGCCATATAACTCTAGAATTTGAACCTTGTAACATTTCGAGCTTTTGTGGTACAATCGTTGAAATGGCATTATATGAAACTCGTATATTGCTAGCACTATGTTGACCTTAATATGCAATGGTCTTAGATTTTATTAACCATTCTTGAATCAGTTTACCTTATCGATATCACAACACACGATCTATATAGCTAACTCGACTGCGATCTTCGACATTATTGCACACAGTTGGTTTCTTCCACCGTGTGCACTGTAGAGCGCAGAATTAATTATCACACTCGAGTGTCCATCATCAGCCATTTGTGTAACTTTGACCTCATCACCCAAGGGTAAACTTATGACCGAAATCATCCCACACACTTTGTTTTTACAAAGATTTTTGCCAATAAATGCCCACGATTTGTCCCTCTTCTAGCCTATGCATGGCCAAACTAGCCAGGCGGGAAGGTTGCACGGTAAACAGCGCAGCGCAGGAACAGGGTCACCGATGATACATTTGGCACCTCTTCGAGCCCACGCGTGTGGTGTGGTGTTGTCAAGCGTGCACTGGAATCCTTCGCTATGAACGCCTTGACCAGACATGACGATTACAGGCCGCCCCCCCCCCATTTATTACAACGACCATTTAACCTACCCTTGTGTCTCTTCAACCTTTTGATCACGCCCTACCATTGCAAGAAGCACACCCACCACGAGAAATTCTTAGAGGGTATCCTGCGCGGCTCCAATGGTGCTCCGAGCGGCTGCCGACGATGAGTAGTAGTTCACCATGCATGCCGTGGTGGAAACCCACAGAAGGCTCATGGACCTCTCGGTGGTGTACACCAACGACTCGGTCTGGGTGGAGCACTCCATCCACATCATGGAGATGTTGCTTGCCGAGGAGAAGTACAAGGTGGTCAGGTTTGACCTTGAGTACACCCGTGCTCGTGCCGGGTCTCGTCCCAAGGTCGTCGTCGCCCAGATGTGTGTGTGCCACCACGTCCTCGTCTACCACTACTTCCTGGACACAAGGCCTTGCGAGTGTTACGCCAGGTTTGTCAACAACCCCCACTACATGTCGCTACAATGGACATCATCAACAATGTAAAGGCGCTCGAGAATTCGGGCATCGCCTGCCAGTATATTGTCGACATCCAGGGCCAATACAAGATCTGGGGCAGCAAGGAGCATGAGGACTCACTGGTTCACCTCGCCGATGCCATCATCGACCCCTACTATAGAGACATGAAGGATTCGTGCAACAAGGACAAGTGTGCCTGACACTCGGCCTGGATTGAGAAACTCGACAAAGCTCACGTCGTGTACGTGACCAAGGAGGCGTACACGAGCTACTACATGTACAGGCGGATCGTTGACATGAGGAAGTGCCTCCTTCCCCAAAACGGCCAGGGATCAGCAGAGCAATGGCAAGCGTCATCGCAACAATAAGCAGATGATTAGATCCTCGTTTCTCCTACTTTAGTATGCATGTAATTGCTTTCTTTGGTGTGTGGAAATGTTATGTGTGTAGTCACTTGTGTAATTGTATGCTTAATTTGGTTATGGATTGTTGTCTTTTAAGTATATATGTTGATGCTTTGTAAACGGAGCGTACATGTTGTGCAGAGAAACAAAATCACATCACACACGGACTAAACAATGGAACCCGTCAGTGATGTTTTCATCAATCACTCACAATTGTGTACCAGCAATCGTTTGCTCACAACACACACGGCTTGTTAGCAGTAATCATCTATGTTGTTATTGGTCTTCGCACACATTTCTGATTACAAACCTGTTTGCCTCATATCACACACATCTTGTTCATTTGAACCGTTTCTGCTCTCATGTCTCAACGCAAACAGTTCATCCGAGTGAACCGCATGCCGTATATTGCACACACCTTTGATCTAGCTGACCGTTTCTTTTGTGTTGCCTAATCAGAAACAGTTCATCCGAGTGAACCATATGCTATACATCACACACACCTTCATATGGCTGCCCGTTTCTTTTGTTCCTCCTCATCGCAAATGGTTAACTGAGCTAAACCATATACCTTGCGTCTCACACGCAACTAAAATCTGAATCGTGTTTGATGCATCCTCCATTGCAAACGTTTTGCACCTTTTTTGATGGTTTTTTGTATCACCGTTTGCGATTATGGCATCGCACACAGTTTCGTCGAAGGGTCTTTGATCGTAGTGTTGCGTTAGCAGCATCCTTGATGTAACCGACTATCTGTAAACCCTAGTACCCCTGGTGTCTATATAAACCAGGGGTTTAGTCCGTAGGCTAAGAGAACAATCTCCATCCTACTAGTTAGGGTTTAGTTCCTCTAATCTCATGGTAGATCATCGACTCTGTAATCCCCATATACACAAGCAATATTATCAAGCAGTACATAGGGTTTTACCTCTTAGAGAGGGCCCGAAACTGGGTAAATATCGTGTCTTGTGTCCCTTGTTCCCCATCGATCCAAGATCCACAGTTTGGGACCCCCTACCCGAGATCTTCCGGTTTTGACACCGACATTGGTGCTTTCATTGAGAGTTCCGTTGTCAAATCACCGAAGGACGATGGCTTGCTTGATCACCGGAGACGGCGTCGGCACCGGAGATATCTTCGTCCCCGGGAAACGTTTCATGTTCAGCAGCATTGTTCTGCACACCTATGCGATCGGTCATCTCTACCAGGTCAATAATTTTGCCCTTGAGCATCAGATCAGGTTCGGTAACTTTGAGTACGTCACCAATGCTCGGGGTGATCTGATCTTGACTGGCTTCTCAGCCTTACCTGCAACAACCATGGCCTCTGAAGCATCGAATTTGGGGGCTCTCCCCTATCTGATCTCTGAATTGGCCCTTACCGCGCTACCGACGTCGAGCTCGGAAGCATCTCCTATGCCCGAAGACCGGGAATCAACCCTGTCCGGACCCTCCATCCTTGTCATGGATCCAACCTTGAGCCTTAATGAGAATTCGGTGTCCAAAGATGGGGAGTCAACCCCCGCCGGACTCACCCTTCCCCCATATATTTGGCCTCAAGCCTTGATGCAAGTACGGTGTCCGAAGACCCAGGTTTCGCCCTGGCCGGACCCATGCCTCGCCCCTCCACTGTGACGGAGGTCATCTCGAAAGAAACCTCATATGTCGATGCGGCCAGCCTCGTATTGTTGAAGAAGCACTTGACCGGATCTAGGTGATGATATTGTGCATGGCCCATCCTCAGCTCACGCTTAACGGAGCCTCGAGGTAGGCCGCAAGGAATTTTACGTCCCACCCAGCACCCACTTGATAGCTGATACATCCATTTTGCATCATGCTTTTATGTTGATATTCATTGCATTATGGGTTGTTATTACACATTATGGTACAATAATTATGCCTTTTCTCTCTTATTTTACAAGGTTTACACAAAGAGGGAGAATGCCAGCAGCTAGAATTCTGGACCGGAAAGGAGTAAATCTGAGAGACATATTCTGCACAAGTCCAAAAGTCCTGAAAATTTACGGAGAATTATTTTGGAATATATAAAAAATATTGGGCAAAGAAAATCCCAGAGGGGACCCACCAGGAGGCCACAAGCCTGGGGGCGCGCCCCTTTGGCTTATGGGCTCCCTAGTAGGCCTCCGTTGCCCATCTTCTGTTATATGATGTCTTTTGACCTGGAAAAAATCAAGAGGAAGGTTTCGGGATGAAGCGCCGCCATCTCGAGGTGGAACCTAGGTAGAAGTAATCTAGGGCTCCAAAGGAGCTGTTCTGCCGGGTAAACTTCCCTCTCGGAGGGGGAAATTGAAGCCATCGTCATCACCAACGATCCTCTCATCGAGAGGGGGTCAATCTCCAGCAACATCTTCACCAGCACCATCTCCTCTCAAACCCTAGTTCATCTCTTGTACCCGATCTTTGTCTCAAAACCTCAGATTGGTACGTGTGGGTTGCTAGTAGTGTTGATTACTCCTTGTAGTTGATGCTAGTTGGTTTATTCGGTGGAAGATCATATATTCAGATCTTTAATGTTATTCAATGCCCCTCTGATTATGAATATGAATATGCTTTGTGAGTAGTTACGTTTGTTCCTGAGGACATGGGAGAAGTCTTGTTATAAGTAAACATGTGAATTTGCTATTTGTTCGATATTTTGATGAGATGTATGTTATCTTTCCTCTAGCGGTGTTATATGAACGCCGACTACATGACACTTCACCATGATTTGGGCCTACGGGAAGGCATTGGGAAGTAATAAGTAGATGATGGATTGCTAGAGTGATAGAAGCTTAAACCCTAGTTTATGCGTTGCTTCGTAAGGGGCTGATTTGGATCCAAATGTTTCATGCTATGGTTAGATTTATCTTAATTCTTCTTTCATAGTTGTGGATGCTTGTGAGAGGTTAATCATAAGTGGGAGGTTTTTCCAAGTAAGTATAGCACCCAAGCACTGGTCCACCCACATATCAAATTATCAAAGTAACGAACGTGAATCATATGAGCATGATGAAAAGAAACTTGACAATAATTCCCATGTGTCCTCGGGAGCACTTTACTTTATATAAGAGTTCGTACATGCTTATCCTTTGCTACAGAAAGGATTGGGCCACCTTGCCACACCTTAGTTACTTTTGTTACTTGTTACCCGTTACGAATTATCTTATCACACAACTATCTGTTACCGATAATTTCAGTGCTTGCAGAGAATACCTTGCTGAAAACCCCTTGTCATTTCTGTCTGCTCCTCGTTGGGTTCGATACTCTTACTTATGGAAAGGACTAAGATAGATCCCCTACACTTGTGGGTCATCAAGACTCTTTTCTGGCGCCGTTGCCGTTGAGTGAAGCGCCTTTGGTGAGTGGAATTCGATAAGGAAACATTTGTAATATATGGTAAAATTTACTGTCACTTGTCACTATGGATAATAATCCTTTGAGGGGCTTGTTCAGGGTATCTTCACCTCGACCGGTAGAGCAAGAAGTTGGTCCTCAACCCACTGAATCTATTGAAAATATTCATTACAAAATTCCTTCGGGTATGATAGAGAAATTGCTATCTAATCCCTATGCAGGAGATGGAACACTACATCCTGATATGCATCTAATCTATGTAGATGAAGCTTGTGAATTATTTAAGCTTGTAGGTTTGCCTAAGGATGATATCTAGAAAAAATGTCTTCCATTTATCTTTGAAGGGAAAGGCATTGAAATGGTATAGGCTATGTGATGATATTGGATCTTGGAACTACAACCGATTGAAATTGGAATTTCATCAGATGTTTTATCCTATGCATCTGGTTCATCGCGATCAGAATTTACTTCTGTGATGAAGCTGCTAGAATTGCTAGACCCGATAATAAAGATAAATATAGACCTGTTGTTGGCATGCCTGTTGTTTCTGCTAAAATAGGAGATCATTGTTATCATGGCTTATGTGATGTGGGTGCTAGTGTGAGTGCAATTCCCTTTACTTTATATCAAGAAATTATGAATGATATTGCACCTGCTAAGATAGAAGATATTGTTGTCACTATTGAGCTTGCCAATAGAGATACCATATCACCAATTGGGATTGTTAGATATGTTGAAGTCTTGTGTGGGAAAATAAAATACCCTACTGATTTTCTTGTTCTTGGTTCTCCACAAGATGATTTTTGTCCCATTATATTTGGTAGACCTTTGTTAAACATTGTCGATGCTAATATAGATTGCAAGAAAGAAATTTTTACTGTAAGCTTTGGGGATGTGTCTCATGAGTTTAAATTTTTCCGAATTTCGTAGACAACCCCATGATAAAGAATTGCCTAGTAAGGATGAAATTATTGGTATTGCTTCTATTGTCGTGCCTCCTATAGATCCTTTAGAACAATATTTGCTAGACCATGAAAATGATATGTTTAGGAATGAAAGAAGAGAACTAGTTGGGATATTCTTTAAATAGATGCCTGTTTCGAAACACAATTTGCCTGTTGAGACTCTTGGAGTTCCTCTACCACCCAAGAGTGATCTAGTGTTTGATCTTAAACAATTATCTGATACTTTGAAATATGCTTATCTTGATGAAAAGAAGATATATCCTGTTATTATTAGTGCTAACCTTTGAGAGCATGAAGAAAAGAAATTATTGAAAACTCTGAAGAAGCACTGTGCCGCTATTGGATATACTCTTGATGATCTTATGGGTATTAGTCCCACTCTATGTCAGCACAAAATTAATATGGAGCCTGATGCTAAACCGGTTGTTGATCATCAATGATGGTTAAATCCCAAGATGAAAGAAGTGGTAAGAAATGAAATACTAAAGCTTCTGGAAGAAGGTATATTTTATCATGTTGCTGATAGTAGATGGGTAAGTCCCGTTCATTGTGTCCCTAAGAAGGGAGGTATTAATGTTCTTCCTATTGATAAGAATGAATTGATCCCACAAAGAATAGTTACAGGTTGTGGAATGGTAATTGATTTTTGCAAATTATACAAAGCTACTAGGAAAGATCATTACCCTCTGGCTTTTATTGATAAAATGCTAGAAAGACTATCCAAACATACACACTTTTGCTTTATAGATGGTTATACTGGTTTTTCTCAAATACCTGTGTCCAAAGAAGATCAAGAAAAGAATAACTTTACCTGTCCTTTCGGTACTTTTGCTTACAGACATGCCTTTTGGTTTATGTAATGCACCTGCTACCTTTCAAAGATGTATGACTGCTATATTCTCTGACTTTTGTGAAAAGATTATTGAGGTTTTCATGGATGATTTCTCCATTTATGGAACTTCTTTTGATGATTGCTTGAGCAACCTTGATCAAAATTTGCAGAGATGTGAAGAAACTAATCTTGTCTTGAATTGGCAGAAGTGCCACTTTATGTTTAACAAAGGTATTGTCCTGTGGCATAAAATTTCTGAAAGAGGTATTGAAGTTGATAAAGCTAAAGTTGATGCTATTGAAAAAATGTCGTGTCCTAAAGATATCAAAGGTATAAGAAGTTTCCTTGGTCATGCTGGTTTCTATAGGAGATTTATTAAAGACTTCTCTAAAATTTCTAGGCCTCTTACTAATCTTTTACAAAAAGATGTTCCATTTGTTTTTGATGATGATTGTGTAGAAGCCTTTGAAATACTTAAGAAAGCCTCGATTTCTGCACCTATTGTTCAACCACCTGATTGGATCCTACCCTTTGAAATTATGTGTGATGCAGGTGATTATGTTGTTGGGGCTGTTCTAGGACAAAGAGTTGATTAAAAATTAAATCGTATTCACTATGCTAGAAAAACTCTAGACAGTACCCAAAGAAATTATGCTACTACTGAAAAGGAATTTTTAGCAGTTGTATTTGCTTGTGATAAGTTCAGATCTTATATTGTTGATTCCAAAGTAACTGTTCACACTGATCATACTGCTATTAAATATCTTATGGAAAAGAAAGATGCTAAACCTAGACTTATTAGATGGTTCTCTTGTTACGAGAATTTGATTTGCATATTATTGATGGAAAGGGATCTGAGAACCCCGTAGCAGACAACTTGTCTAGGTTAGAAAATATTATTGATGACCCAATACCTATTGATGATAGTTTTCATGATGAACAATTAGCGGTCATAAATTCTTCTCATAATGCTCCATGGTATGTTGATTATGCTAATTTCTTTGTTGCTAAATTTATACCACCTAGCTTCACATACCAGCAAAAGAACAAGTTTTTCTATGATTTAAGACATTACTTTTGGGATGACCCACATCTTTATAAAGGAGTAGATGGTGTTATTAGACATTGTGTACCTGAGCATGAACAGGAACAGATCCTACGCAAGTGTCACTCCGAGGCCTGCGGAGGACACCATGCTGGAGATAGAACTACACACAAGGTATTACAATCTTGTTTTTGTTGACCTACTCTCTTCAAGGATGCTCGTAAGTTTATCTTTTCACGTGATGAATGTCAAAGAATTGGTAATATTAGTAGACATGAGGAAATGCCTATGAATTATTCACTTGTTATTGAACCATTTGATGTTTGGGGCTTTGATTATATGGGACCTTTTCCTTCCTCTAATGTGTATACACATATTTTAGTTGTTGTTGATTACCTTACTAAGTGGGTAGAAGCTATTCCAACTAGTAGTGCTGATCATAACACTTCTATTAAAATGCTTAAAGAAGTTATTTTTCCGAGGTTTGGAGTCCCTAGATATTTAATGACTGATGGTGGTTCACATTTTATTCACGGTGCTTTTCGTAAATTGCTTGCTAAATATGATGTCAACCATAGAATTGCATCACCTTATCATTCTCGGTCTAGTGATCAAGTAGAATTGAGCAATAGAGAAATTAAATTGATCTTGCAAAAGACTGTTAATATATCTATAAGAATTGGTCTAAGAAGCTTGATGATGCATTATGGGCTTATAGAAGTGCTTATAAAAACCCTATGGGTATGTCTTCGTATAAAAGGGTTTATGGATGAGCTTGTCACTTACCTCTCGAACTAGAACATAAAGCTTATTGGGCAATTAAAGAGCTTTCAAACTTTCCGGTGAGAAGAGGTTATCTGACATTATCTCACTTGATGAATGGAGAACCCAAGCCTATGAAAATGCCAAGATATTTAAAGAAAAAGTTAAAAGATGGCATGACAAAAGAATACAAAAGCGTGAATTTAATGTAGGTGACCATGTCTTGCTATACAAGTCTCGTTTAATATTTTTGCAGGAAAGCTTCTCTCTAAATGGGAAGGTCCTTACATTATCAAGGAGGTTTATCATTCCAGTTCCATCAAGGTCAACAACGCTGAAGGCACTAACCCAAAGGTGGTAAACGGGCAAAGAATCAAACATTACATCTCAGGTACTCCCATAAATGTTGAAACCAATATGATTAATACCATAACACGGGAGGAGTACATAAGGGAAACTTACCAGAACGTTTCAAACTCCGAAAAGGAATAGGTATGTGGTACGGTAAGTAAACCGACTCCAAAAAAATTCTAATGGCAATTTTTCTCTGTTTTGGAATATTTAAAAAATTAGAAAAATTAAAAGTAGTCCGGAAAGTGCACGAGGAGGTGACAAACCTTGGGGGCACGCCTCACTGGCTTGTGGCCACCTCGTGTGCCTCCCAGACTCCGTTTTCTTGCACACCCCTTCTTTTGGTCGGTAAAAAATCATTATATAATCGCCTGAAGGTTTTGACCAGCGTACCATGGCAATATCCCCTGTTTTCATTTCGAGCTGTTTTTCTGACAGATTTGAAGGCATGTCATCCCAAGATTCGGAGGGAGAGAGCTATGTAGTTGATTACATTGCAGACCCCAAGGCTTGGGGGTGTGGAGCATTATTGTTGGACCACGGAGGAAGAAGAAGACAATGATCCAAAGGGAAAGAAAGAGACAAGTTTCGATAAGGTGGAAGTCCCACTATCCCTACCTAGGGACATGCACGTGGGGTTCAAAAAGTCAAGCCTCCCTAATAAAGCAAAGAAACCTAAGATCTACACTACAAAAAAAATACACTTCCGTTATGATACGTGTTTGTCACAATAGGTCATGTTTTCTGTGATGCATGTACATCCATGACGATTTTATGACAGAATCAAGATAGTCATACCTCTGCTGTCATAGAAGCGTTCCATGACATTAGCAAAATTATCATCCGGAAGTGTCCACTTCCATGACGATAAATGGCACATCATGGAAGTGATTTCTTCAAGGGTAACTGACATGTGGCATCCACCGAACGGGTCACCGTTAAGCTATCGGGTCCGGTTTTGGATCCGATAACCCATTAACAGCCCGGACTAATGGGGATTTTCCACGTGTAAAATTCTCAATGGCGAGAGGAACCACGTGTTAGCTCACCGTTGGGACAGATGTCATCCACTCATTGGACCGAAGGCGCCTATGATACATTGACACGTGGCACGGCCCAACAGAGGCGTATTCTGATGACAAGGCCAGACCATTTGACTTGGTCAAAAGGTAGCGAGATGGCCCATGGAAAGCTTGTTAACGGCTTGTTCGCATATAGCCCATTTACAGCTCGCTAACTCACGACCCGTTACAGCCTAACCAAATTAGGTCCAGTAGCGTCATCTGGGCCATCCAATATGATTCCAGCCCGTTGTAATTTCCGGCCCATGTATGGCCCATGAAGTCTTTTGGCCCATATCCCCTTTGTAACTCTTGGCCCATTAACAGCCCGTGGTGAAACTGGCTCATAATGAATAGTGTATCGCTTTATACCCATTAACGGCCCATTATTCCATTGGGCCGTTTCCAGCCCTTTTTATCTTTCGGCATTCTCAGGGCCCATTTATTCTTGGGCTTATTTCCAGCATTCAGTTACTTACGACCCATTACTGGCCTTTTCTGCTTGTGGGCCAAATTCAGCCCGTGGTTACAGTCAGCCCGTTTGTGGCCCGTTAATTCATTGGGACGTTTTCATAGCGTCACCAAATATGGCCGATTAACAACGGCTCGTTATGGTCGGACCATGAACGGACGATTCCAACTCTAGCCTGTTTACGGCCCATAATGCGGTCCGTTATTGGCCCATGTTTGGCCAATCAATCATACGACCCGGAGAAGGCCCATTGATGCCATGGCCCGTAGAAGGCCCATTGTTTCTATGGCCTGTAGAAGGCCCATTGTTTGTATGGCCCGTAGGAGGCCCATGGTCACTACAGTAAATATGTAGCCCATGGTTATTGTGGCCTAGTTTTAAAAAATAGGTTATTGCGGCCACTAGCAAATTGCGGAAAAAGAACTGCACTGACTATAAGCAAACAAATAATTAAGACAACAAGGAAATAAATAAGCAAGCAACTTACGCTAGGCTATCACGGATATTACACATATTTCATCCACTGGGCATCAAAGTTCGCCACCAGTGCAAATATAGGGAACAAAACAACATATCACATAGAGTGGTTGTCAAAGTTGGCGACCAGTGCAAATAAACGCCGCAGCAAAACAAGTTCATAACTGAAACCACTTCAGAAGAGCTCAAGAAACAATATCTTAGGTACCCATAATGCTGGCAAGATGCTTAGCAAGCTTATTAACTTTCTCTTGTATGGCGCTTAAATCCTCTAGCGCTTGCCATTGCACAAGAAAGTATGCATCTTAATTCTGCAGGGACTTCCTCAGTACTTCAGCTTCCTATTGCAGAACATCTAATCGATGTCTTTCAACTTGAAGTTGAGACTCAAGAAGCCGAACTGATTCAGGCACCTATTTCGAAGAGCTGGAGCCAACAGTAGTAGCCAGTAACTCGAACACTACATCAAGACAAGAATTTGGGGTTGTCTCAGTGTCTTCAATATAGTTTTTATCAGCTTTCTTGGAGACCATATAGGGATGTCTCACTATCTTGAACCTTATCTGCATTACTTCCTTTACCATTGCATAACGGGGTGCTCTTCTCCAATATTTTATCCGCATTCTAAAAGAGAAACAAACAGACACATCACAGGTTTACCATGTTCTATATGAAACTCATTTTGGTAAACCAGTTTAGTAGTAAGGTGGACAGGATAACAGCATGAAACAACCATATATCTATGTAGTATAGTCACTGTATGGTCAATATCATTCTAGTTTATGTTGCCAAATCAAGATAGAGACAATTCAAATCATATCTATTTAAGACAAAGCAGCATAGACAGAATATAAGTGTGGGAAACTACACAGCAATAACAACACTTGTAATGTGCATGGCATGAGAACATAATTGTTTATTCAATTGAAACTAAAATCAACATAGAGCAAGTTACAACAGAAAACATGTTAAAGAAACAGGTTTAAAACATACATGTTGCCCCATTGGAGTTTCAGTTGCATCCTTCAAATTTGAAATTAGTTGGTATGAGTAAATGCAGTGATGCAAGAGCAAAGGAGTATGAACCATAGCTACGGAACCTGACCTAAGAACAAATCTTCTTCTGCTTTAAGTGTTGACTTGGGGGTTCGAATGGTGGTTCTCGTGCTTTGGGCACTGTAGTTGCCTTACTAACTGCTCGTGTTTGGGTGCTCTGTGGTGGAGATGATGTTGTGTCAACTGGAACTGGGTTACTATCCTCCGGGGTTGGGGTTAGAAGGGGTGTAGCTGGTTCTGTGTACAAATGGGTAGGGGTACAATCTGCATGAGTCTGGGCTATGTGTGGTGGGGCAAGTTCTTGGGAAAGTACAACCATGGTTCTATCTGCATCGACAAGTAGCACAATCTTTTCTGAAGACCGTGTTTTTACTCCCATAGATACTGCTGTCGCCCCCTCCAATTCAAATGGCTAATAAACAAGAAAAGTAATTGAATGTACAAACATTGTAAGATAGACAGGTGCAATGGATAGTAGGGAAGAAAACAAGGCATGCAATAATTCACATTGATGTTGTCTAACCAAACAGAATAGCATGACATAATTTCACATATATGATGGCTAATGAAATAGGATAGCATGACACAATTTCTCATGTATGATGGCTAACTAAACAGGATAGAATGACATACTTCAAAATATGATGACCATGTAAACAAGATGACATGATATAACTATACGATGTGTCTATTAAAGTGGTTGGCGTGCCATAATTCACAAACATGCCGTCGATGGAAACATGATTTCATGATATAATTCACGGATAGAATGACATAATTCAAAATATGGTGACTATATAAATAGGATGAGATGATATAACTATATTATGTCTTTAGAAAATGGGTTGGCATGCCATAATTCAGATACATGCAGTCTATGTAAACATCATGACATGATATAATTGAAATGTATGATTTATATACTAAGCAAGTGAGCAGAGGGCAATTGCTATGATGTATCAACTAAGGAGATGGCATTCAATATTGTGTGTATGATGTGAAAACTAAGCAACAAGACAACATATGCATGATATGAGTTATATAACCCTGCCAAGTTTGAGCATACACCTCAGGGGGATAATAGGACTGGTCATCTGCCTCTGAATCCTCCTCTGAGGTGCTATCTGTAACCAGCAAGATATCTAATTTAGCAGGTAGCATTGTCTGCTCTCAAGACCTTATTTTCACTCTGGATTTCTCCATCACCAATTCAAATGGCTGATGCACAAGAAGAGCAGTTGAATATACAAACATTGTCGACAAATGCAATGAGTAATACGAAAAAAAGATGGCATGATATAATTCACATATATGATGCTTGGCTAAACATCATGGCATTGCATAATTCACATACATAATGCCTTCCAACAAGATAGCATTTCATAATTCACATATATAATGTCTTGCAACAAGATGGCATTGCAAAATTCACATACATGGTAATTAGACACTAAACATGTGGCATTCACACAAAGCATGTCTAAACTAATAACATGCCAATGCAAGACACCATATGCATGATATGAGTAATATAACCATGCCAAGTTAGAGCATGCACCTCGGGGGGGGGGGGGATAGGACTGTTCATCTATCTCTGAATCCTCCTTTGAGAAGCTATCCGTAACTAGCAAGACATGCGCTTTGTCAGATAGCATTGTCTGCTATGAAGATCTTATTTCCACTCCAGATTTTCAATGACCGTGTCGAATGGCTGATGCACAGGAAGAGTAATTGAATGTACCAAAATTGTTGACAAATTTAATACGTAATAAAAAAATAATGGCATGATATAATTCACATATAAGATGACTGGCTAACCAGGGTGGCATTGCAAAATTCACCTATATGATGCTTGGCTAAACAAGATGGCATTGTATGATTACATATATGATATAGAAACTAAATAGATGGCATTCACGCAATGCATGGCTAAACTAAGCAGATGACATATTTTATGTATAAAGTAAGCAATGCAAGGCACCATATGCATGATATGACCAACATCAGCATGCCAAGTTAGAGCAAAAGACCTTAGGGGGTAAATAGGAGTGGTCTGCTCCCTATGAATCCCCCTCTGAACTATTATCTTCCTCTTGATTACAGTCTGGAGTGGGGGGAGGGGGTTTGCTTTTGCACCGACCAAGGAGCGACGTCTGCATGAAATTTTATTGCCACGCAAGGCTCGCCTCTTTTGCTTTACCTGTTCAGTACCATTGTGTACAATTACTGACATGCATAGGAATAAAACATAGTGAGATTATGTAGGGAGTGCATGCACAAATCTAGAGTGATGGTAGCAAACTGTGGATAGACCAAAACCAATGATAGCAGGCAAATAATAACTTTAGTTAAAAAATATAGATAATGGCTCCTTTAATGTTTGTTTCCACCAAACATGAAAACTCATAGTAGACACCCGAGATTAAGAAGATAGTATTGATTGCTGCCCCAATATGTACCCCACAGCCATTTAAAAACTCAAGTTTGAGCATTAGTTTGGACCTGACTCGGAGTCTAATCGGCGAACAGGATGATAAAGTAGCATGCCATCATATTGAGCGATACATAACGTAAGTAGACATGAAAGAGTGCGACCTCTCTTGCGGACCCATGTAGTCCTCAAGGTCATCTTCTCAGTTGATGATGGTAATGCAGTTGTCGTGGCTACCGGCGGCGGGGAAGAAGATCTGAGGTGGAGAAAGATAGTCTAGAGGGCGGATCCCTGCTGTGGTGAACACTTCCTTCATTGGAGCAGCTGAGCTGCGGTGGAACACAACGCAGCAAGAGCGGGACAAACCACACAAGGTTTTCTTTGACACATATCTGTAACAGAAGTAATTGTGTAAGGGCTTGTTTGAATTTGAGGATTCTAATAATGCGGGGATAGGAAATACACAGGAATAGGATAGGAATGCACGTGCAAAACAGAGAATTTAAAAACACAGGATTTCTGCCAATCTAGGTGTTTGGTTCAAAAGAATTGGAAGATCACAGGATGTAAAGAAGCATGGTGAGATTAAGTCAAACCACAAGAAAATGTACGGTTATAATGCTATTATGCTACTATATCTTAGTCTTGTGCTTCATGAATAGGAATTTGAAAAGGAGGACAAGTGGATATTAAAATTCCTACGGTTTTTCTTTCAGGGAGACACTAAAGGAACAAATCCTACAGTTTTCCTTCGCTCCATTCCTTTGAACCAAATGCATGAATAGTAGTACCATAGGAAACTTTCCAATTCCTATGTTTTTCCTTCACTTTTCCTTTCAAGCATCAAGCATTGGCGATTCTAGTAGGCAGGCTTGAATAGGGAAAATCCTACACTCAAAAAATGTTTTTGTGCTACTTCTACTACTTTGGACCCAGGCCACTACCCTACTAGCTCAACTCCTAGGCCCATCTACAAATGCATAGCTCAAACACGTAGAGATAAATAATGATGGCGTTGAAGAGAGTCCATCACGGATAGCTAAGTTGCCTGGTACCTCACTGCTTGTCATATAGTAAGAAAAACTAATCCTATTTCAAGTTACTATGTTTGCTCAGTGGACAATATATATAACATGTAGAGTAAAAAAGCGATGCAACAAGTGTACAACCTCTTTGGCGAAGCCATGTCGATCTCAGCGTAATTAGGTTGGTCGATGAGGATGCTCCGACTGATTTGGCTATGGGAGGAGGGGAAGAAGATCTTAGGCGTCTGGAGATGGAGCCAGAGGTACCGCTCTGCTGTGATGGAGGGTTTCGTCATTGGAGCAGCTCAAGTGAATGCAGGACGATGAGGCTGAAGTAGGACAAGAGAGACAACATTAACCTTAGTGGAATTCTAATAGCATCTCCAATAGATGTCGTAAAATACATAACCACAAAGTGCTAGATGTAAAATACATCAGCCGATCATCTCTGAACTTAACTGTCGAAACTGATTTTAACTATCAAAACTGAATTTAACTGTCAAAACTGAATTTTGCTGTCAAAACTAAATTTTACTATTGAAACTGAGCACACTAGTAGCAGAAAAGCAGTAGCAATAGTAACGCTCGGAGCAGTAGCGCATGCGAGAGCCCGGGCAGCTGGTCGTGTAGCAGCTGCAGGAGCTCGAGCGAGAGCAGGATCTGCTGCTCGTGCAGCAGCAGCATGTGCAAGAGTAGACCAGCAGCACAAGCAACATCAAGAGCGAGAGTAGCAGCACAAGCAAGAGCAAGAGCAAGAGTGACAGCGCGAGGAAGAGCAAGAGCAAGAGCAGACCAGGCAGAGGACCAAGAGCAAGAGTAGAGCAGTAGCGCGAGTGAGAGCCAAAGCAGCAGCATCCCTACTGATGTGGACACCGCCGCCGAGGGAGAGACGCCATCGACGAAGTGGCCAGCGAGGCCACTGTAGATGGAGCCGCGCCATGTCGGCTCGGGACCGAGCGCCGGCAGTACCGTGAGATCGAATCAAAAATAAAATGCAGTGATTAGTGTAGAACCTCTTTAGTGGTGCTGATTAGGCCTCAGCTTCATCCGGGGAATCAGCGATGATGCTGATTTTCCCGCGGATTGGGGAGGTGGCGCGAAAGGCGAGGGGAACATCAGGGCAGCTCCTTGGAGGTGGAGGACGGGGTGGCTGAACCAGCGGGAGGACGGGATCAACGATGGATCCTCATCCAGTGCGGTGGATGAGGGACGTCGAGGTGTTGCTGTGGACGATGTCGTCGGGGAAGAGGCTCCGGATGGGTAGGCGGAGGGAGGAGGGTGTGGGGCTTCGCGGGTTTTCGCGGCCTCGGTGTATGAAGGGGGGGTGGAGGAGTTGGGAGGGGGAACCATGGCTTAGGGACGCACTTGTAATGAAAGTAGCCCCAAGGATTTGAACTAGGTGGTTCTTTCGGTTCAGGGGTATCACGGGAATTTCGTGTGTCGGGATTTGGCAGGAGGTGGGATTTTTTGCGTGCGTTGTAATTTTGGGATAGCAAGGCTCGGGTTGAGATGGAGCAAGTTTTCGGAGCACAACGATACAAAGAGGTATCTTAAAATTTTGGGGTAACAAGGCGCGGGTTAAAGAGGCGGGAGTTTCGTAGCACGATAGACAGAGATGCTAGCTTGAAATTTTGGCATAACAAGGCGCGACTTGAAATTTCGAGAGAACAAGCTTAGCATGTAAAAAAAAAACAATTCACACCTCACTAGAGAGAGCCATGTCCTGTTTTACTATATTACTAGAAATGCATTCAAATACAGCAACAAAAAAACTAAAAAAATCGGGACAACAAAACATAACGTGTACAACACCAAATCAATTTGCACTTCCCTCAACAATAACAAACAATTCGTGTTTTCTAGCATATGGACTAAATTTGAGTATATTTTCCCTGTTTGAATGGGACTGTACTCGGGTTAGTTATACAACCATCTAAATATTATCTTCACAACACATGACATGAACATAGGAGTAGTAAATTCCTATATAAATATGAACTACATGTACATACGATCTCAAATCATAGTACATGTATGCTCTAGCTAGATGTTCGGGATCTAAACCATGTATGATACTACGTACAATATGTTTAACACGCACAACACACACACAAACACTATTTAGACTAGTAAGGTACACGTGCATTGCACGCATGAGATTTGCCAACCAAATTATGAATAAATACCATATTATAGCATGTAAGCTTTGAGTCAATATGCATGATGTAGATGTTCGTTTAATTCTTATAGTTCATCTCAGTCAAAATCAATTAGTTTTTATAAAAAGCTAATTTATATTAAGATTCATGGAATTGTGTGTTGTAAAGCATAAAGTAAAAACAAATAATGGCAATTCATGTAAAAAAATTTTTGGGCAATTATGATACGGAAGATTCTAGAACAAAGGAGAAGTGCTTGTGTTTTGAGGTTTGTGAATTATGCTTAAGTTCAACCATGGAGTCTTCTAGATTGTACATATGGTAAAATCTGGTCGAATGTAGATGATATCCAACGGCCAGTAGTGCTCGGATTTGCCATCTCTGCAGCGTCGGATTGGCTGCATCCAACGACCATCTTTCAAAGTTATTCGCACACTATATAGGGGTATAGATATAGATATCTGATGCGAAAGCTACCCATCATCTCCAATTTGAATAGTGTATCCATGCATAGTTGCAATGTGGCCAAACGATGTCTGCCATCTGTATCTCAAATTCAAATCAGTCTGACATTGTTCAGTGTGTATACAGTATAGCATGCTCGTTTCCAAACCACACCGCACATATCTTAGTTATATTCATGCATGTACGGGTTTCAAACATCATGATCTCTTATTCAAATATTTGAATTCAATTTTACATTGATTATGGCCTCACCTAGTCTTTTACACCCACACGGTCGTCTTCTCTTTATAATTATACCACTAACTTTCTCTCATGCATGCATGCACACACACTACCACTTCGCATTATCCATCACACACATGCAATCTATTTCTTCAGGTCGGTCTCCCATGCATGCACACACACACACACCTCCCCCTCTTCATCACTTCGGGCATTCTTTATCTCTCACATGCATGCGCAACAATCGATGTTCCTCTATGTGTCTGTGTATATAGCTAGGTCTTTCCCAGTTTTCCACACAAACCGATCGATCTATATATCTAGTCAGGTCTCACCTTCTTTCCCACATACACATCGATCAATCTATACCTCTATATATAGGATTGCATAGCTAATACACCCACATTATATATCCAACGTCCCCCTCTCATCATCCACACCTTCCGCTTCATCTCTCAGACACGCGCACAGTGGAGGAGATAGGGGGCAGCAAGGGCCCTGGCCCCCTTAACATCACTATATATTGAGGCTAATATGAATGTGATCAGTAGATCAATTGTTGGTAAAATGGTTTAAGTTGATGAATTGGCTCTTCTCATAAAGGATTAGCAATGCTTGGCCCCCTAGCTCGTTTATTTTTAATGGCTCCACCACTGCACGCAACCGCGCACATTCTCGCCCCCTCTCTTTAAATATCGATCTCACACTTGTGCACTCCTTCATAGTCTCCCTCCACTTGGCCCCTCGCACCATCTTCCAGCTCCCCACCAGATTCTGCCACATGTACAATCTAGAAGACTCCATGGTTGAACTTAAGCATAATGCACAAACCTCAAAACACAAGTACTTCTCCTTTGTTGTAGAATCTTCTATATCATAACTGCCCAAACTTTTTTCTAGTTGAACTGCAATTATTTGTTTTTACTTCAAGCTTTACAATGCACAATTCCGTGAATCATAAAATAGATTAATTTTTTTATAAAAATTAATTGATTTTGAATGAGATGAACTATAAGAATTTAATGAATGTCTACGTCATGCATATATGACTCAAAGCTTACATGCTATAGTGTGGTATTTATTCATAATTTGGTTGCCAAATCTGATGCATGCAATGCACGTGTACCTTACTAGTACTTCCAGTATGTGCAAAACACGTAAACTAGAATTCTAGTGGCACACTACACAATGTATCTCCCTTTTTCAATTCATGAAGCCACGTGGCACATGTGGAGGCGTTGTCGCGACCTCCTTGTGTGGATTGATCACAGTGACGTGCCGCTGGTTCCAAAAGAATGTACTCGTCCTCTCTCACACACACTGGCAGTACATGCACGAAGCCAAGATGTGCACGCATGCACTCATTCCCTTGCACGGACACATGGGTACATGGTCGGACACATTTTTGTACGAAGATCCACCCGATGTGATAATTTGATGTGTGTAAAGTCCTTCACTTCATTGATGGTCAATTAATATAGAGCATGCAAGTTGAGTGGACGTGAGGGAGGAAGTAGTTGAGAAATACATTACTACTCCACTGCGTGCATGCGAGTAGTTAAATCATGGGTTGCTACTTCCATTGGTCCCCTTCCTATTTTGTGCCAAATTTTTACCATATTTTTAAGTAACATAATATTTATGCATGTCATAAAAAGTAGTATCATCGAACGCATTTGAACATACTCATATGGTAAAAAAACTGGCACAAAAAAGGGGCCAGTAAACCAAGACACATGCAGCATGATCAATTTTTGCCTGGGCCACTGTTCGTTGCCTTTGTATTTAAATATGGACGGAGGTGAGTAGTACTATCTTTATCTTAGCCATGTAGGGGTCTCCCAGCGCCTAGGCTCGGCTCCCTGCCTCGCCCATTGGATCCCGCCATGGAGGATCCCGCCATGGAGGATCCCTTAGATCCCAGGATCCCGGGGGCTGCCCTCTTGCTGCGGCCCGCAGCACTGCCACCTTTGAGCGAAACCCACATGTGTTTTAGAGGGGATCCATCACTCTAGAATCACAGATCGGTGGCGCCGGAGGACATGCCAGGGCTGCGTTTCGGGTGGTGGGCAGAAAGGGAAAATCGGATCGAGGAAGCGTCTCATCGATTGGAGAGAAGTTCAAAGGAGCTGCACCTGGCGCAGCAGAAGGCGCAGGCGCAAGTCGATCTTAGGGGAGAGATCCTGAGGGATGTCAGCATCTGGCAACGTCGCGTTGATTTCGAGCTAGGGCCAATGGCAGAGATCATATTCACGGAGTCAACCACAGAGGAAAGAACATGCATGCCTGCGGAATGGCATGAGCATCCAGTGCAACTGTTCAAATGGGCGGTAAGAGAAGCCAAATCGCGGGACCAGATGCGGCGGCGCCGCTGGGCATGCACTGTAGGAGAGGTGAGCTGTCCTCCTTCACCGCCAGCGATGGAGTGACCTACTCGGTTGTT
Organism: Triticum timopheevii; assembly: GCA_963921465.1. Lineage (NCBI taxonomy): Eukaryota > Viridiplantae > Streptophyta > Magnoliopsida > Poales > Poaceae > Triticum > Triticum timopheevii. Next base: position 329,638,086 of record OY997264.1, read on the forward strand.
GCTATAGTGAACTTGCGGCGCCATGGCGGTTTGCAACCATGACAATCACTCCATCTATATGTATTGTATTCCTGTGAAAATACTTGGTCATTTGGTAAAAGATGGTAATTCATTTATCACTAGTTTTTGAATGCTTCGTCGTGACAATCACCCGAAGCCACAACCAGAAGTCTCCATCGCATAATACTTACGGTCGGTCGCACCAATAGACGGTCGGTCAGACCCGCGACACGCATCGTCTTGGTCTGACATGTACGACCAGTTGCATCATTGACTTGTGCGACCGCATTTGAGCAATAGTACTTGAAATTTGTGTTCCAGGGAACTCATGGGGGGCCGTTTCGGGCCTCGAAACCAAAAACCATCAACTAATCTTTAGCTTGTTCCTATCACATTCCAAAGTAGTACTACTACCATCTATAATTAAGTGCAAACCTGCTCACACCTAGTATGTATCAAACCTGAACGTGTTCCCACTATGCAGGTTTTAGTACTAGTGCTAGTACTAGGTTATAAAAAGGGGAACTACCTAGTCGAAAATTGCTCTACCTTCCTCCTCATAAGTCTTTCTTGTTTGTCCGTCCTTGCCATGGCCGATGGTGTGCAGAGCTCTAGGTCAAGAAGTACTCGTAGCAAGGGAGTGGTGACCAAGGCCGCGGAAAAAAGAGAGAGGGATAGCCGCCTCACAAAGACCTCGAATGGTCACTCACGGGCAGGCGAGGGCTCTCAGGAGTGCTCTAGCCGCGGAGGCAAACATGCCGACCTGGCGGCGCTGGAGTCGTTATCCCTCGACGACATGCCCGATCAGCTCAATAAGCAGATCAGCTCAGTAACCAGAAGGAGTTCATCGACGGATTGGTGGACCTGCTGAAGGAGAGCCTCGATGACATGCCCGTTGAGCTCAATGAGCAGCGGGAGTTGACTGCCGGTTTGGTGATGCTGCTGAAGAAGAGCATTGCGTCAGATAAGAAGGCGACCAGCGAAATCCTGCAACTTCAGGAGGATAATGAGAAGCTCCTCCACGAGCTCGACCTGCTGAAGGAGGAGAACGCCAGCTGAAAAAAGCTGCATGAGAAGAGTAGTTCCTCGGTGAAGATGCTGCACACCCTCATCATGGAATAGAAGGAGGAGTTGGCGAAGCTCCGCATCGAGCACCCAGCTGCTGTCAAGGTACGTAATGCGGCCGTCGAAGAGATGATGAAGGCTCGCGTCGAGAAATCCCGCATCATGGATAGAATGAAGAAGATGGCAGAGGAGAAGCGCAAGCAGATGGAGGTCGTGGAGGCGATGAAGAAGCAGTTACGACTCTGCGGCCAGCAACCCTTCATGTAGTAGAGAGCAGCGCCCCAAACTTGTGTGTGTGTCTTCCTTCTTTTTTGGGGGGATAATCTTCCTTCTTCTTTTGCTCCCGTGTTTCTTCTTTTGCTTTAGGTGTTTCACCGCACATGTCATGTTCTCTGTGAGGATGAATAGAACGATGCTAATGATGAGCGGCGCCCTGGGATTGATGACTAGCAAATTAGATCATTTTTTATCACCAGTTCACACTGGGCTAGCGTGTTTCGTGCTCCTCTATCGTACTACTACTCCAGTGGAAAACTTGAGTATACCGCACGGTTCTTTGCTCCTCCTCAGGTCGTCGGCAACATTTATAGGAGCAGTCAAATCACAAGGCCCCACCTTCCAGTAGTAATGAGCCGTCAAATCACAAAGGACCTCGCCTCTCATGAAACCGACTGAGCGAGACTGCCCTGCCCTCTAGCCTTTTAAATGTATACTTTTGTACAGTAGTAGTATCGATGGATTGCGCCATGGAGCAAAACTAACAAGATGAAATTAAAGAAAAAAGGTGGTACATATAGAGAGCGCTCCTCGCCAAATTATGCATATAGCACTACTAAAAAAGCTAGTACGTGCTTACATGGGGTGCTAAATTATTTTAAAGAAATGAGCATACCTATTTATGTTTTTAATTATTTGTCTCATTTAAGTGTTTTGTGCATGTGCCATGCCTAGAGCGTGGTTATAGTATAGCCAATATGATGTTGGCCATATCATATCTACTAGAGTACTCCCTCCTTTCTGCTTTATAAGTCTTATCTCAACTTTTTTTCCAATTTAGAGGGCTCATATCTATCTCATTTTTAGTTTCCAACATGCGTTAAATCTTTGCATGCAAGAATTAAAAAGGAACACACCAAAGCATGTAATGCACTCCAAAAAAAATACACTTCCATGATGATACGTGTTTGTCACAGTAGGTCGCGTTTTTTATCAGGCATGTACATCCATGACGATTCTATGACAGAATCAAGATAGTCATACATGTGCTATCGTAGAAGTGTTCCATGACATTACCAAAATTATCATCACGGAAGTGTCCACTTCCATGACGATAAATCGCGCGTCACATAAGTGCTTTCGTCAAGGGTGACCGACACGTGGCATCCACCGTAACGGAACACCGTTAAGCTATCGGGCCGGGTTTTGGATCCGATAAACCGTTAACAGCCCCGACCAATAGGGATTTTCCACGTGTAAAATCATCATTGGCTGGAGGAAACACGTGTCGGCTCATCGTTGGGACAGATGTCATCCACTCATTGGACAGAAGGCGCCTACAATACGTCAACACGTGCCACGGCCCAACAGAGGCCCATTCATGTGAAAAGGCCGACCCGTTTGACTTGGTCAAAAGGTGGCGGGCCGGCCCATTGCAAGCCTGTTAATGGCCCATTAGCATATAGCCCATTTACAGCCCGCTAACCCAAGGCCCGTTACGCCCTATCTGAATTAGGCACAGTAGCATCATCTGGGCCATCCAATATGATTCCAGCCCTTTTTCACTTCTGGCCCATATATGGCCCATGACGTCTTTCGGCCCATATGAGGCCCTTCGTAACTCTTGGCCCATTAACGGCCCGTGGTGAAACTGGCCCGTAATGAACAGTGTATCACTTTACACAAATTAACGACCCGTGGTGAAACTGGCCCGTAATGAACAGTGTATCACTTTATACCCATTAACGGCCCATTATTCCCCAAGTTATCTTTCAGCCTTCTTAGGGCCCATTTATTCTTGGGCTCATTTGCAGCATTCGATTACTTACGGCCCGTTACTGTCATTTTCTACTTGTGGGCCAAATTCAGCCCATCGTTACAGTCGGGCCATTTGTGGACCATTAATCTGTTGGGCCATTTTCATAGAATCACCAAAACGGCCTATTAACGGCCCGTTATGGTCAGCCCATAAAACGTATGATTTCCACTCTAGCCTGTGCCCATTAAAGGCCCGTACAAGACCCATAAATGAGTGGGCCCTCACAAGGCCCATGGATCCTACGAGATGTAGAAGGCCCATGGATCCTAAGAGACGTAGAAGGCCCATGAATCCGACGACCCATTGACGGCCCATGGATCCGATGGCCCGTACATGGCCCATGGACCGTACGACCCGTGGACGGCTATGGTCACTACAATGTTTGGGCGAGTTGGCCCCTGTTTGAACGATATAGCATATTCAAAGAATTATCATACTCAATACTATCACCTCTAAAAAACATACACTATACAACAAAGAGACCAAGGCATAGAAACGTAGAATAATCCTACATTATACAATAAAGAAATTACAGCCGATTATACCCACTCGGCATTATGGTTCGGCATAGGTGATAATAAAGCATACACAAATAGCAAATTACATACACTGGGCAAATACATCTCATACATCATGGACGCGCATCAACTTAACTCCATTTGAACTATAATCTCTTCAGAAAATAGGATTGGCCGGATTCAGATAGCACAAATTTTAGTCTGCAAAATCTCCAATTCCTTCGTGGTTACCTCATTGTCTTATTTGATTTTTTTGACTCCTACATCTAATACCTGCATGTCCAGTCTCAACTTGTTGATTATACGTTGACAATCATGTACACGCTGTCTCGCCACCTCTAGTTGATGCTCGAGAACATCAGCACATTCCAATTCCAATCCATAATCATTCGGTAACAGCCATGTCGCACTGCTCGCAGATCTTTGTGTTGATGTCATTTCATCCTGAAATGTTTCTGTAAGTACACATGACTAGGGCAAAAATATAGTTACAACAGTGAAGCGAGCAAGACACTATTTTGTACTAAATAGCAAAACAAGACTAACAATAATGTTACACGTCATGAAGCATAAGCAGGTGATATTTTAAAAATTATAAAAAAATAGTCTATGCAGCCTGCATACAGAAATCCCTCTTAGCTCACCAGAGGAGCATGATGTTGGGGCCCAATCGAAAACACAGACAAGTTACAAATTTAGACAACACATTGCGTATAAGTAAGCAAGCAGTTGGCCATTCTGTAGCTCAATTAAAGTCTTAGGGAGAATAATGTACAGCAGAGGGTTTCATACAAACATACTACAACAGGCAAAACTATGAAATCATTAGCGTAGTATAAACTAGATTGTGAGCCTCATGCAATACTAGTTGGTTAAAAGACATCAAAGTTTCAGGCACACTTCGGCAGAGTAATTAAATGGTAAGGCCTTCAATTATGTCAACTAATAGTTATACAGGTACCCAACATCAGGCATGATTCTTTGGGCATCTCACTAACTGAGGACAAATAAAGCAATTGAAAAGAACAAATTAACTATGTCTGAAACAAACAAGGAATTGAACTGTTGAGTAGCATACAGTGACTTACCTTAATAAGTTGAAGAGGCTCAGCGCAGCTCCTACCTCTCTTGCAAGGCTCCTTCCTAACATCTTGTACTAGGAAATCCTCAATCTTATCTTCATTGCACCCCCTCTGCAAGGTGACACAAACTAGTTACTCGTCTCCTTGGAAGATAAATATGCATACTTTCTAGTCTGTGAACACAAAAGGATGAGATTATAAGAAAACAACACCACATAATGAAACATGCCGCATCTCTTGCACATGCACACAATGAAATGAGCATTTACTATGTCTGCACTATGTAAAAACTAGGCATACCTTTGAACTGGATCTCCAGGTACTCTTGGAGAGCCTACTTTAGTGTACAGCCAAACCTTTATGTCACCTATGAGTTAGACAAGGCCACACTATAGCAGCCCTTAGTATTCAAATAGTTGACAAGCTCTGTTAGAGTGTTAGGTCAAGAATAGCAAGTAATCAAAGAAAACAGTCCTAGTATGGCTGGCTGATGCAAACAAGCAATTGAACAGATGTGTGAGCAAATCTTACATATCAAGAAAAGAAGTAAAGAAGGAGGCTTAAAGACCATCACTTGACTGACCAGATTTAAGGGGCATTTAAACGTCATGTGCAACGTATGAACTAACATAAACATTGCATATTCCAGATTCTACAATGGAATGCACATGTATTAGGTTATGCCATGTATGATGATGCCTAAATGTACACTATAGCAGGCAGGAGTGATTCATCATTGCACACACAATTGAATTGCAGGTTAAGGGCCAGTTTGATTCCGCCTTTTCAGGGCTTATTGTCAAAATAAGCCATAAAAGATGTAAAGAAGTCATTTTTGAGTTATGGGCTTGGGCTTAACTAAATACGCTTTAGAGGGGGGTGTTTCGGGTAGAACCTCACTAAAAATTGAAGGGAAGGGGAATAGTTAAATGACTATGTTGTCTGCCTATATTACACTCAAAATGCAACTGCTGACACCCATGTCACACCTGACCCTTAAGTAAAAACAAACACGCAAGCGTTCATTGCCCTGCCCGCTTGCATCTCCTCTCCCCTTTCCCTCTACCTTGGTCCCCTGCCTGCAGCACTAGGGTTCCTCCAGCGAGCCGTCGCCACTGGTCCCATCTGGCCTGGTCCTCGACGATGCTATGTCCAGCTAGGCTACATGTCCGGCTGGTAGGGGCAAATCTCCCTGGCTGCTCCTCCCTCTGGCGCCGCCCCTCATTCTCATGGTCTCTAGCAGCTGCTCCACTGTGGTTCATCCAACGCACTACTCTGGCGGGCGCTGCACAACTACGATTGATGCCATACTGCGGCAGAAGGCACCTTATTCCCCCTCCCCTCCTCCCAGGCCATGGCCTTGAGGTGTTGTTGAAGGATGAGCTCATCCAACAAGGTGAGGATCTCCTATGATTTTTTGCCAAATTTTCATTCTGATCCACTATACGATGAATTGCTATGAGCTTCTTCTGCTGCTGTTGTATGATGCATTGCTATGAGCTGCTCCTGCTGCTGCTATATGATGAATTTCTATGAGCTGCTACTACTATATGATGAATTGCTATGAGCTGCTGCTGCTATATGATGAATTGTTATGAGTTGCTGCTGCTGCTATATGATGAGTTGCTATAAGCTGCTCCTACTGATGCTATATGATGAATTGCTATGAGGTACTCCTGCTGCTGCTATATGATGAATTGGTATGAGCTTCTCCTGCTGCTGCTATATGATGAATTGCTATGAGCTGCTCCTGCTGCTGCTATATGATGAATTGCTATGAGCTGCTCCTGCTGCTATATGATGAATTGCTATGAGCTGCTGCTGGTATATGTTGAATTGCAGACTGTTGCTGCTGTATGATGAGTTGCTATGAGCTGCTGCTGCTGCTATATGATGCTTTCAGGTGGTGCTGCTATATGATAATAACTAGCCACTTGGACCATCGAATTTCAATAAATAATTGTTCTTCATTTAAATGTGGGTCATGCGTTCTTCATTTAAATTAGGCAATGTGATATCTATGGAAAACATTGACCAAAGTAGATTGTGCCAAGTAGATGGTATCTTTGTATTTGCATTTTGAGCAAATAGTGATGGTTTGTTTTCCTATCATATTAATTACTACACTGGGTTCAATTTGTGATGTTTGCAAGTCAAATTAATTTCCATATGGGCAGCAAATTGAAAAAAATATAATGCAATCTAGACTTACCACTGATCATACCAAAGATAAGCGGAAAACGTAATGAAAAGAACTGGTTGGCTTATTACATGGAGCTTATATTCACACGTGCTTATTTTCTTAGGATAACTCGTAATAACTGTCCCTAAGAAACTTGGCTAATAGAACTGACATACAAATAACATGTCACGATGATTGCAATGGAGGAGTGATGTACCATAGCACATTGTATAGGCTCACCGATGCCTCTCCTTTTTTTTTGCGATGTTCCATGAATTTGCCACATACATCTTGTACTTTTTCATTGTGTAACCCCATCTGCAAGTTAACACGGCTAATTTTAGACATCTCTACATGATACTACATTGCATATCCCTTGCGCATATTTAAACACCAATTAATGATTGTGTGCGTACCATAAACTAGCCATGACTCTGTATGCTGGACTAGCAGGCACTCTAAGGGAGCCTAATGTAATGCACTGGAATTCCTACATGCCACCTACGATTTTGTGTAATGTACTGTCCCTGTTCCTAAATTTATGTCTTTGTAGAGATTCCAGTATGGACCACATACAGATGTATATAGATGCATTTTCCAGTGTAGATTCACTCATTTTGCTCCGTATGTAGCCTATAGTGGAATCTCTAGAAAGACTTATATTTAGGAACGGAGGTACGAGGTAGTATCATGTATGACATCTACATATCTAATTTAGCAGCCAGTAGTAGAAAACATTGTCTGCACAAAGGGATTACTGGTCGAAAATCCTAGCAAAGCACGCTGGCAGGCACAGAACAATACAAGAGAGAGAGACGCACTTACAAGATCATAGAAATGCCTCAGTCCAGGATCTTGGTTGGCCAAGCTGTTAGATCCAGAAGAAACATCGTCCTTGTAGTTTTTGCCAGCTGCATAACAGGTAACAGCGACCGGTTAGTATATTTGAAGTACATTGGGCAGCTGATGTTGGATGGGTTTAAAGGTGACAAGTACCTAGGCCGTGGCGGGTGCTTGGCATCTCTCCAGACGGTGGGAATCAGGTTAGAAACATCAAGGGTGATGACGTTGCGCTGGCTGTCGGGGTCTGGTAAGGAGATCTAGAACCGTCGAGTAGGGTGTTTGTGGAGCGGCTCCGGTAGGGTGGACTTTGGTGTGGGCGAAGCGGATCTGTGGCCATGGATGAGGGCGCAGGTGAAGCTGCTCTGGTGGTTGGGTTAAGGATGGTGTCGACAAAGCAGATCTGCGGCCGTGGACGGGGCGTCAGAAGCTGCTCCGGTGGTTGGGTTAAGGATGGTGTCCACAATGCGGATCTGCGACCGTGGACGAGGCGTCAAAAGCTGCTCCGGTGGTTGGGTTAAGGATGGTGTCGATGATGCGGATCTGCGGCCGTGGACGGGGCGTCAAAAGCTGCTCCGATAGGTTGGATGAGGGTGGGAGGAAGCGGATCTGAGGCCGTGGACTTGTGAGTTGGCAAAGCGGCCCGGGTAGGGTTGAGAATGGTATAGGCGAAGCTACTCCGGTAGGGTTGATGATGGTATCGGCGAAGCGGCTCCGGTAGGGTTGAGGATGGTGTCGGCGAAGCGGCTCCGGTAGGGTTGAGGAAGGTGTCGGCGAAGAGGATCAGAGGCCGTCGACGGGGGCGTCGGTGGGGCGGCTCCGGGGGCTGTGGACGAAGCATCTCCGGTGGGGAGTATGAATGAGCCGCTGCAGATGCGCGGCGGTTGACGAGAGTACCGACGAAGCAGATCCGGCGCCGTGGACAAGGCCGGCACTGAATGGGCTATGGTACAATGGTGGATGAGGAGTCTACTTGTTTCTAGGGGAGGTGGGAGGGGTAGATGCGGCTGCAGAAGCAGATCCGGCGAGGTGGACGCCGCTGGCAGTGAATGGGCTATGGTACGCCGGTGGATGAGCAGTCTAGGGTTTCGAGAGGGGAGGGGAGAAAGGGCGATGAAGTACGGACAGCGTGATGTAAGATGCTCTGGTGCTGTGGAGTTAGTCGTTTTTACGGGAGGGGGAGAGGAAATGGGGGTGCCGTGTAGTGGGGGGAACCGGAAGTTACCAAAGCTGCCCGGACCTATCATGTAGATGAGGGCGGTATTGTAACTGTTGGTCTCCGTGCACCAAGGACAAAAGGGGAATTTTGCATGCTAAAGACTAAGGTGGCGGAAATTTTAGAAGGAGGCGGGAGATTTTGCCGCCCGCGGGATCGTTCGTATCCAGTTTCAACTAATTTTGGACCGTGCTAGCGGGAAGGTCATGCTAGACTGTGTACACGGGGCACGCGTCAGCAGTTAATAACTGGTGTGATCCACCCCAGAAAAAAATACAATAACTCAGGATGATGCGTCGATAACTTGGACGTTCACACGGGCGCAGCCAATCGTACGGGTGTAGTGGCGCGTTCACAAAAAAAGGGATCAAACGCTCAGCCTATGTATTTCTCGTGTAAATAGATAATTTAGTGCCATTGGTTATTTACTTTAAACATAATGCATTGAAGTGTCAGTGTAGAGGCGCACAAAAAGAAATGGATATTGTAGTCCGCTACTTAAAAGTGTTACCTCATATGATTACATAGCCTCCATTTCATAAATTGCGTACCCGTTGAATTCATATATGAATATTACATATATTACTTCAAAATAGAAACTTAAATCATCCAAGACTAATGAATTTGAATGCAAGAGTAATAATGGTGCATGTACATGATAGCTACATTGGTTGTTTGAAGAAACATCACTGTAACTTTGGCATGCACAACTGAAAAGGTTTATTTAAATAGAAAAAAATGTGATATGTGAGTGTCCAATCTTTATAGCGTTGAATCGATATTGTACTTTGGCCACGATACAAAGTAGATATTGACTTATGTTCAAGCGATGCACGTCCACGATCGCTAGATCGTGATACGTGAACGAATTGTGCAATCTCTCTCACACGCATACATATCTCTTTTCCCTGTGGGCATCGGAATCACACACGCGTACTTCGTGTATTTCTCTCCCTCCGTCAGGGTTAAATTCGTCTTTCTACCCCGTCCTACAAGTCTCTCACACAGAAACACACACGCTCTCTTTGTCTAACACGCCCACCCCTTTAATTCCGCCCACCCACAGCCACTAATGTCTCAAAGTATAATAATGTCTCTCGCACATATGCCTAAGGTTAACTCGAGTTCCGGAACCATGTGAATACATACAATGGGATTCCAAAAGAGCACCTTTTTTGAGATTTCTCTCTCTCTCTCTCTCTCTCTCACACACACACACACACACACACACACACACGCACATTGTTTCCTGCTTCATTTTTTCGTCACTTGCATGCACACACACCGTTTGTTTATCTTCGTGAGGCTTTAAGTATGCCTCACACAAATGCTATCTATCTATCCCTTAATATAGCTAGATATGTGTCACACAAACTCCTTCTCCCTACTAGCAAGATGCCCATGCGTTGCACGGAACATCAAGCTGCATTTGTATGAGAAGTTTATCTTGTGGGAGAAAAGGATGAACGAGGGAATGCCTTATTTGCAAATGCGGAGAGGGGTGTGGGTATCTTTTTGCAAAATTGCCATAGTTTCCTTCCTATCCGTCGGATATAAATCGGATGGCCTATATTGCCGGATGGCAAGAACACCATCATCACTAACTTATAAAAGTATGTATATGCGAGTGTCACTGCCCCCCCCCCCACACACACACCCACATCCACACACCCACACTTCCCAACACCGAAGGAGTAGGGTGACACCTCGATCTTGATACTAATCTATCGACTGGCTTCTCTCTCAAACATACACACACACACACACACACACACACACTACCCGGCACCGAAGGAGTAGGGTGGCACATCGATCTTGATAATAATCTATCCACTCCTCTTTCAAACACACACACACACACACACACTCGCTAGTTGTGCCTCTGTGCCTACCGTGCACACTCTCGATATGTCTTTCTCTCCCTCCCCCCCCAACAATGACAGTACAAGGGTGACAACTTGATCTGATCATAATCTATCAATTGCTTTCTCTCTCAAACATTGTGTCTCGGTGCCTCACTCGGTAGCCCCCTCGATATGTAGACTTCTTGCGCGCGCACAGCTATAGTGACGATGACGTTGAACACAGTGTGCCTTGTTTTTACGGGCCTCATGTGATAGTTTTCACCTTGTATTCTGTTAATTAACAAGGCAACCTTTTCTTTGCTACTACTAGTGAATCTGAAATCATTCGGGGCAGACATAAAATATACCACTTCAACCCAATTATCGCAGCAACTATTTTAGAAGAAATTAGCTAGCTGCCCGTGCGTTGCACGGAACATCAAGATGCATTTGTATGAGTAGTTTATCTTGTGAGAGAAAAGGCTGAATGAGGGAAGGCCTTATTTGCGAACGTGGAGAGATGTGTGGGTATATTTTTGCAAAATTGCCATAGTTTCTTTCCTATCCGTTAGATATAATTCTGACGGCCTATATTGCAGGATGGCACGCACACCATCATCACCAACTCTGTTTTGTACTCCCTCCGTTCCTAAATACTCCCTCCGTCCGGAAATACTTGTCATCAAAATGGATAAAAAGAGATGTATCTAAAACTAAAATATGTCTAGATACATTTCCTTTTATCCATTTTGATGACAAGTATTTCCGGACGAAGGGAGTATTTGTCTTTTTAGAGACTTCAACAAGTGACTATGACCGGACCTTACCAACATACACAAAAAGTAGTCCATAATTTTGATGTTACCCTCTTTTCTTGTCGGTGGAGTGCCATCTGGATACCTCATAAATAAATCAAGGACAAATCTGACCCCTTCCTGAAAAGAGATATGACGCAAAATGAGTGAATCTACACTCTAAAATATGTCTACATACACATCCGTATGTGGTAGTCCATTTGAAATCTGAAAAAGACAAATATTTAGGAACGAATGGAGTATAAGAGTAGACATGGAGATATATCTCCAGCATGGTCTACAACAAAAATGTGTTGGGCTGGTTAGCGCCGGATGCTCGCAACGCGATGACATGAGTTCGAATTCTGTCTTTTAACTTTAGATTTTTATATTATATATTACTTATTTAATATATACTTCTTTCACTAATGTACTGACAGTGGAACCCACAGAGTACTTAGAATACAAGATTAAGGATGGACTTGTTTCTTTTTAACTTTCTGTACGAAGCTGTAGCCACCCTGCAAGTCACGTGTACACTGTACATGCAATTAACTTTTTATAGAGGGACAATCATACAGGCAGTTAACTCAAATGGATTGGATGTCACTCTATTATTTCTAGCATCAGAGCATCTCCAACGGCAGCCGGCAAATTTCCTCCCGCTTCCTTCCACGGAGGATGACATCAAACGCCGGCGACATACATTTTTACAACTCTAACCAACCAGATTAAATTCATGCAAACACAGACTGATTTCATATAAGCATGAATGATTTCGTATAAAAAGCCGGATCTTCATATAAACATGATGGATTTCATTACATTTACATGAACTAAGCCATGCCAATCCAGCTCTCTTGGTATAATTAATACTCCCTCCGTCCGGAAATACTTGTCCTAGAAATGGATGTATCTAGACTTATTTTAGTTATAGATACATACAATTTATCCATTCTTAGAACAAATATTTCCCGCCAGCTGCAGAGGGAGTAACATAATCTAAATGGCCGCCCGCGGATCCCTTTGTCTTCCTCATGTCCGTCAAACACTTGCGGGGTCGACGAAGGTCCTCAGAGGAGACGAAGCAGCAAAGAAACCACCTGAATGCGCATTCATCGCCTCGGTGGTGGCCTTCATGAGTCCCAAGAGGCGACGGCCTCCCGTGTTCTACTTCTCCTCGATGATGGCGGTGGACACGGAGAAGCTGGCCACCGACTCATCGCTCTCCACGCACCTGGCTTCTGTCTCTGCCTGCATGGCGCTGCTGCATCCATGGGAGGCGCGCCCACAGACACGGGAGGCACGGCCACCGCAGACACTGGTGGTGCGGTACAACGCGGCAGGGACGACGCCCATACCGGCATGCTCGCTGCCCTGCCGGCGTGGAGCAACTCGCCACTCCTCATCTATCTGAACTGGAGCGGCGAGTTGCTGAACCACGCGCCTGCATGGGGTGGCAACTGGCTCCGTCGGGCCAAGCGAGGTTGGTGAAGCACGGAGCGGCCTCGCCTATATCCGGAGGGCTCGGCAGGCCACCCAGCCGGGTAATATGCCGGAGAACGGCTCCTCGGAAGCCATCAGAAGAGTGGAGAAATGGTGAAAGGAGGAGATGGGGGAGCGGCGGAGGGGTGCAATTCTTGCCCGCTGTCTGTCTGGCCTCGTGTAAATAGAGGGCGGACAGTAGGAGCTTGGCCGGCGTCGGGCCTTGTTTAAACTGAGGGCGGACGGGAGGATCTCGGCCAGTGTTGCATTTAATTCCGGCCTGCTCATGAACAGACGTGTGGCCGGAGTAGGATTCTCGGTTTGCATGCGGGTTTAACGGAGGGGTTTAATGGAGGCGTCGGGCGTGCAGTGGGCGGCGCAGTACTATTCGGTTTGACAGCAGTAACGAGCCGTCAAATCACAAAGGCCCTCGCCTCTCGTGAAACCGACCGAGCTAGACTGCCCTGCCATCTAGCCTTTTAAAAAATGTATATACTCCACTTTTTTAAAGTAGTAGTATCGATGGATTGCGCCATGGAGCAAAATTTGAAATTAAAAAAAGGTGGTACATATAGAGAGCGCTCGTCACCAAATTATGCATATAGTACTATTAAAAAGGCTTGTCGCAATAATGGTGTCTAGCACAAGTGCACAACCACCCCTCAAATAAAACTAATCACCCTGGAATTCTTTGACAAAACTAAGCACCCTGAAATTCTTTGACAACTATACTGCTGACTATAAGATATTGGCCATATTTACTGTACGTTTATAATGTGAAGAAACAAGTGGTAGTACTATACCAACTAAAAGACGAAATGTAAGAAATACTAGTATGTACGTACTGAAGAGTTAAAGTAACGAGAAGAAACATAACATAGTTCTGCTGGGGGGCTCATTACAACACACCCCTCAAATTAAACTAAGCACACCTGAAATTAAATTTTGCATCTACTCCGATAGACACTGCGTTAGAACAACCATGAGCAAGGACACTTCCACCTTACTCGGAGTCCTCGTCCACGTCCTCGACATCGTCCTTGTCCCTCTTCCTCTTGGCCAATACTTCTTTGCTTGAACCGCGCACTTGGCTCTTGCTCTTCATCCAACCCTTGTAGATATTGTAACAAAGGTAGCCATCCATTACAGCGTAGTGGATGTGGTCTATATCTAGTACATTCCGCCACCATGCATAATGATGAAACGAGTATGGAGGTTTCTCTAGTTTACCGTACGAAGGATGAACCATGGCTCCTGCCAGGGTCAGCATTGAAGGATGACGAGAGGACACCAACCGATTCTTCTGGAGGTCGAAGGGGTTGCCTACAATGAGGCCTATCCGACTCAGGACTTCTTTGTCGTTCCCAAAGTCTACAGTAACGAATTTGACTAGGTTGCTCTCGAGGAAGTCCTTAAAATCCAGGCATTCAACGTCGGCATGGAATATGTGGTAGACCAAGCATAAGTCATGCACGCAAATCTGGATCATGGTGGGCTTCTTCCTCTCTTCATCCTTTAGATCCTTCTCTCGTCCCTGGACTGTGGTGTACTCAACATCTAGCCCAGCAACCCACTCATCATCTGAGTTTTTGAACATGCGCCTTAAGCGAGAAAGGCATCCTTTCACCGTCACGGAAGAACGGGTGTAGATGATGTCGAACTCATTGCCGATGATGGTTCTAACCTTGTACTCACCGCCGATCGTGCAGATTTGGGACGCCATGGATTTGGGAGGAGGGTTAGGATTAGTGGAACTGCTGTAATGTGAAAGGACGGGACGACTAGGAGCAAACCGCCGTAGTATTAAAGGACGTGCTGGGACGAGTAGGAGCGAACTACCAGCGTGCGAACGGCAGGGTAGTGGCTTTCCATTCTCCCATGATACGGGCTTCCGGGAGCCCTTGGATCTGAGATCAAACGGTTGCATGGCGTGATTCTAGACCTATGGGTGAATATCCTATCCTGGAGGTTTATTATGCAAATTTTCAGCAACTTAGCATGCGACTGTTTGATCTCAGATCCAGGGGCTGCCAGCAGCCCGTATCATGGTCGCGCCTACCACGACCGTCGTGTCGCTCGCGCGGTCGCGCCCCTGGAGATATAACACGGTGCGTTAGGCTATCTGATGTTGGCATGTCATACATAGTCATCACTTAGTCACTCATACTACCACAAGGTTAGCAATAAGGTTGGCTATAAGTGTATTTTTTTACTTCTCTCTATCTCTTTCTTCGTACTCCCTCCATCCCATAATATAAGAACGTTTTTGACACTAGTATAGTGCCAAAAACAATCTTATAATATGGGACACAGGGAGTACTAGTATTTATTGCATTTGCCAAGGAGTGACCTCTTCCAATGAAATGGTGTGCGTATTAGTTTTTTGTTGCTAAGTTTGCTTCATTTAGTTAGCTATAGACTCAAAATTGTCTTCTCACCTAGGTACACGCGCTTAGCACCATTTCTTCCTTGGGTCACCAAACTAGTCTCTCTCTTCTTGATTAACTTGCCACATCAGACTTTATGCCTATGTGGCAAGCTTAGCACCTGTAGGAGCAAGTAAGTACAATAGTGCGCTTTACATGGCATTTTTGCATATGTGGAGGAAACAGAGGCAAGGAAAAAGTGGAGAAGTGGGATCTCATGCAAGAGCCAACCTCTACTATAGTCTACATGGTGGAGCATTGGGAGAGGCACCTGTATGGAGGTGGTCAGGAATCAGGAGATTCACGACAGTCATAGCGGTGCAGTTAATATGATAATGGCAAGTCAAATCACGGGGCTCCACCTGTCCAGTAGTAACTCGCTGTCAAATCACACAGCCCTACGTTTGCAGCAGCCTACTCCCTCGTCTTCTCGCGTCTTTGTCGAACTGGCTAGGCGGAACTGCCCCGCCTACCGCGCAGGAAAAGCCCGCGTAGTATACTCCGTTCGTCGAGGTGACCAAGGTGGAGAGGAAAACGAGAGAACTTAATGTTTAGTATTTGCTAAGGCTGGTTGTAATGGTAGTATCATAGCTATATCATGCATGCCAACTAGGCAATTTTGATGAGGTGGCATAGAATTAAATGAAGAAAGAGAGAGAGTTGAGTACTATGTGTCATACATGGCAATAAAAAAAGAACTGCATGATACTAATATATGATACTAAGTATTATTAATACAGTTTTGCCAGATGATATATAATTTGGTCTCATTCATCTTTTATAGCCATTGGATGTGATGCTATAAGATGCGTGTGTGCTGATGTGGGTTGTAATTGTTTTTGTTTTCAAAGTGAATGAGACCAAATTATATCTCATCTACTCCCTTATTAATATCATTGCGTGCAATGAACTGACCACTGCATGTCATCTTTGATAGTCTCAAGTCATTAAAAGCATACAAGCCCCACATCTCTTATTGGTTGATTCCTCTATTTATGTTAAAAAATAAGAAACAACGTGAGAGTTAATGCACCACGCCTATGTGTTTACTATTTGGTTCTCGTAAGATGACTTAATACTCACCTAGACGGAGGGAGTATTCGATTTGACAGCGGGCGGTGCAGTTCCCGATACGGCTTTAATGCAGACGAGGGAGGGAGTAGCGGTTCCCAAAATGTTGAACGACCAATGCATCCTCCTTCAATTAATGCATGAGGGAAGTAATGGGAGGAGGTCCAGGAAAAGAGGCTGCACGATGTGAATGCAATGCAGTTTTCCCTCATTGCCCTCATATAAAGGTGCCCCTCCATTCCAATGCATCTACCACATCGTACACACCTAAGCATTTGCCTAAGCACCTACACTAAGCACAAAAGAGCTCACTCCAGACCCATGGCGGCGATGCGCGTGAGCGTCCAGCGGCTGTGCCAGATGGTCCACGACGCCGGCCTGCGGCATGGCGCCGAGGATCGTCTCCAAACGGTGTTCGAGACCGGCTGGTGGATGGCCACCGTCGACGCCAACTACGACTCTCAGTTGGACTAGATGATCGTTGCCACCAGCAACAAGTTCACCGTCCTCAAGAAGCTCGCGGACGACATCGCTGTACTCCTCCAGCCCGCGCGTCTGGGCTCCTGATTGCCTGCCTCCCTAATCGGCCTCCATGGCCGGAACCTCTTTCAAGCACTGGTGGCCCTGCGATTGCCCGCCGACGCCACGAAGAAGGTCCACCTGGAGGTCGCGCTCGCCACGAGGCGCCTCGCCCTGCAAGAATTCGTCGACCTACACATCCAGTTGTATGAGCAAATTGTGTACATAGGTATCTACAAGGCCAGTGAGGACGCTACGACGTTGGCCTTCCTCAACCGGCTGGATGGCTTGGATGCCTTTACTAAGAAGCACCTCGACGTCGCCACAAAAGCCGCCGCTCCTTAGCCGCCGGTCGGTGGCTCGGTGCACTAAGTTGAGGAGGAGGAGGTCGTACGTTCATGGATCCATCTCTCTTCTTGCCTTCTGTAACCACCACTGCGATTGCATCATCATGGCCTTAATTCTTATTGTGCTGTTGCATTCTTGTTCCAGTCAATATCGACATGTGCGATCCCTTTGCTTAATTATATGCATCACTGTAACTAGTACTCAATCCGTCAATTTATAAGTTGTGCTTACCTTTTCCATCAACTTCGTGCAACGCGTGGGCAGCTTGCTAGAAACACTAGAATATGTCTATATAATCCGTATGTGATAGTCCATTTGAAATCTCTAAAAAGACAAATATTTAGGTATGGAGGGAGTAATATATTAGGAGTATATCAAAACAAGAGTGATTTCTTTCAAGTTTGTGAACAAATACTACTATTCTACTACTTTAGATTCGTCGCAACGCACGGGCACATTGCTAGTAAAAGGAAAAGGCCTGTCGCGTTCGCGTCGCGCCCCCAAATTCCCGGGAATCGGGAGTACTCCACAGCCCATCCGGCACGACACATAGCTTAGGGAAGGCGTGTTGCCTAGCATTTTCACTTTCATGTGGGACCGCCATTGAGCAAACTGACTATTGGCAAACCGCACCCCACTCGCCGCCGAGTTGGAAAACAGAAACGAGGGGAAGATCTAGCTGTAGCACGGAAGCCAAGAAATTTGGTGTCAGATGGGGCTCGTTGATGGAGTAGGAGCGATCCGTACTAGTAGTACTACTCCTACTTAGTACCAAGTTTGTATTCCTAATACTATATTACTAGTAGTACCACTATACAACTAGTAGGTACGTGCACGACACAACATTGTAGGAACAAAAAACGGGAAGATCTTGTTTTGGGTGATTTATCTTTTTTTCAATCAACGTAGTATGAATAATAAGATGTGGGGGGCACCCATGAAGCTTATGTGGCTTGGTTGCATGGCTAAGAAAGTTTAGAGAAAAATAAATAGATAATGTGTTTAGAGTGCACTCCACTAAATAGATATACTTTGGATCCATTGCAACAGACTGGCACATCTATATCTATACCCCCTATATAGTGTGTGAAAAACTTTGAAAGTTGGTCGTTGGATGAAGCCAATCCGACGGTACAAAGATGGCAAATCCGAGCACTACTGGCCGTTGGATATCATCCACCAGATTCTGCCACATGTATAATCTAGAAGACTCCATGGTTGAACTTAATTCATGACTAACTTTGCCAAAACTAAGCTTAGGCAAAGTTATTAGTTCTTCAAAATGAGAGCCACAAGTTGGCAAGCCTAAGGGAATCTTGCCACATTTTTTGTGTGTATGTCATGTGGGGCCTTAGTGTGGCTTGCCTAAGGTGTGGCTTGAACCAAACACTCACCTAAGTTAATCAAACTTGCCTAACCTTACGTGTGGCAATCTTAGTGGCTGTTTGGTTCCTAGCCACACCTTGCCACATTTTGCCACAACTAACTTGTTTGACCAAGTTAGGTAGGTGTTTGGTTCTAGCCACACCTAAGGAAAAGATTTTTTTATGAGCAGTGAGCCCCACATGTCATAGACACAAAAAAATAACTGTGTGGCAAGATTCCCTTAGGCAAACAAAAGTGTGGCTAACAAAGGGTCTGTTTGGTTCATGACTAACTTTGCCACAAGTGTGACAATGAACCAAACACATGCCTAAGATATTGTGGCACACCTAAGCTTAGGCGTGGCAACCTTAGGCTACAAACCAAACATCTATATATCTATATCTATACCCCTATATAGTGTGTGAATAACTTTGAAAGTTGGTCGTTGGTTGAAGCCAATCCGATGGTACAAAGATGGCAAATCCGAGCACTACTTGCCGTTGGATATGATCTACATTCCACTAGATTTTGCCACATGTAGAAGCATAATGCACAAACCACCAGAATCTCATGCGTGTAATGCACGTGTACCTTACTAGTACTAGTTGGTTGTAGTAAGAAACAAATTCTAGTTTTGGCACGAGCTCGTACTGCGGGAGCACCATAAGGCATGCTGCAGGAGTTACATTTCCCTCTCGGGGCCCACAGGACCGAACTTCAGTGGCTTAGTGCCCGGCCTATGAGTCAATGACATGCGGACCTTATATGCGGCTGGCCCACATGTCATTCTCATGGTGGTGGCGTGGTTTGCGACTCGCTCGTTCGAGATGAACCGGCCGGTGGTGGCATGGCCGTGGTGAGGGTGCAACAGCTGGGCGTCGGGGCGTTACGAAGCATAAATGGACACACCGGCGGGTACTACCTGTAGTATAGAAGTACTCCAGTTGAGGATTGATGCCCGAGACGAAATGTTTCACAGCCGCTGGATGAAAATTCGATGGTGCGGGAGTACGGATCGGAGCACAGCAGCGAAGCAGGCAACCGCGTCCAATCGGGTGTGTCTGTGGTAGAAAGTTGATGGTCGCCGCAGTTCAGCTGGCCCGCATGTCATGCACACAAAGGCAGAGGAGCGGTAGGGCCAAGAGGGATGAGGGGCACGTCAGGGGGATAAGGATCCCCTGATGCAAACAATCCTACCATTTTGTCACTGACATGTGGGACCCACAAGCGTGGTTCCCACCTATCAGCGAAGGAAAGGCAGGGCAAGGCAGTGATAGCCATGTCAGAGGATCCATGTCCACGTCGGGGGAGGTTGTGCCGTGGGTTGGAGAGGTGTCGTGGGAATCGCGTGTGGGTGTGGCAGTGGTAGAAACAAGAAACGTGATGGTCGTCGTGGTTCAACTTCCATGGACAAGTTGTCACGTCTGCTGACACATGTATATCAAAACTAGAGTGTTTATATTTCAAGCACATGAACAAGTATTATTCTACTACTTTGGATCCATTGCAACACACGGGCCAGCACATTGGTAGTAGTAGTGTCCATCTCTATCTCTAGAGGCCTTCCCTCGTTCATCCTTTTCTCTCACAAGATAAACTATTCATACAAATGCATCTTGATGTTCCGTAGAACGCACGAGGATGTTTCCTTGGGGGTCTCTCCAGCGCGGCGTGGCCGTAGTCTCAAGTTGACGCCCCTTGAGATGTTGACGTTGAGGGGCACTCAGATTTCCTCCGATGAGCAGGTAAGATGAGTTTGATCACGTAGTAAATGCATTCTAAAGACTACTTCCGTGTCCATTTCCTAATTCTCCCCCTGCCCACTGTTTCACAGGTTAGGCTCGATGCGAGTCGAGATTGGCTGCACAACATTTACAACGGTGACACCGTTCTCGTAGAACCTTTGTCCAACATTGGAATCAGGCATGCAACGGGCCACCGCATGAATTGGTACGATGGAATCACGGTGAGATTGAATAAGATAGCACGAACCTTGCACAAGGCGGTCAAAGGCGGACCATGCTGTTTGCGGCCGATTTGTTGCAGTACGAGTACGAAGACGCTGTGCTCCTTTCTAACCACATCTTAGCGGTGAAAAACTAGGGGACTTATTTGGTATGGGACACATCCTATGATATACTCCCTCTCTCCCAGTTTATTTGTTTTGAATCTTTTCGTTTTATAAGTTTCAAATTCAAATTTAGAGCTCCCCATCACATGTTGAGATTACAATGTCCATTAAATCGTTGCGTGCATGTATAGTAAAGAAACAAATCTCGAGTTTGGCACGAGTTCGTGCATCGGTAGCACCACAAGCCCTGGCGCAGGAGTTACATTTCCCTCTCAAGGCCGTCAAGACTGAGCTTCAGCGCCTTACTACACCTACCTTTGAGTCAATAACATGTGGACCCGATAGGTGACTAGTCCACATGTAATGCTCCCGAAGGCAGAGGGGCAGTGGGGCCAAGAGGGGTGAGCCGCAGGTCGGGGTACGTGTGGTGTCATGGGTTCGAGCGGCTTCGTGGGAATCGCGTGTGGCTGTGGTAGAAACTTGATGCTCGCCGCATTTTAGGTGGCCCACATGTCCTGCATACAAAGGCAGAGGAGCGGTGCGGCTGAGAGGGGTGAGGCGCACGTCGGGGGACGTGGTGCCGTGGGTTGGATAGGCGTCATGGGAATCGCGAGATGAAACGTGATGGTCGCCGTAGTTAAACTTCCATGGACAAGCTGTCATGTCTACGGACACATGCACTGCATACCGATCACTGGAAGGAGTAGCAGAGAAAGCTATATATGCGGATAAATAGTTCCTTATAGTCAAGTGTACCCACGCTACTACTCTGTTCCAAAGACATGCACACCATCGAAATAGTCCATCTATATCAATATACACAGAGAGGGAATAATTTTTTTTACAAGAGAGGAAATAGTTCATCCATCCATAATGCCCTCCTGCTAGTGCAGCCTCTTCATCTTCTTCTTCTTCTTCTTCTTCTTCTTCTTCTCATTTTCTGTGGGAGACGGCTTTGCAACAAGCTCTTTGGACCTTGCAGCTATCTCGAAACTCACACGGGCATCGAGGGCAGCATGTTTTATCTGCTCGTACGTCAAGGGATAATTCTCCCATCCAGACGACCTTAATGCCACCGTCTCGTCACCCTTCTAAAGATTTGTACCGAGCACAAAATTTCCTACGTCAAATAGGGATGGTGTCTGTTTATCACAATCTTCTACAGGAATTTTGATTCCCGTTTGTAGGTTAGCGATGCTTTTCATATCAAGGTTGTACGGCTCCAGCTTCTGTTTGTCCCCTTCGATGGCTGCCCCACAGAAGTATACTTCCTCCCAAGACAAGAAATCATGAAGCTCACCTGGTATGAAGGGCGAGTGTATGATGTGGTACACCAAAACATAATCTTCGAGGCACAGCAGAAGGACGGCGGCGCGTTGGATCTTCCCAGGGGCACGCTCTGTGTACTCTGCGTCGAGACCGAAGACCCTCGTCTCTACCTTTTCGAGGGATTTGGATACATTGTTGATCCACTGCCGAACAACCCTTGGGTGGACGGTGAAGGTGGCTGAGGGAGTCCTGGACTAGGGGGTGTCCGGATAGCCGGACTATCATCATCGGCCGGACTCCAAGACTATGAAGATACAAGATTGAAGACTTCGTCCCGTGTCCGGATGGGACTTTCCTTGGCGTGGAAGGCAAGCTTGGCAATACGGATATGTAGATCTCCTACCATTGTAACCGACTCTGTGTAACCCTAGTCCTCTCTGGTGTCTATATAAACTGGAGGGTTTTAGTCCGTAGGACGAACAACCATTACAACAATCATACCATAGGCTAGCTTCTAGGGTTTAGCCTCCTTGATCTCGTGGTAGATCCACTCTTGTACTACCCATATCATCAATATCAATCAAGCAGGAGTAGGGTTTTACCTCCATCGAGAGGGCCCGAACCTGGGTAAAAACATCATGTCCCTTGTCTCCTGTTACCATCCGCCTAGACGCATAGTTCGGGACCACCTACCCGAGATCCGCCGGTTTTGACACCGACATTGGTGCTTTCATTGAGAGTTCCTCTGTGCCGTCGCAATCAGGAAGGATGCCTCTTCCCATCTTTAAAGACGGTACCATCACCAAAGGAGCTTTGGCCGCCGGCCAGACTATCCGGCTAGGTGGTTTTCTCATGACCGCCTGTTCGGCCACCGCTTCGACGATGACCTCTCGGGTCATCGAAAGCAATCTTCACGTCAACTCGGAATTCGCCGAGCAGCTGGATCCAATGGAGCTCTCTTCCGTAAACAAGCTCTTGGATCGCATCGCCGCCCTAGGAGTCGCTACAGACTACAATCAGATTGGGCTTAAAACCGATCTCAGAGAGATTAACTCTCCCCAGGTTACCCACCACGTTGCGGTGGTGGAGGAACAAAGCGGCGGCTCCTCTTCTGTATTAAAAACTAGTTATGTCTAGACTCCCGAACCCTCCATGCCGGATTTCCGCGGAGGGACGGGCTTCGATCAAGCACTGAACCTAAACTCAGGCATCAGACCGGACTCGTTGGACAATGTCCAGCAATCCAAGCTTCCAAATTCGGAAACTTTCCGGCCCTTGAGCCTCGAGATGGGTTGGGTTCCAGACTCAATTCCACCCAACCACCCAAACATATGCGATCTATTTCAAATCCGGCAAGAGCCCGCTGAAACAGTACATCATTACTGGGCCAGATTCCTCCTGGTTATGGACAGGATAAAAGACTGCCGTGAGGAAAACACAATTTCAATCTTCTGCAATAATTGCACGGACAAGGGAATCTTGAACGCCGTAAGTCGTCATGAAATTACACACTTAACCGACCTGGCGTCCATAGTACGAAAGTACTGTGCGATGGAGAGTTTCTGGAAAACCGAAACTAAGTTTTGGGACAATCCGGCTCCGAATACAACCCTAGTCCGGAACAAAAGGGTGCATCATGCTCAGGCACCAGGTACAAAAACCAAAAGGCAAAAACCCCATAAAGGGCACGGAACTGTACTGGAGGGATGGCTCAGCGGACCCTGTAAAATTCACAGTACAGAGGGCGCCACTCCCACACATAGCCTTCGAGCATGTTGGATACTATGGCAGGTGGCCAAAAGTGGCGAAGAGCTTCTAGCCCCGGAGAACCACTCCAACAGTACCAGTACGGTATCAACAGTCTTCGAGACTTTCGCATCAAATAATATGCGGAAACGAACAATCCGCAACCTCGCCGAAGTCTACCAAGTAGCAACAACAAATCCATGGAGCGACACGGCCATCACCTTCAACGCCAGCGACGAACCTAAATTCCGAATAGCTCAAGCACCAGCCGCATTGGTCCTTAGTCCAATAGTGGACGGCTTTCGTCTTACCAAGGTACTCATGGATGGCGGCAGCGGATTAAACCTCATCTACGAGGAAACTCTTCAAAAAATGGAAATAGACTGGAGCCGCATTGAGCGAAGCAGCACAACCTTTAGAGGAATAATCCTTAGCCGGGAAGCACGCTGCACAGGAAAAATAACACTTGATGTGGTGTTCGGCTCGCCGGACAATTACACGTCCAAGGAGGTCACGTTCCAAGTGGCCCCGTTCAGCAGCGGATATCACGCTATATTAGGACGAGAGGCATTCACAATTTTTCAAGCCATACCCCATTACGGGTACATGAAGCTTAAGATGCCCGGGCCCAGTGGAATAATCACTCTTGTCAGTGATCCGGATACAGCACTCCGCGCCGAAAACAAGACAGCTGCACGATCCCTAGAGGCACTATCCGAAGCCCTAGCGGCAGAGGAGCTCACGGCGCTTCGCTCCACGGTGAACAGGGACGATGTGATACTCGATAAGAGGTCCAAGTCCACCTCTTTTAAATAGTCAAATTCCAGGTCCACCCAATGGACCCAACAAAGACGGCCTCCATCGGGGCACAGTTAAACCCTGATGTGGACGCCGCACTACGAGAATTCCTTCGGGAGAATTGTGACATCTTCGCCTGGCACCCTTCAGATATGCCAGGAATCCCACGCAGATTGGCAGAACACAGCCTAAACATCCTAAAAGGATTCAAGCCAGTCAAATAGGCTCTTCGGCGATTTTCTGAACCCAAAAGACAGGCAATGGGAGAGGAGCTAGACAAGTTATCGGAAGCCGGATTCATTAGAGACATCAAACATCCGGACTGGCTAGCAAACCTGGTGATGGTACCAAAGAAGGACAAATCCTAGCGCCTATGTGTCGATTTTAAAGACCTCAACAAGGCTTGCCCAAAGGATCCTTTCCCACCTCCCTCGCATCGATCAGATAATCGATGCTACTTCAGGGCACGATTCACTGTGCTTCCTCGACGCATACTCCGGCTACCATCAAATCAAGATGGCGGAGGCGGACCAAGCCGCAACGGCATTCATCACTCCATACGGACCATTCTGCTTCAACACGATGCCCTTCGGACTCAAAAACGCCAGCGCAACATATCAGCGCATGATTCAGACATGTCTGGCTACCCAGATCGGCAAAACAGTAGAGGCATACGTAGACGACGTGGTCGTCAAAACCAAACACGTCGAAACTCTAGTAGACGATTTGAGGCTCACATTCGACAACCTCCGAGCATACGATATTAAGCTGAACCCGGAAAAATGCATTTTCGGCGTACCAACCGGAAAGCTCATGGGCTTCATTGTATCTGGTAGAGGAATTGAAGCAAACCCAGTCAAGATTCGAGCTCTGTCACAACTGGATATTCCAAAAGACCTCAAATAAATACAAAAACTGATTGGATGCGTGGTGGCTCTAAGCCGCTTCATCTCCCGTTTGGGAGAAAAGGCACTGCCCCTCTATCGCCTCCTCAGGCGCACCGAACACTTTGAGTGGACGAATGCTGCCACTGCCGGACTCTTAGAAATAAAGGCCATATTGGCAACAAATCCAGTCCTGGCCGCGCCTAACCTGGGCGAACCAATGTTATTATATATCGCGGCAACACATCAAGTTGTAAGCGTGGTGCTCGTCGTCGAATGAGAAACAGAAGGACATAAATTCCCTCTTCAAAAACCAGTGTACTACGTATCCACTGTCTTAACTCCCTGCAAGTCCTGGTACCCGCATTATCAGAAGATAGCATACGCGGTGTTCATGGCATCCCGGAAGCTGCGACACTACTTTCAGGAGTGTTCGATAACAGTGGCCTCCGAAGTACCCCTCAATGACATTATAAATAACCGCGACACGACGGGCAGGATTGCAAAATGGGCCATCGAGCTCTTACCATTCGATATAACCTATAAACCACGACGAGCTATAAAGTCGCAAGTTTTAGCGGACTTCATCGCTGAATGGACCGAAGCCGAACTCCCTAAAGAGTACGGCGCATACTCCAATTAGATTATGCATTTCGACGGCTCCAAAATGTTGGCCGGCTTGGGGGCTGGTGTCGTATTGACGTCCCCAACCGGAGACACAGTCCGAAACATACTTCAGATAATGTACATGGACTCCAACAATGCAGTCGAATACGAGGCCCTCCTACATGGTCTCCGGATGGCAATCTCCATGGGTATTCAACACCTAGAGGTGCGCGGGGATTCAAACCTTGCAATATCCCAAGTAAATGGAGACTTTGACGCCAAGGATCCGAAAATGGCAGCCTATCATAACGCTGTCCTAAAAATGTCAGCTCGGTTCGAAGGACTCGAATTCCACCACGTAGCCCGGGATAATAACCAAGCAACCGACGTGTTGGCACGCATCGGCGCAAAATGCGACACTGTCCCTCCAAACATCTTCCTGGAGCGGCTCTTTAAGCCATCCGTACTATGGGAAGAGGAGTCCGGAAATAACAACCCGGAAGCAACCGCACCACCCAACACAGAACAATCTGACATAATCAGCGGCTCAGCCGATGAAATAACACCTTCAGGCCACGAAATAATGGCGGTAATTGCCCCGTGGACAGAACCATTCATAGCCTACTTAATTAGGCAGGAACTTCCCGAAGACCAAAATGAGGCCCGCTGCATAGTTCGGCGATCTAAAGCCTACAAGGTCCATGAGGGAGAACTTTATAAGAAAAGCACAACTGGAGTCCTTCAAAGGTGCATCTCCGAAGAAGAAGGGCGAAACCTTCTGGATGAATTTCACGCCGGACTAGGCGGACACCACGCTGCAGCCCGGGCCCTCGTAGGCAAGGCCTTCTGTACAGGATTCTATTGGCTGACGGCCCGGGCAGATGCTCAGGACTTAGTCCAACGATGCGTCGGTTTCCAGCTCTTTGCTAATCAGAGCCACATGCCACCCACCGCCCTCAAAACTATACCCATCACCTGGCCGCTTGCGGTCTGGGGGCTTGACATGGTTGGACCCCATAAAGGGGGAACCCACAAGCAAAAGTACCTGTTGGTCATGGTGGACAAATTCACCAAATGGATAGAGGCCAAGCCAGTTAAAACGGCCGAATCCGGACCAGTGATCGACTTCATATCCGGGGTAGTACACCGTTATGGCGTCCCCCACAGCATCATCACCGATAACGGCACGAACTTCACGGCCGACAAGGTTAAACTCTGGTGTAAAAATATGGGCATTAAGGTCGACTACGCTTCAGTCTATCATCCTCAAACCAACGGTCAAGTTGAACGAGCAAATGGTCTAATAATGAGCGGCATCAAACCCAGACTAGTGCGGTCCCTTACGGAATCTAACACGCACTGGGTAGAGGAGCTCGACTCTGTACTCTGGGGGCTGTGGACCACGCCAAACCGAACTACCTGATTCACACCATTCTTTATGGTATACGGCGCAGAGGCAGTTTTGCCCTGCGACATAATTCATGACTCATCTCGAGTGCGCATGTACGAAGAAAGAGAAGCCGAGTTGGATCGGCAGGATAGCTTGGATGCATTAGAGGAGGAGCGCGACGTGGCAAAGGCTGGTTCCGCATTCTATCAGCAGTGGGCTCGAAGATATCAAAGCAGAGAAGTACGGGCTAAAACTTACAATGTTGGCGAACTAGTTCTACGCCTGCCGGACAAGAAAAAGGGACAAACTCAAGCCCAAATGGGAAGGTCCCTTCATCATCGACCAAGTCCTGACCGGCGGAGCATACCGTTTGCGAAACGCAACGGACAACCGACTCGAGCCAAACCAATGGAACGCAGCCCGCCTCCAAAGATTCTACGCCTAGCGCCGGACTCAGAGTTCGTCTCCTTCTCCCGTCCACATTTTACACTTCAGTTGCCTTTTGTCTCTCTCTTTTATCCCACTTTTTTTGTAAAGCCCTTGAGGGCCGATTTGTGCATTGTTCGCACACACTTGATGTGCTACCCGCACTCATTATACATGGGGGCTTCTTTAACAGAAGCTTACTTATACGGGCTTCATGCACAATACATGTGTCAAACTTCTGCATGTACCTTTTATTCACCATTATATGCATCGATATGACTTAAGTTTTGGCCAAGCTGGGTTTCCTGTGCTTACCCCTACGTTCCCGATTGTTCGGCTAGGAGGTAAAGGGAGCACCTCTGCGATTGTTACTGCCGGATCAGCCGGATGTGTACCTCAGACTGGGTGAAGCCGAAAGCTAGCGTTCTTAAGGGAATATTCGGTCGGTGACTTGAAAGATGATTTTTTACCTATTTTATTATCTGCCCCCAGATGTTTTCCTGCTCTTTTCGCAGTCCGGACATGCACTTTCGGGCATGCCTCCCAGGGAAAGGAACCCTTAACGGAACTATTCTCCCTGGAAGATGTTTCTTACTAACCATGTAATATAACATAACTAGTTGGGCACTTGTCTGATAAAGCACTAATGACCCCTACGCCTGGTCTCCATGCATGCCCCGGTTTAAATACATTGTCAAATTGACTGACTGTACTCCTCCTCAATCCCGTCTAACAGGCTATCTAATTTACATTCCTGTTGGGAATACTTACCGTCCAACTCTACTTGGCCGTACACTAAGCTCACAGGGATCTCCTTCCCATCGGGCCCCACAAGTCCGACCTCGGCTATGTGGTTTGGATCCGCCTTCTTGTACCGTGTCTTCACCATGGCCCAGGACTCCCTGGCACCTTGACGGCAGGCCGATATCTTCCATAAACGGAAGCGCTGCCGTACTCCCTGAAGATTCTCCGCAAGCTCTCCAAGGCCCTCGGGTAGGGAGACGGACGGCCATAAGGTCTGGACGACGCCACTCATCGCCAGCCGAACACGTTCGAGCAGTTGCACCAGCTCGGGAAGTTGGTCACCCGTTGAACCGTGCATTTCCTCTACAGGGCGACCTGTGAGCACACCTACAGACATAATTCTGTCAATTGACTTCCTCGCCGGACTCTTCTTTTCAAAAGAGTTTGCTCAAACACTTACTATAGATGCCGTGACGAAGCCGCTGATTCTCCTTCACGGAGCCAGACAGCTCGGCCCGAACACCCTTTAGCTCTTCTCCAAGGTGGGTGTGGGCATCCTGGAGTTTGTTCCTCTCCTGTTGCACCTTCATAAGCACCCTCTCGCCGGCCTTGATCTGGCATAGTAGCTGTTCCTTGTCCGGATCAAGTCCGGCAACATCTACAATATCATTGTCAGACTTATAAGCACGCCGCACACCGCTTATCTTTTTGAAATAATGTGTTACCAGGGGGGTTCTCTTTATCTCCTCCCACGGAAGCTAGTGCGGCCTCAAGTTGGGCCTTGCACTCTTGTAGCTCCTGGGACAATTGGGTATTCTTCTCTGTAAGATCCTGCACATTAAATGATCCTTAAATCAGTTATTTTAACTACTTTAAGTCTCGGGGGCTACTGGCATATACAACTATTATAATCCCTTACCCATATGTCTTTTACATACTGCTCCGTGGCTTTGGTTAAATCATCTTGAGCAGCACGGAGGTGCGCGTCTCCCGCGTTAAAGGCATTCAATGCCTCAGGGGAGAAACACGCGTCACGAAGAACTGTCCGGCGGCGCCTATGGTTCATGGCGCTCTCCACCTCAGACCTGGTGGCGGATAGCCTGTCGGCATCCTCCGTTGGAGGAGTATCCGGCTCGGGCCTTGCGCTCGCCTCCCCCTCCGGACCAGGTGTTGGAGCCTGGCTGGCGGAGGCTTGGTTGGAAACCTCTCCGGGCACAGTACGGCGAGTGCTCTTTCTCCTGGAAAAGTTATGAGCATTAATACACCTCCTGGGAATCCTTTTCCTGAATAACGGTCGCGAGCTATACCGTTGCGGTGATGTTTTGATTCGCACTGCACCCCTCTTCCGCCTGCGGGGCCAGACTGACCCTTGTTGGTCAGCCGCCGCGGGTTCGGCTTCCCGCCTCGAAGGCACCTCCTGCAAGAAACCGTTGTATACGGTGGTCAGAAATACGCAAGGACGAAGTAATGATGTCAGGACTGCGGTCACAATTACCTGGGAAGCCGGTGATAAGCCGGGGTAGTCAGCCGTAATGGCGACTAGAGCATTGTCCATGCTGAGTTGGTGGAACACCCCGTCGATTAGCTCCACCTTTATGTTCGGATCCTCTTCGGAAGCCAGATCAAGGGATCTTCCCGGATCCTCGGGTTGTGGAGCCGGACTATCTATGCCCTCCACATCCCGACGCAGTTCCTGCGTCGAAATCGTAAAGTAAGGTACTTAACTTTGAAAGCATGGGTCGGATAAATAAAACGTCCACTTACCCAGCTCCGAGAGTTATTCATGGAGAACCCATTCAATGGGCTTGTCTGGAGGAAATCCTCCTTCTCCCCCTTGTACAAGTCGGACAGGATCTTCACCAGATCCGCGGTCGATCCCGGCCCCTTGCGGCCATGACAGGTGGCGTCATTCTCCCCGTTGAAATCCCACATGGGGTGACCCCTATATTGGAGCGGCTGCACCCCTCCCATGATGCACGTGGCCATGACTCTGATCATGGTCAATCCGGAATGGGCCAGCAACCTAATCCGGCCCACCAAATAATGGACGCTCCTGTCTTCCTCCTGTTGAGGGCTCCGCGGGCGCAAGCTTAGGCGTTTCTTCAGAGGAGCCTTGTTGAACTCCGGGAGGCCGATCCGAACTAGATCTGGCAGTGGAGCGTCTTCCACATAAAACCATTCCGAGGGCCAGTCTTCAGACGCCTTCTTTGGGGTTCCGGATAGATATCCGGTCTCGGCGTTGCGCCATATTTCGACTCCGCCCACTTGATATATTGACCCCTCGTGAGAGCGGGGTACGAGGCAAAATAACCTCTTCCACAGCGCAAAATGGGGCTCGATGCCCAGGAACAGCTCGCAAAGAGCTACGAAACCCGCGATGTGCAGAATAGAGGCGGGCGTGAGGTGATGAAGCTGGAGTCCATAGAACTCCAGAAGCCCCCGGAGGAACGGATGAATGGGAAATCCGAGCCCCCTGATTAGATAAGGGACGAAGCACACCCGCCCCCCTTTGGAGGGACTAGAGGTGACCTCCGCTAGCTTTCCACCTTTGTAAGTGGCCAGCCCGGCTCGAACCGGGACCATAAAGGCCGGAGGAAGATATCCCTCCGCTTGGAGCGTCACCAGCTCGTTGTGCGGAACTGAACATCTCCTCCAATCTCCTGGCGGAGGGCTGGGAGCGCGAGAGGAGGAGCCGCGTCGACGGTCCTTGATGGAATGGATTTTTGGTCAGAAGCGCTCCGATGAGTACTCGCGGAAGGAAGATGGTGTGATTTGGATCTGGATTCTTGCCTCTCTTATAGGCAGGTTATTTGCGGAGCTAGGGGGTAAAATATAAAAGATACCCTGGCCTTTCGCATTCGTGCGATGCGTGGAAGTGGGCCATTATTGGGCGTGGAAGCCAAGGAGCGCAACATTTGTAAGGGAGCCGGACACTATTCGGCAAGCACATGGAATTTGAAGGAGAACCCGCCTTGCAACGCCGAAGACAATATATGCGCTGGACTCGTCGTCATTGAAGCCTGGTTTGGGGGCTACTGAGGGAGTCCTAGACTAGGGGGTGTCCGGATAGCCGGACTCTCATCATCGGCCGGACTCCAAGACTATGAAGATACAAGATTGAAGACTTCGTCCCGAGTCCGGATGAGACTTTCCTTGGCATGGAAGGCAAGCTTGGCAATACGGATATGTAGATCTCCTACCATTGTAACCGACTTTGTGTAACCCTAGCCCTCTCTGGTGTCTATATAAACCGGAGGGTTTTAGTCCGTAGGACGAACAACCATTACAACAATCATACCATAGGCTAGCTTCTAGGGTTTAGCCTCCTTGATCTTGTGGTAGATCCACTCTTGTACTACCCATATCATCAATATCAATCAAGCAGGAGTAGGGTTTTATCTCCATCGAGAGGGCCCGAACCTGGGTAAAAACATCGTGTCCCTTGTCTCCTATTACCATCCGCCTAGACGCACAGTTCGGGACCACCTACCCGAGATCCGCCGGTTTTGACACCGACAGTGGCAACTATGCTCATGGAGACTTCGTCGAGGACATGTTGGACGCTAAAAACCTACATCTCGGTCTCTTTCGCCATTCGGAACCATTGGAACGGAGGGCTATGGTTTGGAGAATTAGTATTAGATGGCTAGTCTAACTGTAGTAGTAGATAATTATTTCTAGAGGTTAAAACAATGTGAACACAGTGGGGTTTGGATGCAAATGAAGACGAAGGGGAGGTGAAGAAGCCGAGGAAAATCGGTTCCCGATGGAGAAGTATATGGGAGAAGTGGTGTGCAGGCAATTGATTAGACGGCTAGGTAGACTAAACGAAAAGGCTATGCGGGTATACTGATGAGTCGTACCTGTTTGTGTACGTGCCCATCCTTCCTGATAGGTGGGACCTATGCAAATAGATAAAAAATGTGTCGTAGCTGGTTCAGATGGATATTGGCGTGTGAGTGGGAGACACAACATTCTCTGGTTAAGGAATACTCCCTCCGTTTAGGTGAGTATAAGTCACCTTATAAAAATCAGGTTTTCCCAAAACCTTTAGGCGTGGAGCATTAACTTCCTGCTTGATCCTCTCCCAGCCTCGTTAGCCAGCATTCTCTTCCTCTGCTGCCGCATTCTACTTTTCCATTTTTCCTCTTCTCAAGTGTGGAACGATCTGCATGCCATCCTTGATGCACCAGAATGACCACTGCATGCATCGCGGCAGGGCGTTGATTGGGCATGCTCGAGAATTTGGTTCTGCTCGCAATATGGATGATACCTAAACGATGAAGTGAACAGGCATGCTAGCACGGGAGACCTATTTCCGCTATACAATACTGGAGTACTCATGTTCCTACTACTACTACTACTACTAGTACAACTGTGGTACACTTGATGGTCAAAATACTATTCATCCGGTCCTCACAGTGAAGTGAAAACAACCTGCGCCTGACACTAGTCAACACGGCATGTTCGGGTTACCAAAGTTAGCCTTACCCTGTGCACTGTGCAGTATGTCACCACAACTGTACAACACATTGGCGCCTCGCCTCGTCTCCCTCTCCCCTCCCATAGCACCACTCCATCTCCATCTCCTTCTCCGTCTCCGTCTCCATCTCACTGTGGCCCCGTGTACCGTCGCCTCACTCGCCTCCCCCAGTACCACTATTCCCTCACTAGCCGCTCCAGCACCGACAGCCTTCTCCCCCGTAAATCAAGCCCCCAAAACCCCCCACCTTCCAAACTCCACCATGGCCGAACGCGGACCGCCCAGCATCCATATGAGCCGCTATTGGAGCAATCTCCCCAGTGACATCCTCGACCTCTGTTGTTCGTGTATGGATATGTTGAGCGCCCTGCGGCTGGCTGCTTGCTCGAGGGACATGCACACGGCCATCATCGAAGCGAGGCCTAAGCTTTTCAAGACACCCTGCTTGCTGCTATCTGGTACTGCGAGATTGGCTCACCATGATACTGAGGCGTACATGATGCCCCTCGACTTCAATCCGATCTCCATTAGTCGAAACTTCTTTGCAGGTATGTAGTGGGTCGCCGTACATCCTTTCCCTGGACATCGATTCGATCACCATCGCCCGAAACTTCTTGTTAGGTATGTACTAGGTCGGCATGACCTCCCACTGGATGGCTGCCTTCAGAGAAGACGGTAAAAAGTTGGTGCTCGTGAACTTCCAGACCTCCGATGAGATTATCCTTCCTCCGTTGGATTATATAGAGTATTACCATCATGGTCCAAGTCATCTAGTTACCACGTCAGTTGGACGGACCTTGTTTTGCAGAAGATTGTAATCTGCCAAGTGCCCACACGACATGCGAATTATGCAGACTTCAAGCTAATTGCCTTGTTCGACCGCTGAATCGCCTATCTTTACATCGGTGCCTTCTTTAGCTGGAGATAACTCAGCTTGCAGCGGATCATCGTCAAAGCTGATACACACTTCTGTGATGCTATTGAACACAATGGCATCATCCGATCGACAAAGCAGATGGCACCACGCATTGCTGGGATGGCGTTTGTAAGTTGTTTCCATCTCATGTTAATGATGACGCCATGACACTGTTCGAACTTTTTGTGATGATTGGCATATCCCTGTTTGAGCAGAATTTGAGTAGAACTATGGAAATGTATTAGAGACGCCGTAAATCAGCTATATTTGGAATGAGTTAATTCATGCGATTGTGACCATGTCATTACAGCCAATTTGTACCCTGAATAATCAAACGGTTAGGAATATATGGATATTATCCTTATTTTACAGTAATCTATATACTACTACTAAATATGAGTGTGTATCAATGGCCATGTTAGTTTCCTCATTTTCATGATGTAGAAACAAACACCACACTGTTGGTTTCATCTAACCATACATTAGGGAAGTAAATGTGCATATGGAGAACTCTATATTTGGAAGTAGTGAAATCCTGCAATGCTTACCATGTGTACATACCTATATTCGCCCTTCAGCAATCAATGGCTAGAATAATATCCTCACAAAAAATTTGCCCACAGAACACGAGTATATAACAATGCATGGTCTGTTAGTTACCTTGAAGAATTTGTCTGTGAGGATAGAACATAATTACATAACATGCATGACATGGTAGTTTCCTGTGAAGAATTGATTGCGAGATAACATGAGTATAACCATGCATGGCACTTCTATATTTTCGAACCCAGTATACATTTCCCTGTATTTCCCTCCCAGTTCCAACAGGGACATATCAATGATGTTTCTTGCATTATCCTACTCATACTCTGAACAATGTTGATCTTACATTAACAATGCATGTCCTTTTTGATATGATGCAGTGTCCCTACAGTTACTGCCTTTTGTAATCACACCACCTTTGCCAAAAACAGGGAAGCACAACTGGTTCCTCGCTCGATCAGACGACGACAAAAGACTGATGATCATTTGGACACATGAGCCGTAAAAGTTATATTGCATAAAACCCACTGTATACAAGCACCGTGTAATACGTGAGTATCCGGACATTGGCTGTTACGTCTATGTGCAGGATACCAGCTTGTTGGGGCCTTTAGGATTTTTTAATTAGAGGCGGGTAAACATCCTTGGTTCACACTCTCTATTTCTCGGACTCAATTATCCGATTAACCAGGAGATCACCGTTGGCAAGGACCTTGATGGCAGAGAGGCTCTGTTTTCTATGGAAAACTGTGTCTACACGGCAAGCCCTAGGAGTTCAGGAGCAAACTCCCCTGATTGTTAACGATACAACCTGCAGCCAAAAGAAGGTGAGAATGACAAAGGCATCCGGATTAACTTTGATCCTTGGATGTCTCAATTACGACAGGCAGTGATGTGGTTCAAGCCTTCAGGTTGATAGGTAATTGGGCTGTTGCATTGAAACGGTTGAGTACTGGTGTCTCCGGATCACTGGTCGCTGAAGTGGGGCTGCAAATTATTATGGTGTTGGATCATCTCTTTGAATGACTTTGTTGTCTTTGCTGCTGGTTCTGGATGGGTAGTTCTTTCTTTTGTTTATGCATATTCCTTGTCATTTGGTCATCCTCGTCTATGTCACTCTTACTATGTAATAGTTGCTTCTTTTTAGAATGTCATTCTCGTCTGGATCACGAGAGTTTGAGCGCTGCAGATGGGTGTGTTTGGTGGTGTAGCAAGACTTCTTATGAACTATCATGTCTTGCTATTTATGTCAGTAGTAGTCACTAGTCAGTGCTTGAATGTTGTATATATCGTTGTTTCGAACTGTTTATTGTCTCGAACTACTGGTGGGCTAAATGAGGGCATCACCATTCTCCAATGTTCAGAGTATATCTCCTCTTTTCAAGTTATATAATTTGAGCTTAGTGTCTTTTCGATGATGTACACTTGTTTGGGCTAGTGAGGTGTCGTTGAATATGGGCCAAGTAGTAACGCAATGCCAAACAGGTCAATTATGACTCTCAAGCCGGGCTCTCAAAAGATCCTGAAAAAAAGGCCGGGCTCTCCAAAAAAGAAAGAATAAGGACTCTTAGGCCGACATGTGGGCGCCACCGGTGTTTTCATGCGCTTGCGCGCCGAGAACATATTGGCGCGTGCTCGAAATTCATGCTGCCTTTTCATCCCCAGTCTCCCGCCCGTCCCCCACCTCTGGAATCTCGATTCCTACTCCAGTTCCCCCAAATCCCCCTCCTGTACTCCTTGTACTCAAGTGCACTATCATGTCGCTGGTCAACGCGGATCTCCAAGCCGGAGATCCTGAGGTCCGTCCTGCCTTCAGTCGCTGCGTGCTGTCGCTCAACAGTGGCATGGCAGCGCTTGACGACCAGTTTGTCGACAAAGTGCTGATGGTAACCATCAACAGCGACCGGCCTACCGTCTCGTCGGACAACCTTGTCAAAGCTCTTGGCATTGCGCACGGCATCCAAATAAGTGACTTGCTCATCGAAGTCTGTCAGCCACCGGCTGATTTCTTCGTCCGGTTTCGGACAACTTTCGACTGCAGTCGTGTGTCTGAATCTTCCTGTCGTTTGTTCTGCAATGGTGCGCTGGTGAGCTTTGATCGGTGGCACCCAGGATGGGGCTCGGTGCCCTATGAGCTTGAGTTTTTAACAAATCTTACCTTCCACGGCATGCCTCGACGTGCTTGGAACAACGAGTCCATGAACAAGCTTATCAACGACCTTGGAGGTGAGCTCATAAGTATGTTTGTTCCTCCAGATAGCTGGGCTCTGACGGTTATGGCATGGATGAAGAAGCCATCCACCATACCGAAGGTGATTGGTGTTGAGATACCGGTGCAGGAACCGGGGTTATACTATTCGTCGCCACCAAGGCCGCCGCGGACCACGTTAGGGATGTACATGTATCGAGTGTTCGTGCATGTCGAAGAAGTGGTCAATCCATCAATCGAAGTCAAGCCACTGCCGCTGGTGCCAGGGTCCGTTGACGATGTCCATTACAGGAGTCAACGTCAGACTTTCCCCGTGTTGCTCGGAACGATGGATGGCACAGGGCCTACTCCATCGCGCGGCGGAGGCCACTGTTGGGAGAAGAGGCAGGGCTGGCTGCCTGGATGTGCTCTAATTTGAGGTAACAACTGAATCTTGTCAGATACTAGTTAAATCTGAGCTATGGGTGTTAAGCACTGATATGCCAGTACATTTGATTGTGACCTGTTCTAATTTTGTACCTGAACTTTTTTTAGAAAGGGCTGTACGTGAACTTAATGTGCTAGCAGAACTTATTGTGTTGTCTGTCTGTTTTAATTGCACAACATTCAAGATATTTTCCCATCACTGATAAAGACGATGAACCGTTATGTACGACTTCGTTGGTTTCAACATAGCCCTACCCGTAGAGATCCACTGCTTCCATCCTGATTGTGCCGCATGCGTGAAATTTTTGTATGCAAGTTCAGTTTGCTATGATGTTCTATATGATTGTGTCAACTATATAAGTTTTTACTGAGCATCAGCTATGCATATGGCTGAAAGATGTATTTACGAGCATCGACCGATGTGTCTCTCTCTCTCTCTCTCTCTCACACACACACACACGCACGCACGCACACACACGCACACACGCACAAGTGGGACCCGTTGAATTGTTTATTTGCTCGTGACAGCTTTTAATTAGGTTCCATTGTAATCTAACTTTTTTCTGAAGTTATTAATTGAGCTCAGTGACTTCAAAAAGTTGTACAGAAGCCTTGTTTGGGCCTTTCCGGCGTCGCTGAATGTTGCCTGAGTAGCATAGGTTGTACTGTACTACACATGCCTTTTTTTCAACATCAGCAATGCAACTGGGCCGACAATTGTACACAATATCCGGGTCAACTTGTTATTCTCCGCCCCGCTGGGCTACAAACATTCCTAGTTGGTATGCATTAGGCTTAACAAGAAAATGGACTTTAAGCAAAAATAAATGGGATGTAATTATAATAACTAGGCAGTAACTATGCACCAAACGTGTAATTAGTTTGAAAAATATATTATTTTTGGAATTTGAAAATTTTAATTTCATTACTTGTTGCGCGCTCAATATTTTGTTGGATTTTAACTCAATACAACTTTATTTTGAAATTATATTTAACCTGACTAGAAATTTCGGATAAAAATATTTCGGATCCCATCAAAATGTGGGAATTTTTTTTGAGTTCTGTTTTGAGTGGTTGTTTGAAATCATTAATCGTTGTCCTAGTTAGAAGTTGGGTTGTACTTTTAACAAACTGTAAATGGGCTGTAGTAAATGTCAGGACCCCGATCCTGTGCCACACTGATCTTGCATGTAACACCTCATATCACTTTGCGGCCTCACGCACGGTATTCCCACGGGTGTCGCCTTACCAGGCCCGGGACCATTTGCGCCTTTTAGCTCACGTATATGATAGTGTTGCTAGCATCCATATGACAAAGAACCCGGGCTTACATGGATAGTCGTAAATCCAAAGTGGCACTAACTTACAGGGACAGGCATACATGACCCAGCAATGAACGTGTCGGTCATCAGCGAGTGAATCTGGGCTAACAGGACTTCGGAGAATCCGGGCTATAGCAGGCTAGCAGGACTCCGGTAGACACCGCGTGACATTTCCCCGAAGGGACAGACACAGGAACGAAGAAGGACACATGCCGGCCAGCCTAAGTGTTCCGGAGCAGTAGCAAGCTACCGGGGCTCAGTGGAAGCACTAGGAGACATTTCTCGGTAAGAGTGGCTACCAAGGATAAACAACTAGATAGTCAGATCCCGCACATACCAAGCAATTCAATAACATACACACAGTATGCTCCATATGTGCAAATACAACATGGCATCACAACATGACTCTACAACTCAGGTATTTATTCAATAGGCTCCGAGGAGCGAGGTATTACAAACATGGGTCTCATGACCCAACATTCAGAGCATACAAGTCAAAGCACAAGCGGTAGCTTAACATGTCTGAGTACAGACATCTACAAATGAAAAAGGCTGAGAAGCCTGACTATCTACCCGATCCTGCTGAGGGCACAAGATCGTAGCTGAGGTAACAAGCTAAACGTCGAAGTCCACGCGAAACTACTAGCTAGACTGAAGTCTCTCTGCAAAAACATAAAATAGGAAAACGTGAGTACAAATGTACACAGCAAGACTTTCATCAGAACTATCTACATATGCATCAGTATCAACAAAGGGGTGGTGGCGTTTAACTGCAGCAAGCCAGCTTTGACTCAGCAGCTATCCTGAACTGCGACTGCAATGTAACTCTTTTGAGGTGGTGCACACGAGTCCACATATTCACCATATCAATACACCACTATGGATCCGCTCTCATCTCCCTACGAGAACGCCATCCATAGCACTCACGCTTATCTTTCGCATTTTAGAGTATCCACTTTCACTTGTCTATGAACTCTATAGGCAACCCAGAGGTCCTTTACCATGGACGCGACTATTCAAATAGATGATGTTAACCCTGCAGGGTTGTACTTCTTCACACACGCTCTCACCACTTACCGTCGTTTACACGACATGTACTCAGCAACCTTCAAGCGGAAGCCCAACGAGGGTGTCGGCCACGGCCTACCTAAACACTCAAGTATCTAGTCCAGGTTTATTGCCTATTCAGGTTCCATCCGCAGGGAGTCTGGCCGAGGTTTCCACATATGGCCCCGAACGATGTGTACAGGGTTCCGCAACACCAAACGGGCGCCCGACATACCCGGTCACGTGCCTACCGCATCACATCCCACCCCTCAGGTCTGCGCTGCCCATGGCCTCCAACATACTACAAACACCAGAAACTACTTGCAACTCCTGGACAGAGGACAAGAGTGATTAAGAAGCCGAGAGGGTCCATTGGTTTCGGGCCCAATGCGTG
Organism: Triticum timopheevii; assembly: GCA_963921465.1. NCBI lineage: Eukaryota > Viridiplantae > Streptophyta > Magnoliopsida > Poales > Poaceae > Triticum > Triticum timopheevii. The sequence continues at coordinate 329,678,150 of OY997264.1, forward strand.
GTAGTAACTATTTCACGGATCACAAACATAGAACTCAGTTCCTGAGGACGACTTCAATGAGACAACCCACCATGTACTCCTACATGGCCTATCACCGCTACCTTTACCAAGTCGTGTTCACACACTTAGCTCACACACAGTAGGACATGTTCATCACTGTTCCAATTCATCCCCGATGAATCAGACCTGACACAACTCTAAGCATAGCAGGCATGACAAACAAGCATGAATGAGTAGGCACATCAGGGCTAAAACAACTCCTACTCATACTAGTGGGTTTAATCTATTTACTGTGGCAATGAGAGGTCATGCAGAGGACAAAGGGGTTCAACTACCACAACAAGTAGCAGATGTATTGTTGTTGTCCTAATGCAGTAAAAGAGAGAAAGAGCGAGAGAGTGGGATTGTATCGGAATGAACAAGGGGGGTTTGCTTGCCTCGCACTTTTTAAGATAATATAGTTCTTCATCGGTGTCATCGAACTCATCGTCAAAACCACGTCTATCGAGAGGGGACAAATACCGGCAAACAAGGAAAAACTCAATCAATGCAATGCACAATATGATGCATGATCATGACATGTTAATATGCTGTTATTTGGGCTAATGCAACTAGCAACAGGTTAAATGAAGCTGGTTTGAATCCAAGATTCAAATTCAAACTCCATATGTGAATATTCAAATGCCATTCATATGATTTGTACTAAACAGCAGCTATAAGTTGTTCTAACATGCATGAAAATGGTACAGATGGATATATTGGATTTTTTGATCATTTTTAATATATAACTTATTTCATTCTAAGTTATAGATTAATTTCTATGAATTTTAGAAGTTTTGGACATTTTCTGACATTTATAAATCATTTCTGATTTATTTTAAATTCCGGAAAATATTACTGCGTCAGCATGACAGCAGCATGACATCAGCAGGTCAACCGGGGCTGTTCCAAGTCAAACCTGACATGTGGGGTCCACACGTCAGTGACACAGGGGTTAGACCCGGTCAAACCAGATGCTGACTAGGTTTGACCTTGCAATAGGGCCCACTGTCAGTGGCTATTAGGGTTGCTCAGGTCGCGGGGTTAGAGTCTAATGACGTCCACGTCATCAGTCGCTAGAGTTTCACCAGCGACGACCATTTCGCGCGGCGAAGATCGTCGGGATTTTGCTACAGCCCACGGTTTGAGGCAGGGTTTGCTCCTACGTGTTTCCGGGAGCGAGCTGCGTCGACCAGTGGTGGTGGCCGGAGTTGCTGTGGCTAGGATAAACGATGGCGACCAGAACAGCGGCGGCCGGAGTTCGGACAGGTTCGGTTTGGCGCTAGGGGGCACAGTAGGACGAATGGATGGACGCGCCCGGCTCCTGGAAGCGTGCTGAGCACGGGGCGATGCTCAGGTGCAAGCTTCAACGGCTGCAGTGGCATTGGCAACATGGCTCGCAGCGAGCAAGCTTTCGGCCAAGGTGGCGCTAGAGCTAGGGGACGAGCGGGGCGACAGAGCTTGGGGCGAAACGACAAGGAGCTCACCTAGAGTGGAAGGGGATGCACAGAGGGCTCGAGGACCGGCGGGATCGGACGAATTGGCGACGGAATCCGGCGGCCATGGACAGGGAAGAAACGCCGCAGTGTCATCTTGGGGGCATCCGGGCTTCAGTGAGTCGGCATAGAGGGGCTTGGGGTCCGGGCGGAGCTCGGGGTCACGGCCACGGTGCAAGGGAATGGCGGTGGGTGCAGGGGCAATGAGCAGCGGCGACGGCGTGCTCGGGCAGAGTGAAAGAGAGCAGAGGGGGGGAGGAGCGAGGGAGAGTGAGAGAGCCTGGAGGGGGTGCGTGGCTTCTCCAAGGGGGTCGAGGCACAGGTAGGCAGCCTGGAGGTGGCCGGCGTGTGGCGACGCGCAGCGGCACACGCGCTCGCCACCGAGCTGCTTCGAGGCGAGGGGGAGGAAGACGACAGGGAGGAGGGGATGGGCTGGGCCGGCCACTTGGGCCACCAGGTGGGCTGCACAGGTAAGTGTCCCGTGGCCTTTCTCTCTAACTCTCTTTGGTTTTGTTTTGCTATTTTATTTTCTGTTTGATTTAGTTATAATACCAAAGCATTTCATAAAATCCTGGAAATAATTATGGGTGCTCTCTGAATTATTTCAGTGACCATTAACAATTTCCAACATTTTTGGAGCATCTAAAATATATACAGCATTTAAATAGCTCCAATTCAAATATGTTTGAATTAATTCAAAGTCCAAATATGTCCCGCAAAAATATGAACCATTTTTGGTAGATACTTCCACCTTGATCCAGAAATGGTGAACATTTTTAGAGGGCATTTTGAAATCATTGAAAAAGATTTTAGTTGAACCTATTTCAATTCCTTTTTATGCCAAGGTTTGAACATCCCCATTTCAGATTCTATTGAATTTAAACATGATGCATGGATGCTCACATATGCAACTAACTTCAAGCAATTCTAGGGTTGTGACAGTAAATTCCATTAGAATTAAAAAATGGGCTGTACATTCTTACAAATCACAAATGGGCTATATGTTCTATGCCAAATCCGAGCTGTGGGTCTACTAAGTTGACGCGTACCAAGGGCTTTGTCAACTTAGTCAATATAAACGATTCTAGCAGCAGTGATCGTACGATGTCCATCCAACGACCGTAGTGCTTATTCAACCTCTGGTCTTCTTGCTCCAGCATCCCAAAGCAGCCTCGGTCGTGCCACGTGCTCCTGCCGCCCGTGGCCGGCTGTGATGCCGCGGAGGCCTCACCGCCCCGTACTACTCCCACCGCTGGCCAGGCCATCCCTCTACTCACCCACACCCCCTGTTATTCTGCGGCGACGGTAGCCTCACACCGCAGCCGAACCAGTGAACCCTCGTACTCCTCTCCCCACGGGCTTCCACTGCTGCGTCTTCCCCGACTCCACGTCATCATCCACCGCCCTGGTGCTCTCGGCGTGGCGTGGTCAACATGGTCAACGACCGACTTCCATCGGAAGAGTACTGTACTTGGAGAGGCTGACACCTGGGTCCAGGCGGCCGCAAGGAAGTGCCTCCTTATTACGCACAAAATAATTATTCCTCCACCTGACAGCAGGGACTCACCGGACGGGCCACCTTATTTTGCAAAAAAAAACGTTTCCCCCCTGACTACTGGGACCCACCGGATGGGCCATCGTATTTTGCGAAAAAAACGTTCCCCCCGCTGTCAGCTCGGACCCACCAGAAGTGCCTCCTTATTACGCACAAAAAAATGAATACTCCCCCTGCTAGCTAGGACCCACCTTGGTGGGAGGATGACTTGTGGGCCTATTACGTTGACGGGGACGGAGGGCTTTGTCAACTTAGTCAATATGAACGATTCTAGCTCCAGTGACCGTACGATGTCCATCCAACGGCCGTAGTGCTTCTTCAACCTCTGGTCTTCTTGCTCTAGCCGCCCAAAGCAGCGTCGGTCGTGCCGCATGCTCCTGCCACCCATGGCCGTTTGTGATGCCTCTGAGGCCTCACCGCCCCCTACTACTCCCACCGCTGGTCAGGCCATCCCTCTACTCACCCACACCCCCTGTTATTCTGCAGCGACGGCAGCCTCACACCGTAGCCGAACGAGTGAACCCTCATACTCCTCTCCGCGTGGGCATCCACTGCCGTGTCTTCCCCAGCTCCGTGTCGTCCCCTTCCTAGCTTCGCCGTCGTCCACCGCCCTGGTGCTCTCGGCGCGGCGTGGTCAACATGGTCAAGGAACGACTTCCATCAGACGTGGACTATACATGGAAAGGCTGACAGCTGGGTCCACGGCCGCAGCAAGGAAGTGCCTCCTTATTACGCGGAAAATAATGATACCTCCACCTGACAGTAGGGACCCATCATATGGGCCACTATATTTCGCGAAAAAAACCGTTTCCCCCTGACTGTTGGGACCCACCAGCTACATCTTCGCACGCAAGGAAGTGCGTCCGAATAAAAATGATTCACCCCCCCTCACTTCTGGGACCCACCAGCTACATCTTCGCACGCAAGGAAGTGCGTCCAAAAAAAACCATTCGCCCCCCTGACTGCTGGGACCCACCAGCTACACCTTTGCACGCAAGGAAGTGCGTCTGGGCAAAAAAACGATTCGCCCCCCTGACTGCTGGGACCCACCAGCTACATCTTTGCACGCAAGGAAGTGCCTGACACTCGGGACCCACCTGGTCGAAGCGTACGTAGCATTGTCATTCTTGTCACGAACGTGTACGTACATACTGGTGGATGTAGAGGCGCACACGTGTCGTAGTAGAGGCTCGCACGTAGCATGTAGACGTACGTACAACGGCCAGTGTGCAAGAAAGAAAATATGACCACGTATGTGTACATACGGGCGGGGTCTCGAACGCCTACTCGCGCATACGTACGGCCAGGGCTGTGTACATGGCTGGGTCGGAATGGAGAAATAGCGTCGTCGTCGTGTTCATGGGGAGCCAACCGGCTGGGTGAGAATGGAATGCATCGTTGTGTTCATCGGGAGGGCCTGGACGGAACAGGCGATGGAAACGAGGCCTGGCGTACCGCAGAACGGAGGAAACGGCCTTGTGTTCGACCGGCCAGGTTTGAAATGGGATCCTATTAATCGGGAGGGGTCTGGCGTACCGCAAAATGGAGGAAACGGACCTCCTACGGTCGAAATGGGGGTCATGTTGATTGGGAGGGGTGTGGCGTACCGCAAAACAGACGAAGCAGACTTGTGTTGGAGCGCTACGGTCGAAACGTGGGTCCTGTTCATCGGGAGGGGTATGGCGTACCGCAAAACGGGACTCCACGGGATACTGTCATCTCCACCGTCGACCTCCTCCAGCTTCCACGGGCTCCTGTTCATCCAGCCTCCA